>CM023203.3:33730120-34391536 GCA_004115045.4 Sinella curviseta | reverse complement strand
AAAAATATAAAGAAATTAGCTTGTTTCAGTCACACCTCTTCTGAAATACAATGCTAGTATGAAATTACATGCAAAGATATGTAATAAAGGTGCAAGAAATCCTACTCTGCTGTATCCAGTAAGCTTCATGGGAAAATTGTGTGATGATACTTGAGATCAGTAAGACCATGAGAAGATGAGAAATGAAAAATACCGATAGTGCAGAGGGTGTTGAAGGCATCGTTATCATTATATATCATCTATTGGTATTTTCTAGAGACACGAGATTTTGAACCAAACAAATATAAGGATCGCGTTGACATAATAAGTATAAATAGCTACATATTATATGATGTGTATGGTTGTATGTAGTAATTTATATAGTATCTAGTGTAGAGGTTTCCGTTTCATTTATTTGTTTTATGTACTGCTACCATTGCATTATTACTTCCTGTCTGCTCTTCCAAATTATGCAGAGGAATGCATGCTGTCGAAATTGCATTGTCGGACTTGATTTCGTAGAATCATCTAATAAAATGAAACGCGCTACGCAAGATAAGTTTCCAAGATAGTGGAAACGGAAAGGAAACGTGAGGAGCGTCATCCGATTCCGCTTTCATGTGTATTTCTGAGGCTGAGGATTTCACAATAACCGAGGAGAGAAGTGCGTGCGTACGTATCCCTCCTTACACAAACAGAACAATCTATGCTGTGATTTCGAAAATGATTATGATAGAATTAGGAACGTTGACAATTATTACTAACAGTTATATGTACGCTCTATAGTCTCTGGTTGCGGAATGTATAATATTGTGAGTATGAGATAGAATGTAGCAGTAGACTAAAGGAATAGGATACTTTCTGCTTTCTCCAGCAAGATTTCTGATAAATTTTAAGTACGGTTGACGTGTAGGTTTATATGTAAAATATTTGCTTTTACTGGATCATATTCATTATATGTACCAGAATAGCATTTGTCTTTTCTCAACTATTTTAATGAAACAACGATATACATACCATGATTGTTTACGTGAAACTAAGACTCTAGTATTTATCTTTGTTTTGTTTGTATATTTTCAACTACACATTTTCAAATGCAGCATAATAAAGAACATGGTAATAATATAATGCTTCATAAAATGCAAATTCAACAAATTCTCAACTTTTAATCCGGTAAAGGTCCATGCTAAGCCAACTTCTCAGTGGAGGCAAAATGGGAGATGTCATGTCTGTCTAAAATCAGCATTTTTAGAACCACAGTGAAAGTATATGTTGATCGTGATTTGAAAATGCTAGAAACTTTCATCATGGTTAATCTTGGATAAAAGTCCAAAACCCCATCACATATATTTCGCTGACCTATTGTGTTGCTCACTCTCATCATGAATCATGAGACAGGAGCAAACACAACATGAAATTTGCATCGAATGGATTCAGCTCCTACGCTGATACATTCGCATTCTATAAGGCCAACAATTTGAGAACTGTACCCCACAACGTCACTGATTAGTGGGAAGTGCTATGCACAGTTAACTCTGGGATACATTACTTTCTTTCTTCTCATTTGTTTGCATTTCAGACTTGGCGAAACCAGCGAGTTTGACAGAAAAGGGTCAATGAACGTTTAAAAATAGAGACTGTATTTAAGTAACGTAAACAGTAAGCATTCTTCACAATAATAATAATAATAATAATAGAAGTAGTAGTAGTACTAATAACAATTAAAGACTTGCTGTACAACACGTAAATGCATACCAAAGTAAAGTTATGCAAACGTATGCAGATATCTATCGCTACTTCTCTACGAGATTAATTCAAACTAACACTCACTCACACACGCGAAAAATACAAAGCCCTTCATTATAGTATGTGCTTGAGTTTTGGGACTGCAACATATCGCAATCACATAATAGCAAGGACGACGACGATGATGATGTTAAAACTCCAAACTAATTTCAGTGACGCGTTGCTGGCTAATTTCGCAGTTGAAGGGATAATAGGCAACAACATTCACAGATCGCTGGATACAACGCTATAACATGTATTATCTCTGCTCTCTCAGACAAACACAGGACACAAAGCAAGATCAGAATAAGTATGTATAGTGGCCCAGCAAGAGAACAAGTGCAGGGACGCGGACTGTGTGTGGAAGGTAGAGTTTTGTTGGATGGATTCTTGTGTGTGCTTATGTGCAGCATTGTAGTAGAATGTATATGTTTAGCAAACTGGAATTTCTCATTTTAGAACACTTCATACAACTACTAATCTATAAAGTACAAGCCAAGCCTCCAGCAAAACTCTTTCCAACTGAGCGTCAAGAGAGAACACAAATGTTCCCACTTTTCATTTTCTTTTCAGAGACTTATAATAGGTATGTGTATTTGCTACCGATTATTTTTTTTCCGCTGTAGCAAGGCTTCCCGTTTTAGCTATTCTTCTACTTGTTGGTGACGGTGTTGAATGTTTTACGAAAACGTTTCTCCCATTTCCGTTCTCTCAGTAGCTCTAGTTTTTAATAAAAACTTTTTGTTCATTTTAGTGATTTCTTGTTTCCCGCAAAAACTAATTCCCAGACCTTTTGCACTCAATTCATTGTCACTGCTTCATCCCACTTTCTTCTTTTCTATAATATCTTCATTGTTATCTTTTTCTGTGGCATAACTTTCTCCCTAAAATGATACTGCATTCGGCGCGGCTTAATATTGTGTTTATTCCTTAATATTGACCACCACGCTACAGTGAACGAAATAGCGTATTCTCCTCCTTGTTAAGTACCAGCCTGTTTTCATTGAAATGCAACAATGGTTAAAATAAACCAATACATTTAATTTATCTGCTAAGAGTAGAACAAACATCTACTAAACCACCAAGAATTCATATTATATGAAAAAATATGATGAAGCAATCAAAAATAACCTATACTGTAACATTACCATTCAATTTTATTAAAATAAAAATCAAATGCTAACAGTCTGAGACAAAGTATTTTAATATTTGTCTACTCAGTTGTTTCCCGCTTAAGCTTTAAGTGAATCTTTTCATAATAAATTAGGTGAATAAATAAGTAGGTAGGTAAACACTAAAACTAAAAGTTAGCGAAA
The DNA here is from genome assembly GCA_004115045.4 of Sinella curviseta. Taxonomy (NCBI): domain Eukaryota; kingdom Metazoa; phylum Arthropoda; class Collembola; order Entomobryomorpha; family Entomobryidae; genus Sinella; species Sinella curviseta. The sequence continues at coordinate 34,388,456 of CM023203.3, read as the reverse complement.
TCTACAAGTTAAAAAGATTATTTTGTTATTGTGACCAAGAAACTCTAATTTCATTAATCGTTATACATACAACACAGCGAACGAAAAATGTGTACAAACTTTGCCTATTTTGGCCATAATATTTAATATGTGGCCACAACTGTGTTAGTTGGTTAGGTTTCAATGAACCTACATACGCTACTTATGATATCTTGCACAAAACAGTAAAAGATAAATCAAAATTCAACACAGACTTTTCACTGGCCTATTTGCGAACAAACATGATCATTTTCATCATCACGGAGAAAGCAGAAATCGCTTGAGAGACATTGGAGCGAGTACGCTTACCAGAAATGTGTAAAAGTTGTGAGAATGCTGTTTTTGCTGCTATACCATCATATCATTTTCCAAACGAAAGATATGAACTTTCCGTAGCTATCCCATTCATCAGTGTAATACACTCTCCCAATAAGTAGGTATGCTATGGTATTTTTTGTTTCTACATGGATATCATTCTCATCGCATCGTCATCATCATCACCACCACCATCCTTAAAAGTAACCGTATAAAAAGCAAGTTCTAGTAACTATCACGTACTTGAAGTGGCACTGAGGAATCACATAAAATATCAAATGATAGCACCACACACCAGTAAAAAGTGGTGCGGATGAGCTTGTAGTATGCCTGGTAGGAGCAACGTCCAACAAGGAGTATGTACTTGGGAGTTCTCTAGTAGCATGATCATTTATATTATATCTAACAAAGGACGGCCAATACTCCTAAGTAAGTGGTCAACAAAAATGGTGTGCATGTGTGTGTGTTGTGTATAGAAGAATTAAATACATGTACGAAAAACACAAGTGGTGAAAGTATGTATGCGGATATTTCTATACGTACCTGCTATATACATGCATTATCCTACTTATTTTTAGGTCCTGACTATAACAAATGTGTCTAAATAGTATATACATCTCATAGAAAGATAATAAGCATGAGTCACACTGTTGCAAATCTGGAATGGAATACTGGGCTTTAATAACATCAAACCTATTGCGTCTTCTTGTTAACTTGATCTCATTCCTCTTCAATGAGCGGATGAAGATAGAATTTGATATGATGCAGCAGTAGCAGTGTTACCTAATGGATAGAATCTATAAACGAAAGAGGTTCTTATAATGACCTCAGCAGCTCATTCCCTGCAAACAATGCGATATATAGCTAAACGCTTACCACCCATGTTTGTAGACGATGGGAGCAATGTAGTACGGAACCAATATATTATATTTACAGTGGTTTTGGCAAAAGTACTAGCTCTATACTTACCACAATTCTTTGCGTTTCGTGCTGCTGCTGCTGCTAGCATGGTAGCAGTAGTAATCATATCGGAAGGAAACGTTTGAAGCTTTTGCGGCTTTAGCTTTTCTCTCTTCGCTTGCTTGTGTAGCTAATAAGCTATTGTCTATGGATGAGATGAGAGAGTGAGACTAAAGAAAGCAAAATCTCAACGTAGTTAGTAACTATACAGGCACACACGCTAACATCAGAACAAGAGTATTCTATTAGTATCAATATCGAAGTAAAGCATAAAAGAAGAAAAAAATACGTGAAGAGATGTGATGTGATCTGAATCTCGTACTGCGGTGATTGTTCTACTAAGGCTACTAGAGAATCACTTTTTATGCCGTGATGGTGTATAAACTAAATTCTACGGCTACTACTTTCACAGTTAAAAGTTTGTCTAGTTGGTTGAGCATCACCACCGGGTCTACCAACAGACATGGTTAGAAATCTGAAATCGTCATCGCTGAGTTTGTAAAACTGGAGACTATAAGCTGTCTCTGGGTTGTTAACTACCATAAGAGCATCACCATATCATGTTGTAGCACTGAACGTATCTATATTATTATAGCAAACCGTACACTGTATGTGTACAATCCAGTTACAATTCCGCCCTTGCCTCTTTCTTTCCCATGCTTGGATTTTCTACGTTTACCTTTTGTCTTTCACTTTTTCCGCTTCTACTGTGCACATAATAGGTTATCTGAAATTAAACGTGACCTCACTACGGTAATAATGTTTTGCCTTAAAATAGCATGTACCTTACTGCTTATTGCTTCCATACAATAAGCTCTGTGAACGTCTTCAGTATTTTTATTATGCTTTGATATATAGAGATGGGGGAAGGAGGAGACAGGCAGGCAAAGAATAAATTTTGAAATCACAATGTACACACATGCACACACTATGTGCCTGTGTTTTTCGTGTGTTCTCTGGAAGCAAGTTTATTCTGCCACTTAAACCTTTTTTGATGCCATGCTTACATATTCCCAGCTCTGCCTCTCACAGTTCTGTGCGTTACTACGTGAGTACACACATGGCGGTGGTGTGTTATACTTCAACATTGTGTGATGACAATCTATCTACTCAACATCCTTAATTTACTCACGCAACCAGGAAACTTGTAAATCATAATTGTACGTTTTGTCAAAAGCTAGCAAGAATATGGCATATAATTGATTCAGCTCATGTATTGGTATTGGTTGACGCAAATGAAACACGAGTGTCGATTTTACGGTTAGCTGCGTGTGCGAACGGGTGAGTACACACTTGTCATGCTAGCAGAAAGAGAAAGTTTTCTTTTGAAAAGGAAATTTCTTTGTCTTATTATCGGAAACGTACATATAAGGGAGCTATACTCAAAGTTGGGCGCAGACACATGAAAAATTTGTTATCGCCCATGTTTTCCATATCTGATTATTCGATATACTATGCTTTTACTGTGACTAGTCAGTACGTAAATAACACAGATTTCTAGAAAACAATCAAACGCTCGCATAAACTTGCTTACAGTAAAACTCGGATGTGTTCCACAGAAGCAGTTTGGCATAATTATTCCAAAATTATTCGTTTCTTGTAGGATATGATAACTCTCGGAAAATTTTCGATGGTAAGTCTATACTCCTGTGGGTGTACGCTTCAAACATATTTGTTTCTAATCAATAATCGGAGGAACAGAGATGACTCTTTTAATAAAATTCATCAAAATTAATTAAAACCCATTTGGTCCTTACGTGCATACACGATGCCTACGAAAACCAACGTGAAAACAATAAATTTGAAATATAATTAACTCGGTTCGCTTCCAGTTTTAGATGATTTAAAGTATTAATTACTTGTATGACGAGGAGAGAACAATAGACAGAGAAGTAAGTATCAGTATCAGTTTTTAGTAAAGGGGCTTTATTTAATCATCATCATGGCTATGACTCTGTTAGGTAATTGAGTCTGATGCTATGCACCGATGATTCTTTTAATCTGAAAGTAATTGGAGCATGTTTTAGTAGAGCTTTAATCTCTACATGATGCAAGCACAGGACGTAGGCTATATTTATTTTTTCCAGCACCTTGGATTTTGACAAAATGTCAGCATGAATATGATATTATGCTTCCTGGTAGGTATATAGCATATATGGGATCCACAAGGATACACCAGGCAGATACGAGGAAGAGCAGTACACTTTCCTGTGTATGTATATAGGATATTATGCCAGAAATTAGATACTGTTACGTTATTATATTGTTTGCTTACCTTCTAGTCGCAAGGTGGAAATCCTTGTTTCTAAATGACGAAGCACAGTCGCTGGCACCGTCTCGATGAAATTATGGCTCAGATCAAGAACACTGAGTCTGGCCAAAGGAGCAAACAAATCCGCAGGGAGTCCACTCAACCAGTTGCCACGAAGTCTCAGGGAAACAAGTGAGACGAGATTTGCAAACACCTCTGGCATCAGTCGATTTAATTGATTGTTTGAGAGATCCAGATCCTGCAAAATAATCAGGAGAACATACCGTGTTATATTTTGCTAGCGGTTATCAACAGCAAAGTACCACACACAAAGGATTTTTATACCAGAGACGTGAGACGTAAATCAAATTGAGAAAAAAAGTCTTGTTGGAAGACAAAGGGCAAGGAAAAATTATTAAATTACATCAAAATGGTTGTTGTGTAATAGGTAGGAAAATACACCATTCAAGCGATATATATAGAAAATGCTTGGTATATAGGCTGATATTAAGCAATAATAGCAAATATACTAGTGTTGTCTGATAGCTATGTACTATAACTAACTTACTCGATTTGTGCTGGTGAAACATCTTTTAAAAAATCTGCTCCTTAGTGTCCGAAAACAAGCGGACAGAAGTAAAAACAGACAGATGTACATTAAAGCTTACGCTGTCTTACATAAAAGAGGAACTGTATCACTTTCTTTTGTAATTGCAATACCATTTGTGTATACTTGTACACAATCTATGTACTAAAAGCAACATCGCATCGTATATACAGATATATTGCTAATTGGTAAATATCCGATGGTATATGGGCTATGAAGTAAGAGCATTGGTTGAAATAAGTGTTAATTAGTGCCAGCAGAAATTAGATAACAAATAATCAAAATGTCTTAAGCCTTAGACTTACTTAAAGTATTGTAAATGCCCATAGTACTACTACTAGTAGTCATTGCAATGATTCGATTTCAAATACAAAAGTAAGCAGGACAGTTTTGCTGGTAGATATAACTCACTTATAGTAATGTAACAAATTCAAAAGCGAAGCACTTTATTAGATAAGTGATAAGATATTATAGACTTCTCCTTTGCTATCCTGAAAACATAAAGTGTGCCTTATATATTTCCTCTGTAAAATTCCGAGATCCCTGATATTTTTCTTCTCCGTCTTCGCTTCTCTCCTCCTTTTGTTTCGGTGACATGACTAGGTATATTTATCTTGCTCATCACATCACCCTACGGTTACTTCAGTTGACACAAGAAAAGAGAAAATGAAAAGGGATATAGAATATTGACCCAGCTTCGAAGGAAGAGAGATAGACAGAACGAGAAAGGAAAACTAAAAACTAATAAATCTCCCCTTTCTCCCAGACTGACGGATATGCTCTCAAGAAAAAGTGGGTGCAACGTGTACCTATGTGTGGCTTTCCCAAAAGACGAAAAGGAAGATACAAAAACGTCTTAGACTCCTTACATCTTATTCACTCTATACTTTTTCTTACGAGAATATATAATAAGCATATTTCTGTCTACATATAACGTCTTTATGATCTACCTTATTTTACTCGTGATCGTGATGATATTCCGTCTTCGACTCTGGTTTCTCTTTTCACTCCTTCCATTCCACAATTCTATTAGATAGCATATTCTTGTGAATGTTGAAACGGAATTTTTATATGATATTATATGACGTGCGGATGTGTATAGGTATATTATAAAGACTTTGTGCGTATAGGTATATATATACAAGAGTTTGTATTCAATATTTTCGTCTAGGTTCGTTTCCAATGTTCAGTAACAATACTTTCTCAATGTTCCTATTACATCATAGGAAGGGAAAATGTGACCAGGTTCATTCATGTAGCAAATCAATATACATACATATTATGGGCATACCTACCTAGGTAGCAATTCTGTTGCAAAAATACTACCGTTCCCAAAAGGAGTATTCAAAACGATAAAAAAATTCCTGTATAACTGCATGTACGCCTCTGTGAGAAGAAGAATGCTACACCAAGTACACATATAAGATTATATTTAATAGCTAAATAAAATGTGTAAGTATAAAATATACTCAGAATTCAGGCACAGCTCTACGTTCAGCTGGATCATCTCACGTGTATATATACCTATATTTATAACATAAGACCCCTCGGGTCTACTCTACAACTGTTCATTTGCTTTTGTAGGGATACAAAGGGGAAAGGCAGGAACAAAAAAAAGCGAGACTGGGGAAAGCAACAGCAGCACCAGCTGTCTCACATCCCAAATCATCCATGGGCATTGCATGGCGAGGCTACACGTTATTATGGTGAAAGCGAAAGGAACCTTTAAAAATGCATATACGTAAAAAGCTGCACGTTTAGGAGCATGGCATAATGATAGAAAACTGTGAGGCTACTGCCAATAGTAGTTACCGCCAGTCACCAGTAGTGATGCTGTGCGCTTTCCATTTCTGTATTACAGTCGAGTCCCTTGTACCAATTCCATAAAATTATCATCCATCCGGCAATTGAGCATTCTCCCAATTTCCCAACACCAAAAATTATTCCTCAAGCTATACCATCAAAAGTTGGCTAAGTGTGTATACACAATCATTTCCTACGAATTATTTTGGTGGCACACTACTAGTAAACTAGCAAGCTCAACTACATACATTACATTACCAATACGCAACTACATATAACAGATCATGGTCATAGCATATTACATGCTTTTAAGAAGGAATATATACATTTGTATACTTACCTATTCCCTTTCAACAGTTCTCACAAACAATATGTATATATGTGTTTAGTGCAGTAGTAGATAAGGCAATGGAGAAAATAACGGAAAATATATGTACATATTTTTATGGGAACGTTTTACACGAAAAGCAATTGATGCATTTTCATCCGGTAAATGCCAACTCCCACTTATGTTCCATTTCTTATCCTCTTGAACAAGAAGTTGGAAAGAATAAGAAATGCCGAAAAGGAGAGGCAGACAGAAAGGGAATAAGGCTCGGAACCGGATGCAATTTTAAAAGGAAGGTGGCGGCGGTGGTGGTGGCAAAAAGTATTGAGAGTAATATTAGCTGTATTAGAGAGAAGAGAACAGGATTGTGTGTGAAATATGTACCGTAACGCGAAAGGGAATAAGTGAAAGCATCTGTGCTTTCGATAAACATACACAAGCGACTCAAAAGTGGCTGATATTGGACAAAGTGTAAAAGTATGAGCGAATTTATACAATATAAATAATATCGATAAAGAATTGAGCAGATATAGATTGCAAGGGAAAAGATTGAATCCTCACTCGGTCGGTGTGAGAAAAAGGGAAAAAAGGAGCAGAGAGAAAGGCAAGTAAGCAAGAGCATGAAAGAGGCAGGCATGGCTTGAAAAGGGAAACGAGAAGCAACAGCAGCAGCAGGCAACTGGCCAACGTTGCAAAAAAAGAGAAAGCGTGGCAAGAGAAAGGGAGCAGAATAAAAACAGCCAAAAAAAGGACGACATGTGAAAATGTTTGGATGTAGAGAGAGGAGAAGCATTGAGAGAGTTTAGTATTTTTATACACTGCATAGATGTCATTATAGCAAAAAAAACGTTTTTATTTCTAGATAATACATTACAACTCAAGTGGTAAGGTCGATAACATGAGGAGCGGGAAGAGATAGGTTGGGTAGGTAGTTCGTTCGTACATACATGCATGAGAGTACGTTGTGAACATTGAACTGAAGTACATACACCTGAGTAAATCATATACACAAGTAAAATGCACATGGCACATAGGGACGGCAGTGAAAAAGGTAAAACCAACCTGCAAGCCTCCAAGATGTGGGTGAAAAGAAGAGAGGGTCTTGATTCGATTGTGTGAAAGGTTGAGAGACTTGAGCTGAACTAATCCAGTGAAAGAGTCGTGCTTAACATCTTCAATATCATTCTCACTCAAATCAAGAAGGTTGAGATGAGACAAACTGGCGAACGCATTGGGTGGCAGGATGCTGATAGGATTCCTCTTTACGACAAGTCTATGAAGTTTAGGATAAATTTTGAACTGTTCACTCGTGAGAAAACTCACATTCGTGTCACTGAGGTAGAGGTCCATCACAGAAAAGTTTTTGCTCGGATGATTCTGTATTTAAGTTATAAATTAATTTAATAGTGAGTTTCTAGTATGAAATAAATAAGGCGCTAACATGAATGGTAATGTACAATTAGCTAGTTCAAAAGTTAAAAAATATTAGAATTACAAAAATTTACCTCCGTATAAAAATTAATCAGCGGATTTCCGCTCATATTGAGTAAGAATGGGGTTGTGATGAACCTCTCGGAGAAAGCGAACGGGACCTTTTGCATGGCATTCCCTCCGAAATTGAGCTGTGTCAACGACACATTTTTGACAAAGTCTGATGATATTTTTGAAATATTGTTTTCACCAAAGTCGGCGACTTCAAGGAGTGGCATGGATTTTGCAAGAGAAAGTCCCGATACTTTCGCCAAGTCATTGTCAGCCATATCAAACTGTTTGAGTCTTGGTAGGGAGATCCGGTTTAAATCTAACGTATTGATACGGTTCCCTGACAATGTTAATACTTCCAGAGTTGTAGCATTCAAGAGAGCCTTGTAAGGAAAGCTGGGGATCCGATTATACCGAAGATGGAGCTCCCTAAGGGCTAAGTGCGATTTGATGGATGAGGAACTACTTGTGACGCTCGTGGTACTAGCACCATCACCACCACCACTTGCCCGATTACTAACGCTTGTCATTGGTTCCCCTCCAGCATGATGATTGGCAATGTTGGCATTCGGATTGAACACAAAGTCTGGGATATGAGTGAGGGAATTGTCACTGAGTCGTATCACAGCAAGATTTGGATTTCTCAGGAAAATGTTGGTAGGAAGGGCGGCGATGCGAGATGTTTCAGCAGCTAGGAAGCTGAGCATAGGAAACCCAAATAATGTTGCCTCGTCGAGGTCTGTCAAGTTGTTGCCAGAGATTTGTAACACTTCCAGTCGGCCCATTTCAATCTGTCTGAGACTAGAAGCTGTTAAATGATTTTGACGAAGGTCTAATTCCTTCAGTGCAATCTGAATGTTTCCTCCAACAATTCCAGGGATGAGGATGCCACCGTGGAGCATCATTGATGCATACCCACCTCCTCCAGAAGATGAGCCACTTCCAATACCACTATTACTTGTGCCACCACCAATGCTGCTCCCAGCAACTCCTCCATACTTTTCTCCACTATTACCCACATTTCCATAACTGTAACTGTTGGGACCACTCAAAACATGAAACTCGACCAAAGAATTACAGCATATTTTCAGAATTTCCAGTCCACTCACGTGGAAAGTGGTGGTGTAGTCAACGGTGCGAAGTTGGTTGTATGAGAGATCTATATAAAAAAATATAAATATCGAGGTATATTTAACACGGTTACAGATATTACGAACGACTACGTACGACATGAGAACACAATACTATAATATATAACTATCAGTAGCGCTAGCTATTTCTTGAGATCCCTCGATCTGCATGTCTGTCTATCATCTATCCACATGATACTCTTTTCACTACTGCTCATATTTTTTCTAAAATCAAATCTATAATAAAGTATTTCCAGCACTCTCATTCTGAAGGTGAATCATGGCATGCATTTCTAGATTGGTCTACTCTGCACCAGAGGGTAATAAAACAGACAGATGAAATGGAGAGAAAAACATTTCCTCAATCTCTGCTTATTATGACTTTTTATATGTTTTTATAGCTACCTTTTTTACCAGTGCCCTTGAATGTATTATTTTTTGACTTACCCAAAATGCGTAAACTTCTCAAGTTTGCAAATGTAGCGACTTCTAATGCAGAGATTTGATTGTGTGCTAAGTTGATCTCTTCGATAAATGCCAACCCAGAGAAAACGGTGCTTTTTATCTGTGTAAGCAGGTTGTAACTCAGATCAATATACTGGAGGGCCTTGGTGTGAGAGCTGAAGGAATCCTCATGAATCCACGTGATATTATTCCGTTGCAAGTAGAGCCGTTCCAGTGCTCTGAGGCCGATGAACATTTCAGGCGTCAGTTTTGTGAGTCGATTACTTCCCAGGAAGAGAATGTTCAATGTAGTTTGGTTGGAAAATGCTCGATCTATCGTTTTTATTAAATTGTGACCGAGGGATAAACTGGAGATATCTGTCCCGGGCAACATATCCATTGTCACTTTCTCAATATGGTTCCGAGAAAAGGATATATGGCGAAGGCGTTTGAGCGTGTTGAGCCCTTGAATTCTTGTTAATTTATTATTTTCCAAATGTAGCTCTTGTAGATATTCCAGCCCATCGACGACGCCAGGCTCAAGGGTAACGATCCTATTGTTTTGCAGGCGGAGTTCTCGGAGCCCCTTACAGTTCTGGAAACTTCCTGGAACTACCTTCGTCAAGAGGTTTCCATCCATACTGAGTGATGTGAGAGCCTCATTATTTAGAAACAAGTCTTGCGGCAAGTTTGTCAGAAAATTGTCACTGAGTCTCACCTCCGTCAGATTTTTCAGAGGGGAGAAAACTTCCGAGTCGACTAAGCGTAGTGCGTTCCCTTGTAAATAGATTATACCGATTTTAACAGAGTTGAGAAATGTCGGACCTGTCAACTGCAGAATGTTATTTCCGTTGAGAAACAACTCCCTCAACTCCGGGAGATTGTTAAACAAGCCTTCAACATAGTGCATATGATTGTTACTTAAATCAATTGAGGAAAGCCTTTTGTTATAGCGGAAGGTTGCTGAGGGAAGGTGGATGATTTTATTGTGTGATAAATCAATAGCCTCTAATTCTGTCAAGCCGGAGAAAGCCTCCTCGTCCACCCATTCTATCGAGTTCAGGTGAATGGATAGTGTTCGCAAGTTGCCCATTGCCGCAAATGTGTCCCTGTCCAATTTCCGGAGATAGTTGGAATTCAGATTTAAGTACTTGAGCATTGGCCACTCCAGATTTGTATTACTGTTATGGTTATTATTATTATTATAACTGCTAGTGCCGAAGCTGGCACCGCCGCCGACACCCGTGCCACTTGAAGGAGACAACAGCGAAAAAGAGTTTCCTGTAGAAGAGCCAGAGGATGATGACGACGAAGTTCCGTATCTAATCACTCCAAAAGAGCCACCCGATGATGACGAGGGAGTTTGGGACGAAGCCAAAGCTGCTGGACTGGCAGCATCAGAAAACGATGTGGATAATGATGAGGTAGCTGCTGCTGTTCTAGCTCGAGATGCACTGCTTAACGGCGACAATAATAATGATGCAGATGAGGATGCTGATGAAAGCACATTCAGCTCACTGATCTCATTCCAGGCCAAATTCAGGGAGCCCAAAAGTCTCAGTCGCCGAAGTGGAGAGTATGGAAATGTCTTGAGTTTGTTCTCCGACAAGTCAATTTCCATCAAAGTTTCCTCCAATCCCCAAAATGCATGCTCTGATATATTCTCAAGTTGGTTTCCTTTCAGATTCACCTGAAAATATTATTAATACAATAAAATATTATGCAAGATAATGTATTAGTTATCATTTTCATGGTAAGGGGGCCTAAACATGAATGCGACGAGAGGATCTTCACACGAATTTTAAACTGGGTAGTCTCTCACAAAAGGTTGGAAACTCATTACGAGTACCTTACTCGAAAGTCAGTAGACTGAAGTCAAATTAAAATGGGACTGAATCAAAAATTTCAATACATTTCACTACTTTCAATGACATTCACTTCTCCATAATTAAGTAGGTACATATATGCATTATTTATTTTCAACCTAGTTTTTTATGACATTGAAAAATAAATGGACCCGTAAACATCATTCTAAACAAATTATAAATTGATTGACTATTGAGTTGGGTGAAAGTGGGTTCCTATGCATTTTATTGTACAAGTGCAGTACTTACCTTCTGTAATAGTATATTATGAAAACTATAAGACCCAAGCTCCTGAATTTGGTTCCCTTCAAAATCCAATACTTTCAGCCTTCTTAGTGTGGAAAGTGTGGATTGAGGGATGAATTTGAGCCGACCGGAAACAATTGCCAAGCTCTCTAAGCTTTTCGACAGTCCTCGCAGGCTTCCTTCGGATAAGTCTTCAAGGGACGAATGTGACAACTGAAAGGTTAAACAATAACATTACATTTAACATTCTTCTACAAAGCACAGTGATTATAAAATATTTCAAACAACGACGAATGTACTGCTTTACAATTGTTGCATTTTCTTTTGAAAAATGTATATATTATGTTTTTACTATATAGCCAGTCACTCATTTTCAGTAATAATTGCGTACTCGATGAGTTCAATAGAAAACATAGTTCCGTTTAAATGCAATCCAAGAATACTTTGCGATATATAATTTAAAATCTCATGTATAATTTTGCTTCTCTATCCATTTAAATAAAATAATAATTTTAATAATTTATTGGGCAGTGGATTCAAACTCTACAACTCGTGCCTAGAACCTTTAACGATCCGCTTGCTCACTCTCAGAGACGAGTCATCTATAAAGCCTACTAGCAATAATATAGGCAAAATGTAATTCGTTTGACAAGAAGTATTTGTTAACCTCTTCCGAATTCTGCTTCCACTCTATTATATGTACCATGTATTCCAACTGAAGTACCCTTGCCTCCAAACATCACCCGTGCAAACAGCAACTATCTTTATAGCATACAGAAATGGCGAAAGATTTTCGTTTTTGTGCAAAATTGTGTATATATTCTAGGTACATATGAAAACTCGTAATAATCCTGTGTTATGTAAAACGTAAAAGTTGAACTCTGATTCGTTTGGTGTGCCACTTCTCTCTCTTTTTCGATCCGCTTCTGTTTTACCATTTACTCTACAAAAACTCTCTTTTTCGGAGAGGGGCAAACGAGAAAGAGAGTGAGGGAGAGACAACAAATCTTGGATAATGAAGGAATCTGTCTCCTACCCGCCAAGTGCCAACGAGCTTAATGGACCAATTTAGATTAAAAGCAACTTTCTCTCAATTCACTGAACCCACATCATAGAAAAGGTTATATTTTATGTGGGTGAATAACTGTGTACATGTCGGTATGTGTACCCTTTTACCCGTACAGCCGGCAAAGAGAAAGATACCCGGACATTACAAAAAAAACGATGGCAAAGCATATCATTGCCATCATGATCACCACAATTCTCATCACCATCATCATGCAAACTCTCTCTCTCTTATAAGTTATAAGCAATAAAACATTGCTATCGCTGCTGGAGTAATAGAAAGGAACAGCCTACAGCTATCATTCACATTCCCTATATCGCTTAAAGAGTAAGTAAAAATGGAAGTGTGAGTGTAATAAAGTTTGGAAAATGCAATCTAAAATCTAAATCCGGTAATATTGCCAAAAACCTGATCTGCTTCTCTTTGCATAGAATCTATTTCAACTGTAAAGCAAGTCATTCTAACACTGATAATGAAACCAGTAAGTCTATAGTGCATAAATACATTGTGTGTGTGTGTGTGTGTTTGTGTCAGTGAACTCAAGGGACAAAGTTCTACATATTTAACAAAGCAATAGCAAAAATGAAATGGCAATGCCATTAAAATGTACACCTTTATACTAGAAAGAGATGCGAATCCACTGCTTGCTTGTTTTTTGCTTAAATATTTTCATTAAGTGAGTAGTAGCGGGGACTTATTTATGACCTTCAGAAGGTATCCTTTAGAATTAACTTTCTTTATTGATGTAGTTTTATTTAAAAACTATATATACATACATGTAAAAATAATCACATTTACAAAATCTAGTCAACCATATCAAACTAGAACCTTCAGCCAATTCAAGACTTTTTTTTGGTGATGTCTGGTGAATATACCTACCAATTAATGTTTGATATGTATACCAAAATCAACGTTTGCTTATGGCATATCGGAATTATTTCCAATGACTATGTATTTCGGAAGTAAGCCATCGCGCTGCAGGCTTTATGCTCAAAGTGGGTCGTTTCACCGGAAAACACTGCAGTGCTAAAAAGTTTGCATCAAAACTTGGTTGGAACATTATACATATATATTTTAAATGTTGTTTTTGAAATCCGTAGTTTCGCTACTATTATTTCGTTTATTTTGGTAATAGGTGTAAAAGAGTATTATTGCTATTCACAAAATAAAATTTATTATCAATATAACCTTAAAATGCTTTCAGTTACGGATGGGATCATCTTACTAAAGTTTACGATTTCAGTATGACAAAGGGTATTTTTTATAATGTATTCTATATTTGCTTCAACCAAATTCAATTTAATATGAAGTTCGTTAGTGAAGACATTAGACGTTAATGCAAACGAGCAATATCTGTGTTTGAATCAATTTCAACGTATACCAAGTATACTCATTATAGACGAATGATGACACTTTAAGCACTCGCTTTAGTTGCATAGGGAAGTGTACATGTAATATTATTTTCAAAACGAAAGCTTTTGTTTTTATCTTTCCAATGTCACCAGATTTGTGATAATTTTAAAACAGAAAGTCCACAACTTTGGAGGAACAGAACAGAAAATCAAATTCATTTTTCTCTTTGGATGTCTTGGTGCGTTTATTATTGTCATGCCAGGTATGTCCTAGGTGACCAGGAATTGATTGACGAAAACAGATTTTGAAAATTCCAAACCGTTTGGAAATATCATGATTACGGACAGACAGACGTTCAGAGAAAGTGTGTGAGAATGTTTTCCACACTTACTCTTACCATACTTCATACATATATGAGTATTAAAGAGAGGTAAACATACTATTTAATATTTACCCATGTCAGAACATCATATGAAAGATCATCTCTAGAAAATTGAATAAGATTTCAAAATTGTTTGCCAACCTGACTTCTATACATGCTTACTCGTTGCCTCGATGTCGCCCATAACGACGTAAATTCCGGAAATTGAACCAATTCACATTTTCTCCGTGCAACAACTTGGTTTACCGTTAGCTTGTAATATTTCTATCAGGTATATGTGCAACGGCTTTTTGTTTTCATTTTTTATCTTATCTTTATATATGTATTATAGACTTGTGAAAGACTTGTTACTGTATCACACATTTTGCAGATCAAAGAGATATTTGTCATGAGTCATACCAGTAAAATAATGACGGTAAATCCGCTCCACTAGGGGTAAATATGTACATAAAAATTTCTTTCATATTTTGTTAAAATATTTCTTTGGAATACCCTGTTTGTACGAACGAGAAGAAAGCAATGTTTTGTTTTCTCGACGTCGTCGGTCCAAGCAAAGAAGAGTATTTTCCATCCGGTACAAGTGTCTTTTGGTTTATTGTTTGTCATTGTTGCATGTTGAATATAAAACATTAGGCAACAGAAATAATTTAGTTCAGCAAATAAACTAGCATTAATGCCAGGATAAGCAGCAGGAACAGGCCAACACAGAATGGAGCAGCAGCAGCAGTGACTACTAGTTGTTTGGTTATTGTTTTTTCTTTCCAGAATATATCAACTTATAAAGAAAATTATTGCAAGACAAAAGGCATCCGGTTTTATCTACAAAGGACTGACATCGCTTTCTTCAGTTTGCTGTCCTCGTTTTTACACAAACATATGAGCAGTGTGGGAGATTTATGTAGTAGAAATGAACTGAAGTTGTAGTAGTCGGGACTCGGGACGAGTGGAGAAAGTAAAGAGACTAGTATGCAGACAGATAGAGAAGAAATACGCAAAACAATGCTTTTCACAAAACAGAGTCCGCCACTGTACTACTCTCTTTGGATGCTTTGTTTTTCTTTTATTGCAAACACGGGTATTGGTTGTACGGATATTCATACAATAGAGATTCCTATAAATTTATATAGCTTTGATGTACATATTTAGGTACGAAATATCAATGTATCGCGCGTATACCTACAGAAATAAGAGAAATAGATTGGCACTGCTGCGTGTATAGAGAGAGAGCGTACGTACTTTCTCCTATCGTCATTTTGTACATTATGAAGCTTTGAGTATATGACGCCTTCTTTATTCTACCCACCTTCCATGGAACATCCAATCTAACTTTACTTTATAACGAAATGGCAAAAGGCATGTTTGCTTTGTAAGCTTTTGTTTGAATGAAACAAGGAAATGGTTACAGTCCACTGAGTTTTCCTTTTTGCCAAATGGGTGCTACGGCTGCTGCTACTACTACTCTAGCTCGGCCTGAATGTATTCACACGGAGAGAGAAAAGATGGGCATTCGGTTTGCTTATATTGAAACTTAGAAACAACGAATATATATCTGTGAGAGAAAGTGGGCATATTTGTGAAATTCTACTACCAGTTCATATGATCGCGCAAATCCCAAAATGGAATACAAAAATGAACAGCCATGTAAACTGTATGCATATATCACAAACGACAAAGATTTTTTTGGATCTCTACGAAATCTGAAAATACAGGAATGAAACGAGGATTTACTTTAGCAAATTATGCTTTCTTTCGTACTCTCTTGTTTTATTTTCTATCCTTCCTCTTTCTCCTCTTGTTCGACTTTAGAGCGTACATAAATGTGACGGCTACAGAAGCCTAGCCGAAATTGTTTGTATGCTAAAAAAAACTTTAAAAAAGTCAAATTATATTATGTCATGTGTACAGATGCCACTAGCTGTTAGTATAGATATCTCTACAATTGTTGTAGTTTGTATATAAAATTATAATACACTAGAGGCATTTTACGGAAAAGAAACCTCAAAGTCTTACTTAATGTCAAAACCACAAAAGTCCACTTCACAAATAAAGTCATTTCTAGGCATCCTGAGGAAATACGTAAATCTAAGTTTGTGCATTTGTGGTGAAAGTAAACTACATGAATAAATGTCGCCTCTCTCTTTATGTCCCGGACTGATACTAGCTGTAGCGGTAATTTATTCTGTTGTACTAAAAAGTAAAAAATATAAAATTGTGAAGATGTTTTCGCTTGACCTACAAATGAAAATGATTCTTTTACGCAATTATCGTTTATCCGAGAGAAAGCGGTAGTGTGGTGACGGTATATTGCGTACAAAGGGGAAAGTATGTACAGGATTATAGCACTATTGAAATTGAAACTTTTTTAAAAGACTGACAATACAATTCGTTTTTACGGTATTCCAAAATGAGTATATAGGCATATAGTTATATATGTATTGGAGCAGAACGGAACAAACTCGTATGCGATTATGGGAATGACATCTATGTAAAAACTTATATCTATCCAGAACGAAGATTCTGATAAAATGTCATGATACTGATTGCTAGCGATGCAAGAGAAGTGCTCAAGAAAGCCTATAACAGGCTATCTCTCTCTTTCATGGTAGATATTTTTACAAATTTGCTTACCTGTACATGAAATACTGGGCTTGTCACGTTGTCCGTCACCCCATCAGGTAGGACAGTAGCTCTGGCATCCAAATCATACCTTTGTTCCAAAGAATATTAACTCATCATAATATGTCAATATTTTTAAAGTGTTAATTATTATTTTGCAATGCGGTAATGACTTACACACTGTAGCTCTTGACAGGTCCATTTAATACTTGAAGAGACTTTTTGAGCGCAGGGATATCACTCCCAGAACACTGAATAAATGAATAAATACATGATTACGAATCCACATAGAAAGAAAGAAAGGGCATCAAGTCAATTGTTGATATAATAATACTACGTCTATAGAATGAGCATTTTTACCTGGATATGAAGTTGATCATCAAGAACAAAGCAGGAACAATATGGTATCTCCTGATATGGAGGACAAGTGATTTCACCATGTACCGGGCCCACTGGGCTCATTGTGATGAGAATAAGAAGAGTTACAAAAACAATCTGGTTACTGAACCACCGACACCTTTGCCAGGTGCGGTGAAAGCGAGAACCTTCACTAGCGCAGTTATTACGAGGAGCACAAAAACCACCATTACTACTGCCAAAAGTACTCGTGTCACTAGCACCAACGTCAACGTTACTTGCACCGTTGTTGGTAGTAGTAGTAGTAGTAATAATAACACAGGTCGGTGATGACGATGATGACGCACTTATCGTACATCTTGGCGGCTCAAACAACCTGTTTCCAGCAAATGCGACGATGGAAGATCTGTTTTTGTCGGAGGATTTGGGTGGCGCTGTAGTTACAGCTAGCAACCCAGTCGTCGCCGTAGTCGTCGGTGCCTTTGTTCTGCTGTGAAAAGCCATTTTCTTTTCTCCTTAATACTTTTACTTAGTTTCCTCTCTATTATTACTTTATCCGAAAGAAATTTCTGAGAGAAGAAAGCAAAGGAACTTTCCTTCCTTTACGGTGGTGATAAAACAATCCCGTTTGGCAAAGATCTATTTCACTTTGAAGATGGCATCGGCTGTGTGTCGATTCTCTGCTTTCCTTTCAAGTCGGCTTTCAGGCAAGATGCAATCAATGACACATCAGCTTTAAACAAACGACGGAAAAGAGTATGGAGAACCATCGTGCTTCTTTCGAGCTGAAAAATCGTACATTGTTTTGTTTCACTTTGCACCGCATCATGTGTCATCAACAGTACAATATTTTGGAAAATTTAGACAATTATTATATATTTGTATTATGGATGCAATCAGTGTTTCCAAAGACGTTATATACAAACCACCACAATACTTCCAATAACTTAAACACTATGAAGAGCTACAGTCCTCTATTCCACAGTTGCTCGAAATAATCCTTCGCGTGATTTCATCGGAAATTTTTCAATACTGCCTTAATTTCTTTTCACAAAAATAATTTCACAATATTATTCAAATTGAGTCAAATTAATTAAGTTTGCAAGTCTTTACGCGCACTTTTCGGAGAAAGGGATAACTTTCTCTCTGATACACTATTCCAAAAAGCCTGAATAATGATGTGCTCATATACGCTTCATACACAACAGGAGAACATATTTTGCTTCACCTGTTTCTTTAATTCAGTGCTAACAGCAAACTTTATATACTTCTTAAAAAGTAGCAAAAAATTGTCTGAAGTAGTCTAACTATCTTTACATCTGGAAGCGAAAATTCACTTGAACATTGAAAGTAGGACGATGATGATGATAATGATGATGATGTTTGACTGGCTCGAATCTTCTTTCAAGTTGATTTTCTAGTTTTACACACGACTTTCTCCTTTCTTCCTTTCCTGAAATACATCAAAAGAAGCAAGCGAAAGATTAATATTGTGTACAAGCATGCATAATGTTATGTTTATATTTATTTATGTACAAAACTCATACATGCGTGTTTTATTATTATCTATACATTATGTATCATCTCAAGTTTTTCCTCTTCAAGCATTATTATCTCTCAGAATACCTGTGAAGCAGGGAAGACAAAAAAAATCCTTGTTTTTACAACGATGACGATTGAGCGTGTCTTTACAAGGGTTTGTCTGTTTGTTATTTACAAAGAAGGATTTTTATTATAGCCACCAACAGTTAACTTCCCTTTAACAGCTAAGCCAAACCAAGCCGAGTAAAAAAAAGATGTTTTGTAGTTTTTTGACATAAAAGTTACACTTTTTTCGTATAGAGCAGTTGATATACTCCACTTTGTAACAATACGGAATACAACCATAATTTTCGCTATATAGACCAACTACTACAACATGCACATTATTATAATAACATGTATTAGAATTCTATTACTCTGTTACAAAAAAAAAGTTTCGTGCGTCATAACAAGCTTGACTTTCTCCGTGCACGTCTCTTTTTCTTCAACAGCAGCAGCATGACCGTGAAGGTATAAGAATCGGATCACATAAGGATGCGAGAATGTAAGCAAACAAGAAGAGCAAGTGAATATATTATAATCATTTCTGGAAATAATACAAATGTTTTTGTTACAGACTTTTTTTCCTTGTTTGCTACCTATTTTACTCAACTTTGAATAGTGGAAAAAGAGAAAGACAGGAAAAAGTTTTTTTTCTTTCTCGTCTTCTCGTAGTCGTTTCCTCGTCTTGTTGGCATCAAGTTTTCTTTGTTATTCTCCACGACATGTGTATACTTGTTGGTTGTGCCACTGTCCCAGTTTTTTAACAATTCAATCCACTTGACTTGTATTTGTTAGCATTTTCTACGTAACGTATCTATACAGCATAATATGTATTCTCAACTCTTGAGTGATATCTCCCTTGGCCGACATTTCTACTTATTGAGCAATCCGTTTACAAAGCATTTTTTTTCTTCTTCTGCATGACCATCTGTATAATAATATCTGTGTACTACACTGTGCACTACAACAACAACCAACTGATTTCTATAAAACAGTTCACACTTGAAGTGAGCTGACTCAAGCAAACTGTGTAATAAATACGCGTTTGCATAACAATAGTAATTTTTCCTTGTTTTGCTTCAGTTGAAGAAACTAGTTAGGCTTCGCTTGGAGTCTCTCTCTCTGCCTGTTGTAAAACATTGTACAGATTGAATGGAGAAAGGGTATACCCAGCGTAGTAATAAACATTGAGAAAGAACCTTCATTAAACGTTTGTGAAGAAGTAAGCTAAATGAAAATGCAAGCGACAGCTTCCTCCGACTTTACATGGAGAGAGGTTGCAATGCTCTAGTCTCCTTTTCATCTTGTTGCCATTTTCTCTGCATTTTTATTGGGTGATTACTTTCAAGTACTGAACTCATTTCGCACAGAAACTATTTTTTTTACAAACGTTGACAACAAAATGCACACGTTCTTGATGAGAATGAGACGTGCCGAAATCTAGTAGTAGTCTTATAAGAAACTATTAGAAAATGAACACACTATATTCTCACTGTAGTCTGTATTGTCTCCAAACTTTTTGTGCTGGTTTCTGCCTGAAACAACAAAGATACATCCGTTCTTGAAGATCCACACGCGTTTCATGTTCAAAGCTGAACGTATATTGATCTTTGTTTATTTTTTATTTACACGAGGCTATTACAAAGACTTGCCAAATACCTTGTGCAGTTTATAACACTTGGTTTTATTGTTATTTTACACTTGGACCCCGTCCCCTATTATTGTACTCTACTGTATCTTCTGTAGAGAGTGGCCTTCCAACATTTCACGTGATCAAATATGGAGATTTTATAAATGCCATTGAACTGGCATTAGCCTTGATTATTAACCTAGTACGTGCAACGTTAAAACTAATTTAGTATCACTTAAAATTATTTATAAAACAAAAAGCACCGTCATAGCATCCCTTGGTATCATGCACATAAGTGTATACCCTTTATTCCTTGGTATTCCTCGAAATTATGTTGTATACCTACTTTTGAAGTCTCGCCTTGACAAAAACAAGGAACAAATGTAGTTGCATCTGTAGGTACAACGTGAATAACGGTATTTTTCTCGCTTGCACACACAACGCGTGTGTGTTGCTCGAAAATGTAGTTTGATCATTCTTGTTCACACTTACGTTTCTTTTAAGTGTGTTTTAGTGCCCAAGGGACAACTAGAAAAAACTGGGAAAGAAGGAGTCGGCAGTTAAATCTACACAGTACTTCATTTTCTAAGTGATCAATTTGAAAAACTGCTGGGGAGCACATACTGTAGAGGTGGTATAAAAACACTATTATTATATGGTTAAATGTGAACCAGCAGACCCAGTCAATTGGCTGGTATTAACTTGGTGTTTGGGAGGGTTGATTCTTGAAATTGTTGTGCAATGATCTGAGCGAATGTTTTCTCTCCTTCTCCCAGCCCAGTTTGCTGGTTGAAATGGATGCACACATTCGTGTAAAAGTTCGATAGCTGGAAAGGGAAAAAAGTACAGAGCATTGTCGATGGATCGTCACACGACGGTTTTCTTATTTCTCCTTCCCTTGTTACTGTCGTTCTCAGATAGGACGTCAGAATAATGAGGTTTTTTCACGGTGTCTGCATGCGTTTGTTTTTCAGACAGTCATCTTTCATGGCCCCTATATATAATGCACTAGCACTGCCAGTCATACTCTCTCTCTCTGGATAGGCGAATGAAATACATAGTATGTGTGTTTCTCCATTGAAATGTCTATTTCTTTTTGCCATTCATGCCCCATGAAGATTTTATATAAATTCCAGGATAAGAATAAAGGAAATCCTAAAGTTTTCTTTCAAGAAAAGCTTCTCGCTTTGCATAAATTTATTAAAGGATATCACTCTGTTTTTGCTCCACACACACGACGTAATAAGTGAACGGTGAATATATACATGTACTTCCACGATCCTTACATAATGCATTTACACATATGGCACAGCAGTATATATGTTCCCTCGCAAGATGACCATTCATTCATAGGAGTCGGAGAGATAGAGAGACACGGAGAAAACTCTCTCTCTCTGGATATATGCTCTAAGCTTCAAAATGTGAAATACAGAAATTTCAGTATTCCGACAAAATTGATTGCTCTTCAGAGCCTTTCTACACGTCTTCGGAGCTTCAGGAGTCTGACTCCTCAGTTTGTAAACCACATATACAAACTTACACATCACACACAGACGCCAACACAAGTCGACTTTCACCCGCGCTGAAGCTTTCTCCCTAGAAGGAATAGAAATAGCATCTCTCTCTGGCTCTTCCTCTCTCTTTCTCCAGTTGAAATTTAACTCTTTCAACGACTGTGTCATATTCTATGCGTAATGGCATATACGTTCGCTGACTCCTTGATTTCTTTGAATCTTTTGGATGGAACAAGCAGTGCTCTATACTGTCTGAACAAAATGCTTCGCTCTTTTCATATGCCTCGCTCCTTGTATATTTTCTTTCTCTTCCTCTCCTTTGTACCTACAAAAATATGCAACGAGGAATATTATTCTATCGTAATATTCTCCTTCTAATGGTGTGCTCCGCTTTCACTAAAGTTGTTTGATATGCTAAAATGATGTAAAGCCATACCAGTTCCCTACAGAATTCAAAAGTACTGCATAAAGTATCAACACCGCCGCTTCCAAAACTACTACATACCACGCTACAAGTATTCATGCATGTGCCTATAGTGCCTATATAGACAGAACAGTAAATACAGCATCACATATTATCCGTATAACCACATTGCAGATATATGTACCACGAAGATAACGCACGTGGAAGGCCTAGCTAATGGTAAGCCTTTTTAAACAAAGACACACAGAATACCATAATATTAGTAAACTTCCTACGCAAAAAAATAGGTGAACTCTAACTCTTTACTTTACTCTAAAGGATGAATCACAAATACGTAGACTAATATATTTTAATGTAAGTATATATTTTTATGTATTCATACCAATATATAATACAAAACATTCTCTGATCGCCGGCTTTCACCACTTCCTCAGAATAAACAAGCTTTCTTACTCTGTGGCTCGATGAAGCATTCAAAAATTTCAGCTTCTCGCCTAGTCTGGAACATGGATCTACTCTTCAGATTTGTCCATTTTACTTGTACACGTACGTATTGTACATTAGAAGGGCACAAGGCAGAATGGTGAGAAAGTAAATGAGGAAAGAAGAAATTTATTTTTTTTATTTTTGTCATGATGCACATAGAACGTAGGCGTGTGCGGTGTGTATTTTCGAGAGTCTCAAGTCGTGTGTTTCTCACGTTGCCTCAGCGCGGTGATCACTTCCCACTTCTCCTATACCTACCACCTCAACGACAAGCTTTTCGGTTGGGTGACGGTAGTACACCACATCTCAATACCTTCCCGATGATGATTTTCCAGTGCTAGAGCTCTGCTTCTCTGTACGCCTCTCCAAACAACGTGCCATCAACTTTCAGTATGTGTGCTGATAATATTGCATTATCTATCTCCGCCACTTTTCCTGCGTTTTTCGTTTACTTGTCTACGCGGATGGGTGGTTGCTGACAATGCATGCAAAAGTTGATGAGCTACCACTTCGTTTCTTGCGAAACTTGTATGTGTACACTTCCACGCCAGCCCAAAGCCCAAATTTCATTTACTGTAACTTCTTAAATAGTGCTATCATTGTGGTAGGATACACGGTGATTTTCCTTTATTATAATTTTTCGCAACCATTTCAAAGAAAGCTGTATATATATACTAGCAAAGTGTTTATCTACACATGTGCAAGTAAATGCAACATATACATAAGGGTATAGGTGAGCATATATTTATGCATCTTTCAAAGATTATCATCAGCCAGAGAACCCACCTAAAGAAAGTCTTTCATATCAAAGTTGGAAATTCAGATCATGTTTTTACTTTTCCTTTTTGATCGCGAGGGTAATGATGATTTTGATTACAGTGAGCATAGCTTTCTTTACCAACTAATAACATGTTGTTTGTGCCTGGTACCTTTGTACTGTCTTGTACATGATTTTATGATGGTTGCTTTGATGTGGTAAATTTTCCTCAAGGAAAAAAAATCGAATTAGGACTTCTTGTCCTTATGCATCGTACTTTTAAATCAACTACCTACATAAGTAACACCATATGGCTTATAGGGTAGATGACCTTTCAACCTTTTATCACATCCCACCTAATGTATCCATTACACATTTTCACTTCGTCATTACACGTCGCGTGATGCAGGTACATTTATAACAAAAATTATATGAAAGGTAATATATATAATAAAGAGACTGCGTACCTGCCGTATGTGAGCTTTGTATTCCATTCTCTGCACTCTCCACGGATAGGAGATCTGAAATGAAAGAGAAAAGTTTATGATTGTCATAAGTATTTAACCGTTTTACATAATATTAGAGAAAATGTATAAAATGAAATGCAAGGTGTAGGTATGCATATATATTATATAAAATCTAATTGAATAAAATGAGTCAACCCCTTCCCTAAATTGCTTGTTCACAAATAAATTTGATGTATATCATGTAGGTGTTTGTGTGCGTCATCTGAATAAGGTTACACCTACTGGTATTTACCCGAAAAGTAATTGTAAGAGGCATTTTCAACCACATTTTCATGGGTTGTGAAAAAATTGTGAGAGTCTTTTGGATTCCTGAACAGTTTAATACCCTCTCTCTCTTTGAGTGTCAGGAGCATCTACTCTTACTCCAAATATTTCATCATAATAATCATTATTATCAGTACAAACTGTGTGTGTGTATATATTTATTTGCTAACTCGTAATAAAAATTCTCACGAACTGTTGTGACAGGAGAAAGGGCACTGAAAAGGACCCATAGGAATAAAATATTGGCGGTCTCTATCTTTCCAATCTCCCCGTTTTGAATGCATAGTAGGGAGAAAAAGGATGATGGCGAGTTTTGGAGGGAATGATGACGACAACGATGGGATATGTAGGCTAGGAAGGAAGGAAGCCATTATGTTTAATGCATAACACTTCATACGCAAAATACTGCATGCTTCCTTGCTTTCCTATACAATATATAGGGAAAGTAAGTTATATATGAATATTGTACAGGGCATCATATTATTTATATGATAGTACCCCAAGCTTCCTTTTTGGCAAAAAAAAAATTGTGAGCATGAAAAAATCTCTGGCGTTCCTGTTGTTGGAGCCGCTTTTTTCGTATTAAACTTGGTTATAGTATGAAGCAACTCCATCATCATGGTCTCGTGTGGAGTATCCAATCTCGGAAAGAAACTCCCGTTTGAATTCACACACACACACACACCCGCATACACAGTTCGAAAATAGAGATGATGTGTGTGTCCATATACATAATAATATAAATAATACAAAGTATCCAACATCCTCTTGGATGTACATCGGCATACGTGGTGTACACATAAAAAAGAAAGCGAGAGACTTTAGCCGTAGAATCAGTCGTCAGTTCTTTTCTATATGCACAAATTCTTCTGCTTGTGGTGGTGGTGGTGGTGAGATGATATGCACTCCTGAATACAGGTTCCATTTTGTTGGAGTTATAATATACTTTGAAAATGGATGGGCACACAGGCGGGATCTACACGTAAGCCTATAAATAAATATACAAGGGAGGGATGGAATCTGCGACATAATGCGATGTGATATGATATGATGGGACTACAAAAAAGAATATCCTCTTCTTGCCAAGCAAAAGAGAGAAATTTCGTTTTTCAAAGAATATTATATTTTATACACTACTCCAAACTGTAACTGCTACATGGATGGATGTGCTACTGTTGCTGTTATAGTACACAAGTATTATATATTATGCTACTCAGAAAAAAATTGTCCAAGTTTTGTTGCGCCCGTGGCAGATAGGGGCACATTGGTCGGGTCGTTATGTAAAAAGTATTTATGAAAGTACACATGTCTGCACGGAAGTGTGGAAATTTTTCCAGAAATTTGTTGAAGGAATAGACCAATTGTTTACCGCAGACGTACAAAGTACAAGATTCGCACACTTTATACTTCGTCCCTAGGATCAGTGATAGAATTTAATTTTGTGCGATAATGAAAGTAGTACAGTAATGTAATGCAAATTTGCTTCACACAAAATTGTGAAGCTCGTCTAACTTCAAAAACTCGGCTCAAACCATCCCAGAGATATACCCCAGTGACTGGTTGACTTGATTTTTTCTCTACAGTTCAATAGACTACGACTATATATAAGGCAGTAGTGATTTTGTATCACATCCGCCAGCGTAATACCCGTTTGCTAATACGAAATTGCATGAGATATTCAAACTCATCCACTCAACTGAAATGGGGAATGTTGTGTTTGCTGGAGACTGGCCGCCTGCTGGTGAAGCTATACAAAAGTTACTTTCTCCGTCGTCATTTTGAATTTACTACTATATGTATTGTTCGGTATTTTGTCCACATGTACCTACACGCACTATATGGTCTGAATTTTTGTATGTTTTGGCTGTGCGTGTCGCATAATAGGGATGGCAGGAAGTGAGTGAGGAGAATGTAGTGAAAAGAGAACCAGGCACAGGAAAGAGGATATTAAAGGGATGTATATGATGTGATAAACTTGTCTCAATTGTAGATTATTCTTTTGATATAAAGTGCCTTCGATCCGCTTTTCATATAAAGCGTTTTTATTCGTGTACACGCATGGTTTTGATCAACTATACGAATGAATGTATGTCATTGTGCGTTTCGATCAACTTTAGTTCTCTCTATATTTATCTTAGGTACATATATGGAAATCATAAAAGACTGACACTGGACATTTCTACGAGTGGAAGCGACTGAATATTGGAAATGAATGAAGAAACTTGTATAGTATATTAGATACCTCCGAAACTTTTACCTCAACTATTGAATTTTTATTAACCTATTTTGATGAGCCAGAAATTCAACTCTGCAAGAAACCCGTAGAACGAATTAATTTCCTCATTAATGCACTTTTGTTTGATACTATTTAATTAATATTGCTATAAACACACTTTCAACATTACCACGTTCACCAACAAAAGTAGTCAAGACCTATAGTGTACAAATGTGAATGAATTGTAGATATGCGTTCCTTTTGTAATATGTAACTACGCACATTCTTTCACGATAAAACTATTAACAGTATGGTAATATAAAGTGATCGCCGCGCGGTACGTTGTTGAAGAAGTCATGACTTTATTGTATGGACGCATGTGCATCCTTTAGCGTATGCCGTACGACTACCGACGCATGTATGCGATTGTAATGTATACTTTAAAAATCTCTTTGTTTTAACAGCACATTCAACATTTAACCTCTTCTCTCACCCTAGGAGCCTCGTCTTCCTCCTTTTCTGCTGCTGAACAGCAAGCTAATGCCGACCAGGCACATGTAGCTGCAGCATCCAGCAGCGGAGTAGGCCAAAGCTTTCTTTTGGTAAAAACTGCCACTAGTTTTACGATGAGGACATACCCCAACAGCTATTTACTTGGAAAATGACACGAAATTCAAACAATGAAAACTTTTGTTTTCCTTGTTCATTAGCAGCCAGAAGATATATTTTATTATCGTCAGTAGACCATACAGCCATTGAAATAATGAATATATCTACAAGTACACATAGGCATACATAAAATATAATACGCGTAGATGATGGATACACAGTTGCAGTAAACATTTAAAGTCTTATGTCTGGCTGTACTTATTTCCATCATTCATCTGAACCATCGTCGTCATTTTGTATTGAATGAAGAATTTGTGTCCCATGATGATATATCTCTGGTTGTGTGCTAATGAATGATACACCACTATTTAATACCATCGTAAACACATTTCTACTACTACCACTCATGCATAAGATTTACCTCTAACAACCTAAAAACGAACCACTCCAATAATAATACCGTACCACCAGAGACAAGAGAATAAGCACAAACATTAACAAGGGTAATGACAATACACCCACACATAGGATTTCATCTGGGAATTTTCTATCACTTTGTCCAAAAAATAAGCAGATGTACATACACACCTACACGAGACCACATTCATCTTGTAAATACTGACTTGGGCAGTGTACAATGCATGACTGCAGGTATATTGAAACTATATGGAGGATATAATATAACTTTTCCCTCCAAAGTAATATACTGTATGTAAATGACCAGTACAAGAATATCCTTGCAGTGATGTACAACTGTCTGTTTTTCACCAATTAATAGGATCCTATCAGAAACTTCAAATATTGAAGGTTTGAGAAAGGGAAATTATAGAAAAACTGTAATAATGAAAACGATGTTCATGAAAATAAAGAGCATCATCATTAGTTTACTCTTCCGTTGATCAATATGTGCCACCAATATATACAGCCTGGTTGATAAATAAATAAAGTAAATGAGTGAGAAAGTATCCAGATGGCTAAGCTCGGGCATGTTAAATATCTATTGTTTTTGAATCAACAGTGCGTCTACTAAACGGAACCCCGTTTTGTTTACTTTTTCAATTTATCACGAAATTGAAATTACGTGCAGCTTAGGGCACACATTGTTTTGGCTGAGGGCTATTGACATATGTATATATGGCACAATAATATGTAGACCTTCGAGTTACTATTTCTCCATCTCCACCTATGTATTTTGCAATAATAACACCAAATATAAAAGAAAATCAATGCAAAAAATTTACAACATTCCATGTTTTTTTAACTCGCACAAGAATTTAAATTTTATTACGGGAAGCGTCAAGCGATGAGATTGAATATTCAAGAACGATGAAAAGGTGCCTGCAGCATTCTCACCTTATAAAATGTATATAAGTAGGAATATGTGTAATCATTAACCTTTATTATTTAGACCCCATTTTCATTACAATGAATGCTCCCATTGTTCATCTTCCCATACACATGCCTATACGGCTATTTACATTACTGCCTTCTATATAAAATGCTCAAGGGAAGGCTTGTAGCTATCATACAGAAAAATAGACAAAACTTGTGCCTGTGTGAGATTTTCTTCTGTGGACGAGTTGTTCATTTCCATTTCCAAAGAGTGCTGATGATGTTAACCATAAATGTGCTATCACTATTACATAATATGCACTTATTATACAACTAGACGCAAAAATTGTATGCTTCTAGGTACGCATGTAAAGAAGCCATCATAAGCAGCAATGAATATTATTCATTGTCCTTTTCATCAACAAAAGGATTTTCACGATTTCAACTCGACATAATGACTCTCATAACCACATAATGCGCAGCAATCCGGCTGGATATTGAATTTTTATGTGCATATAAGTATATATTATGTTATGCATACGCTTAAAGGTAGAATACGAAAATGGAACCCAAGGATTGAAACTGAATCATACAAATGAATACTGATTGCCGTTACTTCATTGTTGATACAAAGTTTGGTACCATTTTGCTTTGTTTTGTCGGGGCAATCCTCTTTATAGCGATTTGCCAGATTCCCTCATTAATGATCCATTGAAATGGAATGAAGAACCGGTACATTTTCATTTTACGAACAGTAAAAATGACTGTCAATGGTCAATATGCTGTTAATTAATGTTTTTGATTGGTACATACAATCGCAACAACATAAGCGTAATTTGACGTCAACATGAATTAGGGGCAACATGAACCACATATATAGGATAGCATTCGTATGATAAATTAGGGAAATTTATTTCTTTGCTTGTCATGCTTACCGTAATAATCAATACACCTTATGCAACGGGTACTTGAACTTGTAAATACTCGTGAAACTATGCTCTGGATTCACTTCAATTTTTTCAAGTTTGATCATTATATGTAGGAAAAAGTTGGCAAATATGCTACTTTTAAGGAATCGATTATTTGTCAGATAAATGTCCACTCCAGTAGTTATAATCTTGAAGTTCGTTATGTGGAATATGATATAACGAAATAGTTGGCTTTAGTAAGCATTACTTCACATTATCATGTACCTACATTCTTCCTACATCATTGTAATCTATTAGCACAATTTTTCGTTTCATTAAATTGGATATGAACAAAATAACTGCAAATATTCGCAATGGAAAAAATACAATGGATGTTCTATGCTTCTGTGTAGGAATGCCAGTTTTTGGGTGTATAAATTTTTTGCTCCTTCACTCTCGTTAAATAAGTATGTCCGTTTCAACTTTTATGGTTAGGTATCCAGCTACATAAATATGCTCGTTTACGATATATAAACAGAAGATTGACTTTCAAGGTACAAAAGTTAAGGGATAAAAAAGGGAGCTCGTATTTTACAATGGTTCTTTTTTATTTTTCTTCTTGAAATGACTGACCGTTTCAGCGACTCAATTGAGGCAGTAATTGGAACCAGGTTTTCTATAAGGGTACCCTGTAGCCACCCTACATGGTTTCTTTGAAGCACTACTTTTACAATACACGCACACATATTTTGTTGACAACTTGAGTCCTGGAAATGTACCAATAGTCCTGCGCCCTAATGATGGAATCCAAAATGAGTTACTACCACTTTCTTTATATGACCTTTCTTGAAAAAGTTAGTTTCGACAAACTCCACAAGCTACCAGTATTTTTCGACATTTGTAGAACTAACAATAAGTACTCTTTTGTAGTACCCTCCCACCCTGTCTCCAAATGACATCATTAGAAATATGAGGGAAACTTTTTGTCGAGAATTTCCCAGAAAAAAATGCAATATTATTGAAGTAGTAAAGTCATGCACGCTACCGTCAACTTGTAACACTCTCTACGTAGTAGTATGTATCGTTCACGTAAGTTCACACAACACTCATGGTCCACGGCACTTGTTAACTTTAGTTTGCATTATTATTATTAAGAATAATATTAATAATAGCATGATTATAACATTGAGATAAGCGAAGATAACTTTTTTTTATATACTAGGGGCACTCTGTCCAGAGGAGAATGTTAACCTTATACATTCTCTGTACCAGTTAGAGTGGGTGAAAATGGGACACGTGTAACGAAAACATCAATACAAATAAAGGTTAAAATATGTACACTGTTTTTCTGTCTCATCTTTTTGTATTTTTAACGTCCCCATCATAAAAAATGAATAAAGTAGCTTATTGTTTCGATTTGCGTTGCACGTAGAAAAATCTAATAGTTTCTTTATTTGAAAAGGAAATGTCAAAGATGTTTTTTGAGTAATCGTGTGTGGGAGCTGTTAATGTATCCTTTTGAACATACTTTTTTTTACATATACCTAAAAAACTTCATATTGTTATCATCTCATATTGCACAGCTTACCGCGCACACACAAGTGACGATACCGTCGTCAGCTCCTATTTGACCATTTTGTCATGTCAAAGTCATAATGTACTCTGCTTTACCTAATATTTAATGGTTTCAGCAGCTGGCAATGACGACTGTCTCCTGTCCTTTTTACGTGCACTAGCACAAGCGTAGTGAAAAAGTGGTGGACACGTCAATTTATTTATCTGAAAATAATGTTATGTTGAATGGAACGAGAAGAAAGATGGACAATTCATAAATGGGAAAGAATCTGAAAAGCAATTTTTTGGGGTGAGTAATGAATGCACTTGTTGGTCTGTATCCACTGCATGAGAAAATTACATGTGAAAACTGCGGGGATACTTTTGTGTAAGGCAACTAATAACTTGCTTCTTTTTTTTCCTAACCGAGCATACAACCCATATTAACGCTTGATGTTTCATCGTATGTTATTGTGTTGTATTTATGTATGTTCATTTTGTGACAAAAAATGATGCACTTTGTGATTCCATTAGGTATGGACAACATCATTATTTTAATCAACAAAAAATATCGTGTAGAATTTATTATCTGTCAAGAATTTTTTGCCAAAAGCACTACACTGGGCCACGGATAAGTTCTCGTCTGGCTCCAACAATAAATGCATGACTTGAATTATGGGACCCATTGAACATCACAAGCTGATAAAGTAATTAGAAAACGTAGTCTGCACGGCATATTGGAATGTTAGTCGGCTAACTTGACGAAGAAAAATATGGCGCAGTAGATTAGTTATTTTGTTTCGGTGTTGCTGGCTGCTGGCATTCTTTCTAATAATGTTTATACATTAAAATGTAAGATGCATGAGACAGACCCTCATATTTCTGACAAGGCAAAAGAATGTCACTTACATACATATATTATACAAATGGCAAGGAATGGATGTTTTAATATTTTATTATAGAATGAAAACTTATTTAAAGTGCTGACTATAATATGCTGTACACTTGCTCTTAACAAAAAGTGACAGCAGCAAAAAGTCTTTTCCAATGGGATTGACTTGACACTACTGAAAACTTTTCCGTATTTCAACATTTTGCATTTTTTATTTTAAAAAGTTGGTTCATCTTCAAAACAAATAAAAGTCACTCCTCTTTGTATGGACTGCTGCTGCCAGGATGCTTCAAATTTTCTCCAACGCACACAAAAGTTCTTTTCAATGAGCATAATAGTCTCCAATTGTGACGATTTCAATAAAATATTTAAACTTTCTTTATTCATTCATCATTGATAATAGGAGCAGTTCATTAATCCTTCCCAGTTTTCCAATGGTGGTAATTACGGGGATGAATGCTATTTCCGGGTTTTTATTTGTCAAATTCCATTCCAAATGTCATTTGTCACACAACAAACTGCGTTAATAACGTATGCGGTGGTGGGTTATGATTGGTTGTGTAATTGGTACACAGTAAAACTTGTCCATCTGTCAATTCATCATATTTCATATATAATGTTGAGCAGATGTTTTCGGATAATGTATTCCTTCGGTCGAAGTGTACAGAGAAAGAACAGTTGCATTTGTTGAGTTATCGTTTGTAGGATAATTTTGTAGTTTAGAGGAACGGCTTAGATGACTTTGAAACCAAGTTGTTTGAATACCTATAGTCACTCCACCAGTTGTCTATATTTAAGAAAGCCATGTAATTTTGTCAATAATCGCACGTGGCATGACACCAATTTTTATAATAATTCATACCATTAAAAACGCTTGTTTATTCTTGTACTTGCCCTAAAGTTCTGTACAAAGTTGAATAAACTGCAATATAATTATGAGTGTAGGTGTATATTTTAGCCCATTGCTACTATATACCACTCTACACAAACGACATGGATAAGCATATGTATACCTACCCACAAACCAATGTGTCGTATGAACAAGTGTAAGGCATTTATATAATCTTCTATCATTCATTATCCTCCCTTCTTTTCTGCTCCTCTCTCATTCACTTCTTCCACTCATTCAATCATCATGGTTTGCTTTCTTTCTCCTGTCCGAGCATCATCTCATCATCCTTTCAGTTCAAGAAAACCATTCTGAAAGTTCGCCTCTATTATTATCAATAATATTATAGGTACTACTCGTGGGAATTATAGTAACATATGTATATACCCTTTTATAGGTTCTCATACTGTTCTGTTTTATGAGAATATCCGTTAGTATCTCCTCAATAATTTCCTCAGTACTATTTGTTATTATAATAATACCACTTAATTTTGATGTAGAAATTATGAGTTGTAGTGTAAGTGTATTGATGGGCACACCTACTTTCTTATTGAGTTCATGGCTAAAAACGGTATCCCGTCAAAAATCGAACTTATACTACAAATACATGCACGCCCTGACAACTCAACAAGCTTTATAATTTCTGTGATATAGATATCTCATATCTCACTTTTTCTAGTGATAGGTTGGGTTTAAACAGGTGAAACTAGAAAGTGTTACAATTCTTTCAACACATATTATGAATATTTGATTGATAAGGAGAGGTAAGAATTCGACAATTCGACCTGCTCGGTGGGGTACAGTACCATATATCAACGTACATTCGTGGAACTGGGGACAGAACCCGGATCTACTGGGCACCAGTTATTATATTTTATATTTCTGTTTGTTATGCTTTCTTTCTGTATTAAAAAGAATGTGAATGAAAGTAGTAGGAAATATGTTCCTACATATATTGGAAGACAACTTGGAAGAGAAAACGGAGAATCACATAAAGAAAAGTACATGTATGAGGTACAAAAAAATCCGAAAAGTTTTTTTCTCCTTTTTCCTCTCAAAATCGTAGTGGCCACAGTCCTGGCATCTCAGCGAGCAAAGGTTTTTTTACTCTCCTTTTCATTCTTCTTCAGTCACTCAAGACGAGAGCCAGTCTCTCCGTCTGTTTTAGCATCTTTTTTTGGGTGAAAGTTTTTGCGAGTGAGCAACAACAAGAACGTGGGGAGTACACGATGGAGTTGCAGAGAGAGCGAGCAAAAACAGCATGCTCATTTTATGTCCAGAAACACATGCTCATGCAATTCAGCATCAGGTTAAGTCCAAGACGGTGGTGGAAATGCATGTACACTATGGATCCAGCTCCTTATTTTCGTCTCCTTTTTTTCTTGCTTCCACTACTCATACAAGTTCACACAAGGGAACACGAAAACCCAACCTGAAAAGAGTATTCGTAGAGTTGACTGAAGTCAACGAGGCAACTAACACTAATTCAAGGAGACGTAATGCAAGAAAGAAGTAATAGACAAACGTGGACTAGTACTGGCATAAAGCTCATGAACGTAGAGGTTCAGAGGCAGGAGACGACCAAGACCACAAGATGTGCCTACCTATAAAAAGAGACTAGGACTAGTGATACTTATCTACACAAGAATAATATGCACTTTTAAAGATTGTGCAGAATAATGTAGGTACGTATCTATAAGGAGCTGAATGGACTTAAAGGGATAACCTTCTATAATGGAAGTGGGAGATATACCCATATATATAGAACATGTATTAAAATTAGGATACAATTCATACATAGTCATGCCGGGTTTGCACGTAAATCCATCTCTAGACGAATACTTAGGCACACTTTGAAAATACTTGGGCTTCTTCTTTTTTTTCTTCCCACAGAACTCAGAAGGAATCCAAATGGCATTAACTCCAAACGAGATGACTGTGTAGTTGTACTGTTGGCTTTTTTTCTGAATGTACGCATCCAACCAATAACATTTTCCTTCGTATACAAGACTACACAATATTTTTGCCGTATTTTTCTTATTGAGCTAAGAACAAGAAAAAAAATCCTGTTTTCGGTCCAGTTAGGAAGCACAGTAGAATGAATTTAGTGAGAGAAAGCGAACACAGAGAAGCCCACTGAAAGGTTGTTGATGTACAATCATCTTTTTCTTTACGCTAGTCCCGACCTCATTGTTCAATGTGTGTATCAAATACTAAAAAGGTATAATGAAAGGCTGCTCGTAAATATACGTGTTATTGGTAAACGCACATTCAATATTGTAGAATTCCTTCGTGAAGGCACTCTGTAAATATCTGGGTAGTACGTTTACGTTATGATTTAAAAAATATAGCAGCGTTACTTGTAGTTGACAATCGCTGTACAAAGTCAAGAACCTTTTTATTTACCCCATTTAAATTAAAGTTATCAACAGCTCACAGATTACATCAGAAGACAACTGTACTCCAGTAGCGCTAGAACAAAATAGATTGCATCTGTTCGGTGTGTAGAGCAGTATGGTTAGCTGCTTTTTTAAGTTCAACGAATGTCAACTGTAGCTCTGAGATTTTTTCTAGACAATCAATCTTAATAACCTTCAGTCATTTGTGTGCACTGTGTTGCTTCTGGAAGGATGTATAAATTATAGACATGACTTTAGCATCACTGACTTTTGAGGAAAAGGGTTTTTCTGTACCCAAGCTAACCTGAGACATTAGAGAACAAAATGAATAATTAAGCGTTAAATATATGTATGTAGTCGTATTTCCTTTTATCTCCCTGAATAATTTAAATTGTATCACTGATTGTGAGAGAAAAAGGAATAAAGAAGATAATTAGATGGAATATAAGGCTGGTGTGTACACTGTAGAGATAGAGTGAAGGTTCACAAAGCAAAGTTATGCAATAATCTCGAGGAAAAAAGAAAGTCACCGGTTTTAAGTGTAGAAGAAATACGATAGGAGAAATACTTAATCAGTTTACCAAAAAGCCTTAAGTCATTCTCATGCATATAAGGAGATACAAGGCAACCTTATTGCACATTATACAAATATGTAAATGATCAAGAAGCAGTATTAGTTGGTATGCGAAAGGACGATAGAGCTTGGAATAAGATGCTTTGCTTATACAACTAGACCTTCATCTTTCATTTCACACTTAACTTTTGCGTATACTGTACATGTATTGTGGAGGAGACCCTGGAAAAATCATCGCCATTTTTAGAGAAAAGAAGTGGCAGCGTGTGGCACTGATGATGACGACGACGTGATGGTAGCTCTGTGGTGGTAATAAAAGATGAAAGTAGTCGAGAGAAAGTAGATAGGAGAAAGTAAACGAAGACAAAAACCTAACATAAACTTCTACATTTTTGGCTTGAAACTGAGCCATTACTGACATTGCATAAATGCTGTCTACTGTAGAATATTCCACTCCTCCTTGTCCCTACTATATCTCGATTCTTTAGCCATTATTTATAGATGTACTATATGCTTATGTTATGTTACTTTCACTACTACTTGGCTACATCAAAACTTGGCTGTCTGTACCACTACTACCATTGTAGCAGCAACTCATCTCTCTAGTAGTCTTTCTGTGTGAAGGTGAAGAATACTGTGATCATAGTTTAAACAAAAAAGTTTAACATGGTAGCCAAGCAAAAGACTTTTGAAGGAATGTGAGAGAGAGAGAGAGAGAAGACAAGAGACGTTAAGAAAGGAAATGAACGAGAAGGCCATATCATCTTATAATACTTTTTTCTTTCGTCAAGCACGAGCACCACCACCACCACCATCAGCAGCAACATGAGTATTATGGCGTACAAGAATAAAGGGGAAAAGACTAAAGGGGAATAAAGATGATGATGCTGCTCTCATAGTCGTGGATGCCTTTTTAATATGGCATTTGAAATGAAGTGCCATATTTACCTAGACACTTAACGTTGAAGAAAGTCTCAGATTTTCTGCACTTCTTTTATTATCAGAAGGATTTGGATGATGCCACTTGTTCCTAATGGATGAATGAATAAGTAGTCTGGGGACTTTTCATTCTCTTCTTTCTCCATTCTTTTTTTTCCTCCCTTTGCTTTTTTCTGTTTTCTAATAGACAACCTCTGCGTAACATTAATGTTGGAGAATTTGTGAGTGCTGACTGACACTACACACGGGAAAGATGGAGCTACATGGCGGCGTTGGGACCGTATTTAAACGAGCACAAGGATCATCAGCAGCAAGTAGGGCACATCCTCTACGACTGGGAAGGGAAAAGATGTCGAGTATTGTTTGAAAGTAGATATACAAAATGAATGAATGCTTTTGAGTCACTCTTTCTCTCTGATTTTGGGTTTAATGCATGTAACATTTCTCTGCTCCCGGTTGCTACCACCATTACTAGTACCTATTTATTGCTGTATTTTGCAATTTAATTTGACCCAACTGTGACGTGCTTAACCAAGATCGTGCCCTTGTTTGCGAATTCATAGCGATGAATGGGAGGAGTAGTTAAAATTGTAAATTGTTTGTTAATCCTAAAGAAGTAGAAACTGTGGAATGTGTGGTTTGACATCCTTGGCGTAATACAACCAAATGCAAATTCATCATTGCTGCTGTTTATTTCGTTCCTTGTTTTGTAAGTTCATGTCTAAAGTCGCGATTCGTTTTTTTTTTCGTAGACACAAGCGTAAGTTGCAGTTTTACATTATTTCGGATAAGTAATCACAAAGAAAGCAGCAAAATGTATAAATATCTAATTTGGTTGAATTGAATAGAAACGAATCAAATAGAGGTATTTCCTACTGCACGTGTGTATTATGAATCATCGAGTCATTGTGGGTTTAAGAGAACAATAACAATACAAAAAGAGCTAGTTAGGTAGAAAGAGACTAGACAGACATTTTGATAAACATGACGGCTGATACTTTTTGAGATACAAGTTGGTAACAAAAAGAAAAAACTTTCCACCGGAATCAGCAAGTTGGTTGTGGTTGGTAGTACATATGTATATCAAGGAGAAAGAGAGGCAAAACTCCATCAAAAAAGTGAGCTTTATAAGAAAAAAGTTAGTCTGTCTCAACATTATACGGACGTACATAAAATTGAAATGTTTTTCTCTCGTTGGGATCGTCCAAACAAAACTGCGTGATAAGTTTAATCGCAGAAAAACTCTATTGAATTTTCAGTGCCAGAGGGACGTTGTCATAAAACAAGACGAGTCGACCACTTTCTGGTTGAACGATCCCCTCTTAAGAATTGATTTCTATAACGAGAGCATTTTCGTATTGATTAACATCAACAAACATTTTGTATATTAAGTAAAATGTAATATCATGTAATGTGATAATGCGAATCAAGCGCACTCAGCCATACTACAAAGTAAATCTTTTCATGTATACAAAATTCTATGAATAATGACATATTGTTAAGCTTCGTTACATTGCATAACATTTTATGTGTTTATAATCAAAGGTTTGCCATCTTTCACAATCAGCGACATTTCACAAGCAGATAAACATTTTCTGGAACTGAATACAAACTCTCCAAGTAAATATTGCGTCAGGAAACATTTTTTTTTACAATTCCAGGTTCATTTACAATTGATAAGGGCATGTATGTACTCTGAAATGTGAAAATTATATAATATACACGTAATTCTGATGAAGCATCTAGTAACTTTATGGAACGTTTATACAAATCCATAATATGGGTATACCTATTATATGAATGTTGCGAAACAATACGAGTAGCTGCTCTTACAGGCAGACGGTGGTGAGTGAGTGAGTCTTTACAAGAAAGGCTCAAACGTAACAACACGCATACAAGGCGGGATAGAAATAGACAGGATGAAATAATTTTAGAAAGGAATGCCGCCGTTGTAGTAGTTGTTCTAGTACAGGTGGAAGTGAATTATTTATACAGAAGACGAAAAGCGGAAAAGGAAATGAAAAGATTTTTTTTTTGAAGAAAAAAAAAGCCAATGGGAAAAAGCAAGGTAAGTTCATGAACAGTGGAGAAAGCAGTTATACCAATATATATGTAGTACACCATTCCAAGAACGTTACCAGGATTTTTTTTACCTGCTGTCTATTGCCCTTAACTCCCTGTTCATCTTTTTCTTACTACATGTTAGAAAAAAAAGCTTTTCTATCTGAAATCTAAAAGAATTTTTAATACATTGCTGCTGGAGTCATATAAAGTGAACTACACTGTACATGTGTCAAGTATTGTTTCAGTACAGAAAAAAGTAGTTCGTGAAGGCATATACGCAATATGTCCTCTATAAATTTTCTGAAGCGATAATAAGCTTCATTCTCTCTGAAAATAGGATATCTAGCAAAATGAATCAAATTGGCGTTACTGGCTCAGTGCTATAACTTGCACTGTACCTATACGTCAAGTCTATTTCCATGCTTTTTCTCTTCCCTACTGCTGTTTTTTTCTTTACCTCCAGTTAAGAAAATAAAAGTGATTCGCTCAAATATTTTCCTTTCCACGAATTTTTGCTACAATCTAGTAGCGGATCCAAATCTGTGGGAATAAGAGCAGCGCAGCGCACCACAGAGCGCAGTAGTAGTACTCATGTAACTTGCAGAAGATGTTTCATCCAGTCGACTAGAGCCACCAGCGCAAGGAATTGTAAATGTATAATATATATAAAATATAGAGAAATATTTTGAGTAACCAGCTGACTACACACACTCGACCCACTCTCAATAAGCCATGTCACTACTAGATTTGCTACTTTGCAGTTTCTCTCCTAAAACTATCTCTTCTCGTCTAGTCAAACTTTTTAAAGGGAAATACAAAGACAAGACGAGCAGCAGCAGCAGCAGCGAAAGTAGATACACGAGTAACAGTACAGAGCTCACAGTGAGGAGAGGTAGAAGAAGAACGATTGAAAGAATGGCACTTCGCGTTTGTACCAGTAGAACAACTTAAAAGGGTAATCAATTTTTTGATGGGCTTACTTTTCTTCCTCTTCCTTTCTCTATTTTCTTCCATAGACAACAGAGCGTATTTACCAACTTCCTTTCTTTTTTTCTGCTGCTGCTGATGATATTAGTTAAGGGGCGAGTAAAGAAAAAGAAGAAGCTCTAGTAGTAGTTCATGTATGTCTACTATATTTTCTCTTGAATTCTTGGTTGAAGAAGAAGAGCAGTTGTAGTTCGGCAGAAGAGATAACTGCTACCTCGCTGTCTGTCTACCCACACAATAGTTGTTCACCACTTGGGTGAACCCCAGAGATATACATCATTTACTCGTTACATCATGTAGATACACACATGAATAGACGACAGCAAGTCGGTAAACTCTTTTACTCTCAAGAATATTTGCTCACATGTATTTTGCTCAACTTTTTGTTGGTTTGATTTTCTTCAAGGATGAACATTATCGAAATGAAATACTTTTCCGCTACTGAAAGATGGGACATCATTTTCTGTGGTATTTTTATGAGTTATTTCTGTTTGATTTCATAATATCCTACAATGGACACGAAGGCAATGATAGAAATGATTGGATGCGAAAATGCGAATGGTTACTTCATCAAATAGCCTGTCCAAGTCAGGTACTCTTTGAGCAATTTAATGGCATATATTAAATCAACACAAGCGACTCCTCTATATGCCTATATCTGGTAGAATCGACATTATTATTGCGCTCATTGAACTCATAGTAGTATGTATTTAATTTAACTTGAAGTTTGTAAGTACTTCATATAACTTTAAACGATCAAGTTCGTTTGTGGTTCGACGTTGACGATGAGGATGATGATGTGAGTTAAATGCGTATTATAACCACACAGTGATCCCGTCAAGTAAAGCACCATAATAATTTTATTGTGTAGTTGCAGTGGTAATTATCACTCCACAGCTTTTCAGTAGTATAATGCGTACATTTGTAAGTGAAGAAACTCTTTATTAAGCTCTTATAGTGTGGAGGAAAACAAAGCCACAACTTCAACACTCACAAACTGTATGCACGGTTCTTTCTGTAACAAGCTCTCACATTCATTGACAGGCAGAGAGAACTGTTTGAGAAAGTCTTGAGCTTGAAAGTGTCTGTGTATCTTGAGATGTGTACGTGCTCCATCATAAATGAATCTTTTGTTTTATTCTGTCTCCTGTCTGACATCAGTATCTTGTCAATCTGAATTGTTTTTATTATCCTGCCTGACCCTCTCTCTCTCATCCACAATGCCACTGTACTCTTCGGGTCCACTAACTTGCAAGGTTCAAGGAGTTGCTTTAATATTTCAGTACCCAACAAAATTGTACAAAGTTGGTTTGCTAGTGGTGTTGAGAAAATGAAAGGCTTTTTGTTTGACGATTGGATTTTGGACAACTTGTTCATAGCCGCGTTGTATTCTCAACTGTTTCCAAAAGGACTTGAGCACAACCATACTGACTGAGAAACAAAAGTTTTGGCTAAACAAATCATGTCCTATGTCCTTTGTATAGATTCAGTATACGTAGGCATGTAGAATTCTCACTTGCCTACCTAGGCTATTGATTTTTTACAGTGCAGATTGTAGCTGAATGAAATGAATCGTTGTATATTTTTCTTTAACTGGTGTCTGGTATTCCTCAAAAGAAAATGAAAACGATGATGGAAAGTGATGTTGAAATAATGTACTTATGACACAGACCAGGATAGCAGCAATATTAAGTTATATCAGGGCTCTGATTTAGTTTTTAGTCCACTTCGGGAGAGACGAATCCCCTTTTATGAACCTCAAATTATGCGTTTCTCATATTCTTGTACAAACGGAACCCTCTACCCAAGTACGCGATGTATGCATAATGAATCTGTGCATGTATGGCACAGAAATATGCTTGAACCATATTGATGTAATATATATGCCCCAAAATATGTTGCCCTTACCCTCTTTCTGATCCTATGCCTTCTAGCCTTTTGATGGCGATAACTCGGGTCGGTTTGAAACGTGTACGTACAACTCAAGATATTTATTTAAACTATATACATATTATATATAATGCTTCCTCTTCCCTTGTATCGTCATATTTGTACCTTCTTGTCCATATAATATTTATATCCCTGTTGGCTATTATTTCCTTTACACTACACTACCAAGATTCCAGCTCCATATCTTCTCGGTTAAGAAAATAATCATTCGCTTCCGCTTTTGACCCTGCAGTGGAGAGAACCTTCTCACGCTCTGCACACAAACAGTCTAGAAGGCGAGACTCTGTGCCAGCATTTTAGAATGATGTAACTGGAGATGGAAAATGGCTTTAAACGAAACACACTACACCTACGGCTAGTTTAATTACTATCTTAGGAAGATGGAACATTTGTACAATTTTCTTCAAGGAGGTCCCCGACTTTGTAACACTTTCTGCTTTACGTTTATGAAAGGGAGACTGATACGAAACGAAAGATTCTTTTGATGCTCCTATTTTTTACATTGCAGTAACTATATAGTATAGTGCAACCGTTACTTATTTCATTGGTTAGTGATCTTGAACTAATCATTGTTTTGTGAGTTTTGTCCAGGTCTAATTCAGCAAAACTCGTTGATCATCACGATATTTACGACACGATACGAGTCGTTTAACCAATTTTTTATGCTATTTTACTACCCAAGTTTGTACAGGTACTAGGTACTCTCCTAACTTTTTAGGTCATCAGGAAATTGGACGAGAATGCTTCGTATCACGCAAACACAATAACTTTACAAGGACAGTAGCATGTATGGAAGGAAATGAATCCAATCATAGTACCCGTTGTTTTGTGCAAAATGGCTGTGGTGAGGGTAGCTTATATATTGTATATGCGGTATGTACATTGCAATATATGCAACAATGTTATGTGATGCGGTGCGGAGGAGTATTTAGGAAGCTAGTTTTGGACATCAAAAACCAACCCATTAAAATTCTTTGTGTAAGTGTTGAGTGTGTTCATAAGTCTTTTTGAAGATGGGAAGTGATGACAGAGATAATTTTTGACAAAAGCTCAATTACAATATAAATTGAGCAATTTAAAACCAGCTTTTGTAGCGTGTTACGCTCATCAAAAGGAAATATGATGGTACTAAAATTTGGAATGTTTCATTTTTACGATTATTGCCTCGCTGACAAGCTTCCTTTTTCTGCAGGAGTGCTTATGTGCGTATCACTTGAGCTCTCAAACTCACACACAGGACTATTTTCCACTGTAAGTTCCTTCTGCTTATGGCACGGTGACTGCCAAAAATACTCTTGTTCATCTTGTCAGAAGGAGAAGGATCGGAGTCGGCATTTTGTGTATAGAATCAGAAATCAGTCAGTGCTTTCACAAAGTG
The DNA here is from genome assembly GCA_004115045.4 of Sinella curviseta. NCBI lineage: Eukaryota > Metazoa > Arthropoda > Collembola > Entomobryomorpha > Entomobryidae > Sinella > Sinella curviseta. The sequence goes on along the minus strand of CM023203.3, from coordinate 34,345,357 downwards.
TTTCATAAAGCTATATTCCTTTCAGCATTAGTTTTGTGTATGTGCAGTGTGTTTCATGAGTCTTATGTTCATCTATTATGCACTTCAAATCCCTGTGTTCTCTCTCTACATCAGTTCATATTAAATGTATCGAGTCTAGCATGTGTCTTCCTTAAATCCAAACAGACTTTCTTTATTCTTCTCTAATTAATAAGCAAATCTCAACGCAATCAAATGTCTATCCGATTTAAAATAGCTAGGAATACTGTATATGGGTTTATTTGATTTGATTGCAAAATAACCACAAAACTACTTTGCATCACACAATATTGTGAAGTTAAGATAGCAATGGTGAAGACAGTGCGTCTTTCTTTGTATCATATCGCTCTGACAATTTTTCAGTCTCACGCAATAAACGCACAACAAGGTCTTGCATGAGATTTCACTATATCTTTCGATCTCCAAAAAAGCAATCATCATGATTCTTGTAGTATATGCTTAGCATGCCAATTTCATTTATTATTAAAATAATAAAAAGCGACTTATACACAAGGATGTGAATGGCCCGGTATCATAGTAGATATGATATTGAAATTTAGTTTTCTTTTGTTCATTCTTTGTCAAATTCTCTGGCTAAATGAAGATAGTTCAGTAGCAAACTCCCATTTCATGTGAATATAACATGTAAGCTACTTTATGCGAATGTTTGTATGTCTGCCTGTCTGTATCAAAATAAAAAAATACTGCGTAAGCGACTGAAAATTTTGATTTCGCTACATTTCGATATTGCGGTTTTATCAAGTTTATTTTCCCCTTAGAAATGACACAAGTTCTACACAGTGAGGCTGTATGAAGAAATGGAAAACAAGGATCCAATCCAACTATCTCTTCGGAATAGTTATTCATATTGCTTCAAATGTGACAAGTGGGCTTATTCGTCTGGCATCTAAACAGCCATTTCGTTTTGCTATTTAAGTTTTAAAGTCACACACTCAACAGTAAAATTGGATGACTTGGTGCACAGATAATAATGGTATTTTGCATTCAAGATAAAAACTACCATGTGTACACCAATTTATCTATATAGTTCCTCACTGCACTATCTCATATTATGGTACATTCTATGGAAATGGCCTGCGGCTTTATGCTACATACATACATATCTAAAGTAAGTACAGGGGGTATTTACATCTTGCGAGTTCCTTTGAAAACGTCTTCAAGATAAAAAAAATTCTGAACCAAAGAATGTCTCCACGCACGCCAAGCAGTCACACTATTCCATCCTATTTATACGCCTTCTGGACTGCTGGATGTAAGCATAATGCAATTATATATAGCCAAAAGGGTAGTACAAACCTCCATTTAGATACATAAACGAAAATACAAAAACAATGCTCACAATATCATAATATTATTACATGATTCATTCCTTCAAATAGGTTGCGACCGTATTCTGGCTCGGAAATGAATTCATAATCTCGGCTGCTCGTAAAGTACATTACATAGGCATTCTCAGGAAGCTCGTGTATAGCCTTTTGAACTTTTTCTGAATGCCATAATGCTATATATACCTAGATTTAAGGTCAATTTATTTTCCTAATGCGACCACAAGCGAAAATGTCTTGAAAACAGAAACCTTGACTTTCTGATTTTATATACAAAAAAAGAATACAAGGTTCCACATTATTACACAACTATCTCACAGGTCAATTATTTTCACATACCTAATATGAAACGGCTTGCGGTCTAATTACAAAAATATAAACATATTTATCTAATTACCTTCATAAAGTCGTAACAACTATACTGTCATGTATACCTCTGTAAACTTGTGACTAATTATATTTGAGTGAAAACCTGAAACCGTTTTTAGAAAAATACTGCTAGTTAGAGAAAGTCCTTTTCTTTTTTTCTTTTTTAAAAGTATGTCCACAAATATTTTTTGACAAATTGTGTGGCTCGCTGAGAATACCTGGATGGAAAAATTAAAGAGTGGACGATGGAAGAGAGATTCTCTGAGGTAGATGCTGAAATGAAAGAAGGGCAAGGGGAAGGAGAAGAAAACTGCTTCCAGCATTTTGACTCTTGTCATTATTACGAACGCTATGCTTATTGCAAGAACGCTTTGAATATAATATGACGTGCATATGTAAACGTATTCACATATACACTCATCCCACGATTCTGCTTCGCGTCCACTGGTTTAATTTGAGCAAGTAATGTTTGGACGAGGATAGAGCTTTCGTAGTACATCCTGGAGAAACAGTGTGTAGGGGTAACAGCATGTAAGTTCTTTGCTCTCAAGAATCATGCTTAATACAAGAGCAGGAATGATACTCATTCCGGTTCCCCTTTTAACTCTTAAACAGTCTCATAAGAAGGCTGAAAGTGCAGTTTTCATGCAAATTCAGTCTCAGCAGGGATCAATTATTTCGACACTGGCGATGTTATATCAACAGTCCGCGCCGACCTCTTTTTACGTCGTTGCCTTTTTCGCGTGTGTACATAAATATTCTTCTAGTTCAAGGAGTTGTCTTTACTTATAACAAAAAAAGGCTTCAAAGGAACAACTCGAGAAGAAGAGAAAACGAACAAGGCACTCGGTGTGAGAGAGAGAGAAGATACGTGGAAGAAAAGTAGACAAGACTGAATGAGAGAGAAGGAGAGAAAAAGGAGAAAAAAATGGTTTAGCAAATGAGGTCGAGTCTTTAACTTCATGAACTTTCCTATTTTCGCTGTTGCTTTTTCTCTCTGTATTCTCTCCTCCTCTTCAGCTCTCAAGTCAACTCCTTTCTTCCATCTCTTTTGTCAGAGGAACGCGAGTTACGTGAAATTAGATTGTGTATCTTTGCATTTTCGCGAGATTTTGCCAATGAGGATTCATTATCTCTCATACATTATGAATGTTGGCATTTTAGATTCGACAGAATTTCAGTTTTTTGCTACTGTATCATCTCTACACACAGGCTGTACAGAATAAAGCTAACAGAAACACAACTACTCACATTTCTACCAAATTCTAGAATTTGATATGATAATGTACTTTGTCGTAACTTTCCGAATTCCATTTTGTATTCACGCCATTTATTTCTACCAGTTACTGTTTTAGAATTTCAATTTATCGGTCATGTCGAAATCACTTTTCAACTTATTGACTATCACTCACTCGGCAAGATTTTCCCCCTGCGAGAAAAAGGCTTACAAGTTTTGTGTACACTAAAAATTTCCAAAAAAGCCATGTACAATGACACTATATAGTGAGATGAAACTCGAAACGAATTTAATCTTTTTTATTCGTACATCTACCCTGTCACTTGTCATCATAATCAGTAAAATGCCGGCAATGGTGCTTTAAACATGGTGTTTATGAGGCACCCATTTAATCCATCCTTTGTCCTCTATATCGCTTTAGTTCGCTTATTGATACACTATCATAAAGAACAAGTGAGTAAAAAGTTTTTTGAATGGAAGAAAGAAATGAAACTGCTGTGAGGTAGTCAGCTAAAGTTGGGCATAATCCTTATCCTTTTCTTAACTCTTCGTGTTGCGAGAATCATCATCATCATACAGACATATTATAGTTAGAGGTATATCACTATTACTGCTACTACATAGTTTTCAATTCAATGAGAAAATAGTTGCAACTGAGTTGGGTACATACGGATCATCAACAACATCACACCAACTAACCGCACCAATACATTCCACCACGCCATGGAAAATGTCTCGAGGAAAGAAACTTTTCTCATTGAACAAATCATCGTTGTTTGATGGAACTTGTTCTATCCTTTCTTTTCGGCATTACTATCATCATAAAGTAAAATGATTATCATCCTTATATAGGTAAACGACCACTATCACTTTTTACATCAGACGAGCAAGTCAGGTGCCGGGTAAGGGTAGATATAGACACAACTTATGTATGTAGAAGGCAGTAGTACGCATTTGCTGCTGCTGTGTCCTGGATGCTACCTACCTGTAACGATGATCCACAATACGATCCACAAATAGCTCTAATTTTAAGGATTATCCTCTTCTGAAAGGAGAAGCACAAATTGGGCAAAAGTTTCATTGCTTTCAAATGACATAACGATATGGTATTGTGTGTGTGCCTTATACAACGTCACAATACCCCCGCAGCCGAATGGTAGCTAAATGATGATTAATGAATTGACTTTCATTCGGCTAAACCTGTCATGACTAGTTTTTCCATTGTTTGTATGTGCATGACACGAGTTTTGACATGGGTTTCAAGTGAAAATCTCTCTTGCAGAGGGAATTAAAGGGAGTGAATAAATAAAAACGATAACGAGGCTGAGGCAGGTACGCAGTTCGTAAATACTATTAATTATGATGACAATACCAAGTTTTCAATTACCTACGTATGCATAAATATACAGTGTTTGAATTATTGCGTTTATTAATGTAATGCACTTCTCGAAAACTCATATCACGGTTATTAATTAAAATTATCGGCATATATTTTCAGACAAAATTATTTTTATGCAGTTCTAGAGTCTGATGGATTTCCCCTTTCAAAAGATGCATGATTTTCATTATGGATCCACTTTACTGTGATCGATAAAAAGGATAGGTTAAATTCGCATATAAAAATTCTGATGCCGTTAGATATCTCAGGTAGACATGCATAACTTTAACATAGCACATGTTGCAGGGAGTTGTAGGTACAAGGAAACAATTTGCTTTAAAAAGAGGATGTTTTAGTGTTGTTCGTTTCGTACACTACTCACGCGACGACGTGGGATGCAAACCTTTTTTATAGAATAAAGAGTCCATCAGATTTGATTATCATTGTGGGCTACATTCAACATTGCATCTCTACAATTTAAACCACCAAAGCAGTTCGTGTAGCTTTATCTGGAACTCGTTCCTATTTTGATGAAAAACAGGACATTACCCAAGAAAAAGATAAATAGACGGTTCAGGTGGCATTTCTAAAACCCGAATGATCCGCTTTAACTATAATGTCAGATCAGCTGCTACTATACTACTTGAGCAATTTCTCTTTCTCTCCCAACTCCTTGCTCGGCACATTCCTTTGTTTCTTGCGTTCTTCTATAGCTTGCTTGACAAAAGTGTGCCACCAAACCACGCAAACTGGAAAATATTCTAGCGCAAAAAATTACAGTACTTTTCTAAGAAATGAAGAAAAGGAGAAGAGAGAGTGGAATGGTTAAGTTTAAACGTAATGTATATAATGGATCAAATGAGAATAAAAAGTCTTAAATGAAAATGTATCAGGCAGAAGATAGGGGTAATGGAATCATTTAATATTTTTGCTCTTTTTGTACGTGAGGATACGCATAGCCACAAATGCTTTCTGACTTTCTAAGATTGTACGGGGATTGAAACCCAATTTTGATTTTGATTCCATCTGTCTCCTCTACTATTTATAGAGGGATTCATGTACGGAGTAATAAACCTTTATCAAATTGAGCAATTTTACGTGTTACGTAACTGTTTTGTGAGAAACACGCCAACAGAAAGCTACTGTGTAAACAATGAAAACACACCATCAAGATTTTTTTTTGTGTTTACCCTTTCCCTGTAAAAAAACCCATACGACATTTTGCAGGTTAATCGTTCCTTATGGGACGATAGCTATAAACTAACCACTACATTCGTCCCACTATAACAATTCATTATATGAATCTGAGAGCAGCACAAAGTGTCACACACTTTTGGACATTTTCCACTTTCAATTTATTTTTTATTTGAGAAGCCAAACTGAAATGTACAACGGGTGATGTAAAACCTCAGACTACGTTATTAATGGCCCTGTAGATGTACTCATGGAAGTGGGGGCTCGGATACAGCAATAACAGAAAACTATATTGTTTTTGGCACACGTTCGTTATCACCGCAGAATATATAGAACATTACAGTTTCCAGTTTTTTTTTTGGTGGTCCTTCGTTCACGTCGTGAGTCGTAAGTATAGGGATCTTCATCAGTCAGTAAAAGGAAACTAGACAATTGCAGGAGAAGCAAAAGTGTCTGGTCTAATTTCACACAGTTAAAAACGAGAATTGCGCAGTTATTCCAGCTTGTTCATGATATTTGCAGACTTGGGAGTTATTTGTACAATGATATGAGTTTGTAGTATATACATATAGATGTGAAAAGGATCATTTCTAGTCTACTATGTAATTACAACCTCACTCATCATATTAAAGTTTATGTAAAGGACAAACTCTCCGCATTGTATTTATTTATTTAGAATCCAATATAGAATTATACGATTTGGATTTATTCTGGTCCTATATGTGATATTATATGCTTTTCATGAAAATAGTTTCATGCATCTTAATTTACTTCTGTGATTCATAAGCAAAACAGCAACACCTCGCATTTCCAGCGCGTTCTCCATTATAAACTTTCAGAGCGAGTCGACTATGTTTACAAGAAAGTAGTTCCAACAGCAATACTGAAAGCTGATAATGACAATCATTATCAGAGACATATGCACGTCTGCTTCCGTGAAAATGAGGAACGGCCTTTAGCTTCCGTTACAATGAAATAAATTTCCAAGTACAATGACATCTTAACCTAATGTAGCTCCCATGAGCCTTGACTAAGTTTATTTTTGTTTACTTCCTCTGTTGGCGCTAGTTTGAAAGGCATGTTGCTTGTGAAAGTTAACGAAAAAGCGAAAAGGTTGACAGAAATGTTTCGTACAACTTGTTTTTCGCTGAAGATGAAACACTTATAGGATGAAATAAAACACTGAATTTGAAAACGACGCAAATACTCGTCGTCAGACCCAACATGTATTATGAGCACACAAATAACGAATTTAAATATTTTAAAAATCTACAAAAGTAATGAGTCCATTTGCGAAATAGACGGGTACATTGTAATGCAATGATAGCTAAACAATGAAATTCAGACATTACTATTTCATAAATGGGTAATAAAATACGTTAAAATGGGTCAAGAAACAACATGGAATCTATATTAGAAAAGTGAAAAAGGATATACAACGACCGAAATGAAAAGTTTTGACAAAAAGTGCTTCCAGACACACTTACAATTAGTTAATACAATAATGTTCGTCGGGGTATATCACACGCTTGTAGGTCAGTTCTGCTCACTAAAATGCCAGTTTGCTTTCCCATAATCCTCTTTATTTTAGCTGACAGCTTGAAGTTAAATTATTTTGTGTACCTGTTTGCTTTTCCCCGAGTTTTGTGAGGTAGAGTAGTGGATATACCCCTATTTTTAAACCTATCTTACTTGCATGAATTCGACCTTTAGCCACCAGTAACAGTACATTTACTAGAGAATGATATAACCGCAGAATTCTAGGCGACAACGTTGTAAGGAGGAGTAGAAAGAAAGTTTTCGTGAACTCCAAGAAACATTACCACCACCTCAGCCAACAAATCCATCTGTACCTCAGCCTCACATATACACACACTCTTCCTTATTGATAATAACACGCTGCTGCTGTTACTGGCCTACATTTTATTGAAGAAACACTTTCCTCTTCTTCTTCTAGTTGAATTAATTTTCCTCGAGTCGACAACAGCCATTTTTGTTGTGTCCTGCTTTTTCACGCTTCTCCTTCCTCCTTTTGAGCAAAGGGGATGTGTAACATAACGAGAGCTGGAGGCAAAATATGTGTGTGTGTGTTGAGTCCTTTTATAATTCACTTTTTTCTTGTTTTCCCTCGTTTCTGGACGCCTTCCAGGAAAGTTTAGGTAAAATAAATCCTGGACGGAATAAAACAAAAGGAGTAAAGGTTACAACACACAAAAGTTTTTTTTTCAAACGACGATGGATATTGCGTCTATTTCCTCCGTTCCTGATATTGCAGATAGAACAGAGTAGTAGAGCAGCAGGTGAAGAGGTTTTTTTTTCATTCAAACAAGAGATATAGACATAAAAACGCATGTACACAAAAGGGGATCTATAAGTTCTCATTTCAACTTCATCTCACACTGATCTTCTATTTTGTAATAGAAATGTACGCCATGATGATGTCTTGCATGCATGGTCGCTTCATTTTTGCTCAGCACACTGTACCAACCAAGCTTTGCATGCAGTGTGTACAGTAGGTTCGCTTTAATAGAAAGAGTGAACTGAAAGTTTTTTTCTCCTATTCATTTCATTCCCTTTCGTTCCTGTACTGCTGCTATGTTCCAGTTTGTGCTTGACTTGATTTCATAAAAAACTAGGAAAAGGAAAATAACCCCATTTTTATATCTTGTCAGGTGAACTGGCATGAAAATAGAGTACATCGTGGAAAACACTTGGTTTTTACCGCACACACCGTGCATTCACAGAAATATGAAACCACCGGAGAAACAGAACACAAGACACAAGATGAAAGAACACAATCAATGCAATATTTTTCTACTTTGGGAAAAGATTGGATGATGCAGAGTGGAAACTCCTTCTTATTACCTTTCTCTCGCGTCTCAGCTTTTTACTGTAAGAAAAAAAGAAAGTAGGGTTTACGCATTCATGTAGCAGGGGTAATGGTAATATCTTCGCTGCTCATCTCATCGCAAAATGTCAGAGAGGATAACGAGCAGAGAAATTGTTGCTGCCACTGCTACACTGCTCCCATTGTTACATTGTTTCTCGATTTTGAAACAGGGAGAAGAGGATGACGTTGGCATTGGCATAGTTAAACCTTGTGTCATGCGATGCCAATGGTGTCCATATATATAAAACCTATTTATTTTTCGGCCACGTAAAGATAGCTTTTGCCTAGGTAGCTATGTATAAATGTTTACATTCACACGGCGCGATATTGTTTTTGGCTGCCAACCGTCATATGTAAGCAAAATCAAGCTGTATATGTATGTAGGATGTACATTTCACTGACAGATTCATGTTTGTCTTTCCATTCTCTCCTCTCACTACTCCTCTTTTCTCTGAGTGTGTGTAGTACTCCATGTCATCATCATCCTTGCCTCTCATCTAAGAATTTTGGCATGGCAAAAATAAGCGATGCTCAACAGAATCTGAATCTATCCAGTGTGGCACATTAAACCGGAAGACAGAGAGCACTGAGAGCGGAGCTGGGGCTCGAGCCTTCTTATTCACGACGACGACGAGAAGGAGTGAGTACCTTTGCTGGATTTATGAGAACACGTACTGCAAGACTTGCATATAAGCATCAGCACCTCCACTTACCAACCACGGCTCTCTACCTCCTGTGCGCTCTCTTTGTCCAGCTAAAAAGCTTTATCTACAGTAGTCGTAGGAGTGTGTGTGAGCCAAAACATTGTAGATTCATACCATGTATTGTTGGTTCCTGTTGGAGATTAGCAAGGAGCGCACGAGCTCATAGATACATAATTTGCTAGAGAGAAACTAGGAAGCAACCAACCACCTCCTCATCACATCACATCTCTCACGGACAGGATCGACCTTGTTTAAATTGCCTTTTTGCTCCAAAAAACACTTCTCCTACAATTTTGTTTGGGGAATTAAGACTAGCAGCAGTAGTTTAGTCCACATCATGAAAGTAAAAACAACAACGTTGTTGTACGTAGTAGGCATGCATTTTATTGGACCGTTGTTGTTACTTGTGGTAGTGGTCGTGTTTTGCTGTTGTGTGTGGAACTAAGTAAACCGAAACTGATGTGTTGTGGTTTTGGTTATGTATGAGACCGCCACAACAAGTAGAGAGAAGTAATGGACGTAAATGTTATGTAGTTACTTACTTCCACTTATAGGTAAAAGTTAAATAACAAAAACTGTGTCGTCGTGTGTGCATGCCCTGCACGAGTACTACCATTCATGCTCATGAACTGTTTCTCTCTTTTGTTTTTTATGTATCTTACCTTGCTGACTTTTAACATTTGGGGTTTTTAAGAAACCCTGGTCCACATAATATGCGGGGCTACTTGTCGTAACCAAATCGTTGCACAATAATATATATTATTGCTGATATATGTATAGTAATAGGATTCAAAATACGCTACAATATTGATTGGCCACACAATTTTCACTTTCATTGATGTAAGCAAAAATCTACCTACAAAAGTGCGTTGATTTACAAATAAACTTCTACAGGGTTTATTCTTTAGTTTATAAAAGTGTACTAGTTTCTTGACTTGACGACATTTTTATTATAAATTCTTTAATTGTTCTAATGAAATAGTAACACAATAATATTAACTTTTGTCTTGTGGTTGTCTCAGGACACTGACCGCAACAACGGAAAAACTCAACTTTTCTCTAGCAATTGTAATGGTAGACGGCCCTGCTGATTCTCTGTGTCTCTTTCTTGGCACAAAACTTAAAAAAATTCATCGATATAATTTTTTTTTCGCTATACACGGTACGTATCAAATAATCTTATAGCGAAACATATTCCTTTGACTCATTACAGGATACATAACACAGGAACATTAAAATAGATAGCATGACATAAGGGAGTAGTAAAGTAAAAAAGAGAGCGAAAAGGAGAAAAGAGGAGAAGAAGGAAAATACCACGATGTATGAGGGATTCCTGTAAGTGCTATAAACTAAAAACTAAAAGCCCTTTTTTCTCTTCTTGGAAAAATATACTACATACTTTTTCCTAACAACAAGGGGCAATATGGGATAATGGTGAAAGTTAACTTTCTCTCAAAGTAAAAGTAAAAGAGAAAATGAAGAAAAAACAGAAGGAGAGAAGGAAAAACGCGTCGTTGTAGTCTGGCAAACGCTATGCTGCTGATGCTGCAGCGTAGCAAAAAGAGAAAAGTAAAAGAAAAAAAATTCAAACTTGTTTCGTATGGGCTTGTTAAGTAGAAAGTATATATGTATGTAGGTAATTGTATATTATATGTGTTCAGAACTGCCATGTGTATAAATGTGCCAAATGCCAAAACATTTCAGTCGTGGTCATATAAGATGAAGTAACATCTTTGTGTTTTGCGGCCCCCTGTTTCTCTCTACACTACTGTCCGTAACAAGAATATACTTTTTCACTATAGCTCATCTCATCTCGTTCTGCTGGTTGTTATGTGGGTTGATCCACCAGCTTTACTCTTGTTAAGTTTTAGTTTTAATCATGATGATACTTGAGTAGGCAATCTTACAGCTTCTCACGATCTCTCTCTCTCTCCCTCTGTCCGCTCATTCCCTTTGTACTTTTTACATACTTTATTTCATGATGGGTCATACAGTTCATCACCCCAATACTACGTATTATAAGGCTTTTATATATACGGCTTCATACTTTTCATAGCTTCCCCGTTGGTTTCGCAAGGGACCACGAAGAAGGAGAAAAGAGAAATCCGGAAAATACCCTCCCAGAAGGATTACAAAGGAAACCTTGCGTTTCTCTTCACGCGCGCTCTACTCCACGCTTATACATTTTCCTTTTACCACCACCAAGCTTTGGCACATGGTAATTAGTCTAGAGTGTGCAGATAAATGCGGAGAGATGTATATCTGATGGGATAGAGATTTGGAAAGAAGGAAGGCCCAACAGCAGCTTCAAAATCTCCGCAGACGTCTACAACATTTTATATTATATAAGATGTGTATCTCCCGTCTTATTACCAAGAAAAGTAGAAGAAATGTTGCAAGTCAAGTTTTTTTTTTCGCACATAGCACTAGTGTGTCCACTACAACAAATCAAGAAAAATTCGAGTCTATATATATCCAATGCTACGATTCTCACCAGATATCTTTATACTGCCTGAGTACTGTGTTTCTGGAAGGCTCATTGAATGAGTAACTTGTCTAATCATAATCGATCTTATGTCCAGTACCATCCGCTGGGATAAATTAGAGTCTGCTCGAAAAATAAATTTTGATGATTCTTTAGTGTTGGAAGGTAAGAAACTGTTGTTCTTCCTATCTGAAAACATTTACACAATTTCTTTGAACGAGGTAGTATACAAAGAGCAGTTTTAGATCGTGAAATGGAAAAAAGTACTAATGAGAAATATACATATCAATTAAATATGCGTCTACAATACTTATATACAATTTTACAAAAAAATGTCTTCATGAAAATATAACAAAGAAGCCATCAAGATGTTTATTCTATTGCTTTTGGTTTGTTTTGATCCATGAAAAAATACATTTTTTACTGCTTCTGTAGTCTGAAAATGTCTGTCATAACCATAAGAATGCATAGAGATAGTGATCTGTTCATTTTGCTCAGTATGACATGATCTGATATCCTCGTGAGTCCTTTGGTGTAGTACAATATGTACATGATATAAAAAATGAGCATGCAATATACCAAATATACAAACCTCTATACTTAGCAGTTTGGGCCAGGGTGCACACAGCATACATATAACATGAAGATGCGTCGAGGGGAGAGCTGAGGTGATCACATTATTTTTCGTCGTACTGGTGGTAATATGATACACTGTCATTTGGTGTACAATAATATAGGATTATACATGTCAAAAGATTCACTGTTCCCGTGAGAAATGAGCAGTACGTGTTGTGCACTACAGCGAGCAATGTTTGGAAATTTGTTACAAACCAGATGCAAATATTATGACGAGGAGGGATGTGATTGTGTACATTGGAAACAGAGAGACAACTAAGCTCAAAATAAAAACATATCGATAAAGATGAAGAAGTGCTAAACTGAAAAATATGCTTTCAAGTTGTAAATTAGCAATCTCAAACCCAATGTAAATCGTCACATACACATGGAATGAAAGTAATTCTTGGTTGGCATTCCAAACCTTGGCAGAAGCCGAGTGTGCACTTTGGCTTCAATATTAAATATTCTGCGTAAAATTTAATTTCTACAAATGAGTCTTTCCGTGGTAGTTATTTTTTCTCAATTTAAATTTCATTCAAGTTATGAAAGTGAAGAGATTTTCTCTTTTCATCTTTTCTCTGAAATTAAGCATTTCTACTTTTTAATGTAATCCATGAAGAGGCAAAATGTATCCCCTGTCCCAATAATCGAATTTTCGTTGAACAAGGAAAAGGATGTTCCCAATCAAACACTAATGCAGAGTATCTAGTTATAAACACCACACAACGTAGCAAAGCTGAAACCATGCTGCTGCCATTAGAACATTATTTTCCTTGCTTGTGTCGGTATATATGATCAGTTTGCCTTCTTACCCCATCCCATCCGCATTTGTGACTATTTAACAGCATTACATTCACTCCCATCCAGTCTTTCATTAATGTTTCCAAATACCCTTAAATTGCACTCATATCCTAAAGAATTCTTTGTGAAGCCTCTCTTCTTCTTTATCATAGATAGATAATGCATTTTTTCCTTTAAGAAGAAATGTGACGCTATGCTTTTTATGTTCGTTTCTAATCATTACTATACGTAGTACGCTGCTGGACTATGTTTCTACACGTATATTCATTCCATTATATACTTGGTCGAATTTAGGATTGTGAATAGGTATAATATGTTAAGCCACCATCACCGTCACCACACATTGAACTTTTCCGTTTTCTCCTCTCATCTCATACAATCAACATCACTACTAAAAGCAGATAAGAAGAGTAAGTGATGCAATATTTTCCTAAATTAGACAGATATGCTTTCCAAAGTTGTTGGAATGAAGTTATGCAACGCAAAGGGCAAAAGGGAGGTATTATTTTTCGTAATGAATAAAAACGATTGGGCCTTTTACTGCACATTCTGTGTAGAAGGTCGCAGTAGTTGTAAATGCTATCATAACGGATGAAAGTATAAGAAAGCAACTGTAATAGAATGGTATATACTCTTCCCACGAAAATGTATAGATGTAACAATTCGTGGGACCACCTGGCTCATATTTTTTGTGCTCATCTTTTCATCTCATCGTTTTCAGAAGACAACTATTGTAAAGTCTTTCACAATTATACATAATATATATAATACGCTTTTCGGCTCTGTACATAATCTTGGTATATTTTTTGAAAAGAAGGTAAAAGGGAGCGGTGGAATGCATTATACCAACTCATTTCAATATTTATTGTAAATGTTCAAGTAAAATACATTTGCATTCAATGATTTTTACGTCAATGCTGGATAAGTTGTTGTTGCGTTTATGAACATTTAGATAGTGTTTAGTAGTAAGCAAAAAGACCGTTTGTCTGTCTTTGTGAATGTGTGTATGAGTGACTATGAGAGAGGTTAATGTTTTATCTCCTTTGCACTTACGTGCCCATCCACAAGTGCACTTTTAGCAGTTAACTAAAGTGTTATATGAGCAATTTCCATTTTACAATCACAAAGGGATGTCTCCTGTAAATAGCTAAACTGCTCATAATAACGACGAGCATGGTGGAGCTGAAAGTAATATTATTATTATCACCACCATTCCTCCTCCTGCTTCTCCTCCTCCTCCTCTACTTTTTGCTCTAATGTCTCATTCCACATAATATACTTTTACGCACCTTATTTACAACAAACTCTTTTAGAGACGCTGCTGTAAGTTAAGAAATTGGTATTCATAAAAAGGACAAGAAGACTGACTGGAACTTTTTTAAAGGAGATCAAGGAAAACGAAACAAGGACTCGCACATGGAAAAAAGTTTTTGGAGATGCAGACTGTTTCATTTCATTTCTGAAGATAATGTGAGATGCTTCTGTGGTAGAACAAGTCTTTTATAAGACCCATGTAGTTGCACACTGACACTGTGTCCTAGCACGACACTACAAGCTCATGCATGTGCTCCCATAAGAGCTCTCTCTCCCGCTAGCAGTATAGTAGTAGTTTGTGCGTGAACTGCTGTTTCTTTTCTCATCTTCGTTTCCTTCCTCTCCTCTACATTTTCTTGAAAAAGTCGATCGACGGAATAGAGAGATATAGGTGCTGACAAGCAAATGTAATTTAGCTAAGCATTAGCGTGCTTTAAAGTGAGTTATCGAACTTCTCTAATCTTACATGCTAGTAGACACATTTATGTTTATTTCCCTATACACTGTTTTCTCGCTTAATGTATATATGTACATAAGCATGACATGTAGTATGTTGTTCTGTTCGCCTTGTTCTACGACGAGTATGTGACTAGTTGAGATGTGTGTGTGTGCAACAATTTTTTCACAGGAAAAGGCTGAGACAGACACATTACACAGGTTCATACGTGAAACGAGAAGACAAGCAAAGATAGAGAGAGAAAATGAAGACTTGTCGGCTGTGAAGAACATGATGATGTTGTTGTTGATGATGATGTGTGTGTCTGCATAAAATGTTTCCATCGGAGGAGCTGGAAATGTCGTTTTACCTCTCTCACAAACTCAGACATGTGTGCGTGGATTCATAATGCCATTTGTGTAATTGTATTGAGGTGGTAGTATGAGTATTGACTATGGTGACACGATGGACGCTCTCGGTAGCTGGCATAATATTATGATACTGCCAGGTAGCTGAAAGCACACACAGTCGAATTTTTTTAAATTCATTTTTCTTTTGTATGCAAATTAGGACTGTGAATCATACATGAGAATGAGAATATTACTGTTCTATGTCATAATGCAAGCATATAAAATGCATTGTTGTAAAGTCCTACACGGTATGTTAATGATTATGTCTCCGGTATTCATTTATGATGTTGACGTTATGTGGAATAGAATTTCTGAAATTTACATTTGTAACACAGGAATGTGCATTTTCTTGAGAGAGATTCGAAATGGATTTTATTTACTTATTTAATGGAATTTTCGTGAATGTTCGCAGGTGTTCTATTGAACAATGGAACACTATATACACACATTAACATAAACATTCCTTGTACACACCTTTCAAAAGCAAAATGGAACAAAGTAATCATAAAACTCTTCTTGCGTTATCGTATGATTTTCATAAAAAAACAAGGTCAAATGACAAGCACACTCGAGTGTGTGCTTTGACTTGGTGTTCTCTGTCTGTCGATAGTAGAAACGTAAACAAAATGTGAACTAATTAATGAAATCACTCGGTGTAAACAGCTTTCAGGCACTGGATTCAATTAAAGGAAAATTGTAAATTACTGTTGACATGCTTGATAGCAGCCACTTTGTGGGGTACAATTGACAAATTACAGCTAAAAGTAAAAAACAAAGAAAGGGTGTCACGTACAACTTCAGAATTTTAATGTACACATTCCTAATTTATCATGCAAAGTTGTGTAGACTGGAAAAATTCTAATGACATTTCAGGATTAAAATATACAGAGAGGACCTTATGTTCTCAGTCAAAACAAGCGCTCATTAATATATCAAGCAACCATTTTGTTCCGTTTTTGGAGATGCAGATTACATCTAGTTCAACAGTCATAAGCATTTACTACTTGAAAAGTTCCATGTCGTTCTTATGCCACCCCTACTCCAGAGCCCTGCATGCCACCTCTCTCTCTGTCTCTCTCTCGATATGTTATATGAAATGATATGATTCATTGGCAGTGGACCGAGAAAAAGCTCCAAGCCTCGATTTATCATGCATTACATCATAATGAGCGTATACAGACTGTTATGAAAATGCAGCAACTGATGAAAATCTGAATTTGCTCTAAATTCCAGCACTGTTTACTCAATACCCCTTTGAAATGACTTTTTGGAAATGGTACTTTACATTTCCATCGTATACATACGTCTGTACGAATGCGATATTGCAATCTGTATTTTTATCAGGATTTCAAATCTTCTCGGATGATGATGAAACGATGGTGGTGGTGGTGGTATGGTAGTATCAATTCTTTATATATGGTGATGATTTAGTTAACATTTCATGGAACTCAAGCGTGGTAATAAGCATGCATATGGATTACATCAGTAAAAAGTGCTCTTAAACAAGTTAAGTACTTATAACAAGTTCATAGTGTGCCTACTACACATATACAAACAAAAAAAGAATACGAAAAAGAAGAAGGTTCTCTTCTCGCCAGCAAGCCAAAGAGAAAAATCAGAACCGGAAAGCTACTTCTCTTCTCTTTCTGTCCGTGTAGTAGTTCTCCAACAAAAACTCTCTCTTCTTCTTCTTCTTCTTCTCTCTCGAACAAGTTTTATGTTCTTACAAATACCCATATCAACGATGTGTCTCTTATTTCTACTAGTGTCTATGAAAATGTACACATTTGTTAGTGGCACTTGCAGAAAAAATTACATAATATACTTTATATGTATAAGGTACGTGCAAGTGCTGCTGCTGCTGCTTTTGGAGTCACTAACTCATTGAAAAAATCGAGTTGTTATTGTGAAGAAGCAGAAAAAGGGAGAAAAAAATCAGAGAGAAACTTTTTTTTCCAAATTTGATCCGAAGCCAAGTTACTGCCTCAGTTTTGTGTGCTCTGTGTTTGTGGATACCTACAAGGGTGTATTCAGCTCGTATAAGTACGTATATTTGCAAGTTACGTTCACTTGCGTACTATACAAATGCCAAAAAATTTCTCTTTTTTTTCTCTCTCTCTCATTCACTCTCTCTCTCCCTCTAACACACACACACAACTACAAACTGTTAATATGGAAAACGAGTACGTTTATAATTCTACCAAGCGTCACACTGACTAGTAGAGAATGCATGATGCTTGAAGCATTCTTTTTTCTCTTTTTCTTTACAAAAGAAGCAAGAGAAAATGAAATAGCGTAAAATGACATAAGCTGGCTAAAAACTTTAGCAACTTGAGTTAAGTATGCCTGCATATAGAGAGTCAGCCCGCATAAAAAAATAAAGTTATAAGAGTGTACATACATTCACACAAGTTTGCTTCGCCGGGTGACTGTAGCAAAAGGCAATAAATTAGTCAAAACACATTTGCCTAAATAAATAAACAGATGGGTTCACTTCGTTCATTTTTTTCTCTCCTCTCTCTCTTCCTTGACTTTTTTCTTCTATTTTTCCCATTCCAGTTGAAGATTTAAATGAAAAAAGTCAAGTTATAGGCATATAGTAGTTGTATCTCGGTATCATGCATGTATATACAATGTACAGTATTTCATCATCATCAGTATCAGAGCCAGCAGAAAGTTCTGCACACATAGTATATAAGCACATGCACAGGGAGACACGGAGAACAACAAAAATTTCTGTTTGACAAAAACAAGCCGAATGTGAGAAATTGCAGAGAGATAAATAGAATAGTTTTGCTGGTGGTGGTAGAGGAGTGCAGAGGACTCAAGCCAGCCAGTATTTCGTCGTCATTCATGCATTGATATGATTATCCTATCCAGTAGAGAGAGTGAGTGGGAGAAGGAGAAAAACTGAAAGACTACACTGCTACTTCACTCAGAACCACCACTACTTTTTGCAGTCGAGTGTGGAACGTAATCGCAGGAGTGGTGCTAGGTATTCGTCTAGTAAGTTAGTTATAATATGAGAAGTGAGAGAAAATTGAAAAAAATGCACAATTTGAGACTGTCTGTGGTGGGTATAAAAAATCATTTCGATAAATATGAGATCGGGACCTGGTGGGCAAAAAAATATATATAAAAATTTGTGCGTTTAAGTAGATAATGCGACGGGTGAATGAATCCCGTTTTGGAATGAAATCAAGTCGTGCCACATCGCTCTTCCTATCTTTTCCACTTGTCTTTCTAGATGTATCACCGAGTATAACAAGTGGAAGTATCAACCTTATTTCGTAGACAATCATTGGGCTATATCCAACCTTAACAAAGCGCCATCACGTGGATTCCACAATTTAAATATTTTAGAGGAAAGCAAGTGCAAATCAAATGCAGAAAAAGTATTTCAAGTTATAAGATATTGTGGCATTACACAAATATATGTAGAGCAAATATTCTCATCACGTTAATAGTGAAATCACTTTGCTATCATTATTGCTTTCGTCAAAAACCATCAGCGTCATTTACTTGCACTGTAAGTGCCAAAACTTTCTTAGACATAGAAATCCGCACTCCATCGAGCTAAATTTTATCTTGCACTGCAGTTGTTCCTCCGATTACATGTATGTATGTCATCCTCCTTATTCAAGTGTAGTCTATTGAAAGTTTTATTTAATTTGAATCGTATTTGACGATTTGAAATTAATACGCAAAACTATAATTGGTGTAAAGTAAATACAGTCGAATAAATATGAGAAATTTAAAATGTACATCAAAATGTGAGATCATTTCGATGCCTCTTCTGGGTTACACCTAAAGTGCATCTCTGTTTATAGAATGGAAGAAAATGCACCAACTCAACTTTATTTATACTTGCTTCATAGGGACTTTTCCACTGACATATGAAATATATCTACTTCTAGCATTTTTTTTGCTTTCAATCTCTTTGCAGAAAGCAAGTAATGTAATTTAATGCACTCCAGCAATTCAGCACTTGAACACGATTATCAATAACATCAACCTTAATCTTTTTATGCACTTCCCTCCCTGACGTGAATTGCACCCTATAGCAAATTGAACGCAATATTTTACATCATAAATTGGTGCATTTCAAATGTATATCACCATCAAACAGACTTGGATCAAAATCAGAAGCGCTGTAGATTGTCCTTGTCAGTAGTGTCACAAAAATACAACGTGCATATACACTAGCAGCAACACGGTTTCGCTCAAAGTAATTTCAATTTCAGGATATTTTTCAATCGGTGCTGCTGATTCTCCATTTTCCCTTTAAACGTAACAACCAACGTGAGTGAGTAGTGATGCAAATAATGCCTATTCATATCATATAGATGTTATGTAAGCTTGTATGTAAGGAATACATTCGTAAGCGTGTTGGGTGGTTTTGAGTCAAGTGATGCCTTGATGATGGTGCTGGTGAGCTGAGTGAAATGTCTTGATGATGGTAACCAAATCATCTTCTCGATAAAAAATTCCATTCCCTTCTTCCTCTCTTTCTCATCATGGTACAAATCATGAATATACGCATCCACTCACAATAAAAACGGTTCACATGAATATAAATATTAAGTGGTATTATATCTGAAACACAATCACACCATTTTCCTGTCTGCACACCATAGATATCCAGTTCCAGTGTCAATGGTGAGACAAATGCACATACAGGAGTAGGTGGAGGGAAAAAACTGCTGTGATGCTTTGCTGCAGAGATGCGATGAAAGTAGCAGCAGCAAATAAACAAAGTACCTTCATTTAAACATACTCTCGGAAAGATGCATTTTTTTCTATTACAAAAGATCCAGCAAGAAAACAGCAGCAGCAGCTACTCCTGCTGATCATCCTGTAAACTTGGTTTTTTTCTTGCTGGATAGCTAGTATTTTTTATAACTGACAATTGACTTTTTGATATGTTCACGTATAAACATACATATATATTTTGGTAAACGAAATGCCGTGCACAGACAACAGACACGCTGCAGTCTTAAACAATCTTTCCATTTTTCACTAGGCAAACGAAGGAGCAGAGAGGGAATGAGGACCTACCGCTGATTTTATTATGCCAAGACCTAGGACGGATGATATGCTTTGCTTATGCTAATACTAAAAGTGAAATATACAGCTTTACGACTCCTGCTTCTCTGCTCCTTTTCAGATGTTTACTTAAACTTTTTTCATATTTGCGTACTTTTTTTTCCAGCAGTAGCATTTTGTATGTAACGTTCGTTCATGCATCATTCACATGGTTGCATTAGATGTAGTTAGTTTACAAATCGTGCGAACAAATGAAGTGTGTAAAGTCGAAACCCAGAAGGAACTTTAAAAAATGTAGCTGGAAAAGGATATGAAGAAAACGAACACTGTACTGGTGGTGGTGGTGTGCTGTAATAATAATAAGCGTGCATGCAGAGAGCCAAGGCACGCATATAGGTATTATGCATGTTTATTGGATTCATACATCAGGAAAAGCAAATAAAGTGAAATGTTGGAAGCAGTCATGCTGATAAAAAATTCTGACATTTTTCTTATGCCTTGGTGCATCAAATACTTGTTCATGTCAGTGAATGTGCTTAATGTGCCAAATATGTCAAAATATAAAAAGGGTCTCATCATCATCATCATCAACGAGACTTGCTACATGCGTGTCTAAATGCTGCATCAGTATATTATTATGAATGCAGATATACAAACAGAGTGTTCACACACAAGCGGTGAGATGAGGCGAAACAGAGAAAAAAAGCACAGGAGACATTGAAAATTTATGTACACACTTCATGTTTATCAGTCAACTACCAAAAATCAATGGAGAAATGTTAATCATCCTACTAAATAGTTATATTCAATCCTTTACCCTCTAATCCCATCATGCACATTTTATACTTTGAACGATATGCTATAGTTTCTAGCGTATATATACCTGATACCTGAACTTCTCTCTCTGCCAACTCAATCATCTTCTTGAAGGATATCTGACTCGTTGTTTTGACTGGTTTATAAAAACGAACGATTTATGAGCACATGCCAGTCAGTAAGAATTATTTACACTTTTCAAGTGCCGTCATTACTCTTATTTTTTTTCCTGGAACTATTTTTCTACCTTTTATGCATATATAGGTAAAATTTTGAACGTCAATGACCACCAGGGGTTTTCTTACTTGTCTTGTTCTTCTACGCGTGCATAGAAAAAACGCTCTCCACTTGCTTCCAAACAGCAATCGTTTCAAAACATTTATTCTGAATAAATAAATAATTTCGTTGAAGAGGAATTACTACTGTTTCCTACCATTTTTATGACAGAATCGACAATCAACATGTATACATACGCATTATAATTGTTTCTTCCCGCTGTCTCAAGGTGAACTTTGGCCTTCAGCGCATGCTCAATTTTTCACAATCTGACAGGCGGTGAGAGAAGAGTTAAGTAAAAAGCTAACATAATTCTTCCTTCCGAAAAGTTGTACAAAATACAATAGTTTATAAGACAAAGCGAGTCATGCTTAAACATAAGATGTATGTTTCCAGTATTTACATGTTTTGTACAATCAATGCATATCCAGAATACCATTTTATTTGTGAAAATACAGGTACCTAAGAAGGCATGCTTGTTATTTTTGTATTTAAAATTACTCAAGCAAATTACTACACAATATCACTTATCAGAAAGGTCAAAGAAGTAAATAAAATCGCTCCATTGGCGCATAATACATAGATGAGAAATGTAAATTTATTAATTTATGTCTGTCTACATACTATAAGAGCACAAAAAATTTTTGATGTAAAACGAACTGATTCTCAGGCACAAAATAACATTTATTTATGCTTTTAAATTGGCTCCTTTGAAAGGGATCTGCAAATACAGTCGGATTCGGTTTCTCAAGTATGTATGGTATGCAGAACAGTCAAATTCCACGAATTTCACTGCTGGCATGCATTTCAGGCAAAAGAAAGTCTAATGTTTAATGTCTACTACCAACATCTTTGAAATGGAAATTCAATGACAGTAAAAATCATAGATTCGAATTAACATGGGAATTCAGAATTAATATCAGATCCCTTCTGCGTACAAATCCCGTTTTTCATTCTGCAGAAGAACCTCTTTCCAATTTTGCAGTTGCCACAATGGTCTAATAGAAGCTTAGTTAGGTACATAAACTAGTCGTGTTAAACCACGATGGAAAATACGTAGCTGAGGGATTAAAAATACAAAGACGATGAATCATTGAGTTATACAGGCATCAGTACGGTGTTCAAAATAACACATCTAAAGGGCCTTGTAAAACGATCAAATCACATCAAACGACATCAAATGACATGAAATGACATCAAACGACATCAAATGACATAAAATGACATCTTTTCTCTCGTTCATCTCTGAACTGAACACTGAATACTTAGGTTGCTTGAACACTGAACAACTGAACTACTGAACAACTGAACTACTGAACAACTAAACTACTGAACAACTGAACAACTGAACTACTGAACAACTGAACTACTGAACAACTGAACTACTGAACAACTGAACTACTGAACAACTGAACTACTGAACAACTGAACTACTGAACTACTGAACAACTGAACTACTGAACAACTGAACTACTGAACAACTGAACTACTGAACAACTGAACTACTGAACAACTGAACTACTGAACTACTGAACAACTGAACTACTGAACAACTGAACTACTGAACAACTGAACTACTGAACTACTGAACTACTGAACTACTGAACTACTGAACAACTGAACTACTGAACAACTGAACTACTGAACAACTGAACTACTGAACAACTGAACTACTGAACTACTGAACAACTGAACTACTGAACAACTGAACTACTGAACAACTGAACTACTGAACAACTGAACTACTGAACTACTGAACAACTGAACTACTGAACTACTGAACAACTGAACTACTGAACAACTGAACTACTGAACAACTGAACAACTGAACTACTGAACAACTGAACTACTGAACTACTGAACAACTGAACTACTGAACAACTGAACTACTGAACAACTGAACTACTGAACAACTGAACTACTGAACAACTGAACAACTGAACAACTGAACTACTGAACTACTGAACAACTGAACTACTGAACAACTGAACTACTGAACAACGGAACTACTGAACTACTGAACAACTGAACTACTGAACAACTGAACTACTGAACAACGGAACTACTGAACAACTGAACTACTGAACAACTGAACTACTGAGCAACTGAACTACTGAACAACTGAACTACTGAACAACTGAACTACTGAACAACTGAACTACTGAACTACTGAACTACTGAACAACTGAACAACTGAACTACTGAACAACTGAACTACTGAACAACTGAACTACTGAACAACGGAACTACTGAACTACTGAACTACTGAACAACTGAACTACTGAATAACGGAACTACTGAACAACTGAACTACTGAACTACTGAACAACTGAACAACTGAACTACTGAACAACTGAACTACTGAACAACTGAACTACTGAACTACTGAACAACTGAACTACTGAACTACTGAACAACTGAACAACTGAACAACTGAACTACTGAACAACTGAACTACTGAACAACTGAACTACTGAACAACTGAACTACTGAACAACTGAACTACTGAACAACTGAACTACTGAACAACTGAACTACTGAACAACTGAACTACTGAACAACTGAACTACTGAACAACTAAACTACTGAACAACTGAACTACTGAACAACTGAACTACTGAACAACTGAACTACTGAACAACTGAACTACAGAACAACTGAACTACTGAACAACTGAACAACTGAACAACTGAACTACTGAACAACTGAACAACTGAACTACTGAACAATTGAATACTGAGGTTGCTGTTCATATACTGAGGTTGCTGTAAACTGAACACTGAAAACCTTGAACACTCTTTGATTTGACCCCTGGAGGTTAAAGTAACCCGATTTGACCCATAGGTTCTGAAGAGAAAATGATCACCGTTCAATTCTCTATCAGAATCCATGAAGAAGAAAATTTGCCATTTAAAAAGCATGTGACCTGTCTCTGACCTCTACTCCGACCCCTGTTGACCGATTGACCTCAAACTCAATACCGATCTTCCTTGTCCTATAAGGAACCTGTATACCAAGTTTCAGCTAAATCCGTCAAGGCGAATCAAAGTTATAGCGCGAACAGACAGACAGACGGACAGACGGACAGACGGACAGACGGACAAACAAACTAGAACTATAACTACGCTTCAACTTCGTCTCAGCTACGTAATAAATATTTTATTTTATGAAAACGTTTTGATATCAAATCTTGTTGACGTCATTTGCCATAAAATTAAAGGACTGTTCAAAGCCAAAATAGAGAGATTTCATTATTTTCCCTCAGGAGAAACTGTTTGATTCGAGGCGGGTACACGTACTCTCAGTCAGTGTAGTCAAACGACAAGGATTCTATCTTCTTGTTAGTTACCTTCATTATGATATTGGGATACTAAAAAGATTGCCTTTTTATCTACATGCATATACCTAGGTGTATGTGAGAATTTTGTGTGCGTGTGCAATGTGCACGAGTGAACGAGCAACCAACTTATATCATAATACCAGGCAGACGTGAGATATGTAACCTAACCAGCTCATGAACTCAATTTAGAAAGCTGGCAAAAGAAGAAGAGGGAAGTCGAAAATATTAAAAGAGTTGCTTGAAACTATTTCCAGTTTCCAGAGAGCTCCTCCGCCATGTTCAAAAATTCTTTCGCTACCTACGTACCCATACGTATGAATAATATTGCCAACTAGTGAAGGCACACGCACACGTGATATAGATGTAGTGCCGAGATCAGCCATTTGTGCATTCATATTTTAGTGTACATGTAGTAGTAAGTGATCATAATAACAATCATAATAAACTACGGAGTTAATTTCGTTTATGATGCGTTGCAACATAATGGACTCACTGGCTCGCAGCGATCCAGAGACCTTTACTGTACCTATGTATGGACGGACGACGTAACTAAGAATGCTTCGCTATTTAGCGTCGGCCTATGAACGACTTTTGAGTTTGTGGATGTACCATACAATGTGATTGGATTTGATATATTTACAGGTTAAAAGGTAGGCAGTTAGGTAAGGTGGGTACTGCAGAGGAGAAAAAAAGGTAAGGATAGTATGTGAACTTCCTCTCTGACAAACAAGCATTTATTACTTCTGAGCATATGTACTTGTGTGAGTTGGGTGTGTGCTGAAGAGATTGTTAGTTTCGTAAAGGAAGCGCGGTGGAAAGCCAGTGTGTAGGTGGTAGAGTGGTGATGCAAAATCTCTCAAGAGAAACAGTAAAATTAAGTAGTATATCTGTATTTTACTAGATTCGCTATATATTCTAGTGTTATTAGAGCAGCACACACAGAGGAAAATGTTCATTCAACTTTGCACATTCACGCGAGCGATGCCGTGATAATCATCAGCTCAAAAGTAAGTTTGCTGTGGGGCTACTTGCTTGCATGTTTGCCTACTTTCCATACCCTGGATTTTGCGTAGAGAGAAAGATGATTCCATTTTCTGACTTTTCCATGTAAAAGAAGATGAAAACTTTCGTTTCATTTAAAATGTTTTACTTCATTTTATGCTACATGTTGTGGAGTCAACAAGCTCTCATGCTGCAGTAGTCGTTTATTGTCAGCGAACATTTTGTAATGGAAACTGAACTCTCTCTCCCGTTTCCTCATTTTACGCGATTTCGTTACAATTCCAATTTTCATTCGAGGAGAGGCCCACTGGGAACTTCATGCAGAGATGAGTTCCACTCTGCCAGTAGTGCTATAAACTTTGCCAATGACTTACAACTGCCGGAACCGGGTGTATTGTCTTATTTTCAAAATCTACCTTACCAGCTCAAAGATGAGTTTCGTTTTTAAATATACATATAATACTCAATTCAACTGAATTTCAGAATTGTTGATAAATATTTCAATTTATTGCAAATTGCAATAGTAGTTTTGTGATATTTATTGAATCCACCCTTTTAGCAAACAAACTGCCAGAAGAGATATTATTTTTATTGTGTTACCATACTGCATTTTTATAGTGACTGGAATTCGCAAAAATACCTAACATGCATATACATTAAACCGACATGATAACTAGCAAAGAAATGATGCATGACGCAAAGTTGTTGAGATGATTGTTATTATTATGCCCTCGTTAGTTGATAATATTTGATAATATTGATGTGTCCCAGTCCTTTGTGCATAATAAAATGGTATAATGTTAAGTGTTATGTGACAACTCGCACTTACACCTTACACCGATAAACAAAGCTGTCAGTTGACGAACCCTGTTTTACTTACTAATAATGTGACAACACAATGAATGTAATTAACATGTGTGTGCCTATTACCACGCTTTATTATTACCCTTTGCTACAAATTTGAGTCATTTGGGAATTGGAGGAATTATGATTAACTCGTATGCTATTGGAAGAACACCAAACCTGAATTAGAACACGCAGTTTAGAGACGAAAGAACAACATGATGTTAGTTGCAGGATCCCGTGTGTTCACGAGGAGAAAGTATGCATGTATGGTATTCATTAGGGGCACTGTTGAAGCATCGACACGCGGATTTCCTAGTTCCTAGCCTGTAGTGATTCTTGCCAGTTTTACCAAGTTTCTTCATGTAGAGCGTGGCTTCTTCAGAGATTTCGTTAATCTATCGCTAATTCCTTAGTTTCCATTCGTAAAAAGTGTACAAAGAAAATACCACAGAAATCTCAGTAGTTTAGAAACAATTGGACGATTTGATTTCAAGTCAGTGATTTCTTCCTTCAAATGAATATACTTTTGAATTCTGAATAATGATTTAGTTCTTTTTTCTAGTTATTCTTAACTTCCACCAATGCTTGCTTCAACCAAGGCTTTAGGTTGTGCACATGGACAGTAATATGCTGTGTTAAAGAAACTCCGTCTCCTAATTAAAGTTTGTGGGTCACGGTGGTTCTATTTGTAATTCGATTCGCACAGGTATACTTCTTTTATGAACATATCAATCTACATTAATTTGCAATATGACAATCAGCAAAATTGATGAGAATATAAATACTAATCGCGTGTGAATACTTTATAAACACATCACATTATGTTACAAAGCATAATATAAAAGAGTGGTGTGAAGCAAGTAAAGTGATTCAATGAGAAAATTATAACACGCAGAAACACAGACCCGCTTGCCTCATTACTTCAACTCTGGTGACAATCAATTTTAAGATGAAAACGAAAACCAGGAAATGAATAAAATTACACGCATTCCATTTTCCTTACCAGTCTCTGTTGACGTCTTTTTTATCAGGCCGCCGTTCTTCCTTCTACTCTGATGGTGATCGAGTAGCAATCTGAAAGCCAAAATAAACTATCGTCACAAATTAAGAAGAATCCATCATTTTAAATTAACCGGAAAGTTTTATTTTCAATTTTGCACTTGTACAATTACACCTTCATTCAAACACTATGTAAGTCAACCGCATATGTCATCCATTTTGCCATATATACACACACGTTACTAAACTCCCGTCGCATGCAAAACTACAATTACCATGAAATGTATCTCCGTCTACAACGTGACTTTTATTATTATGTGAGCGAACGGTGAGTCGCTAAAAGAAATGGTTATATTTTTTTTTGCTACGCGAATAAAAAACAAACACATCGGGAAATGTGAAAGCCAAAATAAAATAATAGAATGACTTGTGTGTGACTTGCAAATGTGAATGTGACGCGATGATAGGTGATCCATCACTATACTTCCAGTGGTAAACACAATCATTCACTTGAGCGCAAATTCAACTAGAGGCTTTTTTTTCTTATTTTAGCTCCTTCCATCCTAAATCATCATCATCATCCTCACAGCACACGAATATATATAGGAAAAACCTCTGTTTCTGCTCCTCATCATCCATCCTTCCCAAACCAGGAAACTTCCCAAAGTACAACAACAGCTCGGTGGCATAACCACAAGCAGCCGAACCACCACCAACATTGAATTTTGTACACTGATTCCTTCTCTTAATGTATTTAAGTCTCATTCAACCGTGGGAGTATAGAACAGATAGATGATACATAGCTACTACCACTGTAACATCTTACGAACATTTCTGCTTCTCTGCTTTTCTTCGTCTCCTTACACTGATTTCTTTTAACGTTTATGTCGCTGTGGAGTATTAGCAGTGTCGAGAAAAGATGCATACATGGAATTCCTTTTCGTTTTCAAAAAAGGGAAAAGAGAAAGAAAACGCTTATATATAAAAGCGGAAAAGTTTTCAAACAATGGGGAGCATGTCATGAAGTACCGGAGAATTATGACTGCGTCAAGATTTCCAGACCAAGAAATTTCTTCCTCTTGTTTGCGCCCATGATCTTGCGATGCTTGTATGTATCCGCCACCCAATAGTACCACTACCACTACTGTGTATCCTTTACTTTTTTAGCTGGCTTCATAAGTATAGTATATAGAATAAGACAATGCAGTATATGTATATGGATAGATATGTATTGTATAATTTTATATGAATTTCATGGCTTGACTTTTAACATTCTCTTCCTGTGTTCACTTTCATTTTCCTTCAAAAGAAATACAGAGTGCAATTGCATTGAAATCAAAGTGTAATAATAGAAATGTACTTCCATGTAGAAGCTAAAACATGTAATCTGTGTTTACATGTTCGTTTTTTACTGTGCGGTTTACATCAACACAATCACATTTTTCTCTCTTTCTCTTGCCCTTTTGTTTCAATCTTAAAATCTGAAACGAGCCGCGTTTTAATAAAAAAAGGAAACACAAAGGGATAAAACAAAGAGAATTTGTGCGTGTGTCTGTCTGTCTGTGTGATAGTGCGTTTATACTTCTTTATTGCAAAATGAAAAGATAAGAAAAACACTTTTTTTATTTTATTTGGTTTAAGTGTATAGTGAGTTGTATGTACAAAAAGACTACGTTGGGGAAATCGGAATTTCTGTATAAAAATCAAAATTTTGGTAAGTTTGGCAGATTTTCATATAAATTTTCCATCTCCTCCTTGTGTTTGTGCGTAGCGCATATACATGTGAAGAAGCATTTTAGTGTGCTACAGAAGAAATCCCGGAGGTATAAAAATTTATGATCCAAAAATTTTGAGTATGTATGTCTAAATGATTGGTTTCTGCAGTTCCTTCCTCTTGAAAGTAGTACAAAGTAAGCTCGTACTGTTCACAATGATGTTGATACGAACCAACCGATTGGCTGCGAGAAAGGAAAATATAGTGGCAGCCAAAAGAAATGGCATTCGGTATGAAATGAGAATGGAGTCAGGAAAGCACAAGATATTGAACTACGAATGAACTGCGCAAAATATATACGCACACAGTTTGTGAATGTTATTGCGCCTCCGTTGCAGGTTTATTATGCCTTCTACGTTTTTGTGCGTATTACGACCACTGCCAACGAAAGAGATGAAAAAGATTGTTTTGGTAGACTGATCAAGAAATTGTTCACTTTCACTTTGAGTAGAAGCATCGCGTTGGAAAGAAAAGGATAAAAATGCCTCGCAGAGCCATAGGCTATGTTCTCGGGCTAATTTCCCTGATAGTCATGGAATGTTAACCGAAATACAGGAACGAAGGAGAGCACATCGTGTTTCACAGCTATTTTTTCATTAATTTGCGTCGGCGAATGTGTAATTTAACGCGAATTAATTTCCTGACAAGAAACTGTTCTTTAAAATTAACCGTTTATTCATCTGATTAAATACAGAACATATAAAAAGATTATAAAGGTACGAGGAGAGAAAAATTTGCAAATGATTGTCCAAAATGAAAAATTGCTCTGTGATATTTAATGTTAATGACATGGAGCAGGTATAGTGCGACAACATAGACATATCGCCTAGTGTCTCTTAAAGTCCATGGATGTATATAAGTACAAGGTAGACTCGATAAAAACATGAGAAAAGTAATAAAAAATGTGTTTTGTGGTAGGTTGATCATATGATTTTTAAATATATTTTCATGAACATGCTTTTTCAACATCTGCTTTATGTGCTCCTGCTTCTAGTGTTATAACAAACTGCATATTTACTATAAAATGAACTGGTAAAATATATTATTGTAGCAGCCTGATTGTTCACTGCTACTGCTAGTAAATACGATGTTTCTGACTGCCTATTCCTATTATGACACGTTTACTACACAAGAGTTGAAAAATACACCTTGCTTGTCCTTTTTTTTCTTGGTTTTCTCCCTATTGCAAATACATACTCCTCTCTTTCTCTCTCTCTCTCGCCTTAATGTCCTATCCTGTCTAAGGCATTGAGGGCAATATATAATGGGAATAATTTAGTGGTTCACACTCTGTTAAATTAAAACACACTTCTTGACTCTCTCCTTTCCGTTATTATTTCAGACTCAAACACCGCCACCACCACTAGTACCACCAAACTACATACATGGAAGGTGTTTTCCCCGATTACGTCTGCTACGCTCATTTCAAGTCACAATTGTAGTAAAGTATGTAGTCGTAGTGGCACCAGCAGTGCATGCACAATAATTCAAACCAGCTGAGCACATTACTTTTCCTTTGAGAATTTAACTCAAACGAAATTCTTTTATGTACTACTTTAATTCATGAAAATTCAAATTCATCATTGTGGGCAAGAAGTAGCATCATGTATATCTCGTCTCCGTTGATATATATATTTTGTATGTTTATAAGGCATACCTTTGGTGTAAAATGCCTTCAGATTCAGATGAATACATGTACCATGTACGTATACGCTACTATTCTTATCGTCATATCATTACGATTTTGCCATGTAGTAATAACATTAGGCAATGGCAGAGGAGGAATCGCTTTCCCCTTCCCCTCCACCACGTTGTTGCCGTTTGGTCGGCTTCCAGTAATTTACCGAGCACAAGCCAAATTAAAAGATGAATAAGGCACCAACCAAAGACCCTAACGCAAACCTGGCATGCAATGAAGTAGAAAAAGAAGAATCAAACCAAGGAGCATTATAGGAGACGAAGAAGCAGATGATGATCATGAAGAGGAAAAGAATAAATGTAAAAAGGGAATGGTGTAAAGGCAGTTGAACCTTTGAACTCCTACACATGCATAAGTACTTTTATACTTACTATACAACTCTCCAATATTCAGGAATAGAAATACTGGATAATGGATGAATGTGGGAAGTTGGAACCAACGAGCAGGAACCAACACCACTGCCACCACAATGGTTTTTTGAATGCACCTGCTTGCGCGTGAGGAAGTTTTTCTTCTATTTTCTCTCTAAAATAGATTTCTATCTGAACGGGCGCATTCCTTATAGTACCGTCGTGTGAGTGAACAATGGAAAAGTATAAGGAAACTAAATTCCTGTAAATGGGAAAGTGTACAAGCAAAAGCAAAAGTCTCAGCATCTTCAGAGAGGATAATAATATGAGAGGCAGCAGTGCACTACTGGTAAATGATCATATCATTACACATTTCTCAAGTCTTTTTATACGCACACACAGTCACTGACAAAAATCGGTATGAAAAGGAGCTTGTTTTGTAACACAATGCACAAAAAAGGTAATTTCTGTTTAACCAGCAGAAGTAGCGACGGTGCGGTGGTGGGGTGATGGTAGTGGTGGTGGCAGTGGTAATAATAATGGTATTTGTGTGTTAAACTCGTTTTACGTGGAGTAGGGATAGGCGACGTAGACGACGACGGGGACAATCGGGAAAGTGGAACAATTGTGCATGAAAATCTTCCTCTTATTCGCAGCATTCTTCTTTCACTTTGGTTTAACACTCTTTTCCCATACTATTCTAGTGCTCACTGTACAATACCTACTGATTCCAGTTCTCAATCCCCAGAAACAAACTTTGTGTAGGCATAATGTATGTATACGTAGTTAAAAGAGAGTGAACAAGAATAAAAAAGAAAAGCCATTAAAACGTTAAAAAGAAAGAAGAATTGCTCAATGAAACAGCGCTATCATTATGTTGTAGTTAAATACAGAACATAAGTATTAAGTAGAAGTATCAGAAGACGAGAAAGAAAGAAGAAAGCACAGGATTCCGGCCTGGTGCTGTTGTTATTTCAAGGAAACCGATGAAGAGGAAATGTACTTGAAAATTTCTCGTTTGCGTACTCGGCAGTAGGGATCATCATGGCTCAATGAGCCTATTCTGATATTACATGGCCCAATGAAAACGAATCATTAAAGAATTAACGATCAGTCCATATGTTACCCTTCCAATGGAACACAAGCGTATAAAATGTAGTGCCTCCATGATAGGCAATTTTATTGATTTACGAATTTAAATTAGCAATAAAATGAGAAAGTAGGGACAATGTTAATATGCAATAATGTTCTCTATTTTTCAGCCAAGAACATGCTTAAAAGAAAGTGGCTTTACCAATACGCCTACATCTTAAACACAAATAGGTATAGTGTATCTTTGCATCGATAGCATACCGCCAGTCTACTTTTCCTGTCACGTATGCTATTGATTCACTTCATATTTGCTTTCCATTTCTTTGATCCAGACGATTCTGGAACACCAGGAGGAGTTTCACTTCCTTGCGAATTTCTTAGGCATACTTTCTAGGTGGGCATTTGTTGGCGCATTTCTTAGCATAATTTATTTTCTGGGTACGTACGTTGACGCAGTAGGTATGAAAATGATAAATGTCTTTCATGAAGTCCCCTTGCAACTCATCAGGCACATCCTACACTACCTCCTCCACGATAAAATGCAAACTAGTTATCTGTCACATGACGCAAGTTTATTCGTGCAACAGCACAGCACACCGTCACAATTTTGAACATCGCTGAACCGTTCACACAATTTAAAATGAGATAGCGACATTAACATAATATTTTGAGCGAGTACTGAGTACATATACCAGCTAGGAGGCAATTGGTTCTGTTGGCAGTGCAAATTTACATTACGTGCAGGCTCGTCGTTTTCTGCAATATTTTATAAACCTGCTAACGATGTATTATTGTAAGAAAAATTGTGACGCCAAAGTATGTTTAGTTTCCATCTTGCCTTTTTGTTTATATTTTGCGTCATATTAGGTATAGGAATGTTACATCCGGGTTGCATGAAGCATCACAGTATTATGTTCATAACATTTAGTAGAGAAACTACACATTTGCAAATACAATTGTAGCAACAGAATAATTTCTTATATAACGCTCTAAAATTAGCTGCTTCTTTTGAAGACGTTAATACCTACACAGCATTTTGTAGTTGCACAGCAAGAAACAGCGCCAGATCATCAATTCAGATTTGGTCGTTCTTTTATAATGAAGTATTACTAGGGAAAGGTTCGTGAGTTCCAGTAACAGCAGCAGCAACAGACGGTGCTTCCGTTGTCATTGTGTTCTAGTACTAATATACCTACCAATAGAAATAAACTGACGTTTATTCTCTATTCATGCTCTAGTTATGGAAATTGTTTTAAAATAAGAGTTTCAGAATAAATTATGCCTCCATTCTCCGTAAAAAAATTTCCAATCTGACATCCAAAAGGAAGACCGAAAAGGAAGAAATATTGTACCATTGAATTTTTGTATGCCACCAGCAGTAACAACGCCGTCAATGCTAGCTAACAAGTAACAAAAAATGCAGCAAGACATTTTCGTCTATCGGAGATGTCGTGTGTTTCACTATAAAAGAGGCTTTGTGTATATTTGTTTATAGCTCAATCGTCGTCGTCCGTATCTCAAATAGGTTGCATTATTGCCGAGACTATGTTCAATACTACAATGTATTATAATATGTTGTATCTATTATACATTTCATGTACAACAGTGGAGGAATAATAAGGAGCCATATAGCGAATCCCCGCTCTTCCGTCAGCATTCTCTCTTTTTGAGAGAAGTGCATAGCAAATTACATTCCAGAGCCTCATCGAGTAACAAATTCTTTTTTATATGCATGCAAAAAAAACAAGACAAAGTATGAGCTCCACTGATGGGATGCGATGAGAAAGGCATGCATGCATAATATTTATTCCAGAATAGGTTTTCTTCTCTTTAAATGTAACATTTTTACATTTTGGTGGTGGTGGCGTTGGAATGGAAGGGTGTACAAGTTACGTACTCACTTGACTAGTGCATATACGTACATTCCTTCACATGGAAATGTATGCATGCTTGGTGGTGGTATAAGTACGATTTCTGTCTCTACTTCTTGGTGGTTATTGTATCATCCTTCTTGTTTGTCTACATTTTAGTCTCCAAAAACCAGTGTTACTTTTACTCCTACGCTGAACCGAAAAAACCTCTGTTCTCCTGCGTTTTTGCATCTTTCCGTTAGTTTGCCGAGGTTCTGAACAGCTTCTTTTTTACAGAAAAATGTAACGCACCAGTAGCGTTGCTGCTGCAATACGTATTATTATACACCATATATTTATTACTCTATATCTTGAGAAACAGTTATCTGCATCACGAAGTGTGTAACAAACTTTTTTTTTCTCCAAAGTTTTTCTCCTCTGATTTTCAGCCTTTTACCACTCAGAAAAATATAACAATTTTTATCCACTCTTTGGTAACAAACTGATAAACTATGATAAGAACAGTGGACGGATAGTTTTTTTCTTGGAAAAAATTCGCAAGCTGAACTATCAGCAATACTATCTATGCGGAGCATAATGTAGGCATTTTTGCTCTCTGGAAGCAGTATGATCATGCATATGAATTAGCAGATGTACTAAAAAAGTAGAAAGTATGAAACGAAGAGGAAGAAGCGGATGCAAGAAAACAACATCTGTTTCTTCCTTCCAGATGAATCCCGCTTTTCTATTTTATTTTTCTGGTGGTGGTATTAAACCGCTGGAGCTGAACCTCCATCGCCAACTTTTTTCTCCTTTCTTTACAAATTTATTGAATCCATTTTTCATTTGTATTTCTAAACACGACGATACAGCACGTATCTCTTTATAGGCATGCCAGAAAAAGCAATGTCGTTTACGTCATGAAATAGGATAACACACTCAAGCGCACAAGCAAGCGATGCTCTGGATCCAGTAGATGAAAACCTACGTATTAGGTGGTATTAATATCTTTTTTCAGCAATGATTGTCTTTTCATGTCTGAATTTGTATGCATATGATGATTATAATATGATACCCGGCATTTCTTTTAATATAGAAAGAGAGAGAGAGAGAGAGAGAGAGAGGAGAGAAGCGAAAGATGGCCTGGAACCATGATGATGACGGTGAGCCAAACCCAGAGAAATCCACTCATGCAGAAGATGTATTTTTTGCCCATTTTTACCACGGTTTGTATTTTTTTGCAATATCCAATTTCAAAAATATGAAGTGTTTGCGTGCAAATGTCCATGAGATGCAAAACATGCATAATATATTTCCACACACACAGTATTGATGCGTAGGCACTCTTCCAACAAATGGTTTAGTTATGTACCAACTTTGCATTTACGCGTAGAAAGTATTAACTCACGTATAAAAACAATATATTAAACAATTTTTCATCTTCATGAGAGAGAGAGAGAGAGTCTCTACTACTGTTGTTGTTGTTGAATGCAATAGTGGTAGTAGTTAGTCGTATGGCAGTATTTCATAATAGTGAACGCTTATAGTCCAATAATCTAATATGCAAGCTTTCATTTCACACGAATGGGCTTTTACGTTACTCCAAATTTATGGAGCCATACAACTTTTCTTCTTCCAATACTCATGTTTGTTTGTATGTTGCAGAAACCTAATACTATCATCATACATGTATTATTAGTATTATTATTATTATTACAATGTGTTTGTCCTATTAATTTTTAAGAACAAGCAAGCAACTCATAATAATGTTTCCCTTCCTTCCTCTTCCAGTTGCTGTTTTGTGCCCTGAGCCCATGTTGTTTTGCTCAAGTTGTTAGTTCAGTTATGTGAATATTGCATCACATCTAATATGTATAGTTGTTGTTGATGATGATGATGACGATGATGACACTGCCGTAATACTTTTAGCTGTAGAATAGACCATCATCAACATCATCGTGATCTGCAAAAAGAGGCAATAAGAAACCGTGGATGGAAGAATAGGGCATATATTTTACGAGAGAAGAGGGATGTTTCTCGGATAAGCAGAGCAAACGATGACGGTAAGCAATTTGCCATAATGAAAATTACACCATCTTTTTAGAGGTTTGAGATTGCCTTAAATATGGTTTAGTGGAACGTTTCCTTTCGCTCGCTCTCACTCAAGCCAGTAACTTTCATTGTGTACAGTTACAAGGAAAACTTGCTGGTACACACCACTCCTACATGGTTTATAATATTGCTTATTACATTTTCTGTGTTATTCGTTGTTGCTGCTGCTGTTGATGATGGTTCTCTGCTGTTATCAGTAGCAGCGATGCCGAGAAATCGCTTCAAGTACGCATTTTATGGGCAGCCATGGAATTGTGTTGCGTTCTATTCAAGAAATTCGCTCAAGTTAAGAGGAGCTCGCTCTCGCTCTAGCTCTCATTCACTCACACAACTGCACATCTTTCACGTACTCTAAATACATTCATTGAGACAGGAACATGCACTATGGTCTTCTGGTGCAGACACTTTCTCTTCCGTTCCGTCGAGCTGCTTTCTAATAGCACCACCGTCGCCGTATGAATATATTCAACGTAGTAGTACGTCTAAGGATGATGACGATGATGATTGTGAAAGTTGAACCACTTTCTTTATTCAAGTCAGTTTGAAAATAACATGCTTGCTTTTGCTACTGATGCTTCTATTTACTATTTTTACTGCGACTAACTCCAATTTCAGGCCATTACATTCATCCCGTCATGGCCCATCGCATTGTCGTCAACACTAGAGGATTATCTTTCATGTTGTGTATGTATGCTGCTGTATCTATGTTTTTTCCACTTTTTTCCCTTTTGTCTGTCCTACTCCATGAAATTGGTACACATTTCGTTCACTAGTTTTTTTTCCTTTCCTTTCTTTAAAAGATTCTTAAATGAACAAAATGTATTGTGTGTATTTCTTCTTTCAAAGTAATGACTACGGGCAGAACGAAGGAAGAAGAGAGAGTGGAGAGGGGGAAGATGAACAAAGTACTTCTATAGTAATAAATAGTCAGCAGAAGAGGAGAAAAAACATGAAGAGTGTTTTCCGCACTCATTCACTACTACACTACTTTCTTAACTTGCTCTCTCTCTCTCTCTCTCTCTCTCTTCTGCGAGAGAAAACATCTCATCTGGAAAAGCGTATTTGCTTATAATAGCTTCATGCATTAGTGGTAGCGGGTAGCAATAGTAAATGATGGTAAAGTGAAAGTATTTTGCGATATAAGTAATACAAAAAACTTTCTTTACTGAATGGGAGCGTCTTGGTTTGATATGGCACTTGAGAAGCCAAGCAAAATAAGAAAATGATGTACATTCTATAAATGAAATGAGTATAACTTCACAAAGAGAACAACAAGCAGCAAATAGGAGTACGTACGTTCTTTTTTTGCGTGTGGTTGATATTACGTTTTCTGGTTGGAACACAAGAAAGACGAAATGCGAGCAAGATGTGGAGCGGACGGGTGGAGTAGTTGCGTAGGATTTCAAAGTTCGTTTTTTATCTCACTCTATTCTTCTCGCACTAATATGGGCTTTTGTGTGTGTGTGTGCAAAGTAGACATTGCAACGAACAACAATTATTTGTGAGTGCGAGTGTATAACTTTCTCTCAGTAAGTGTTTTTTTTTCTTCATCCCAGTCCGGAGCTCGCTTTTTCTCTGGTTGTTTTTATCGGGTGCGTATATGGCCATTACGCTACCCAGTGTGTGCTGCAAAGTGCTCAATTAAATTAATTTTTTACTACGCTAAATGGACAGATAGAAGATGGAAAGCTCGTTTGTGATGATAGTTTCACTTGCCTTCTTTATTTCGACACGCATGCAAGCGGATGCCGTTTCCTGTTAATAACGTGAGATATGATATAAATACGAGTGCAAAGGCAGGCATTAACATCATTTCCGTAGTACGTTTTGCACAAAAATAAACTCTCTAAAATGAGCAAACAAAAGTGCTTTCAAGTTTTTGAGCCTTTTGGAAGAAATTCCCCAAAAATATATAGTCTCATTCAGAAATAAAGCTTTAATTGTGCTGCAATTT
Organism: Sinella curviseta; assembly: GCA_004115045.4. Lineage (NCBI taxonomy): Eukaryota > Metazoa > Arthropoda > Collembola > Entomobryomorpha > Entomobryidae > Sinella > Sinella curviseta. Next base: position 34,307,001 of record CM023203.3, on the reverse strand, counting down.
TTTGCTATTGTACTTGGGTAACTTGAAATTTATTTTTCATTTTTCCTTGCAAACTTGGAAAATTTTCCAGACTTTTCTGTCAGACAGATTCTGTAATATTCGATACTTTCTTCTGACATTTCCATATCCTAATTTTAACTCTAAATTGCCAAGATAAAAAATGTAGCAGTTTTGTAATTTTTTTTGTCGGGAAACAATTCTGAAAAGCAAGTTTTAACCCTACGTATATGTTTCTGCATATATGGTGTGATAAAGGCTTGAACAATATCCTGTTCTCTTTTGCATGTGAACTGGCGTGTTTTTGTGTGTCTGTCTGTTGAAGAGAAGGTGTTTACTGCGGTTGTAACTTAAATAGACAAGAAAATTCCACAATATTATTAGATACCCCACTTCTACCCTCAGAGATGCATGACAAGATGGCCAACCACTTTTCCTTTTCTGTTTTTCTGGAAAAGTATATTCCTACATAATATATGATGCTTTAAACTTTATACTAACAAGACATGCACGATCCTACCTCGTCACATCACACACAACATGGAGACCTTGCTAGTATCATATATTATGCCGCTTATTTTTATATAAAGAGTGGTTGTAGGGCACATTATTCAACCAGTTGAGTGGCAGTAGGACACACGCACAAACTTGCTTGTCTCTAAAAAGGAAAAGGGCAAAGCTTGGAGGAATCCTTGTAGTATACTCACCACTCCAACTCGTTCTGTGCCATCTCTCTGTTGAGGTATGTGTGTGCGGTTGTGTGTGCTATGCATGCATATAAAAGTATGCTTGGTTTTCTGTAATTGGTTTCTTTTGACGAGAAGATTGCAAACGATAAATCACAGTGTGAAACATTGAAAACGCAAAAGAAAAAAACAACACGAGTGTGCTGATGTGTGTGTGCTGCCGGAATAAGGAATACCTCGTCTCTTTTTGTATGCAAAAATGGCTCACAAATATTTTTGGAATAGGGAATAGTTTGTATGGTTAGAATACTCAACCTCACACTACTTTTTTATATAGCATATAACGAAGATACTGTCTGACGGCTACGGCGGTCCTGGGACTTTTAGTAAGACAGCGGTACATTACATTGTGCTTAGAGATTGTTGACTGTCCAAGAATGGAATTACTGGCGGTGGAACGTTCCCTTGCAGCAGCAACGGAGCGCTTATTTATCGTGTTACTAGACCCTAATAACAATAAAATATTAGGTATGAGTACGTAGGTGCACACGTTTTTGTCTGACTCCCATAATTGTAAAAAGTATAACTTTCTCTCCTCTGTTGGAATTGAAAGTATATTCCGACCTCTCTTTTATATATTCTGCTCTATATTACACTTTGTAAAGTAGATATGCTATATATAGGCTTAGATTTAAGTAGGCAAACAATATTTCATTAATGCATGGCATATATAAGTCAAATGGGTGATATATGACATGCTAAGTCGGAGTGTAAGTGAGTATCTTCTAAATGACAAAACATTACTCGACTACTTGCTCCGCGTCACTATCAACACCACTTGGTCATTCTTATGAAAATTTTGTTTGTTTAGAAACCAAATGCATCTATGTAGGTATACCCACAAGAGCATTTAGCAAAAGACGCAGCCACAAAGCAACTTTAAATCAACAGTAGTAGTCCAAAAATAGGTTGCGCATTTCTCAGTTTTTTTGGGCTCAACTTTCAAATTTCCACATATTGCGACACGACACTGTAAATTATGTACATAGTTGTTTCAACTCAAAAATCCATTTTATTTAATAACAATAATTTTTATGGAAAGGTACACAGTATAGATGTACATACATTTGTAATGCCCATGCGGTAAAAAGTTTCTTCTCCCACACTTCAGTAACAAGTACCAAGATTCTTTTTATGAGTCCATCCTCTACCCTTACCACTACCACTTCATCTTCCGTTACTTTTGTACAAGATTGGAATTTTTGCTCTCCAGGCTCCTGGCCTACTATAACTATTCCATTATATTACAAATACATTATGGATGTTACACTGTCGGGAATATTCCCCTGATACTCACACATCATCAACAGTTCACAATAGAAGCAGTAAAGCACAAACACGACGACGACGACAAAACATTCCAAAGGATACACACAGACATACGGAATACTAACAAAAACTTTGAGTCCTCCTCCTCTCCTTACTCACATCTTTATATATTGTCAAAGGTTTTTATTGGATAAGAGAAACGAAAAGGTACATATGAGCTTCTGGCAGAATATATACTACATCACATCATCACAATACGATAAAAAGTGGAAACGATCAAGCAAGTTTTTAAGAGGAAAGGAACGAAAGTTGGTGAAAATCAACTTTCTCTCCTTTCAATTTCTACTTCTCCTTCTTGACACTAAAAGCAAGCAAAAGGAGAAGGAAAAATATCCTCGTGTGATACATATATATATATTCATTCAGCAGAGCAAATATATATGTATTATACGTGCAAATACATACATGCATGTATAAAAATGTCCATTTATGCATGTACATTCTATTCTTCTCTCAGCAGTAAAAAGCAACATGTACCTTTTTTAACTCTCCTTTTCGTTTTGTCGACATGATCATCATCATCACTTCTCCTCCTCTGTATACATAGCTCTCTATTAGTCTGTAAAAACTAACAACATTCTGAAGAAAAACCAAGTGACGATGACGGAGCACGAACCAAAAGCGAGTAATACTACTGGTCTGGTGAGCGACTGAGTGAGAAGAAACGCACACAAACACATAATAATACTTCAATCACATGAACATCTTTATAAAGTACAACGCGAGTACTCTGACTGAAGGATTCTGTAGTATATACCATGCAGTACTTGTTACAGTACTGCTATTACAACACTGCCACTGTTACCCGAGGTACTTTTTTCATTCTTTTTCTTCCCCTTTTGTTATTTTGGAATACATAACAGAAGAAAGTGAGTACACTTGTTCGTTTACTTTTCCTCTCACTTTGCTTTTCCCTATTTCACTCGTGTGTGCGGATTTTGGATGCTGTGCAACTTGCAACAGTCATCTGTCTATCATGGTTTTCCGTTTTTACTCAGCCAGCAAAGTAACGTGCGCCTCCTGCTCCCTCATCGTCTTGGTCTTGTGTGTCGATTGCCAACAAGAAGCGTCAGTCAACAGTAAAAATACAGAGTATGTGATGCCTTTGCTCGGAGATAAGTATGTATGTTTTGAATATATGCATGCACTTATTGGATGTTTTCTTGAGATCATGCTGCTGGAGAAACGAACACTTTTTTTTCTTCTTCTCTTTCACTCACTCTGCCATGCATGATGATAACCACTTTTTCCAAACAACTTAAACTTGAATGTTTACCCCCAATACGTCCATCCATCCAAACTCGAAGAAACCATCCAATGAAAAGTTTGAAAGTTGAGTGAGCATCATAGATATTTTTTTTCTCTGGTGGAAGGGAAGAAAGGAACCTATCAAGCGAAAGGTACTTAAGTGGTGTCATCCTTTACTTACTCTTGCTTCCTTTAGGATAACGTGTAAGTTTTTTATACTACTGGTTACGTAAGGAGAAGAAGAATCATGCACATTGTCAGGTTGCTGCTTTACTTCATACACAATGCTATTATTAGTAAAGTTGAAGTCATGATGGTGATCAACACTAAATTCAATTTTCAAAATATTCGCTCTCTCTCTGTTTGATCCTATCCATGGTGGAACTTGGGTCTTATGGCATACTAGTTTTGATGATACGTGAAAGTCAGCATTTTTCACGAATGCATTCTTGCCATACCTTTTATAAATGTATAGATTAGAATGCCAAACTCTTTGGCTGAGATGATGACAATCATCATCATAGCACAAAAGAGTAATCGAAAAAGTTTTTAACATCTACTATCAAACAAGGCACAGAAAGTTGGGAAATATTATTAAAGTATACACATATGCGTGGCTTGTACATCAGTTTTAAGTAACATGTAGCATAATATACCACTGTCCACCACACCACCAGGATCCAACTTTAATGCTAAAAGAACAAAAGGACATTCTTTCTGTCTACACAGAAGAAAGATTCTCACAGACAAAGTTTTAAGTTGTAACGCAGCATGGTGTCATACATCATTTGTTTCTAAATGTCCGAATTTGGCATACGTAAGATAGCTGGGGGAAAAAGTAATGTCCATTTCACTTTGCGTTGTTGATTATAAGGTCATTGGCATTTTAGGTGCACTCTTGTGTGCATACGTTTGTATTACACAACTCAACTGTGTGTACCTGTCCATTTAATAGTAATCAAAAGTAAAAAAATACATAATGTTCAAATCATTCCACTTATCAATTCACTGTCCATTTGTCACATGAAACGTTGCGTTGTGTAATAGTTAGATGTTTCTCCCATATCGTACAAGGAAAAGCATTTTTACCAAGATGATGCATAATGTGACGTACACCTACAACCCATACAAATCCTTTAGGATAAGGGAGAGAAGCCACACGTTTTGACTTGGAGGAGAGGTAGTAGCAGCAATGGTAAATGTCAGAGAGAACATTTTTTTGTGATGAAGTGAAACGGAGAATAATACGTCTTCTGCCAAAGTTGAGTTGATATGCTTGATACTAAAAATAAACATTTATTCCCTTCCGCTCCATCGTATTTTTTCGCTTCTCTGCACCCTTCGTCATATAGTAATATCCTCTTTTACTCTTCTCCATCGCTTGTCACACAAAACACGTTACCTTTCCGTCATCACAAATAACACGACTTTTATATGTAACTGGTAGTTATAATAAGGTATGTTGCCCACCTAGGTTGTCGTCGTCATCATCATCATATCGTGATCCTCACTAGTCACGAATGTATGTGAGCACAATAAACAAGAAGGAAATGACTTCTCTTTCTCTACTTCTGCTTAAAATAGAACATTCCATCAGCATATTACCGACAAAACAAAAAAGATTAGATGATGCGATGTGTTGTTGATGTCTTCCCTTCTTGTCTTGTGAGATCTTGGGTTTGATACACACGTACAAGTACGTTTAGAAACCAGCAAATCGGTAAAAAAAAGCAGTAGTATTATCCCATTGTCATATCCGGAGATGCGTTGGTGGATCGATATAACTGGCTAGTATTTGAGTATAAAGAGGAAGCATAAGATGATGATATTATGTGAATCAGGATGTGTAAGAGTATGTAAGCATGAAGAGCACTACTAATTATATATGTCTGCAACGTAGCATTATCTTAATAATGCACTGATCATCAGCATTGTCGTTTTCCTCGAACGACGAAAGGGAACCTCAACCTCTCCAACCTGTAACCTGTAATTCATGCATATTTCAAAACGCCTGTCTGTGAGAGCAAAGTAGTGTGTGGTGTGCGTGCATCCTATTTGCAAAATCCAATATGATGAGAAAATATATCCGTTCGTAAACCTCTTTCCTCTGTGTTTCTATGAATAAATAAATAATATAATGTAAAAAAGCTGCGGCTGGTGCGAGTGATGTGATCCCGAACATCATCGTCATGCTGTCTAGAAGCTTACATATCCTACGCTGCCTATTTCATAAAATTTTCCTTCTTTCTGTATGTTTCCGGGCAAAAATGTGTCCGTCTTTATGGTTTCCATTCTTATTCTTTCTCTTTCTTGTGCGTGTGTGTGTACCGTAGCGTAGCTGTAGTTAGATGTAGATTTGGTTACTCTCTAACTGCTCCCTTTTGATGATGATGATAATATGATAATGGTGTTGATCCTTTTGATACTTACTGTGTGCAGTCTGTATCCACAATGGTGAAGGCATCACCATATCAAATGATCATGTCGTACTCTGCACTGCAGAATAATTTTGTTGCGTTGGGATTTTTTTCGCATGTGCTTGGTGCTATACTCTGCTGCTCTGCTCCCTCACTGATAGTGTGTGGTGCCGTGCTTGAGCTTTTATGAACGTACTTATGTCTGATGCGGTTATTACAGTTGCCTGCCATTACTTTCTTTCGGTAAATAGATTGCAAAAACGAGTGGTAAAAAGTAGCGCTACCACCACACAATATATTTTACACAAAGCACTATTCTCCACGGCTTAGAAGTTATGCAGGCAGGTGTGCGTAGAAACTTTGCTTCTCCTTTTCTATCCTGTAAACACAATGATTTGATTGAAAATCGAGCTCGACTCTTCTTTCAAACAAAAGTGAAAGTATATGAACCTCTTTCTCAGAATTCTCTAAATGTTGTGTCGACGGACACAACGACCATCGAGTCAATAATTTTAAGAAAACCTAATATTGTAGCTATCGCTACTTAATAACTACAACCAGAGCCACACGATGCATGCAGCAGCAGTCCCGCCGCCTCAACGGCAACTACTGGTATATTAGTAGTACCATATCGTACATATAAATAGTATGTATTACTAAGTAGTAGTTATTATTACGAAGCGAAGTTGTCACGTCACCATAATAAAATAATATACATTATGCTGTCATGTTTACTACTTAATAGAACTGCATAAGCAATAATGGCAATTGCTGTGCATGTAAACTGAATGTGATGTCCTGAAACAGGCCAACTACCAAATAAATAACAGTCAGCTAAAAGACGTACTAATAATCTCGGATATCCTAACTTGTCGTCGACAGAGATGATATGGCAGTAAAGATGAAATCATAAATTTTAATATGTAAAAGATCACAATATTGTGTCGAAGCATTTTGTAGCAAAGCCAATAAAACTTTAATGCGGAACTACAAGAAACAGTCCGGTTGTGTGTCTTTGTACATCTTGACTCATTCGAAGACTGTTTTGTTTTGGATTGCAATGGTGAAAGCTCAATTTGTAGTTTTAATCCCTAACTCTGCATTGTTAAGAATTCTGGCATAAAGGAAATAGCATGCACTTCCCAATTCACGTCTTATAAGGTACGTTGAATATACATGGTGGATGTAACGAATGGCGTGGTTAAATTAAACCCTGACATTGCATTAAATTAAAATTACACCGATATTCTGTACTGCTGACTATTAAAACATTTGAAACTTTTCCGTCTTTTGTATCGACTTTAAAATTGTATACACACCTGTGCATCTGTGTCTGAACTCATTATTTGATCATTTCAATTTGCTATTATTATGTCGTAGTAATATTTCACATGAGGACTGCTTGAGCATAATAAATTGTTAACACATGAAATCGTTACCAACTTTGGTAGAGCGTTGCAATGAAATTCAAAGTCATTGCCATTGTCGTTTGCTTGAATCATACGCATTTTACGCTGCGTTAGTCTTGCTTCTTAACGGTGTATGTTTCTAAGCTCGATAGAGTTCACAAGAGCACGGGTGAATAATTCCAATGGAAGTTACATACTCACATGACATTATGCAGTTAGAAGTAAAAATGATTGTATGAACAACAACATCTATAGCTTAAAAACTACAAGTACTTTCGAGCCTAGGAACATAAACAGGAAGGATCCCTTTTACGCAACGTAAACAGCCAGTGAACATTGCCAAACTTTTGCTGAGTCCCTTTCCTCGCTCTCTCGGTGACTTTGTTATAACAATACAGTCCGACCCGATGCGTTGTAAAAAAGTGCAAATATCTAGGCGGCAACAGTCCAGTGTGTCCAACCCTTTTCAGCATTGAAAGCGTGTGTGTTAGTGCAAAAAAAATCTAAATAAAACAAAATACGTACAATAGCAGCAGACAGATATTGTACATTTTTAACAAAAGTATGTGCATAAAAATAAAAACACATAGATATAGCAGTAAATGTCTAATAGAATTTATGTATTAACGGCAAACATAATTTACGATGATTAACTATAGGCCGACAGGATAGTACAACACTTTACAAAAAAGGTTTTTACAACTGTAAATAAGTATAGTCGAAATAATTGCCGAATCTAATGTTCAAATGAATTCCTTTTCCGCTTTTTCTTTCATTCTTTACAGTCTTCTGTCATCTCGTCTTCCTTTTTTCTACACGCAACGGTAGCAATAACACAAGGCAAGTGAGCATTGTTGTGCCAGACTCCAGAAATTCCACATCTCTAGTCTAGTAAGTTTATTTTGTGTAGTTACCATTGAAAAGTCGGTTGATCGTGCCAGCGCCCGTCGTATTTTTCCTTTGGATTGGATAAATCGGTAGAATGCTTTGCTGAAAATCGTCATCATCATCATTCCACTTCAATTTTTAAAAAAGGCAATAAGCGATGAGAGATACAAAAAACCAAAAATCGTTTACTTTCATCCAAACGACATTAGCGGGAAAGACATCACTATTTATATATGTATGTCTGCACGCTTTGTATCTATCCCATAAGTGTATATAAGTATAAAGTGTTGTAAATATTAGTCGTTTTGGCACTTCACGGCATTGTTCTTTTCCGTCTCTGAGAACCATTTTTACACGTATATATTGTACCTATGCATGCTCACATTTTCATACTATGCTGCTAACTAACTACAGGCAAATTCTAAACTTGAAACAGAGCATGGAGACTTGGAGACGATAGAAAAACATTATCGAAGATACACCTCCAACTCATCCACAACAACTGCTGCCAGCCAGTTGTAACATCAAGACTTGCCATCACTGATCACTTTGGCTGCATCTCTGCCAGAAATTCTAAAACATTTATTTTGTTTCCTTTTCTCTATGCACAAGGAACCAGCTTTCATGTTTTTGTAGTGTAAATAGTATGCTAATATGCATATACCGGTATTCTCTTATTGCAATAAGCTATTGTGTGTATAACAGTGCAAAACCACGAGTCGTCGGGAATGTTGTCTGTACAACAACACAGAGTTCCAGCCCATGCAGACGTTAAAAAACTATAGGATAGTTGGTTTCTCTGGATTGCAACTTTCAATAAAGTACTACTATATCTATCAAGACTGTGACATAGACACAAAGCTCTCAAAAGAGCATTATTATAACCCAAGCCACTGACTGCTCTCTCGTCGTTCTTATGACTATAGAACAAGTAGCGTAGTTGTTATAATATTGTGCCTGTCTCTATTCCCTGGAACTGATCCGGAACTTTTAGGAATTTCCATATTGTAAAACCAAAACATGTATAACAGTTGGTTTCTTGCATACATGCACAAAAAGGAGGATCTGTGTGGAAGGAAACCTTAAGCTACTTCAGAATACATACTTAATATATATGGCTTCCCTATATCTTGCACAATGTTGTACAATTTTACGTAGTTTACTTTATACTAATGTGACGGCGAATAGTTAATGGTTGTTATTTTAGAGTATACCACTAAGGCAATACTTAGATTTTGGCTTCCAAGATGTTGGTTGTTGCAAGACCCTGCTGCTTCACTGAAGTCGTTATGAAAGAACCATCTCCATTCTACAAAAGACAAGATAGATGAAGAGGAACACATAGAAGTGTGTAGTTCGTGGTGTGGTATGCCGTGGTTTTGTACTCCATTCAATTCTCTTTTCCATCAATGAATTAAATGCGTATTTATGTAACTAAACGATATATGTATATCTATATATGCTACTGTATTGGGCTGGCTAAAAGTATTTAAATTTTTAAAAATGCAATGAAAATCTATCTATATATAAAACTGTTCTTTATATCCCACTTTCTAGATATTTTCATCAGTTATCCAGTTTCAAAGTTGGAATTTAACAACATTTCATTACATTTATAGCATACCAAAAGAGTATACGTACATACCTTTACAATACATGGTCCTATCATAATAATTGTGTCATTGAATGAGGGAGAAAGATCAGTTGACATATATGCTATTGAAAAGTTGCTACGTAAAATGTTGAAGAGAAATGTAAAACCAGTCGTATGTCTCCATGCACATATCTTAACACAACAGAACGGACAGAGAAGTCGATTCACTTAAAAGAATTGTTCTATTCGATTCGGAACGTGATGGTGATGACTATTTCCCTTTTAACAAGAGAATTGAAGAAAATAAAGACAAACCCAAGTCGGAGCCAAGTCAAGTGACATAAAAGAATAGGAATTGGAAAAGAAAAGAAAAAAAAGGAAGAAGAATAATGTGAATAGTAAAAGTAGTAGTAAAAGGATATTGAAACACATTAAGTTGGCTTTTGTCTCCGCTCCATAATGCCACATGTATGTATATACAACCACCACTACTACCAAAACACTACGAATTTCACTGCTCCTCCGTTACATTGTATTTTCACTACTACTCCACTCGTCTCTTACTTTTTTTTGTCTGACGGCGACAGTCAGTAATATAAGAAGGTTACGAGTCTTTGACTTGGGTTCCACAACTTTTTGAAATCCGTTTCTGGGCTGGAAAACGTGTTGCTATTGTCGTTTGTTGTTGTTTCAATTCAGTCAGTAGTAGTAGTAATACGAGAGACAATGGGGAAAAACAACACAAAGTTATTTGCGTTCATAAACGATATAGCTTTCAAGCATATGCATTTATAAGGAATAAACAATAAAGGAAGCAGCGACAGTGAAAGACGACAGCATGCCGTACGACCACTTTTATTTCGTCATCATCTTCGTTAATGTTTGGAAGACGCTGTGTTTGCACCGTACACGGGCGAGAGCGTAGCAAAGTTTTTGGATATTCAAAGCTGTAAGGAAATAAAACAATTCCAAAGAAACCTTCATCACCATCATCATCATCAGTATTTGATAGCAAAAGATTCACATTGCTACATTCGCATTATACATGTCTAAAAGTCGTCAGTGTCGTCACTTCACATTGAAGGAGACAAAGATGAGAGCAAAAACATTTTTGCTTTTTGTGCACAGATATTTCAAGAAGCAAGAACCCCTTTGATACGGAATGCTTCCAGCTTAGGCCGTAATAGTATTGGTATTTGAGCCAAAGGTATGCTGAATGTCCATTACGAGTGTGCACACGCTATACACTTGTATTATTATTATTTCTACTGCGTAGATCTTCAAAACGTATGTGTCTGCGAGTGTACCTCCCACTGTTACATTACAAATGCCCCTAAAAGAACTCCTACAGCTAGCCCATTAGGAAGCAAAAGTTGTGTAAACTACAAAAAGACAAGAGAACAAAAAAACGGGAATTGCACACACAGTGGTCGTTACACCAGCAATGAGATTATAAATTAGTAACCTCCAATCCAAAACAACGTAAAAATGCGACACGATAACGAGAGACAGAGAGTGAAGAAATCTTTCTCTCATAAGACATATGTATAAAATTGGATGGCGAAGGAGACGACTCCATATGTACTAAACTATAATACTGAAATCTATTCAGGTCGATTTCTTTGTCAATGCACGTTTTCCCTTTTGGAAGAAATAGGAATTGGAACGTCACCAGCAACATCAACATCTTTGAAAACAACACAACAAGGGGTAATGAATTGAATATTATCTCACTCAAATCAATATCAATCCGCCAGTATACATATGTATACACAATACATACACCAGATTTGAACTACAATGCATATACCTACTCGGTTCGTAATTATACAACAGGACACGGGAGGCTTTATTTTCGAAGAAAAAAAGGAGAAATACGATAATAATAATAATCTGGATAAAATGCACCTACATTCGCCTTATTGAACTATTTGTTTTGCTATTTGCTTGATGACAGTTACAAGATTTCCACTTTTCTCCAGTTTTTATGATCAATGCCGTTCTGCAGAACCGTAATAAGGAACATAATATTTTATGTTGTCAACTTTTTGAGAAAACATTCGTTTTAGATGGCATCTAACACAACAGTACTTTCCCAAATATAACTAATCTGAAATACGTATTCCAATATAAAGGAAGACTGGTTACATAAGCAGATAAATATATTGTTTTCACAATCCCAATTCTCCGAATTTTAATTGTGTACCGAAATAGGTACGTTAAATCATGGCTACTTTTCTATGCTTACAACAATGCAGAGAGCATACATGTCGACCATAAAGCTACTGTTAGTCGGGTATATTAAAGTCGAATTTAAACCCTGAATAGAGTGTATGATTGAACGATTTTTTTGTCCATTATTGCTATTGTTGTGCAATAGATCGATTATGTCATGTTCGCTTTTATTGCGTACTATCTGCTTTCATCTCACGTAAGTCTAGTTCCATTCTCAATCTTTATACCTAGGGCTATGTCTCTTCTCGGAATAGACGAGTTAAGAATTGCAGACGACTAACTGCAAAGAAACACATATATACTTCCATCATTACACTTTTTCGTTCTTATATTGTCTCGAGTTTACTTAAACGACTGTCTGCATCTGAAGTGTGCCCTTGAGGCAAAATTATATATCCTGCCATCCATCCGTCGTACACTGCGTATATGAGAATAATATTATGGCGATAAACGTTCGTCCTACACTGCGCATCCAAAATATATTCCTTGAACAGGATGCAAAGTTTTTCTAGCAGACAACGCAAAAATAATGTAAATTACAGAAAGGGTTGAGGTAACATTTTTATCTCGTCGCATGTATATTGTTTCCCTGTCTTTTTTGTTGTCTTTGCAAAGAGAAAACGACCAGCTCAATGCAACTTTCTCCTTTCCCTTTATCAAAAAACAAAAGACCTTCAGGTTGTATAAAGAAAGAGAGAAAGCTTTTGAGCAAAATGCATTGCGTACCAGTATTACCAACGGGACTACATACCTACTGCATCTGCATTCCAAAGAAAACCATCAACTTTCACAAAAGAAAGCCCGTATTTTATTGATGTCATGCGTTGCACTCGTTCAAGCTATCTCCTTTCACTCAAAATTATTACTGGTATTACTACTACTACAAGTGCTGCTGCGTTTATGTTTGGCAGATAGACGAAAAGTGTATTTACTGCGTATATATGACCAAGGCAATAATACAACCTCAATGATAGCTTGGTAGACGAACTGTGGGTAGTTTTTGCACGTGCCCTATTGTTTTTTTCTCGTGTTTTAGAGAGGAAAAGGGAAAAGAAAAGAGAATAGAATACTTCATCATATCATTTGTTTTCTTCTTTGTCTGAAACAAAGGCTTATATAGAAGCCTTTGAGAGTCGTCCTCACATAAATAATCCCTATGAGAAAAACGAGTGGAATGAACTTTGTGTAATTCAAGTTCAAGTTGCCTTTTCCCATTGCAGTTTCTTCAGAAATGCCATTCCACAGTGGTGATATCACTAAACAACATATTATACTGTGGGAAAAGTTTCTGCTACTTGCGTAATTTTCTTTTTCAAACACTTGTCTTACATATTATTATTAAATATCCCATCAACCACACGCGAGGAGTTTATGTAGTTTTTTTTGTTCGTTTGTTTACAATTAGAACACTTTTTTAATTTAAAAATTAAGCTTCCTTTTTATACACATATTGTTGCTGGCAGAGTGAAATGGATCAAGTCAACAAACATGACAAAATCTGAAAAAATAAGACAACGAAAGACTTGGAGTTTATGCCATCCATGATAACAATCTAGATACAAACAGTTGACACTGGCAGTGACACTGAAAGCTAGTTAAACTTTAAAATGAGGAAGGATTCATTTAACTACTGTGACATTCTCTGATAATAATCTACTCACAATGCACCAGATCATAACGCTAATATAACTTACACAACAGTTTTCAGAAACTCGGAACTATTTCCGAAATGTTCAAAGACAGAAAAGCGTACAGGAATTTGCATATACAATACAAACTAGTTAATTTCCGGTGTAATATTTGCAATATCTAACTTATCCCTCTGTTTGCAAAATTACACTAATGACATTCTGACTATACTGCACAGTAATTTGAATTTTTTACTATTTTTTACCCCCTTTTACCTTTAAGATATTCTATGCAGCAGAAGAAAAAGGTCTGAAGCCATCTACCCAGGAATTCGAGAGAAAAAGTTATTTTTCCAACAATCTCAACGGTAAGAATGGTTTAGGCAGCAGCGAGCTAGAACTTCGTTACGCCTCAACATGTTAGTAAGTTGAAAGTATGATATGGAATTGAAACTGTCAAAACTGCTGCTACATCTTCAAGACAGCAAACGCCTTTGCCAACAGCAGTTTTTCCGGTTCAAATTTTCATTTTTTTTACAAACCTAACGCAAATCAGTGACATGATCTATGAACGCTGAAAATGATAAATCACCCGTTTTTATATACCAGGAAGTATAATTATTTTTAAATACCAACTGCCATTTTCTCACAAGTAAAAATAGCGTTGCAAAATTGAAATTACCTCTAATTTGATTCAAAAATTATTTAGTGCCAGCACAATAACGACAATGTTAAGAATATACAAGCTAAATGTTTCTACTTTGCTATACTAAGTGATAAGAGACAGTCATTTGTACCTTTTGTTCAGGAGTTTGTGTCGACTTCAGTTGTAATCCATTCAATATGTTAAGTCTGTCGGTTTTGCTAAAAGAGTTTCGTCAACATGTAAGGGCGACAACACCTGTGGTCCTTAGTTGTATGACGGAAATACCCTGGAAGAAATAAGAAAATGAATAAAAATTTCATAGAAAACATCATTACCAGTACTTATTTTACTTTTCATTGATGAGCACATTTCGACATATCAGTTCCATATTCCAGAGCATTAGAAAGTAGAGGTAAATACATGCTCTTTCTTTTATAAAAAACCATGAAAAAGGACTTTTCTTGAAAGCAGTAAAATATGAATAAAAATCTTTGACGATCTCGTTATTACTTCGTACAGGACAGAAAAGCTTGTGCAAGATCGGAGTGTATCGTGGTATTCCATTCTCCTGCAGCATCCGAAAAATAAAAGTCAATCTGTGCACCAAACCAAGCAGTCTCAGTCGTCGTCACCGTAGACGTAGCGCCGTAGTTGGGAGTAGTGGCTTTATTGGAACGTGAGAAGAGGTTTATGTTGTGAGTAAGCTTAACCCTCTTTTTTCTCACACTGGAATATTATCATTTTTATAGTGCGCCTGCCTTTCCCACTACCACACACATAGTGAACATTAAATAGTAATCTGAGTTGAAGGGAAAAGGTAGATTTTGCTCATGGTACTATATGGTTGTGTGGGTGAATCTGCAGCAGAAGATGAAAATCGTACCGCGAGGGAAGGAGGCAATCAACTCTCAACGACGGCACTGAACTGTGTACTTTTTTCCCAATGTCTCTAATACCATCATATCACTATCATTTACCATTCATCTAGATCTCTGAGCCTTTCCTCATAATGTTTATGCTTGTACGAAGAAATGAGTAGATTTAAGATGAACCAGAGAAACATCCAGCAGGCACAAAAGCCGGTATAGATTATCCCCCACGGTTCACTTTGTTACAGATTGCAATCCAATGCATCAAACCATTCACCGCCTTCCTTACTTAGCAGCATCATATCGTGTGCTATGTCTACCCAAGCCCCAGCTTGGAATACTCAACGAAGAAAAGAAAGTTGCACTTTCATTTTCAGATGCTGTTATTTGACTCTATATATCCACCGTGGCGGTTGCTGCTGTATTTTCTTGGTGCCTCAATAAAAATCATCGCAACTTGGTTCATAAAGCTGTTTTCACACTGCCAAATAAATTCTGGGAAATTCCAGTTCATCATGCAAATACGTAATAATAATGTCAGATTCTTATAGCTTTATGGTCCGCAAAGATATTGCGTAGTTTAGATATGGATATTCGTTATTCACTTAACTCGAAGCTAAGTCTTGAAGGAAAAGTTCATAAATCATTAACTCTGTTTTAAAGTTTACCACTGATGGTATACAATTTCTTCGAAAATGTATTTTTCCACTAACGAGAAAAGCGACCGACAAGACAGTTGATTGTATGAGAGAAGAAGGACGTGCCTTTTACTACATGACGAAAGTACCAACTTACTACCATTCACTGAAGACTGATAAATAAAAGGAGAGAGAATAAAAGAGAAAGCGTTTCACCACTGACTGTTTTGATAAATATAAATTTGATTTTACTATGTTGCATAACTAACTAAATTAAACGTTTCCCCGAAAAGAGTTTTATTTTAATGAAATACTGGTGCTCACTCATGTTGCCTATCCCAGTTCCAGTCCCTCATTCACTTCTTCTCCTTCTCTCGCTCTCCCTTTCTTTTAGAGTTGTTGGTTGTGTCGTTTCATTAATCAAAGTTTTCTTCGTGATTCATACTCTAGAGCATCGCCTGGCCGTAGCCGAAGAGAAACGCCGTAGACAGACAGAAAATTTTAAGATGTTGAGATATTTCTTTAGTTTTCCATGTATGCCTCTCTGTACGCATCGTCCATATCATTACTAAACTTGGTGAAGCTTGATGTTTCAACACTTGAATAATATGTATTTTAGTATCCCTTATTGAATGAATGCATTTTCAGTTCATAGTCGGTTCGCCATAATCTCCCAACGAGTCATTCATTTCTTCTCCCTCTCCTCAACCACTCTACACAGCTCCACATATAGTAACAGGAGCATACTACATAGCGTCGTCACATAAGAGCCAGGCGTAGATGTAATGAAGCATTTTATTACTTCAAAGTAAGATGGATTTAGATGAGATACCTGGAATGGCTTTCATCAATGTGCCGTCGAGTGTAGCTAAGGCGGACGACTATCAACGTATTGGACCTTTTCGTAATAAATTATACGAAACTACAAAATGGCAAACCATAAAGCAGTAAAAACCAACCTCAACAAAAGCCGTCTATGGGGAATTCTCAACCAACTTGCGCAAATTGCATTTTATACTTTATCCCTACACATTATAATAGTTATACATACTCCCACTCTCTTCCGCGCAACTTTTTTGTTGGTTCTCCTTGCATCACATATAAAACTAGCAAAACCGAGATTCCGATCACCGTGACCCGTCATTCTCAGTTCAGTATTCAACAAAGAGTTTGCTTAAGTCCAATAATGTAATAATAATATGGCCATGGGACGGAGTACTACATATATATTAGTCGTAGTAGGTTGAGGAAAGGAAGGTAAAAATTGATGTGTAAACATTATGTACACATTCTTTACTCTCTAGCAAGTCAACTGCCATATTGGAAGTTTGATTGCTTAAGCTACTATAAATATATGAGTATAAATTGTGGGTTTATAACTTTTTTTGGGACTCGTCTACCTTCAATGGTCTCTTACACCTTAACAATAATGTCCCTATTTTATGTCCATACAAACTTAAGCCCTGATAATGAAAGTCGTAAATGTACATGTGCACAAGGTGCCAATAAACGTGAATGCCTACCTGTAAACTTACGTGCGTTTTGCCAAAAACAAAATTACGCCTGCTGATCGTTTTAATTAAGTACTTTCCAAAAAATTCTTCACTGATCACACGCTGGGATCTTAAAGTAGAGCACGCTCACACACATGTTTCCAACATATGCCGCATCAGCAGAAAGCACATTTAAAAACTTAAGTCTGAAAATATGGATTTTTGGTATGGTTTGTGAGTTGGTGTAAAGGTAGTTGATGCATTAATACTATCATCCTGCTACTCCCAAGAATATGAGTCTAGTAATATCCAGTCCACTTCTTCTTCAGATATCTCTCTCTGAAAGCTTATTCCTCCTTTCGGACTTGTAGACTGGGGATCCTATATGCTCATTATCATTTCAACTCTCCACATAGCATGACACACAGCCTAGGGATAATCAAGGCACATATACGTCAAAGAGTTTGTAAGACTGATGATGAAAGTAATAAGATGTATTTAAAAACGAAAGAGACCGTAACGAATGGATCTTTCTGTCTTCATGGATGAATCGAAGTAGCAGCCTTCCTAATGAGAGATTTTACAAAGTACGCACAGATGAAAACAGTATTAAGATGAGAGGGGAGAGGGAGAAACTAGAGCTTCCAAAAAGCTATCAAAACTTACTCCTCTATCTCTCTCCTTTCTCTTGTGTAGCCTAAGCCATACCACAGCTAGACCACTCACTTTACTTTTCCTACTTTTTTTAGATGATCCTATGTGTATGCCAATCCAAAAAGTCCGCAAGCTTTTAACTACTCCCTTGATCATTCATTCATTCACTAAAAAAGCAAAAAAAAACGTCCGACATGTTTGAACTAGCATGAATGCCTTTCCTTGCGCTCATCCACAGTTATACATATGTATTAAGGTAAAAATGTAAGTAGATTCGTTCATACAATGAGAGATCTATTTATACAATCTTTCAGACAGTACTCAAAAAGTGCAATCTATGTGAAAGGGCTTTATATTGTATGCATCTACTGTGTACGTAGAAAGTTGAATAATATGTAGTTAAGTAGTTAGCGTTATAGTGCTCGCTCTTGCTTTCTGTCTGCCATATATAACTCATCAGCAATCAAGCTAAAAATTGATAGCTTTTCCTTTTTTCTTCTTTCTCTTGTTTGGCTTCCCATCTTCCCCTCTGTCTGTCGTGCCTTGACTGTACACAGTTTAGTGTGTGTGCAAGCACACGCTATTATTACTTAGAATCCACACAGAGCTGGTAACTACCGCGCGCTGAAGAAACGATCATGGATTAGAAAAATTACCTATCTTGCTTGTTAAAACTTCGCTCTCAAAGAAGATTCGAAAAGTTTTTGGCAACTACTTTTCCAGCAAAGTGAGAGAATGAATGAATGAGCGAAATGAAAGAGTGGTTTCGTTCCACACCACAGGATTCTCATATTGTAAGTCTTCTCGTTTTTCATGCTGCCTGTTAGTCATGTCATGGTACAGATTAAGCATATACATACCCAAATTCATAATATTTATACCTTTCATTTCTCCACACAAAAAAAATCGAATGAAGTTTAATTTCGTAAGAAAAGACGATATTACATACCTGTCCATTTATATTATACCGCCCACATACTGACAATAATTATTATCTATATATGTATATATATGTAAATATTTTTATACGTTATTCTTTCTTTGCTCGTTTTCAAACCACTCTTACATTTTAACCATGATTAAAAAATAGTGATACAACAGACAGAGCTCATTGCAATATATGGTGATGGTGATAATGATGATACAAGCAAACCATTGCCAGACGCAACGGGTTGGCTCAACGGCAATAATTCTGATTAGTACTTTCACAAAGTAAAGACAGAGAGTGAAAGTAGCACGATACACAGTTCTGGATGTATAAAGACTCATTTAAGTTTTCTCTCACTTTTTATCTCCCATAACTTCTTCGTGGCTTTTTTTTTCCATTTGATCTGCCCAGCAGGAATTCTGTATGACGTATTAATTGACACCTGACAAAAAGTTGGTTAGGCTTTTTCTCTTAAACAGCTTTCTTTCTTCATTTTCTTTTTCTTCGAAAAGCGGTGGTATGTGGCGTGGCGGCATGTTCTCTGGGGCTCGTTAAACTATGACATGCTATCTTTCGTGATGGGATTAAAAGAAGAGCCGCGTTATAGAATCAGAAGAGAGAATGTGTAGCAGCGCCAGTACTGGTGTCGCATTTGACGCTTTTCTCATCGCTCTTAACTACCTATATACCAAGTTTCATCATCTTGATGGTCGCTCATATAATAATATGTAGTTATAGAAAGCAAAACTACATCTGTTCTTGTGTCATGGTCGTCAGATTCGGTTTTCATGTTTCTACCGTGTGTGTATTAGTTATATGACACTGCGTTCGTACTCGTATTCTTTATTTTTGTGCTTACACCACAAAACAAAAGGAAAGGGTATTCAACATTATTAATATAGTGTGCACGCTATACAGACAGGTTGGTTTGGTACACATCTTACACAGCACAACATGCACGTAGATGTAATTTCAGGCAAGCATCTCTTTCTCTCATATCGAAAATGCATATTTTGGTGCAGAGAAGACATCAACATTTCACGTTGTTCACGTGAAATAAAACAGACAGGCAAGGAAGCCGACACACAGTATGGTGCAAAAAGGCGATGTTGTGTCTGTGTCTAAAAGGTAGTTTTTGGTTAAAAAGCGGAGGTAGCAGCAGTATTTATACACACGAGTGCAACTTTCCCTTTTTCCTCCTCTCCTTTGTCTGCCACTGTCATATTGCCGTTTGTTGTGGGTTTTCTCTTTCTCTCTCCCAAATGGATTTTTAATCTCTTTCCTGTCGAAAAAGAAAGTGTGCATGAGAGCTCTGAACTGTTGTTCCGTTGTTACGAACACTAATTCGGTGTGGTGGTGGTAGTAGTGGTGGCACCATTGTTTATAGGTGGGAACAACAAGTTTCTTCATGGCTGGAAAGAGTTACATAAATGAATATATGATATATATGCGTGGAAATAATATATCTTTAGCTTGTTTGTCTTTCAGGCGTCACTTATTTGCTTTTCGATCTTCCCCTTCCCTAACCATTCAGTCAGATCCTCCCGATATATATTTAATATATTTTGTTGGTTAGGTTTTTGACGTGGTGGTGAAACGAACAAGACGTATTTATATTTTTGTAGTAATTTTCAAAAAAGTTTTCAATGTTGTGCTCTTCTAAAACGGCGCTTTAAAAAGGCGTACAAGCAATTATTGAATTGAAGTTCATGGGAAATAAAATGCACAGTCGGAGTGAGTGAGCTCCTGCCGTTTACATTTCTCAGGCTTAACTATAAATATCTGTATGATAGCATGACACAACAATTCTGTAACAGATTTCATATATATTGCTATTTTGCACGCACCCGTCCTTTTAAACATAATATTTAAGTGTTGATACGATGCTGGATTTAGTTGACAGTTATTTATGGTAATCCGTTGATGTTGCACACTTTTTTCAAAATATGTTCTCTTTAGAAAACAGCTCACAAGTCATATAGTGTACCGATGCTTTCGCTGAAGTTTTGATAAATAAAACCGTTGTTGAAACGTCCATATAATTTGCAACCGCTTTGCAACAGTTTAATGGAGCTCTAAAAGTATGAATTATACACAGGCATATACACAAGCTGAACGTTTATAGAGAAAAGTGAATATTTGTTTGTGTATTGGTTTGTTGAAGTTTGAACATATGGTTGAATAAAATTGTAATATGTAGGAATTGCAAAAAAAATGTAGGTATAAATTCAAACACTGCTCACGCATGCTGTTATAATATCGACACAGGAAAAAAAAGTTGCCAACATGAAGGAAATAAAAGTGAGTGAAAAGCCAAGTGAAAGTTTCGTATTCACCTAGATGATTCCTATTTTCTCTACTTTAACCGTGTGTAGTCGGAAGAGGCTTAGCAAAGTGATGTGTTGTGAGCAGGAAAAAAGAAAATGAGATTCACAGTTTGGCCTTTCTCTTGTTCCTGATATTTTATCACAAAGTTTCTGTACTCATCTGAATGAAAACCGTATGCATCCATGTGTGCGAAAAACAATTTAACATCATTGCTGTGCTCTGTGTGTCTCTGTGTAGCTCTGTCAAACACGTTCGATTACCTACTGCGTACAACTTCCAAAACTTTCATTTTGGTTCTTATATTTATTACAAAGCATAATTGCTGAGTGGTAAAATAACGTAAACACATACAGAATCATCGTTTCATTTACTCTGCTTTTGCTGCTGCTTACAGGAAAATGAAATTCAAGAAGAGTTTTATATTGTATAAATGCAGATGGCACATGACATAGAACATTAAGCGACTTTATAGTGTCAAAGGGGCTTAAAACTTGTGAAAAATGGAACAAACGCAGTTTATAAGGTGACGCTGCGTACCACACGTAGTTTGTAGAAACATGACGGATGAAATATGGAGCACTACTGTTTACCATTTTAGCTCGTTCATCTGAAGCAGCTTAATACGATTCGCAGGCTGTGTAATGTACAATATTAGCATTTGTGGAAAATGAGCATTCATTTCATCTTATTTGTTTCTCCTATGTGTGGATGATATACCATCAACCATAATATACCTACTCAAGTTACAAAGGGAACTAAAGAAATAGTGAAATCTAATATCAATTGATGAACAAACGTCCGCTTCATGAATTTCAGCATCTTCAATCTTTCATGTTTAAAGTATAGCAAAAGCTGTACCTTAAGCATATATTTTTATTTAACAAACGAATAGCATGTTATAATTAGATGAAAATCAATAGCTTTAATTTAGAGAGTTTTTTTGTCTAATTATTTCTTCCATCGACAACGACCAAACAAGGTTTTCAAGTGAATTGGAACTTGCACCTTTCCCTTCCTATTATATAATACAACTTTTTAAGTTTTCAAGTGGTTCTCAACATTTTCATTCATTAGTAATTTTAATATCATTTTGTTGTCCGTCCAACTAATGTTGCTTCTTTATTGGTTTCAAATTAAATTTTACCATAAGATCTCTTAAAAAAGTGTTCGATATCATGACATGGATGCACCTATCCCGTACAGGCACCGAGCAGAGTAGGAATTGGACAGTCTCCGAGCTTTTGGGTAGCTCCCCATCCAACAGCATTTGCCTTGTTTGTTGAGTAACCTCTCTATAGCGAGAAGTCTAGGACTCTGCCCATACCGGCTGGCTTAAATTGCAGCATTACGAAGTATTGATTTTTTATATTTCAGTTGCAGATGAAAGATTTTATTCAAGCAGTATGTAAATTTTCTTGGAAAGAAAGAATGTATGCCTATGGTATGGTAATCCACAAGAAGATAGAAGGAAGTTGTTTCGTTTTGAAACTGGAAGCTTATATATAAGCTTCAGTTTGACCGATTTTTAGTAGAGCAGTGTTCCAATTTTACTGATCGTTGATCGAAAATCTCAGGTCTGCATGGTCAATCATCTAGTTTTTCATCTCTCTCACATCACACACTCTCCAGCGTATTTTCTGGATAGTTCAGTAGGTTATGTGAATAAGAATGAGGGAATTAGATTCAGAGAGAGATACAGTAAAGTGCTGACGTTGACTTGTTCCCTTATTTTACTTTTACACATTCCTCTTTTACTAGCAATATTCGGTACTGACAAGTGCTGACTTGTCACAAGTCACAAGTGTCTTGTCTCTCGACCAATTTACACACGTTTCTCGGAATCTGCCGTCAACAAATACGGCCAACAAAGTTGAACGTATATAGAGTCAGACATGTATACTTTTAGGGCATGTTATTGATCGACGAATCCTTATTTTCAAAATAGGGACAAAAACGTTTTTTTTGAGACACGACTACATAAGATAAAAAAAAGTTGGAATAAGAGGTAAATCCAATCACCACATCCACATCCATGGTCGGCTTGGTTTACCCTTCGTTCAGTACAGCAGCGCAGAGTAATCGTAGGGATTTTTGTTTTAAAATGTTGTTTATAAAAACTTTTCCGATTACCCCACGGCTCAACCAAAGAGAGAGAACTGGAACAAAGCAACAATAACTAGTTTTCTGTTTTTTTTGTATACTTGAAAAAATTGCTCTTTCTATTTTTATGCCATCATTAGAGTATGGATTGTTGTGTGCACATACATTTGCATCCTAATTCACAACATAACCAACAGCAGGTAACTTGCTCTCCGAATTAATGCTGAAATAGAGAAAAAAACAATGTACATAATATAACATTTCGTTGTAAAAAAATATCTACTTCATGTCCTAATTCTCTCTTTACCCTTTGGAGAAATTCAAGAATTATGCACTAAACTTTATTCTCATTCGATATATTAGTCAGAAATGCAAACAAAAAGCACGAACTCACGGTTGTGTTTTTGTGTTATGCTAAGCACATACACATTTTTCTGTGCGATATATACGTATACCTATATATGTTGAGTAGAAATGGTCTCAATCACACAGAAAATATGAATTAGGCATGGAAAAAAATAACTACCTTCCCCTTTCACCTTTATTTCCCCAGTTTACAAAAAAATAAAAGAAGAAAATAAAAAAAGTACACTACTTTTGTCGATGTGCTCGCAACTTGCATACTATGCGTCCTTCTTTCTACCTCATTATATTCTAATACATACATATTTAAGGGAATGTTACTAGTTCTTCCCGTTTCAGCTAAAGTCCCTCATCGTTCCTTACTTTCTCTGCTACTCCTACCCACTACTATGCAATGCTCCTCGTCTCCTCTCACGTCCTGCGTGCAGCAGTAGTAGTGAACGAAGGAAGGAAAATGGAAAATCCTGGGATTTCAATTGTGCTGCTCCCAAGGGATATCCCACTGACTTGCCTTTTTTCCTTCTCCTTTCACTTTTTCTTTTCTCTTCAGTCTACAGACATCCCACCATGCATAAACTACACCAACGTGGAGAGAAAAGAGCCGAGTTCTCAAACAAAAATTTTCTAGCTTTTTTTGCATACACTTTCGTACATGTAGATCTGAATCACCTACCTATCTACTTACTACAAACTGGTTACTTTTTCTACTAACTGTGCAAAGAACACTTCTCACAATTTTCGTATAATCTAGTAAAGCACAAGGAACTGAATCTAGGGACAGAAGCACAACAGACCGTGCAGGCTACGTATATGTAGGATGCATAGCGCATCTATCTCCCTAAGCCTTCCTTTCCCTTTACTTCAAACAGGTTTACAGGTTTCCCATCGCGAATCCATGAATCCAACAAAGTTCCTGGTTTCCTTCCTTATTATTTGCTTTCACTGAATCATCATCATCCTTACAACCTTACATCATTCGCTAGATGACTATGTTGACTGCTGCTGGTTCTCTGCTCGCAAGTCGCAAGTGTGTAGGAACAAAAGAAAAGAAAATGTGAGCGATGCATATGCATTACAAGAAGTGTCTTGTTGGGGGTTAGATTGAAAAAAAGGAGAGAAAAATTGAGAAGGCAAAAAATAATCAAAATTTTTGTTTGAAAAATGGAGTTTGGTCCCCAACCGTCATTCGGGTGAGACGAAAATAGTGCATCATTTGTTTGTAGTGGTTGCTTCTTGTAAAAAAGCGTACGAATTCGTTTCCCCATTTCATTCGAATTTGTGCTCATAATTCAATATACTTTTTTTGTATCTAGACTCGTAGAATTATAAAGCGTTTCGCCTGGTATGACGCATATGTAAAATATTCATTTACCCTGCACTTCGCACAACATATACATTTGCGTTTTCCTGTACTTCCTATTAAAGGAAAGAAAAATGTTATATTGAGTTTGTTTTTCCTTAGTGAAGGAAATCACCCTTGCTCGTTTAGAAATAGAATGGCAAGAGAAAGATCAAATTAGATTTGAAACTGTCATTCAATCATACATTTTTGTGCGTTGTGAATGGTATATCCCATTTATCATTGAAAAAATACTATGTTAACTTGCCGAATGTTCTTGGTATAAATTTATTTATGCATTCTGTATGTATATTGCGTATTGATTTTGATCGTTTCTTACTTGTTGTTTATTTGTAGCATGATTTTTATATATTATTTTATGGAAGGAAATTGTACATTTGATGAAATAAACTACAGGAATTTCAAAACATTTAGAGCATGATCAAATCGTACAATGATAATGTAAGAGTTTAAGCAATATTTCTACGAAGTAACACCATAAATAAGTGCATGTTGCTGACTGTCCTTAATCTCAGCCATTCTTTGTTATGATGCGCAAATTAGGACAAAAGTGGGATGTTCAATGCAGGTTTTTAGGAAGGAGTTGTCACTTTTTACAAACTAATATTCTTGGACACCAAGCAGTAAGGTTTGTTTGTAAGGTGACCCAAAAATCTACACTGTGCCTTTGACTTTCCAGGATATGCGACGGAGTCTGAATGAGGCCAACATGTTATGAATTATGCTCATGAGTTTCTGTTTTCGGAAAAGACGTCCATACATCATAAGAAAAAGAATCGAGATTTACTCAGATAAGGAGACGTGGGAACTACATATGAAGCAAATTTATGTGACATTTTCAATCATCTGGAATCAAAATATTATACGTGAAAGTTGGTGCAGAGAAGGAAGGAATGAGGGACATATGGCAAGCGTGAACAATTTTGAATGAAGTAAATCACAGCATCTCTCTTCATGCAAACATGGACGTATCGTGTCTTTTTGAAATAGGCTGCGACAACTTAACGTTATCACATACTATATCTAAGTATACCTATACAGTCCTTTATAAAATTATGCTTGTTCATGCAGATGGCTTCCTATTTTACCGCTTGTGATACAAAACAACAGTGCTACTATACTTTGCCCAGTCTTGGAGCTCCAGCTCTCCAAGTTGACTGAATAAACTCCGATTTGAATACCGTATTTAGAGAAAAGCAAAGTTTATAAAAAAGTACATTGCACATAGATTTAACTGACGCCCCTTTTGTTTAACATCCCAACTCAAAAGTGACGGAAAAGATCAAACCGATATGCTCTCATAAAGAATCTTTATGTTGAGGGTTTAATAACTTTCTACACGCTTGCTTCGTTTTCCCTTTGGGTTTAACCAAAAGCTTTTAGTAATTGCATAAAGTGTAATAAGGAATATTTGCTTCGATGCGTCGTCGTAAGTAAATGCATAGGTACTTGTCTTTTATAAACTGTGGTAACGAGCTAACTTGACTTATCCAATAACGACATCCCAAAACACTCGTAAAGACGCAAACTTTATTTAACCTCATTCGTACGACGGAACATTTTAGAATCTTTCATTTACAAAAATATCGTTATACTTACACCCACTTTTTATACACTGAACCATGACTATAGGTATTATAACCTTTCCTTTAATTTGAAAGACTAGTATAAACGTAACTCTTCCCCCTTGTTGTTTTTTCTTCTTCACGAGATATGCAAAGCAATGCAGATTTTTTCGGTATGATTTTCAACCATATTCAAGTAAAACATTGAATGAATGTGCATTGAACATTTTGAGCATACATTTTAACAATGTGATATACAACAATTGGTCTTTTTGGAAGAAAGCGTTAGGGCATTGAAAATTCGTGGTGCATATGAACGGGATAAGTCTGCTATTGTTAGTTACGTGACGCAATCTTTATAAATGAGCAGCTTATCTTCAGAATCAAGAAACGACTGTTGTGCAATCGGTATTGAAAATCTATGCATTCAACATTGAATCGAAACTTGGTAATTTATACTTTCTACGTAAATTACGTCAAGAAAGCTACATGTACAAATACACCCACACAGTAATCATTGTCAATAATACGGACGGAATTTGTATGGCTTGTTAAGTTTTTCTTGTCTTTTGGTAAACTTAAATGGAAAAATACAGTCGCCCCCTCTAAATATAAAGACTACTTAAGCCTATAAGAAAAAAAATTTGTTTTTGATTCCTCACTTATCGGACACCCACTAGCGAAACGCAAAGAGAAAAACATTAGTGCATTCCTTTGTTCACATCAAAGACGACACCTACACACAGCGTTTGAGGGAGCCCATATTGTCCCATGTGTGGAGAATCTAAAACTTGTTATCATGGGTGAAAGTTCATCGCTTAAGCAAGTTTGATAGCATTTTCCCCAACACATAACATTGTTTGAATGAATTGGTTTATGT
Source organism: Sinella curviseta (assembly GCA_004115045.4). NCBI lineage: Eukaryota > Metazoa > Arthropoda > Collembola > Entomobryomorpha > Entomobryidae > Sinella > Sinella curviseta. Next base: position 34,279,686 of record CM023203.3, on the reverse strand, counting down.
GTATACAATTTTAATGAGATGTGAAGCAATTGGGTGGTGCATTCAAGTGCCTTTTCTTCGTGAACTTTCTTTACTTTACCGTTCATTCAAAAGTGTTCATGGTGAATTGTCCTTACTCGGGACTAAACAATTGTTCTCTCAGGTTAGTGAGTTTCCAAACGGTTATATGGTGGTTTGTGATGTTAGCTCTGTTTGGAAGTGAAGTTCAAGAACACACTCTTAAAGACTCCTCTGAATTTTCTATTGTTTTCTCGGCCACAACTATCCCCATTATCACTACCTATTCTGCTCGAGTCAGAGAGTGAAAGTGAGAAAGTAGCAGTTCAAAAACCACTTGGCTCAAATTGAATGGAAAAGGTGAAGAAGATCCTCTCTCTTCACGAATGTCGCCGCGTTTTATCTTCTAGATTGATAAAAAGAAATGCGCCAGAGAGCTAGAGTGAGGAGACGAAGAAAAAAAAATTAAATGAGAGGAAAGTTGAAGTGCTGACTGAAACTTTCCAAGTTTCAACCCTTTTCGGCTGAACAGTCCCTCTGAGAGTATTTTACATTTTTGTATGCGGTTATTTACATATTAGTGCATGCAAAGGAGAAAATACTTGCTTATCTCTTCAGCAAAGTTTAAATTGGAGCGATGAGCAGATGAAGTGAAAGTACATGTGTGTGGTTTTATTTTCTAACTTATAAGCGAAAGCGGGTATATACCTACATTGCTTAAAATCAAGCCGTGAATGTATGATAAGCATATACATTAATGTAAGCATGCTTGATAAGATGGTGGAAACAAAATGCAATATTAAAGTTGGTTTGGTTGCTTAAGTTAGAGTAGGCTGTGGTGGTGCAGAGTCGCAGCAGCACTGGTAGTAGGTTGTGTTGTCGGCAAGTAAGTGCGTAGTTAGGCTTGATGGTGTAATATACATATTAAATTGGGCTAGCGGGCGAAAAAAAGAAGCCCATCTGAAGAACCGAATGGATGAAAAGGGGTAACGCTTTTTGTTGCTGCAACTAAACGAAATAACATAGAGGAGCCATGCCATGTCACTAGTTAACAGTCACAAGTGGGCTGTAAACTTTCTAGCGATAGCATGTCTTCATCATCCAGGGAGAATTATACCGCTGAAGTACAAGTGCACTAGAGTTTCTGATTATGACGACGACGAAGATGATGATGATGAGCACTTTAACTTGGAATACATCAGTGGCAACAGCAGCAACAAACATAAACCACGCACGTACTTCACACACAGTGTACTTCAGTTGCTACAAATAAGTACAAGTGCCTCCATTCATATGCCTATGCAGAAAGGAAGAAAAGATTGGGGAAGCGTGAACAAAGTACATTTATAAATTTAAAATCAGCAATAGTATATAAAGAATCACTTTCAGTAAAAGAGAAGTCATATAAATCCTAATTTATTACACAGGTCATACTAGAGATCACAAATATGTATCTGGAAATATAATTGAGTAAATATAAGTACACAAGAGGAAGGGAAAAATCGTATCACCTTGAACCATATTAACTTCTTTAACAAAAGTAGCAAGACTTTTGGTTATGTGAAGATGTTAACTCTGTATAATCATTACTGGTAGAAAGTCACAAATTCAATGTTCTTTTACACCAATCTTGTATAGTATCAATCATATACCAATACATTGTAAAAAACATGACCATATTTTTCCGATGCACTTCAACTATTTTACTGTACTAATTCTCGCTATCTGACTAGACTATTTTATTGCAGCTGCAGTTGTTGCAAAACGGTTGGATATCTGAACTGATCAATATCTGTAAAAGAATATATTTCAAAGTAGAGGGGAAATATTCGTAGTGGACTATGATACAGAAAAAAAAACTTTTTAGTTAAAGCAGAGCAACAGCTTCAGTACCCTAAACATCGCCGCTCTCATATACAAAAGCCGTTTGTCGTTCCATATCGTTAAAGGATTCTCACAGCACCACTACTGCAGTTTGACAAAGTTATACATTAACATCTCCGAGGGAAATCTGATGAGTTTACAAAAGTTTACAACTTGGTTGGTTGGTATGCTCCTTGTGTTTTAAACCATATCATAGATATGAACTACGATACTCTCTTTGACTACACCACATACGTGACTGAATAATGTGCCGTTGATTTTTCATTTTAAGTATGCAAAATTGTTGAAGTTACATTTTTTAATCTACTGTCGTAAACTCATAATATTACGTCAATTATACAAAGTCCGTTCGTTGCTATATTAAACTCGGTTCATTTTGCATTGTATGGCTGGATTTAATAGTTTCACGACAACTATATGCTACACATTATATAAATACCGCTCGTAAATTGAGTGATAGTGAATTGAGTTGTGGGGTAGTCTGTCCTTTTTATAAGGCGGCCGCCGCAGTGTAGAGCTGGACCTGAGTATCTCCAGAAGTTATTCTTTACTGCTCTTGCCAACATTACTCTTTGGCTATTATTTTGCCAAGTATTATAGAGCAGTAATCTTGAACAAGAAGCAGTGGGAAGCACCATAAAGTTGTTTTGTTGGTACAGCCTTCTCCTCCTCTCTCAAAAAATATAGTTTCAAAACATGCGTTTTGTGTCGCCGTCTCCTCGGTACTACTGGAATGACTTTTATATAGGGACAAAGTGACTGAAAATTTGGATGTATCTAGGTATATAATATGGACCGATAAACTCTGTATGGCTCCGGGAAAAGAAAGCTACCACGACATCGTTTCTATCACCAACGTCATTCTGTCACAACAAAAACTGGTGTCTCTGGATTCCCTTTTTTTGCTTTATGTATCCCCATTCTATACTTTAAAAGGCTCTTAACAGGAGGCATATACATGCCTTCTTATTATACTACCACACTTTATTACAAAGTTAAATATTATTGGAAAATGTTGATATGGTATACCCATTATTAACATGCGAGATTCTATATTTTTTGCATACTGTCAGCAAAGAAGTGAAAATATTTTTTTTTCGGCTGGTCTTCATTTGCATTTAGATTGGTGCAAATGGCCTTATTTTTATTTTTTAAAGTTACTAGCGAAAGAGGAAGAAACAAGAAGCAAACAAGATTCGCACACATTCGTGAGCAATCATCTCTAGAAAAAGGCGGCAAATGTGTAGAAATGGCGACATATGTATGTATGCATGTATATATATACTCTGTAATCTAAATGTACTTACTTTCTAAGCTTTCCGAAATGAGAAATTCACTTTTCCTACGACAAGTGATAAACCTTCGAAAAACTTTTCGCGCTGCTTAGCGATATGAAAAAAGTTGCGGAAACGTAATTTTCGTGAGTACATGAACAATGAATGCGAAGTCTAATTTAAGTATCCCACAGAATTTGTTAAGAGGAAAATACAGAAACAGACTGGAATTCGCTTATGGGAATATTATTAATATTAATACTTCATTACCCCCGCTGAATCAAGGTTGATGAATTATAGTGAGCATATTATTATACTCTACTATTCCAGAGTTTTCCTAATATAGTCATTGACGATGCGACATAGATGTATCATTTACTATTAAAGACTTTGTTAAAGACAGTTGCAAAAGTAGTGGGCCACGAGATTTCATTGATAATAAGATCTTGTGTGCAACCTCGTCTTCCTCAGAGTTTCATTTACTTCAATATCATCATTCCATTCCCCTTTTCTCTCAGTTCTTCTTCGCAGCAACGCAGTTTGCAATTTTTGCCGTTTCCCTGCGCAAAAATGTGTGCTGTGCATAATGAGACCAAATTTATTCAAAAGAGAATAAAACGCAAAAAAAGGCATTAGAAGCAACGAAACGATTTTTACGAAAAACGAAAAAATAGTATATAAAAGTGGGTTTAGAAAGTTGTCTATTTACTGCGAGAAAGGGAGAAAGGGAGGTCTTGGGACACATATTATAATACCTACGTGTGTGGTACTATGTGAAAATAAATGCTCCCAAAAAAACGAACACTTTTTATAGGCAAGTATTTTTTATGCACGATATACAAAACGAGAATAAAAACTGGGGCTCGCTATATAGTCACCTTATTGCCGCATCCACTTACAGCAAAGTTTATGGGAGACAGAGTTAAAAGTGGATGCTAAGGATGTGGATATCATCTAAAAAGGAGGGAAAAAAACTTTTTTGTTAACTGTATGCTATCAGGCATAGGAAAGTCAAAAAGGAATGGAATATACAGAGACTATACAGAAAAATTCATTGATACTACTACTAACAAACTAACAACTTGTACAAGCGGAACATATAATAATATAATGCATGAATCTATGTATTTTATGCGAGTAGAAGAAAACATTTGAGGCTGGGCACATGAAAGCAGACATATTAGATTTTAAATGGCAGTGCACCAGCCCTATATTCTCTACAATAAAAGCTTCGTTTTTCTCATAGCACGTACCAGAATGTCTCCGGAATTTTTTTTCTTCTCTCCTCTCACTAACTTCATAAAGCAAAAAATTGTTTTCATCCATTCATAGGTGCACGCATACACATTACTCTTGTTGAAACTTCTTGTGACCAAACCATGTCATATCAGGAAAGTTGCAAGCACAAGAGAAAAATAAAATGAAAAAGACGACACAAAAAGAAGGCAACAGCGTCTTAGAACACACCATCCTTTTTGCTTGGCTTCTCCTCCTGCTGCCTAGAAAAAAAATATGAGCGGAAACGTAATGTAAGACATGAAAGAGTGTAATTTCCTTTGCAAAGTGAGCACCTTGTTTGGCTTAATGCCATTCCAGAGGAAAGAAGAAGAACGTACATATATACGGCCATACACAGTTTACGTACAACTAGTGTAGTAGATAGGTACATTATTGCAACCAAAAATGATGCAAAACCAAGGAACCGGCGTGTGTGCGTCTGAGTCTTAAGATATAAGGTAATAGGTACTCCTGTTCCATCAATATATACTTATAGCAACTCGTTTCGGGATTCAAAAGAATCTTGGTACAGGGTACGAACGAATGCCTTCCCATTATATTATTATTATCAATGAATCTGCATAAAACATTATTCGCTGTTGCCTTTCTTCTCCTGCTTTCCCCTGTCGTCAGTGCTGGATCTAGGGCAATAAACGCAATCTTTTGTGTGAGTAGCTTCCAAATGGTTTCTTTCGACTTTCCAAATGTGTGCTACATGATCCCTATTGCAAAAGAAATGTAGGTAAGTTGCCCAAAAAAGAGAGAAACGAGGAGAGTGAACGCATATCTATTACTTATTCTTCTTCTTCTTGCTTCCATCTACAAACTAGATCTATAGATGTATTATTATTATATTATTATTAATGCTAGTAGTAAGAATTATTATTATGATTACTATTATGATCTTTCATTTCTTTACCCTTCCTTCCCTTTTGCTCCCGCTCCTTCCATACCTTACTCCAAAGAGCTTCATCAGATAAAGGTGGTTATATAAGAGGAGAAAGTCGCCGAGCACGTTGAGGACATGGACATGACTTTATGCTAAAAAGAAGCACTTGAGAGAGAAGAAAGCTACAGCAGCATTAACAAGTAGACTTTCTTTGTAAATATTATCAACAGTATGCTTATACTTTCCACGGTTCTCTTTCCTCTCTCATCCGTACTTTTCAACAAATTCTTTATGTACTATAAACACAACTCGTTTTCTTTTCTTTACTTATTTCTTCTTCCTTTCTCTCTCTCTCTCTCCGTGTGTAAAGAAGCCAGCATAGGATTTTTTTTCTTTTGCCAGTTTCATGTATGGAGCAAGTAGGAAAGAAAGAGAGCAGACAAGGAAAAAATTCATAATTTAAATGTGGCCCATTATACTTCCTCCTTGCGTCTTTTTTCATCTTTTTAGCATACCACTTCAGCTTTTATGTTCATCTTTCTCCAGCTTTCTATCTTACTTTACAGTGCGCTTGCTAGTCACCAAAAAAGCAAAACCATCGTGTGCTGTATTTTTTAGCATACCCTCAGACTTACAATTTACCATTAGACTGCCACTACAACTTTTTCACTTTCTAGTTGACTCTTTCACTCTTTCCCACTTGAGTCGAGCTGCTATAGCCTCTTCTCGACTTCACAGTTACTTGTTGTGCTGTTAATATGGTCAACGGGCGCGCGTATGCACGTATTTTGTATATATTTATAAAGCAAACTTGCAACTTGCTTCGGCAGTTTGCTACTTATATGCTGTGAAGGCATATTATCGGCATTGTTGTTACTTGGTAGGGGTATATATATGCGTATATTGCATTATACAAAAGTTATTATTGCTTTAAGGAGCCCTCACTGATTACTGCTTCCATTCAAGTCAAGAGAGAGAGAGGAGCATGCATACTCACAACAGCCTTTTTTGGTTGACAACTGCCGAAAATTGTATAATGGAGAAGAAGAAATGAAGGAGCTGCTTCAAGTGGAGTGAGTTTTGTAGAGAAACAGAAAAAAAAGTCGACAAACGAATAATTTTCGCTTTTTCCTCCAGGTTTATTTAACTATAACGGTTATGATGTGGCAATGAACATTTTCCCCTACTTTTTTGGACAATATTCATTAATTATTGTTCCCTCTCCAAACTCTATACCACCTTTTTCCCTTTTTTTATGCATATTATGCAATAAAACTTTCTCTTCGTTACAGGTTTGTTTAAAAGGAAAAAGGAAAATCACGTTAAGTTGGACGTACGTTTTTATTATGTACATCTCTCCCCACAAGTATACTATGGCATGCATAGTGCATACTTTTCATACTAAGCATAATATACTGTACTGCTCTTACGCACACCATCATCATCATTTGAAAGACTAAATGAAAAGATATATGGTTGAATGAGAGGGACTGGGTTTTGCTGCATTTACGTAGTCAGGTAATATTCTACAGTGTGGGCAGAACGGAGAGAGGCATTTTGTTAGAGGAAAACGAGAGAAAAGCGAGAGGCAGAAGCAATGGAGGTGTATATATGGGAACTTGTTAAAATATTAAAGGAATAAATGAGACAGAGATTCTTATTTTTATGATGAGACAACCCACTTTAAATTTTCATCTTGAATGAGACTTGAGTACGCGTGGTGTGTGGAGTCGTTGGTGAATAGGTAAAACGTAACAGCAAATTCTTTTAGTTATTCTCCCTTCTACTGGTTCAGTGTGAGTACGCCAACAAAATTCATCGCATAAAAATAATTGGTGATGCGATAGTGTGTTAGCAGGAAGCGAAAAAAGTAAACCTAGGCCTATAAAAGTCTATTAAATTGTATGGATGAAAGTTGTCTACAAGCATGGCAGCAAAATGTAATTTTGGTTTCTCTTCCCATGCTCTATATAACGCGATGATGATGATGGAACAGACTCACTCAAGTAAAAAGGACTCGTTCTCTCTGAAGGGTACGCGTACTCATTTTGTTAAGAATTTTATACATTAATATGCGCCGCTGTGCGGTTGTAATGTTGTATTTGCTGTACAGCAAGTTTGTATAGAATCTATTTGCATCAATTAACAATGTACCCAAGATTTTTTTTGCGTTTTCTCCGCTGAACGAAGGCTGGCAACTTCCTTCAACGGAAATTACATTCAACGGAAGTACAAAAACCCAATTCCTTCTTTTCTTACTATATACACCTTCACTTCGCTTTTGCCGCAAACATTTATAACTTTCAGTCTGAGATGCAGTCTGGGAAATGTTTGCTAATTGATTGATAATAATGCGTTGATAAGTGTACACAATAAAAATGTAATGGCAGGAATTTTAAACGTGCTCCACTAATGCTCAAATTTTCAACATTTTTTTGTTAACTAAAAATAAAAGTGGACACTAAAACCATCGGTACAGAAGTACAGTGCAGCGCGTCTGTTATGACGAGATAATTAGACATTTTTTAAATTAGTAAGTTAGAACCAAAACATTAGGTAAAACTATTTAAGATTTTGATTGTCCTATTGCAAGGAAGTAAATGCCGCAAAAATTCGGTACTTTCTTAATATTTAATTGAACGTGGATTAGTTCTCTCCCCCAATGCCAGATTTAATAATAACAGATCAAGCAGTTGCAGTTGCAGAGATATTGTTGGGACAGAAAACTCGACAAACACGCGGAAAGCTCATGTAATCTTAAATCCCAGGTGACGGGAGTGAAATGGTAGAGAGTTACCATATTGCAGCAAATGCCACTTTCAAACGTTTCCATAATGCGTATATAAGAGAATGACAATTTTTTAGCTAAACAAATATTTAATGTTCTAAAAGAAACATAAAGCAAGAATGTTACTTCCCAACTTGTACTTACTTATTCATTTTTCATTGCCAAATCCGGTTCTCCCATTTGTTTGATTCATAAGCGACAAAAGTAACAATGTTAAATGTATGTATATCCACTGCAGCATAAAAATAATTTTTTAAATAAGACATTTAAGAGCATGTCATGTTCTCCACTTGAATGAATGTTGCTTGAATAAAAAAACTTTGGGGTTGATTTTTTTCCCTCCTGTGAGACGTTCTTTTTTGCCATTATTATTATGGCACATAAACTCTGGCAAGGAAATGAAAATCGAGCTTGGCAATGCACTGGTTCGTCTGCGCTAGCCCACCATTATCACCACATCGCCACTGCCATTTTTGGTTAAAAGTTGCCAACTACCAAACAGAATCTTTAAAATATCCTCCACATACATACAACATTAGACTTTTAGAAGACGCACTACAAGGAACGACTGCTACCTAGTTGGTCTTGCTAGAGGTGTGGTAGTATGAAGCCGTAAATCACACCTGACTACGGCCTTTCACCCCCTCCTTTTCCCTTTTCGTCTTCATTGCATTTCTCCCTGAAGCTCCTGGGCTCTCTCACCTTTCACCAAAGAAGATCCATTAAAATGTGATAATGTAGCAGTGAACACTTTCCCTTTTGAATTTCAAGTACCTAATTTCTCACTTGCCTGTTTAAAAAATGTTCTGCTCCCGGAAATCTGGCGGAAAGGGATACCATGCGGCATCAACAAGAGGAAAAAATCAGGAAAAGTTTAAATCGTGAGATGCTCATACATATAACATTATAAATGTACTGCTGCATATAGCATAGTACTAACTAACATTGTTAATCTCACCGTAGTCGCAACTCGCAACCACTGACCATTAACCAAACCCAAATCCTCATCCATTTTACGTATAGTATGGACTTTTTTGAAATTATAGCAATAATAAATGCATTAAATTTTGCAGTTCATAGCGTGTGTAGGTGGTGAGTAGTTTAATTTTGAACCCGCTTTCAGCACGTAGAGATGAAATCACAGAATCAACCCGAGAAAATATATCGAGACAAGCATTTTAATTACAGCTAGATCTCAATTCATACACAACCGCTCATCTAATTCAGAACCCGAAGCAAAACAGGATTCTTGAATATGAAGCTATAATAAAAACGAAAAGCAAAATGGGGCCAATAACAAAGAGCCGACATCTAAATATTATGTACATAGTTAAGTAACTGACATGCCGACATGTGTGGATGTCGGAATGCTAACTGCTAGCCACAATATGTAGCCCAAAACCATTGAACGTTAACGCTATTCCTTTTCATTCATCAAACACTTCATTGATTACTGGATATACATATGTGTGGTATATGATTGATATGATATATTGATATAACACCTGCAAGTAAACTCCAAAACGACTCAAATCACTCGTTTCGATTATACTTTTATCATGGGACATCTTTACATTCAACATTTACATGATATCTAACTAACAGCTAAGCTAACCATCAGCATTACTCAACGTACGGATTTTGGTGAGCTTGAGAACTATCGAGGACTGCTTACAAGAAGTCCTCGATAGTATAGTGGTAAGTATCCCCGCCTGTCACGCGGGAGACCGGGGTTCGATTCCCCGTCGGGGAGATTCTCTTTTTGCTACTTTTTATTCACAGCCAGCATGCCATTTAGTGCAATCTGCTAATTAGATCATTTCATTTCAGGTACTCGCTGTACATTTAATATAAAATAAATTAACAAGATATAATTTTTTAAATAAAAATTCTTTTTCTTAGTTATTCTTAAAAGCTGAATGCGAAGAGCCAAAATATTATATCATTGAAATATAAGAAGGTTTCTGAAATACCGTCAACCGTATAATGTGCATGATCTGCTGCCACAATAAACCCATACTAGTGTCTCATGTACGTTCATATACACTCGGTCTGTTGGAGTCGGGTGTTCACCACTGTTCTTTTCTTTTGTTTATGCTACATATCTACATAATTATCCAGAAAGCATCAAGAGAAGAGCACCCCTTTCCAGCCGACAAACGAATCAACTTCACCCTCTATTACATGTATGTATATACAAATAGAAGACAACAAAAAAGGGAACAGTTGCCTCCAGATTTTCTTCCTGTATAATATAAAGCTGCCGGTCGAGTTAGTTTGCTTTCCCCATTTTGAAAAATTGTTTGTTCCCTTTCCTTGAAAGTATTTTCGAACAAAAGTAAACTAGCAAAGTGGTTCTTTACACCGTTTGCTGCACATAGACTGCAGCTAAAACTTGATTCGATTTAGCTACATATATATATGCTTTACACACAATAATAAATCTGTTGCTGCGTATAACATTAATGGGTGAATTTTGAGGATTAAAAACTTCATGCATGACGGTAGCGGAGCATATCGCTCCGTCAGATTTCAACATGCGCTTGATTCATACTTATTCATTTCCAATGAGAGATTTTCAACACGTCACAGAAGCTAATGGTAGCGCTTTTTTCTCATAACCTCTCCTTGTAATGATTACATCAAAAACTTGCTGAAAATATTATATAATACTTGTACACCAGTACAAACGGGACTTCTTTTATAGACACCACGTTAGAAAAAAGCTTGTAAGAAAATGTTAATCTTTCATTTCATGTGTCCATAACCTTCTATTTTTATTCATACCTACTTTAAATTTTCGATGTAGGTATGTATTTATTCACAAGTTTTCAAACTGTGCACTTGGAGAAAAAACCATGTCGAAAAAATATATCAACATCGTCCCAAGCGGACAGTATACATATATTTTTAAACAGTGATGAAAGAAGCAGGAGGAAAGGGGGAATCTAATGAGATACTAAGTTAATGAACCATCTAATTGATGGGTAATGATACATAAGCCCTTACTCAAATTTAGAACACTTTGAAAACTTTGTAGTAGTGTTTTATATCTAATCCACTACCGTTCATACATCTTAAGAGAACTTCACATGGAAAGAATGCTCCTTGACTTCAGTAGCTGCCTGCGTCTTGTTATGGTTGTTAGCATATATGAAGAGAGGAAGCTAAATTATTGTGAGTACATAAAATGAAGTGAAGTCTTTTGAGTTTTTAGCACATGAACAGTATACATTAACAGGCTGTGGTTAACTCTGTACAATTTTCAGTGAGATTGTGTAAGGAGTGAACGAGCAAGCAGTAAGGCTTCGACTTCGACAGAGTGAGAAAGCACCGAGCAGAAACTCCAGATGAAATACATTAGTGCTTATCTATAATATTATAATGCTCTTACAAAGTGTATGAACGTGTGGTAACTTGCAATGCAGCGTGGAGTGTGGGGAAACACAAGAGATTCTTAAATTTAGTGAAGTTTAATTCGTTCATTGGTACTTTACTGAATTTGGAGCAGGTTATATGCAGCAAGAGCGATGATGAAAAGGAGGGGGAAGTGATGGAGGAATCAAGACTTTCGTTACTACGAACCTTTTCAATCAGTACACTACACACAAGACTGCACAGAGTAAAGCAATTGTTCAATATGAAATTATATTATGCAGCATGTCTATTGCATCTACTCGTTAAAATGTATTTAAACGCCTAATACGTTAGCATCTGTTACTTCCCTCCAAATTTTCCACATTACAAAAGGAACCGCGTACATTATACCTTCTTAGGCTCATCATGTAAATCGGCAGTAGAGTACTAACCGTTTCGAAATTTTGTAAAAAGTGCATTATCTGGTATCAGGGAAGAGAGAGAGAGCATCATCATAGATCTATACAGTAAATACCAAGAAACTTGTTTGCAATACGGGTGCTGCTTATGTGTACATTCATTTTGTACATTTATTTTTACGGAGTATTTGCTGATGATGGTGTAATAATATAGAAGAACGCGAGATCAGATGAGACACCACCAGACACATTATCATGATGACAATGACGGGGAAAAGTACATGCCGTCTCGTCGTCCTCGTCGTCAACATATCGTTGCTCTGTCGCGTACTCCGACTTGGTATTTTCCCTCATTTTAATGATGATAATTCTAAAAGAGTCACATAAGGGTATCCTTTTACAATTTCATGTGATGTGACTGTGTTGTTGTTTTGTATGTATGAGTGAGTGAGAGAGAGGAGGAAACAGTCTGCATCAGCATCGCCATCATCGTTATTCAGGCAATTTGGGAAACGTGAGTGTGGCTCAGATGGTGCAACCGAATGTATTTGTATATGCCAACCAAATAGGCGAACACACACACACTCACTCAGTCACAACAGCAAGAAAACTCGCAAATGCGACAGAGCACGAACAGTTTCCTTGAAACGTCTCAGTTCTTTCCCTCTCTGTCTACTACGTCTACACATACGTAATACGAATGCATGAATTTCCTTCCTCTTTTGCGTTGTTCTTTTCCAATTCGTTAAAATATGCACAGTTTGTTCATCATAAGGACTAACTGCCAACAACACCAATTTAGATGTATATACGCATCATACCTATAAACATTTTAATATTTGCATTTAATTCGGAACTTTGCAGAAGTAGCAAAAGTGGATTTATTTTCAACTTTTCCGTTTCTCTTTCCTCTCTAGGACTGCAGAATGTTTCTCACTCGCTCATGAAAACCATCTTGTTTTGTTTCTTATGTTCGAGGCATAATTCAGTGAGAGTGTAAGCATGTTCTCCGTCGAACAAGCTGCTTGACAAATGTGGAAAATGCTCTGAGCGAGTCACTGAATGTTTCAGAGTTTCCCTCGTGAAAATAATCCCTTGTATTACTCACAAAACAACACAAAATGCAGAGAAAAGGCTCGTGTAGATCTATAGCAAAAAGACTCTACTTGAGTGAAACTTGAAACATGTCGACATGAAGTATGAAGTACTGGCCCTGGTGTGAGAATGTAGGACGCACTCTGTGCTCAGATAAATGCAATAACTGAAAGCAAAGATGAGAAATTTATTACGTGAGTCGTCGTAATAATTGGAATCAAGCTAACATTTCCAACAATAATTATTGTTAAGCTTGAAAGTTTTCAGGATGAATCCGTACTAGCTGTGCCTGAACACACAAAATTTAGGACAATATCTCGTACACAATCCGTTGAGAATGAGTGCGATACAAGTAGTACACATAAATACATGCATAGCTACTATACCTGCTTATATGAATCTTTGTTTTATGCTTCACGGTGATGTTTGAATGAAAAGTTTCCGAGCTTGTTCAATATAGCTCATACGTAAACTGTTAAATGTTGCTAACAAAATATCAACTGAAAACGTTTGGAGTTGGTTGAACGTGCTGATTTTACAGAGGTTCAACTGAATTGGGAAGAACTGGTAAAAACAATACATTGTAGTCGTGCCCTGTGCCTTAATAGCTTGAACACGTAAACTTTGTGATGTTTCATTCGGGGGCAAATAAAAATGATATAGACTCTACGTGGTGAAGTGTCAATGTGACAAACTTCCTTTAATGAGACCACAGTACTCTTCTTTTTTATTTCTGGACAAATTGATACACAATGACATGTACGCAAGCATGTTAAGTATGATACGAATCAGCTTTGATGGTAATTTGGTAAATTTCATGATGAGTTGTGTGCTGGAAACTCTGTCACTTATATGTTGCCCGTTTTGGTCCATTTGTAATGAATTTCTTTGCATAAAACTGTGAATCCAATTTCCAAGTTTCTCAATAATTATGAAAAGTGCGCGAGTTGTGTGAGGTATTTTATATATTTGCCAGAAAGTTAGGTAAATGGTAGCTGTATTGCAAATTGAAATATGTTCTTACCTTTCTCTGGACACTTTTGCTGAGGCCTTCCAACGATTAACGATAACGAAGTTTTATCTTTCAGGGGGTAACTGCGACGTGCCGTTTTATCTACAAACGATTTTCACTTGACTGTCGCATGAAATGTTTTGGTATAAACCAGTTTATCAATTTAAAAAACACTTTCTGCTTATAAGAATGACAGACAATTTTCGTTACACATTTATAGGTTGTTGTACCTTTACCTCTAACCTTAACTGCATAATATGCTGTAACATTGTGCTGGATGTGGCATCTACATCAGAATGGTACGGTACCGAAGTCAACATCGACGAGACACAAAAAGCACTTTCTTTTTCTTCCTCTGTCCAATTTTAGAGACAATTTCTTATTCATGAAATTCTTGGTCACGTCACGTCAAATAGTTCAAGTGACAGTTTTCCCCTTAATTTTATTTCTACACCACGTATTTCACGTTGTTATGTTGCGTCTCGAGATTGAAATCCTTATAGGTATATACCTTTTCCGTTTTTACAGTCTCTTGACACGTTATATTATAAAACGGAGCATTTTACTGCATAACGCTTTCATTCTCCCACATAATTTCTATTGTTTATATCAATGTTATTATCAGCAGAAGCGTATAAAGTATCAAAGTTTAAGACGGGAAAAAGAGGAGCCAACAAGAGAATAGCGCCTTGGTTTTTTTTTTGCTGATGAACGCAATCGTTCTGGCAGCTTAATTTAACATTCAGTCTGTTGGCTTTTATGGATGAAGTCACTCTCCAGCTGGAGATGATGGAGTAGAGATGGAGTAAAAGCAGAAGTGGTGTAGTAAAAGTGTAGTACGTACTTAGGTATGTATACAAGATGCGATGTTGGGTGATGGTGGCAATAAGGAGCACACTGAAGAAATGTTCAAGAGATAATATAACTAGCTGTCTTTTGTTGTGAAGACTAAAACATCATTTTCGACAACAGTAGTGCCAAACGCTGTTAAAATCAAGTTCCTCATCGTTCACTTATCATCAGCATACGTCACTTCACATTGCAGCCACCTTTCCGCTGGTATTCTGTATTGTTTTATACGCTTTCATATACCAGTTTGATAGCGACGACGGATGTTTGGAGTGGCGCATCCAAGAACCAGTACACTATTGATGGGAAATCAAAGAGATTGTCATCGGGTAGAGTAGGCCAGGCCAGGTCCAAAGATTTTATTACAACCAGAATCTACAATGCACACAACAAAAGGGAATATTACTGGTAACATATTCAGCTTAAATACAGGAAATGAACCTATGAATATCATGAATGGTACAAATGTCATCATTCTGATCTAATTTGTTTATCTCGTCGTACACATAATATATACAATAGGGTTACTTGCTGAGACGTATAGGTAGGCAATAACACATGGTCTTTCGTTCGTTAGGACATAAAAAATAAAACGATAGAAATTTTAGGGCTCTTCGGGAGCCTGTTGTTGTTACCATTTGATCTCTGGGCGAAACGAATAACTCTTTGACTGAAGGATTAATGACAACCAACCAAATGTTCAACGTGGTTAGAAGAATTTTCTGCACATACATAAATAAATGATCTACACTCGGTCAAAACAGCACATAAAACTGTTTACTCTGTTTTTAAAATTGCACATGTAAGCGTTGTTTTCCTTTCTTCATTAACTTTCCTATACAAGCGTGTCGAATATTTAAGTGGTCCAAATTCTCGTGTCTCTCAGTCTCGTCGTCCATTCAACAATATTGTCTCGTAGAAATCTGTGGTAGATTTTTTATTACCGTGAAATGAATGAAGACTTCTATCAAGTCTTGCGTCAATGTGTGCGTTGCCTCTAGACAAACAACTTTGGCACAAGAAAATTGAACATTTATCGAAATACTGCCTCCTGCGTTTACCATATTCCCAAACACAATATAAACCTATGCCGAGAAATACATACATCAACCCATAATTATTTTCTCACCAACTGGCACCTTTCCATCCTTGCGTGAATTTTTGTTTTTCAAAGTCCCCTACAGTTTTTTGCTCATCTGGCTCAGTGAGTCGTGCCGTTTACTTTTGATCTCGCATTCCGTACTAGTCTTAACCTCTGTACCATTCATTGCATTATACGCCAATACATATACCTACATACATACATTTTACAAAGTCACTGACTCTTTTCGTGTTCATCCCAACAAAATATGGCTTCTTGTCGCCGGAATGACATATTATTCTACTGTCTCTTCTTCTTCTGGACATATCTCATCCCATCTGTTGTATATTAAATTCCTATTTCACAGGCCTAAACCCACAGACAGGATAGTTCCATGAATGCTTTCGCTGTAATTCCGTGCTGTCATATAATAGCCAAAATGAAATGACAGTAATTTCAGCGCGTATAAATAAAACGAATGAGCACTTTCGCGATTTATGAGTTACTCAAGTTATGGCCTGCACAACAAGAACATCTTTTGCCTGGTGGCAGTGCAGCGCTGCTGCTGTTGTGGTAGAAAAGCAAGCATAAATACAGAGTTGTACGCATACAATACACACAACTACTTTCACGGGCTGACTCTCATCATGTAGCCCAAAGAAAACGTGCGTGTTGTCCGCATATGGCATAGAAGAGAGGAGGACGCTGTGATGGCTAAGCTAAGCAGAGTCGGTCGTACACGATTTTTATTCTCGCGTAAAAAGACGGATGTGTCCCTTGATCTTTCAAAGCTCGGCAAAAGAAACGAATCCTTCTCCCTTACGAGCGGCATTTTGGCAAACTTGCAAAAATACGACTACAGTTTACTAGTGCACGTATGCTGAAAAAAAATTCACCAGGATATAAACGCATATTCCATGACGGTGTATGCATATGTACGCATATGCTAATAACGTTAAATACATTAATGGGTTTATATAAAGTATATTGACTACACTATACCTGCTCAGGCATCTACTACCGTAATAAGCAGTTGTGTACTTATTTAAGAGCATTTATGTTTCTTCTGGTTTTTATGGGAGTCATGATTTCGGTTTTTACGCAATTAACCTCTTGCATGTTTTCCTCATTGCTCATTCCATATTTACTTCCCCGTTCCGAGAACTTTTTTTTTCGTTGCTTTCATCTTTCTTTCTTTAATACGAACGGAAGAAAGACGGGTGTCACTTTCAGGGTGATGATGTTGTAGATCATCGTAATGTCGGCCTTTTATGTTGTTTTTCTTTTCGGATCGTATAAGCCAATATCCACTTTAAGTAAAAGGAGTCTTGTGGTAGATGAGACCAGCGAGCGTTTATTTTAAAAGGCTTGGAATTAACTTCTTTTCATTCAAAGCAGTTTGCGTGTTTGATGCTACAATCCGTGACTCACTGGAAGACGATAGTTTTTTAACGATCTCTGTTTGAATAATGTGAAGTAAACATGTCAATTAAACTAGATCGTGCATATCCAGGAATACATGCAATCTCAATTTGCTTGTTTTCAAAAGGTCAGCTTAATCAACTACATCATACAACATCGATTACATGTTTTTCATTATTGAACAGAAGTTGCAATCTTTTTAGCAAATCCCGCTTTACGCATGCTTCTGGCGTGTAGTAGTGAAACCATCAAAGATCGACCCAATTCACATGAAAAGGTGATGATGATGATGACAAAACCGTACATGTATAATGAAAACTAAAGCTGATGTACAATATATATTTATGGATGGAGCGAAGAGAGTAACGCTCTTCCTGTTGTTGTCTTTTCTAATCAACTGTTAAAGAACTTTCTGTTCGCTGTCAAATGCATATGACGAGAAGATGAAGATTTTAGTAACCACACAATGAATTTTATAGAGACAGTAATGATAAAACGATGTCCTATTTAAATTCAAACATGCGCCAAATCGTACATTGTGATACTATGAATAAAGTAATACACGGTGAGCATACGCTCATTTAAACATCCTATTTAAACATGTTACTCTTTGAACAAATATGTTTATTTTGCGTTGTTATAAACGCACTTAAGTAGGTATATATTGTATTTATATTTTAAATATTGAGTTTAACATTGCCTACTACTGTGATGAGATCGTTAGGAGTTGGGATGCCAAAACCAATGATGATAATTACAGATTCCAGCAGTTTTACGAGCCACAACGAAGTAACAAAACTGTCAAAGTAAAATAGGCGAACGTTTTGCAGTTGTATCAAATGGCTTTGTTTCTCCAATTTACTACTGCTGCTCCGCGTTTTTGCTTGCTTGACGAAAAGGCAAAAAAATAAACCAAGCAGTAGAACGATGAGAGCAAACTCATCTCTTGCTTTATTCCGCTGCAATAGATACAAAATACATCGCTACTTGTGCCTTCGTCTCGGTTTCATTCACATTAAATATATCTGTAATACGGTTAAGAAAGAAAACAGAGTCCTACTACATATAAAAGTCAAAGGCAAGTATTTAAACGTATGGAAAACTATGATAGTGTTAGAGATATGGTGATAACTTTTGTGATGGTGATATCAGTAGTCTAAAACTTATAAAATATCATATTTCATCAAAAATTGTATAGATTTTATGCGGATTCCGTACATAGTGTTAAGTTTTGTCGTTTCTTGTAAAAATATGTGTGCAAATAATCAAGTATGCACCTTGCAACCACAATATTTCGCTGTAGGCAAAGTTAGACCCAAAGTCATTTCTTAAATTGAATGGGGCTGAGTGAGATTTCGGATTTGGATTACTTCCTTAGTTTAGAATTGGATTCGTTGACTCTGAGCATGGTTGGCTTGACTGTGAAGTACATAGCATAATAAGCAAAGTTGCTACACTGACCGCTGCAAACAAGGCAAACTTTTTAGCAAGTACAGTTTATACTTGTAACTCTAAGCCTAAACTGCTTTAAATGTTCTTGACATAATTAAGCTTACTAGGTATGTGTTTATACTCACCAAAAAATATATACCTAATCTGAAAGCATTGCAGCATATAAAGCAACAACTTTCCACAAATACAACAAACATTTCTACAATATATTGCCACTACATATGCTCTAACAACATTCAATGGCTATGTATTTTTAATCCTATGCATGTAGAGGCCATTTTAAGGTAAACTATTCCAGCATGTGTTCCTCTGTGTATGTGGTCAGTTCCTATTGTTCTTGTATGGGAGTTGTAACAAATGTTTTATAATGGTCAGGAAGTACTATTGTGCAAGCTTTCCTATTTGGATTCTCATAACCTGAAGTGTCACTCCATCTCATGAAACTCAGTAGGAAAATGAGTTCATCTCTTGCAAACCTGCAGAGAAACGTGCAGTGTGCATTTAAAAATTCAAGTGTCCATCCATCGTTATCGTTATATGAGAAGACCTACTTAATAGTGTATGAAATATGGGTTGCTGGCTGCTGGAGGAAAATGATTCATAAACATTATCATTTACAATATTTTTATAAGCTTACATAACACGTTATCCCCATGAATATGTTATGCCAAAACATAGCTGGCCTATATTATCGCTACAATCATAGAAATCGAAAAAATAAGAAGGGTAATGATAAAGTACCGTACTTCCACAAAAACCTCGTAAATACTCTGCGAGACTATCCCATTATTTTTCTGCATGTCTAGCCGGGCGCATCCCATACATAATCAATAGCATCATAAACTTTACTATTACTCCCTACTCTCACGTGGTGCTGTCCTTCTATCGTGAGTTCACATTACGGCATCGTTACTTCTTTATCCTATTTAACTTATTCTTTCACTCAAAAAAATAAACAAAAAGAAATATTTTGATATTTCCCTTTCTTGTTTGCTATTTTAAGGGCTTGGAAGAGCTTTGTCACAGATCTTGACTAGTTGATGTTCTTCTTATAGATATTCTATTAGAGAGTATGTTTTTTCTCGTCGTGTGTACAACCAGCATACATACAAGAAGCTGTATTTGGTGGATGTTGTGGTTGGTAATGCGTTTCTTCCATGATGTTTGGTTCTCCACTACTACAGGCATGTTTTTTTCTTACATTTACTTCACTAAACATGTTCCAGTGTCTTCTTTGAGATTCGATGTGTCCTCTGCTTTGCTGCTGCTGCTAGTACATCTGGACTTGTTCTACTATCCAAATATATCGTCTCTATAATGCACACATTCATAAAAGAGTAACGTCTGTCCTCTTTTTTTCTCCTTCTTCCTTCCATCAGTTATACTTAAACTTTGTTATATATTTTTTTCTTCTTGGGCTCCACATCGTTTTGGTTTACTTTTGCTGACAGCCAGCCAAAGCCAAAAGTTTACGAGTTGTCCTAATACATGACGACTTCACTGACTTGTCTCTCGTGTACCACTACCGCTACAGTTACTACCATACAGAACAACTGCAAACGCATAGAACGTTGTTAGAAACGAACGGCTTTCCTTTTCTATAATGGTACGCCTTCTCTTTTTTCTCTTCTGGACATATGTGTCTCTCTCTCTCCACATGCTAGCATCTTTCTTTTAGTGGTCTGCTCTTACGACTAATAATATTCACTTCTTTTCCTTCTACTTATATTATATTTATATCATATGGTTGTACAAAACTTACTAACAAACGTTATTTTTATATGTACCGTTTGTAAGTTTTATGAACATCGAGACGGAGCAGTGACAGAATTTTTTAGCTTGTTTCGGTCCACCAACAAAACTTGATTCCCTGTTTCATACATTCATACAACTGAAAGTGCCATTATCATCATCTTTCGTGCTCATGCTCTGTAAGTATGTCGTGCTTTTCAAACCTCGAAAACTTTTTTTCTTGCTCCCAGTAACTGCCTGCCTCGTGACATACATCTATTCAATGTGGTATAACGGTCACAAAAGGGTGTTTGTTGTGACATGACATACTGTACGAGAGTTATATGCCATTCGATATGCATATATATACTACGTTTCCATTCTACCCTACATTTTTTTGCTTCTTTACCGAAGAAGCGCAAAGACTTGGAGACACACATGTATTTTCTCGGAGTCTGGTTGAAGTGGTGATACTTTTGATTTCCCTGTCTCGTGTTCAAAACATGGCATTATTATAACCCTTGTATGTATGTATGTATTTTTGTCTCCTGGATAAACATCAGTAGAGCGTTTTTGTGTTACTCTTTCCGGCTCCTGTTATTTCTCCAACTCACCCAACAACGTCATCCGTATGAGAATGAGATATACTCCCTTTGTGATGAATCGCAAGAAAGAGAACCACAAAACCTTCAAATCTTTGAGGCACATGTATGTATGTACATGTACATGTATGCATATCGCTTGTTATATGGAGTGCACTAGATACCACCACTCCAGAGAATGAATGAAAAAGACAGAGGCTCAGTACTTTAGACATTGACGACGACCACAATGATGGTCATTGTAATATAATAATATAACCATATAGCTAGAGGAAATGCTCAACAACAAATGAGAGAAAAGAGGAAACACATGGGATGCAGATGAGTTGACTCTCTCTTATCCGTCGTCTCCAAACATTCAACTACAGAGTGCACGCTACCGTTCAGTTTACTAACTGGATTAGTATACTTACGTATCATGTATACCTACATGTTACTCTCTTTACTTTACTACTACATACACTTTTACCTCTCTCCTTAAAATTGCTTCACTTGGCTATTACTATTTTTTATTATATACACAAATAGGGAAAAGTATTCCTAGAGCCCTAGCAGCGTACTTGATTTTTCGCTTACTCTACTTCTTCGCGACTTGTTTGCTCAACGTTATGATGAGATGAGATCGTTTCGTTATGCTAACTTTTGGACGAAGAGCCCTTTTTTGCTTGGGCATGCCCATGGAATGATGTAAGCATATAATATTTACTTAGCGTGTTCTCTCCGCTTATATATACCTACCTATGTTGCTTATTCCTGCCGCTCGGCTCCCTACTACCTACTGACTGACTGAATTGACTTGATGGAGAAGAAGATGGGATTTCATTGTTGTGCAAGACTTCCTTTCTTGAAACCGTGTGCCGTGTACACAAAAGACTGGTGAGCACATGCAGCTGCTCTTTTTATAAAATAAATATTGAGAATAACTTTGTGAACAAATATATTTATGTGCTATTTATGTATTTATAGAAAGCAAGTGAGTGAAGCTTAAGTAAAAAGTTGACGTTGAAAGAAACTAGAATAGAGTAATGCTCAATAATAAAGTGTACTGTCTTCAAGATACGCTGCACTCTACTCTGATGGGTGATGTAAGTGTGATGGGATGAGTGTCCTCAGAAGTCAAGCCATATAGTCGCTGGAACGATGGAAAATAATAAAGCAACATAAGATATGGCATGTTTCCTCTATGATGGCAAAATAGTACGAAAAAAGTCGACAAGACAATTTTTACAAGTTATGCATGCGCTACTACTCGACGAGTGAGCAAATGTCAGTTTTGCCCTGTCTCCTGTTTACTGATGTTGATGTATTTTGTGTGTGTACACATTTGTCCCTGTTGCCCATTAGGATAAAGAAGAAGAAGATACAATAAAGATGCAAAGTTTCGGAAATGTACTTGACAACTTTTTTTTTGCTACATGTGCACCTGTGTGATCATGCAAAGTCGAAAATGCTGAAAAAGTTAAAGCATTTTTTGCGATATCTAATAGTTTCACAAAGTTGAAATTTTCAATGAAATATAAGGATGTGCTAACCACTAACGAGAAGAGATGTGATCTAATAATTAACTCGAAAGGTTCAGTTCAGAAATTTCATTTTACAGGACATATCTTGTTATGTTCCTCCTTACTTCATTAAGGGAGCATCTTACTGTCAAAAGAGACCGAAAAAGTCCATAGATATGGAATAATACTCCACTCTTGAGGAAGTAAATAAATGTGTGCTTGACAGCGTTATGTGGTTTTCAGAAGGTGTTAAACATTTAGCAAAACGACAAGTTTTAAGGAGTTAACGATAAGTACATAGTAGTTTAATTTGAGTAGGTACGCATGTAGGAAGCTATGAAAATATGTTGTGGAACACATAAACTTGCTGGTTTTCTTGTCAAGCCTCTCTGCTCGTAGCTCACTCCACAATGGCATTCATATTTGTATGTTTTATAATGAAAAAGTTAAGATAATACCACAAAGCACGGTAACAGGAGACATTGGTATCCCCATAAAACACATTTTAGTGTTAACCATTATTTCCAGATTCCGGAGTGGTTGCTCTTTTTCATAAAATAGGTAAACGAATGTGAAAAGAAATGGTACACCGTGTTGGGTTTCCTCCATGTTGTACAACTAAAAAGCTTGGTGGATTTGTAAGAATTTACTTCTTGTTATTTTTGTGAATGTACATTTCAAGATCACGACGAAGACGAGAGAAAACGAAACGAAGTAGAAGGGAGACATGGATAAGTGTCTTTGGAGAAGAAAAAAACTCTTCTGCCACCGACGTTTTCTTCTGCTTCTTCTTCTCAGCTATTGCACTTTACCATTACCATCGGTTATAGTCTTATTATAATAAAAAGCAAAAGGGAACAGTTGTTGGTGCAGCTAAACAGAGAAAAGAGTTGCTAAAGGTTGACAAGATTTTTTCCCCTTTTTCCCATTTTTATGTCTGTAAGCATTTTTACGAGATATTTCCCGGTGAGGAGTAATAATGCGGGCTCCTTTCTTATTATAAATGAGGAAAGAGATAAGTAGGCACGTAAGAATGCACACACAATCTTGTTCTTCTAGATTATTGAAGCCATGTACGCAGTAGTAATACGAACATGAACGCATATAGTAAAAAATATAAAATAACAAGCGAAAAATATGATAATAAAGCGAGATGCTGAAATGGGGCGGCTTATAGGCTAAGCTCAACTGACAAGAATTGACAATTCTCTCTCCTATATACATATATTCCATTCCACATCCCTTTCTTGTCTCCTGCATGATGATTTTATCCAAGAAAGAGAGAGATTTGACTTGCTGTCTGGTGTGTGAAGCTTTTAGCATTTCACGCTTTTTATTTCTCCTCAGATAAACACATGCACCTTTAATCTGCCCATTCAATGAAGATGACGACGACGTCTATGAAAATGATGATTTTTTGAAATTTAGTTATTTGTTTAGCCTAAGTACTTGCAAAAATAACATGAATATAATATGGTTGAATTTTTGTGCTACAGTTTTGTAGCATTTGAACATGTACATACCGAATATTATTTTCTTGGAAAAATGAGGTTATAATATCCGCTACCTTTCTTGTCCGGGCTTTGCTCTTCTGTCCCTGAACTTGACGAATACGTATGTGCACACCACGCACGCACACACACACACATACACACACAAATTGGTACAGGGATTTTGTGTGTATCACAAACACAAACTTGAACTTTTCCGAGTGTTTCGGTGTGGTATGTTAACACTAAACAGAAGCTATGATTTTCTTGGCACAGCAGGCGGAAATGAAATCCCTGCTCCTTGTCACCCTGAACACTGTAGCAAAGTTTTAGATCCTACAAAATGCAAAAACTGGCAAGAAAATGTAAAATTTTTACTAGGGATTTTTATCTCCGCTTTAAAAAAATTCTCTCTTATCAAGTTAACTACTAATTTCCGTACATTAAGTTGCCAATCACTCGTTTAATTGCGTTTCTTCTGTATAAATTAACAAATCCTTTCTGCAGCAGCACTGTCACTTGTGTACCTTCACACAGCATACCGCCGATGAAAGCAGTTTAGGTAGTAGATAAATAGTTAAAAAACCGTCTCGAAATGAATTGCTGAAAGAACTCTTTTTTCTTCCCTCCGGACTAAATTTTCAAGTTTTATAATAAATAATGTAAATACACAAACAACGAGAGTCTTGCTTTGTCACTGATGTGTTCAAGAAAACTGTGTGTGTTTGGAACAATTTTTAAATTATGTATATTTTTGTGTGCATATTTTAAGGATAACACTAGATTACTGGGGAGAAATTTTCAAGAAACGTCGAGTTTTTTTTATTCGTCAGTTTGTGTTTTCCTCGGACGCAAAAAACTTTTTTAAATACATGCACTCTTACATATTCACAGAGATATATTCAGATAGCAAAATATTCCGACTTGGCTTTTAATGTTTTATTTAGGTAGCACACTAACGGGAGAGAGAGCAACGCACGAATGAATAATAGTTCATAAAATGCACGATAACTAATTTTTATAATATGATAGAGTAATAAAAATGACGAGAAAACTTCTTGGCAGTCCTTCTTTCTACGATTATGAGTTTCCTGTAAAAGAATGAGTTTTGATAATCTCCCCTTGCCAGCCACTCGTACTGCACTAGTGCAAGTTTCCACAAGGAAACAGAATAAGTGGCAAGAATTTCTTGTCTAGTGACAAAATATCGAGCTGTAGCAAGAGTTGGATGATTCTGAAGCTGCAAACATGTTACCCTTTCAGGAGAGATGACGATGATCTTTATGTACGCATCTACACAGGTCGCACTGTTCAGACCGACTGGCTGTGTCGACAAGATGCGAAGTTGCTTTTCCTTCTCTCTTCTTTCTTTTTTAAACACGTACCAACACCACCAAAGCTTTAAAGAATAGCATTGCTGCAGAGCGAGTAGGTTTCATCCTCTTGCCTCAGAGTACAACTGCTACTACCATTGCGGCTGCTGCTGTACGCGACTAGAAATATTCTTCCCTTGCCTGATTCTTCATTCTTTCTTTTGCCTCTGCTGTGCTTCAACTCGGATCCTCCGTTATTCAGTTCTCCTCTCTCTGGAACGCACTCTTCTACTTCTCATAATATCACCATCAACCTATCCAGTACATACCATAAGTCCAATGCAGAAAGCACACAGCTCTACACGATCATCATGTTGGCCATGATGCTCTTCACAACTTTTTAGGCTGGTGAAGCATTTAGGACCAGGACACAGCCACCACCATCGATACACTATACATTCACATGCATGGGCTAAAAGGGATTGCTTTTGCATGGAAATCAGCATCATTCGCACACTTTCTACTACACATTAAGTTGCCCATATTACATTTTCTATGTATAATAATATAATATCCCTTTCATTTACTTGTTTTGCATATTTCTGAGCGAACAGATTAAAAATGTGGTGCTTATCCTGGAAGGGATACACTGGAAGGACTCTCTCGTTGTAATTTAGCTCATTAGGAAATTTTCGGAGGATAGACCAAACGAGATAACTTCTATAGTTGCGAAAACATGCCATCATCATCCACACACACTGCAAAGTAAGTAAACCAAGCCACATTGTCTTGTTCACACTCCGTAAGCGGTCGATGCAAAGTGTTCACTCCACAAATTTCGTTATTAATTAGTTAATTGGAGAATGAATGTAGCACTTTGAAGCAGAAAAG
Source organism: Sinella curviseta (assembly GCA_004115045.4). Lineage (NCBI taxonomy): Eukaryota > Metazoa > Arthropoda > Collembola > Entomobryomorpha > Entomobryidae > Sinella > Sinella curviseta. The sequence continues at coordinate 34,253,360 of CM023203.3, read as the reverse complement.
TGCGGTTGCGTTTTTTATTGCCGTTCTGTCATGCATCATGCATCTGTGAACTTGAGCAGTTTAATCACACATGACACCTTCTTTTTGAGACATTGCCAAACGCATCACAGTTGGTACCAAAACGTGAGGATTTTCTAAATTCAAAAGTAAAAGTTATATTAATTTATCTTTACATTAGTTTCCATACTGCTTCTGATAATTATATGCTTATAAGGTTAATGATAAAATAAAGATTTGTTTATTTCCGATAAAAAGACATGAGTTGTAAAGAAGAAATCAAGTTTCAATAAACCTTTCATCATATCTAGCAGGGAGTATATATGCGCAGGTATAATGAGTAGACACACGAAGGACACGCCTACTATAGAGGATTGTTTGCATAACGTTATATGCTATTATTATAGACACCTAGGTTAATAAAAAGGTTACATAGTGAAAGCACAATAGATATTATGTCATTTATACCCTCTGACACTTTGAACGTTATCGACGCTAGAGTTTTCATTCACGTTTCGCATTCTTCCATGTTGCATTCTGCATCAATCTCTCACGAGACAACGTCAGCTAAAAAGTAGACTTTTCAAACGTGAAAAGAATGAGGCAGGTATGCACCACCATCCAGTCATATTCCATTATCAACAACAATCAAAAAACTGATATGGACAGCAACATTCTTCTTGATGACATGTCTTATCAAGCCATATCCAGGACAAAGGACAATGAGATTATTATGCAATTTAGATGTTTACAATGTCGCAACACGGTCCTCCGTTTTCATGTTGGCCCAGAAGACTGCAATAAAGGAAGTAGTAACAGAAGCAGAGAGAAAGTTGGAAGGAGGTACCTTTGCCTTCTTCGTACACAAACACTAAACACACTTTCTCTCGAATTTTTCCCATGCATCTAAACTCGTTTCCCGCATGTCACCTTTGTCGTCGTCGTTGTCTCCAGTTACCTACATTTTTACTTGACGTTGGAACACCTTTATCATGCAAAATCACTGGTGGAAAGTGCCTCGACTATGGCAAGTTTCTTTATATTGGATATATTATTAGATGGCGAAGCCATCTATTAATTTCATGTTGTCCGTCTGTCCGTCTGTCCGTCTGTCCGTCTGTCCGTCTGTCCGTCTGTCCGTCCGTCCATGCGATAACTTGAGAACGGTTACGAATTTTTGAATACGGTTTTCAACAATCGATAGCCCATGGTCTATGCTCCTTTACTAGTGATTTTGAAAGTGATCGGCTAACGGTAACCGTTAAAAACCGTTACGATTTCAAAATGTCAACATAATAACATGCATGTGTGGCACATGAATATAGTGCGTTTTCTCACCAAACCACTGAATATGACAACAGATTTTGAAAAATCCTAACGGTTTTCTGGAAAATGGCCGTTTTAAAAACTTTTGATGATTAGAAAAAAAACTATAAGGATATTCTAAATCTGTTATCGTCACCCAACAAACTAGCGCTATGGAACTATGAATACTGAATTTCAGCAACAACGACTAACGGTGACCGTTAAATATCGTTAAGATTTCAAAAATGCCAACATAACATACATGTGTGGCACATGAATATTGTGCGTTTTCTCACCAAACCACCGAATATGACAGCAGATTTTGAAAAATCCTAACGGTTTAATGGAAAATGGCTGTTTTGTATTTTGCTGATAATGAAACTTAATAACAGCAAAATCGTTGCTTCGCCATCTAGCTACGCCCTGCTAGCTCTGCAGGTTTATTACTTTGTAGAGCCACTGGTTACATAAAAGGAATGATATGAAGAAGCAACGCTGTTCTTGTGCATTGCAGTGAAAGTGTCCTGTTTCAAGTTAGGCATATTATAAGATGTTCCGTAACAACATCATCTTGTTCCTTATTCCACCTATATGTATATTGCCTTACCTGGTATTCCCCTTTGATCCTTTCTCGTTTTTCCTTCTTACCTTTTGTGTGTATTTAGCTATCATCTCTTCTCGCCGATATCTTTCTGATTCTCTTCCTTAGCTGGGAGCCAGTCAAGGTGCACTTTTTTAAGAGACAAGAGTAGCAACAACAGTTATATTCAGGAAAGTACTTGATATTCTTTAGACCAGCGGAAAGCAAAGCCAGCAGATCGTGTCACGCCTTTGGTACACGATGCCATTTCAAAATATAACGGACCGACTGAATACAAACCAACTAGTCTTGTTCTTCCTTAAATCGGGAAACTTTGATAAAGAAGGAGACCATATATACAGTTTACATTGTATATAGTTACGGAGGATCTTATGACAAAAAAACAAAGCAATAAGAACGGAAAGGATAAAGAATATGAGGATACATAAGTTCATAAGTATATATTATATAGGTACACATAAAAAACGATGCTGCAAATATGTAAACCTTTCAATGCCTCAACCTAAACGCATATATCTGTACTTAACCAGATAGAATGATTCTCCTCTTCTTCATCCTCCTCCTCCATCTCGTCTGCATGTTCGCGGAGACTTCGGAACAGTCAAAAAAGGGACTTGTGGTCTCGATTATTATGTTTTGCACGCCCCTCGGCCAACTACGTGTGGAACATAAATGATTTCCCTTGGCTAGCTCCATCAAGACAAATATCATGTACGTCGGAGGAGAAAGCTGATGCTGATACCTAGTTGTATAGTTTGTTGTAGAAGCTTTGCTACTATTCTTTTGTAATACTACTGTTGCTACTACACATCATAACCACCAAAACGTACATATAGGACAGTGTTAAAGAAAAATGTTGCGATGAAAAAAAAACTAGTTCTTCTTAGCGCATTTCCTAACTGCTCTTTTCACAAAGTAGTGCTAGTTAGCTGTGCGTTGTGTGAGCAGTATGTGTTTAGAAGAATGAGTCACCATAATCAGGGCGAGAAAGTTTCAACCGACCCAACCAACCAAACTCGCTGTTCTCCTCTCTAAATAAAAGCAAAGATTTGGGTTAATAAGGAGTCGGTTTTTGGAAGAGACACAGTAGAACTTATCGTTCGTGTTCAGATTGCACTAAAATAAGGATAACTGTACCATAGTATATGGTGGGACGAAATTTGTGTTTATTCTCCACTTGTAACTGCAATGAGTAGGTAATTAAGTGTGCATGTATATTCGTTTTACATAATCAACCAGAGCTCGTCTAATTGATTCACGTTTGAATCAAAGTCAAGATTAGTGTCAACAGTTACACAGGTGTATTGTATGTCTGATACATACAGAATTCGCAATATGAATTGTAATAAACGTAGAAATTGTTAATGTAATCTATTTTTGATATAAAAATATACCTACAATATTTTGCAGTAGGATAAAAAAATATGGTAAGTGATAATGATTACACTTCTAATAGGCAACATCGTGTCCGGAAACATATCAGACCTAGGATGTATTACATGATTGCATGTATGTAATTCATTTATGTCTAAAGAGTGAGATGCAGAGATTACAGATGCAAAAACTACTCAAACAAAATCAATGATTAGTTACTGACAATGCTTGCCCAATCGAGGGTTAATAATCTATCTAGTATACCAAAATATATATAGATATTGGTTATACTTCTATATTTAATAAACATTTCTAATTAAGTATTCGACCAAACCGACGAAGTTCTCTTTCTATGATTTTTCACGTGGAAAAGCTTACATAACTTCACCATGATCTGTTACAGACAGTATGAAATCATGTCCTTATCATTAGCAATACTTGAACAAAAAGATTAATTGTGAACTTAGCATACCTAGTACCCGTAATCGTTAGAATTAGTGTCCGTAAAAGTGTTTCTATTTCTGTGGTTTATGTTAAGGTAAGCAAGAACCACTGTAGTTTTATTCCTAATACCGATATGCGATAGAATTGTAGCATTTTATCCCATTAGAACACTGGTACCGCCAGCTCTCACGTGCATGTGATAATGTGTTATAGAGTTCCAATGAGCGGTCATTTCCGAACTAATCAGGCCTGAGTGGAATAAACAGGCCCGACGGATGTTGTAATTCAAAGAATTTGATATTATGATGAAATCGGTATCTACCCAGATGAAATGGTGGATAAAAATACCATAGAGGCTTGAAGTAGTAATACAACATGATGGCTGACAATATCCCATATGCCTAGATATTAATTATTACCGGGCGCATTACGCATTTCCACGTTATCCATTGTTAAACCTTTTGTACATCGAGTATTCCAGTGTTCTTTTTCTTTTATGTGAAAAGTTAATATATCTCATGATGTATGCTTTCTCTGTTGTCTTGCAGAGACATGCAGGAACCGCTGCTCTCATTTACATGCACTGCAATTATTCCTCGGCATAACGGCCCAGAATGACGTAATGACTGATGTGTAAAACTAATTAAGCGTTTTAGTATTTGTATATAACAGATTTCTAATTAAAGATGCGAAACTGGTTCAAATAAAATGCAATCAAGCAAGCACAGCGAACATTTTTTCCTTCAAAGTTCTCATTTTTCATACATAAGCATAGCATGCAATTGGCTGATGATTGTTGCTGTTTGTTGGTACAATTCTGCAATTAGCCCGAAAAGGTCCTCAGGTGTGATTTAGTTGTTGCTTGATTAGGTATATACATTTATATAGGAAATGCAATTAAATGTATTTTTACGGGTACAACTGGAAATGTGGCAAACTAACAGAAGCCATTCGGTTATATTGTACATTATTTATGCTTGTTGCACAAAGCTGTGAACTTTAAGGCATCCAAAGGTTACATAGGAAAAAATAACGGATATTGCTAATGCGTAGGGATGTTGTAGGTGTTCACTGCAGAAATATACAAAACCATTTCCCTCGACATGTTTATGTGCTAGTTCAGTGTCAAATAGAGTCAATCGTTTTCGTTTAACCATAAAACAAAAGAATTGACTTCGCTTAGACTATTATGAGTATAATATGGAGATTCAAATGAGACTTTTTACCTGTGCATTAGTGCATTCTTATTCTCTATTCAATTTAAGCGAAAGTATGAAGAATGCGCTCGGCACCTCCTCTGACAGTGAGGATTATGTGACCTTTCAATACAGTACTCTGCGCTTCGACTAGTTAAACACATAATAGCAAACTTCATATTCAAAATGTATCATTTAAGATTACAATACTTACTACTGTCTTTACAAGCATTTAAAGCAACTGGATGATGATAACATAGTGGTAACGTCACCCCCTCTACCTTCCATGAAGAACGATTTATTTAACTTCAACCATGCAAATTCCCGGTGCAATAGTTTAAAGCAGTCCCTGGCTGTCCCTTTCCTGAGAAAGTCTGGTCGTGGTAATTGACCGACGGAAAGAAAGGACGGACAAACAATATTCCCAAGAATAGCAGGATAGCTCATATTCAATAATAAGCTAAGAAAATCTGAAGAAAATTAAACGGATTTCGGATAACGCTTTCCGCTTCTCAAAATACCTAATCACGCTTTTGTAACTTTTCAATTGACACTTTTCCTATGTATTTCCCCTTTTCTCTCATCATGAACTTTGCAATAATAATTGCTTTAACTGTGTTATCTTTCAAATAATGGCAATTTCGACATCTAAAATGACGCTAGTTTTGTAGTTTAGTGGGGTTTAATCACTCTTTCCAGTTCATTTGCGTTAATCGCACATCATCATTCTCATTCTTGCTTTCTCACACACTCTAATGGTTCCTCATCACAGAGAATAGCCATTGATTCGATTTTTTAGCTGAAACTGCTGCCAACTTTCCATTCTCACTTGAGAATTATGCTCAATGATCACACGCGTATGCTACTATCGCTTTTCCCTCGGACAAACAAACCAAGCGTTTATAATGATTATGCTCCTTCTTTCACTTCACACGATACACATACCAGCTAATAAGGCTCAGGCTAGACTCATTTTAGTTACTTGGATATCGTTTACCATTTACAGCAGACTATAACCACGACGCACAATCCATTGGACATTGTGCTACGCACAACGTGTCTATATAGATTATAGATGTTTAAAAAATATACACTTGGATATATGTTAACAATAAAGCCCTCTTTACGTAGAGTTGGTCGGTTTATGATGGTTAGCTTTTCAGAATAGCAGCTTAAATATACTTGCTTCAAAACAGCTTATTGTACAGAAGGGAACTCGCAGACTTCAAAGAATGGACATTCTTTGTCGTACCAAAAATGTCACTGACAATGAGTGAACAGTTTACAAATCCAATCATTGATAAGTCAGTAGTAGTGTTCTAATAATGTTGAATGTGGGCGTTTGTGATTTATGTATATATTTCACATTTCTCATAACACTTACAATTTTTGCTCGACATTTTTTTGCATGGATTATTATTAGCGTAAACATACATATACCCACGGAGCATTATTGCATTGTTGGTTGAATTTATCCGTTAAAATCAATTGTACAGCTTTTGTGGACATCAAACTTACTGTCGCAGTATGTTTTGAGAAATAAAATTAATCGTTAATTTCACAAAAAGTTCATGTTTGAAATTGAAGGTTAATCCGTGAACTTTGAACTTTGGTCATTTTAAATGTTGAAACCTAACTCAACATGCTTCCTCAGCCAGGCATGGTTGGAATCTAACCCAGTTTTTAACTAAACTTTGGCCAACTTAAATAAATGCATGCTATTAGCACGAGGTCAGAAGGTTCGGATGATACAGAAGCAAACTTTAATTCCCTGTGCTCTACATCTACGTCTCGGTTCGATGTAATTCTAAATTCGGGGTTGGTCATGCTTTAACCCATAATAATATTATTGTGAATAGACTTGAACATGCCGGGTGTTGGAAATATCAATAGGGACCTTTCTTTTCTGCAAGATTTGGAGAAAGTATTCTAGGTTACACTTAGAAAAATGAACCACGTTCAGATGGACAGACGTCGCAAGTAATCCCAAGAATGTGCTAGAGTATATTAATAAAGGATGCCCAATTTTTCATTCATAAATGAACAATACCTCCAACCTTATTTTCAAATCGTATATTTATGTGCACTTGTTTTCCCACAGCTTCCTCAGCACCGTTTTTTTTGCTTTGAGACCGAACGGAGGTTCAGGTTGCAAAATCATTTATCATGAAATCTCTACAGAACTACTTTCACTTGGCGCTCCTTCCTGAAAGCAGTAGTAGTAGTAACGCTTCTGCTGTGTGTTGTTACCCTGAACAAATACATTAGGAGAGAGAGAGGGAGAAGGAGGAATATGATTAATCACCGGTAGAAGAATTCAAGTGGAGCTCAACGTGTGTGGCACTTGCAAGAGAGAAGTAATAATAATAATAACGGTGGAGTGGAGTGTGTTACAGAGTGGCGAGCAAAAGCACAAGCTTTTCTTCATGTTACACACTGGATCCTTCCATCTTTTATAAGTTCGTTCCAAACCCCATTATTTTTGATAGGTAAAAAGTAACAGCAGGAGCAGGTAAGCCAGATACACACAACAGACACTGCGTACAATGAAAGCCGCCTGACCACCTTTGTAATATTTGTTATACATCCCTGGGATCAAATTCGTAATACCTTTGTTGTTTGTTATTATAAAAAATAATATTATGCTGCTGTGATGTGCTCGTGCTCTACTCTCCGTTTTGTGTGCGCGCGCTCTGTAGGATCATTGCTTTTTCCCAGAATTGAAATAGGAAATTGACTACATCCTATTTTGGTTCCTCGAGCGAAAAACTCAGCAATACTTCCGTTTGTATGTTATTTAATATATAAGCATGTTGTAACAGAGGAAAAGTGTTTGTTGAATGTGCACATTCACAAAGAATACATAGTTACAACAGGATAAAGTGTTTTTATCCGTTTACTATCGTTCATGCATGTTATTATAGCACAGTGTCCAATAATGTCGCATATAATCCTATGAAATGCATATGTAATTCGTACTTTTGAATCGGAAAAATACAGTTTATGTTTTGCAAATTTTGACTTTAGAAATGACACATTATATTTCGCAAATATCGTATTTATAAAAAATTGATTATTTTATTTTATTACTAGATCAGTAGCATCAAAACAGCATAGATCCACATATCCAGTGTATATTGCAATTGCGTACCTATTTATTCCATTTTTCGTAAAGAAGTTCTCCGTTTTAAAATCAGCCGTTTAAAATCTCTCGTTGTACAGTGTTGTATGTGCAGCAGATTATAAACTAATGATGAGGATACTTTTACTTTACTCATTAACACACTCAAGTGATTACAGGAAAATTATTTCAGCTCATAAAAACGTTTTCTTTATGATGGTCGTAATTCATTTGTAGAAGGTTATATTGCTGTAAGTATAAAGAAAAGAAAAATAAGTAACAACGCATGATCTTGCTGCTAGAATAGGTAATGTACTGCTAGATATATGTTTAGTATCACACCATCAGTTAATGAACCGCCTTGCACTTCCTTCATGGTAAATGGTAATACACATTAAAAGATTGTTTAATTAAGGGAAAGTCGCAAAAAGTGTATTTAACACTTTAGCTTTTCTCGTCCACCCCAGCAATTATGTACATAAGTTTATGTTCTTATAACGAAATATTCCTTACCAGGGCATTCCATTTCCTAATATGTTATTTCTTTTAATTGCATTACATAAAGTATATAAATTTGTAATAACATGCTTACCGTTTACATGATCACAAAAAAGCATTTGTAGGCATTGGTATAAAACATAAATACTTTCTCTATTGATTGTATTTTGCTGCAAAAATCCAGCGCTATAATATGCTCTGTTGTTCATCCAAAAAGTGAATGTGAGAAAGCTTTATATACAGATACACGAAACCTATGCGCTTAGATTGCACATTGTCATCGTATTTCATAAACTCAACATATCATATTTTATTCTATTATATTGCACTGTCTCAACCATCGATACTGTCCATTGCTAACTGAAAATGAGGAGAGTAAACTCTCGAACCAGACACACAAGTAGTGTTGCATTGATTCGGCTTCGTTTTTATTGAGTGCAGCATTCATAGGCTTTGTAGTACATATTATTAAACCAACACGAAACCTAAACAAGGCACTGCTACTACTAGTGGTTAAGACTAACATTAAGCACAAAGTGGTCAAACCGTAGCAGAATTGCAGGGTTGTAGTTTTGTGGTTTTGGCTGTGAATATCGTAAATTCTCATATTTATTTGGGCAGGATGTGTGTCAGGAAGTATACCACAACAAATTGCGAATGCATACTTTATTACGACAGTTGATACACTTTTTGTTCCTCCTAGTCTTTATCATTATCCTTTTGGCCGTGCCACTACATAAGTACTATAGCAAAATTGTATAAAGCATAATGCTGCCACTACAGCAGTTATTGTTAGCGTGTGAAGTCGAGCATTGTCACCATTTTAGGAACGTACCACCATACCACCACCAGTAAATGGAAATGTGTCACATTCGCGGGTAGGGATGTGTCAGTTGTTACGAACGAGGCGTACACCAAAGCCAAAAAGCAAAGGCAATAGAAGACGACAGATTCTATAACGGTGGAGATGTGTAACTTTTCCCAAGTAAGTATCGATAGTATGGAGGCGTAAGGAGAGAGAAAACAATATCATAGTTGGCAATACTGACTGATTGAGTAATTTCGAATAGGAAATACACATATTATATGAAATGCTTTCCATATCCCTTCCCTGATTGTTATAAATAATATCGTATGGAAAAGCCGAGTGAATTATATTTAGGCAAGTTTATTTATGAGAGAAGTGAAAAGGAATTTCAAAGGATTATCATGTGGAGTAAAATACGCAAACAAAACCAACAGTAATGCATTTTGACATATTCACTTACTTAGCTATTCGAACTATTATTGGCAATACATTTATTTCTCCACTGTATACTTGGCAAATAATATAAACGTGTATAAATACGACGCGTTGACAAATCACCCATTGTCCCGAAAGGAAAAATAAATGATTCGGATAGGTTTCGTTGTGGAACAAATGGTGAATAGTAAAATTAATTCTGGAAATAGGTGGTGCAATATACACAGTAGAAACCAGATCCAAAAATACCTGATCCAAAAGTGATTAATTGACTGCTTGATTTCATTTCGCTTCCTTGAATGAATTGGAAAATTTTCGTTGAAAATATGGATACCTAAGCTATGTTAAAATACAGTGGACATTTTCCAATGGGAATGATTTTCCCATTTAGGACATTCGTGATTCCTCGGAAAGATCGTTTAGATTTTCATTCATTTAAGTTCACAGCGTCGCATGAAACTTATAACGCGTGTACCTACTCAAAATTAGTTGTCACCATATTCCGCATTCTTATCTATTACCCTCTCCCGAATACATCCCAAAGTTTTGTCTTGGTATCATTATTACTTCGGACAAACCGATATAATAAATTTAGAAAGTATTCACTATTCAGTGCTGCGGGGAATCGTTATCTCAAGAGAAATATCGCTTTATTAGATGGTATTCATGCTGCAGTGACAATGAGGGAATCATGTGACCAGCAAAACCGAAATGGTATATTGGTTTGCATGCCTTGTCAACTTAATTTATCCTTAATGCATTTTAAGCTATAAAATAACGTCATAAATCTCCTACAGTAAAGGTTAAAGTTTAGTGAAAGCTATTTTGAAAACGGTTTTCTTCCTTGTTGATATGCAACTTTAAAATGGGTTAAAGGCCAAATAATCGTAAAGGCCAAAAGTCGAGGGCATGATTCTTCAAAAGTACATTAAAATGCATCGCACATTTCAGTTTGGGTATCCACAAATCATTTACCGTATCCGTATGACTTTCCCATTCTATTTGTGTAATGCGGCCATCATCGCTTTGATTTGTAAATCCATTGAAAAATAGACCAAAAACTTGTACATAAACCATAAAAACAGGTAATTTCACAAATAAATATTCCATCAATTAAGCGGTAAAAATATAATAATATAACATACCATGCTAAACTGGCTACACGTGTACACAAAGGATATGACCGGAAGGAGAGAAAAGCAAAGGAAAAGCTGGGCAACTTTTACTGAGAAAGACTTGAATGGACTGGACAAGCGTAAATACATAATATGTATATTTATGTACATACTACTTTCCCTGTTCCTTAATCCATTATTATGCTCTTTTTTGTTTTTGTCCATCCACCATCAATTGTACTAGTACTGCCATTTCTTTGCTCTTCTCACAGCTTACTTAGACTACACAATGCTTGCTTTTTTCCTCTTTTTGCCTTGTCTCTTGTAAAAGAGCAGCGTTCTATCTCTCGCATTGAGTAAGTACGTAAGTGTAGATTTATGAGAGTAAATCAAGAGTCAGGAGAGTTCTTAAGACAGATTAGAATAAATGAGTGTCTCTCTCAAGCAGCAACAGAAACAACTTCTCCTTCACACACAAGTAAATACTGGAAGACTAGAGGAGGACGTCACACAACAGTGGCAAGTGGAAACAACTCTACAGGAGATATATAGATTGTACCTAACGTGTGGGTCTGTATTCTCTGTGTTTGTATCTCTAAAAAGTGCAAGTGTATTTATACCTTTCGTATGACACGAATTACTTCTATAAAGGGTTTTGACGAAAATTTTAGCCGTACCCTCCAGCTGGTCATTTTTTCTATAAGAGTAATAGAACGACGGCAATAAAAGAATAGATGCATGATGTAAAATATGTACATCTACGTAATAGAGTAAAAATGTCTTCACTTGATAACTCAAAATGTGCCTATGATATTGTAAGTCAACTGAATATAATTTTCAGTATACAAATATGAATGGGACAATATTAAGTAATGCAGCAATCTTATAAGAAGGCATCTCATATAACAATGCGTTTATTTTCAGCATCGGGCAAATAACAGTCAGTCACATAGATTGTTTTAGTCACATGAGAAGTTGTGCACAAAACAACACGAGTTTTTTTCCAAGCCAGCCTAAAATGAAGAGAACTATAAAGTGGTCATTTTGCTTACCCGTCCTAGTACTTGTAGGATATGGCGGAAGTACTAATGTGGTTCATTGTTGATACTGTGTGTCGTGCTGTTTTCTACTTGCATATTGCATGGTATCTCTGTCTGCATACGGCTACACGTTAGAGAAGACGCACGAGGACAGAGTAATTTTTACACGCCTTGTTATTTAGCTAAAAGATTTAGGACTAGTTTTTTTACTCCCACAGAATCTTTTATAATTTTCTGGATCCTATACACAGCTCGACTCATAGTGCCCCTATAAATAATCACAATGATTTATATTGCATAGGTAGAAAAAAACGTAATGTGGTTTGTTGGCCCCGTTGTATGCTTGGCTTTGTCTTTTCCACATTTTATTATGCGTTTCTTATTCTTTGTCTTTGCTTCTTCTAGTAGACTCTATATGCCCTTGCTTTGAAGAAAGAGAAGACAATGAAATGATCACAGTTTTGTTCACCAGAAATTGTGGATACAAAAAGCGTAGAAAATGCTGCATTCTGTAATGTTTGCATGTGCCCATAACGCAGAACAAATGGCAAATAAGGTCTCTCGCTCTTCCCGATTCTGGTGACCAGAGGGTAAAAAGAAAGTTGATAGCGTGGAAGACGCGAGCGACAGCATAAATTTATGCTGATTTACCATTGCGTAATTGAAAGTTATAGCTAACCCTTCTCGTTCTTCCCTTCTATTTGTCGCTCACCAGCTTCGTTCCTGCATTTATACTCAAGCTCACACTTCCCATTTTCGCTCAAGCAACAAAACCTCTGACTTTACTTACATCCACATCGTTTCTGTTTTTGTAACTGTTGTGCTGTACTCACAGATGAAACAAACCGAGCAAGCCAACAACGGCAGCAGGCTGCCGTGTTTTGCCTGGCCTCTGTTAAATGCACATCCATCGCTTACTTAGAGCTTAGATTTTTTACTGCTCCTTTTTTTATTAAAGAAGGACTTACGGCTTATACTTTCTTTATTTATAAATGCTTTGCTTTTTTGTGTATATTATATTTTCTTACGAGCAACTCAAGGAGGTAATCCATTATCCGAGAAGGATGAAAAAAAAAGAATTGAACGGAGATGGGAAAAGAGAGACGCATTATTTGTTTGTGAGGTGGTAGTATGTTTATCTGTTTCTCCACTTCAGTAAAACAGGGGCATAATTCATTCCGCCAGATAGAGAAGTGATAGCATGAAGGATTTTGCGTAGAAGTCATTATGGATGGTGAAACAGAAACTTCTTCCAGTTCAATACATACATGTTGTGAGACACGGAGCATTTATTTTTTTTATGCTGGAAGCCATTCATTTTTGTTGATTTTTTAGTTCATTCTTTGTTTGTTTTTATATTAAATAGATATATACCCTGTGAGGGAATTGCATGCATACTAAAAGAGTTTGCATTAATGCAAACAAACACTTTTCAAAATGAGTATTCAAAGATTCAAAAAAAATTGAAAGGATATACAAAGTAGGTGCTATAAATAACGGAACGTGAGTTGGTTGGTTCGTTTAGACTGCAATACAGATTGAACATTATATACATTTTTTGTGTAAAATATTTGCGGAGGATACACCATTTTGTAGTAGTAGTCATAAGGCTCCACTCATAATATTAATGATTAAGAGTAACCCGTTTCAGTTATATGAAGTAAATAGAAGAAATTAGACCTACTATCAAATAAAATCAGAAATGCTTTTCAGCGTTTGTGGCATCTTCTTATTTACAAGAGAAAAAAACATTTTTTTTCAGGATGCTCGTTGAATGTTGAGATGAAAATTTATGACTGATTTTTAATGATCGTCTATGTACATATGGTCGAACAGACAAAACTAAATTTGAATGATGAGGACGGAACATCTTAAAAATTAACAATCAAGGAACTTCAAGAGGTAAATAAACCGTAAATGGGAGACTTTGAGAGAGCGGTAAAGATCTCGTGACGCTGAAATATTTACATAATTAGTGCGAAAAGTATAAGAGTTCATAAAATATTTCCGCATATTTGTCGTAACTAACTTTTTATTTCTTAGAATGATGATTGTTTCCATTTTGGTACTTTATACGTTTTTGTGAGAATTGATTGCATTTCTGGAATTAATTTAAAGTTATGAACTAATGAAGTGTAAACTTATTGATTGATTTGAATTAGGTTACGTTAACTTGATTAAGTTTACGGGCTTTGCCTAAAGGACTTTCATATTTGGTATATTAGATAAATTATAGTTCAATGCACTTTCAAAATTGAACTTTTTGTAGATCTTAAAATGAGTTTATAGGGCTATTACTATTTTTATAAGGATAAGGTGGTGTTTAAAATTCTTTGATTCTACGAAATTCAAATTTGTATTAATTGCATTTACAACTGTCTTTAGATGTATACTTTGATGCTAAATGAATTCAACGTACAATTTTCGTAGTTTTCGGTATTGAATAGTGCACGTCTAAGAAACAATACATAATGAATTCAAAAAGAGTTGATACAATTTAAAAGTCTGACTAATTTAAAAGTATGCATAACTTCCGTAGCACATTACATACATTTACCTAACTAAATTACGAATGTACAGTTAGTTCAAGGGTGAAGGGGATAAAACTTTCTCGTTGCATAGAATCTCAGCACATGAGTAAAGTAAAGAATTTTAAGCAAAATGTGGATATGTGTATTTATATATGTACACATAGAAAGAAACTGAACTTATTAGCCACAACTTGTCATACAAAAACTAGGACACAAGAGTTCCACTGCACTTCGTATCTAACGTGCCTACTTCCTTACACTCTATCAGTTCATCTTACATTATGTTTGTTTTAAAATACTCCGTAACAGAAAAATATTTTAAATGAAATACAATTATTATTTAGCATATCGTTATGTTAAATCGTTTAAGTCGTGAGTTTCACGATGGTAGGGAAGAATGTGACGTTAATCGTGATGAGAAATTTCTGGATAATACTATTCTCTAAACATTATAAGAGAAGAAATCACTGCATGAAAAACTGGTTGTACTATATAGGTAGTTGTAATAAAGTACGCTTTTATCTGCTCAGTTTCAAGTAAAAGTTTGTAAAGTTTGTTTAAACTTTGTCATCATCACAGAGCCAGCTCGTTTGCATATTACAATCTAACTAAGTAAAAGTTGCATTAATGTTCCTTGACATCTAAAAACAAGTAGGTATAAAATAACTATGTTTCATCTATTGTTGCTAGTTAAAATGTGCCCCTCAACGGCTCAACTCATACAATTATGGTAAGGATTTAAGGGTGTATAGTAATGATTGCAGGCACCCCGCAATTAGTTATTTATCAAAATGCATAATATGCAATTTGAGTTCAAAAGCGGATGTCGGATTCATAATCGGAAAGCCTCTCGTCAGAAAGACTCCTGGTATTTGGATTACTATTTTTAATCAAAAACCGATTTTAAGTATAGCCTGAAGCATGTAACAATAAATGCGATGCCATATAGCAAAATGGACGCGTATTAATATGGGGCAATTTCCCGAGTTTTCTAGGATTAGTTCCTCATGATTGTATTGGTTATGTGGTGATGGCTTAGTGTGCGTACGAGTAATGGAGAGATGTTGATGAAATGGGTGTACTTTAGATTGGTTAACATAGTTAGTCTCGGTGTCTGTTGGATTCACGACCCGGCTCTTGTGGAGCGTTGCTTTTAAACATAAAATACGTTTACAGTATACTTAATTGCAGAGTTAGTTCCGAGCATAGCACCTGTTTTAAAATGCTAGAAACTGTCGCCAATGTATTTTTGATTGTCTGAAGAGTATTAACTTTTGAGCAGATCATGGATCGAACACGGATTTCTTCTTGTGCGACTACCGAAACCAAAAGAATATTAGTTTGGTTTCACGGATTTCTGTGGGTATATTGAATTCATTGTCAGTACAAAAATCTACAGAACTAGGTAAACAGTTAGAGTATGTTGACACGAATTAATGAGTTTGAGTACTTTTATGTGTAGCCTTATAGTGACACTAATCGTTGGATGTATACGTGCATTCCTATATAGGTAACTCTAAAAATTGTAATTTGTTACCGTTTCTAGCGTATGCATGGGCATGGAATTGGGGTACCTATATATGTATATTATATTGAATATTGTAGTGTGACGACGTGGTGGCAGCATCCATCTTCTATTCATTTTTGGCTTTTGTATACTCGAGGCATATAAAAGCACATGTAGTTAGGTGGTTGGCTTCCAGAACGAGTTTGATATTGTATATAT
Source organism: Sinella curviseta (assembly GCA_004115045.4). Taxonomy (NCBI): domain Eukaryota; kingdom Metazoa; phylum Arthropoda; class Collembola; order Entomobryomorpha; family Entomobryidae; genus Sinella; species Sinella curviseta. The sequence goes on along the minus strand of CM023203.3, from coordinate 34,237,169 downwards.
TAGATGCCATGAAAGTGCTCACAGTTGACTAGAAAGCCATTTCTCCCTATTCATTTTCCCCAAGAAATGTTTTCTCTCCATAATTTAAAAAAGAGCAAAAGAAAGGAAAAGTAAAAGTACGTATGGCATGGTAAACTATATCATATGGCAAGTCTCGATTATAATGTAAGGGGAGCACCAGGTGAACATAGTTCTCGTAAAAATGGAAAACGAAAAGAATTAAGCAGCGCCTACTCCAAAGTCGGGTCTTGATAGGGAGAAAGAAAGACTACACGCAGTAGAAGAAGAAGAGTCCTAATTCTTGAATTTTAATTGCTCCAATGTTGCCAACTATAAATTTAATTTATTGTACATTTACATGGCGTAATTAGTGAAGAGACGGAACTCCTTTATGCTCCGGAGAGCTAGGAAAACAGGGGAGGGTACAAACAATATTACGCTTGCCTGTTGGCAAAAAAACTTGTATATATTGTACTGAACGTGAACATTGCCATCTCACTATCTATCTTACAGAAGTATGTCCATACTGAATGGTTGTATGTACCCGTTTCCTTGAATCTTTGTCCTTGTGCTTCGCAGAAGTACGAATGGGCCACAAACAAACATCATATAATCTTTAGTAGACTAAAGCTGACACCATCGTTATATATGACGGTAAAATTGAGGCAACGACTGACTCATTTATTTTTCATGGAATATGGAATAGGGATAAAAGACACGGTTAATTGCACACCTTCCCTTTCTTGAAGAGTTTTAAGAACTCATCGCTTGTATGCAAAATTGGTAGTTAAAGGTTTATGTACTCAATAGTACATACATTTCTTTTCGAGGTATAATAATGAGAATACGGTGATTTTCATTGTTTCAAGAATTATTTTCTTTGATATTTTTAGCTCGCTAGATATATTTGTGTTTGCTCTGCCTTACTTGACTTTGAGTTTGGACAAACATGAAATTCTACTTTCCAACAAAGTTGCTGTTTGACTTATGACGAAATAATAATTTATTTTTGCTATACTGTTGACTGTCTTCCAGCTTTACAATCATGCTCATTTGTGACTTTTAGCATACGCATTTTATTATCGTGTGTTAGAATTCCAGAATTAAAGTGCTTCTAGGAAAATAAACCGAGCGGTTCATAAAGAGGAATAATTATGTAAGTATAATCCTGCAACTGATTATAATGATAAGTTGGCCTTCCAGTATTTTATAACGTGGTCCCTTCTGCGAAAAGGTTCGTGCGGATCTGTACTAGACTTTTGCGTCGAAAATATTCGTACAAACAAATTTCCACTTTTTAATTACAATGGTTTATATAAATATCTCATTTTGTAGTTAACTGGAGTGTCCATTTCCTACGAAATCTTCTTGAAAGTGCAATAAAGTGAGAGAAGCACTACTGACATAATTTTACTGCTGTTGATACATTCTGGAGATTTGCTACTTCATGAATTCCTGACTGCAATCCAATCCGATGATATACTACTTGGATGATGATAATTTAACATTTTGAAGCTGGCCCTCTTTTTTCGTGATATATTTCGTACACAGAACTTGTATTATGATGACATATATTCGTACGCAGCAGAGCGTCATACAACTCAAAATCCTGATTTCATCTCACTTCTCTCTCTGAAACTTGTTTACTCCACTTTTCTCTCTGTGAAACGTTTTTTTATATTTTTTGCAATAAAAAGGATATAAATATATAAATCGCAGCGACGAGATACGCGATGGTGGTGTGGTGAAGGCAGCTGAGGCATCACCAGCACTAGATACTACATAACTTGTAAGATCAAGTGAAATATAAGTGGGGAAACGCTCAAAAGAGAAATGGGTTTGTATCCAACATTCCATAACAAGAGTCGATCTGCTTTTCTTGCTATTATATTAAAAGTGAGCAAATATGTATCTGCACCAGCGTAATTCCGTGTTTTCATATATGTTGTAATATATGTACGTATACGTACGTATGTATGGATGGATTCAAAAGTAACTGAAATGGTTTCGTTGTATGATCTTCCCTCTGTGATTCGCACTACATACGGCATCATCATAATAACACGGATTCAAAAGTTGGATCCGGTTCACTCGCTCCTTTCTACTTCGCTCACTCACTCAGTCAAAACCTCATCATCTCGCTTCCACAGAGAAAATCACATCAAAATCATTGCTATCCTTAGAATCATATTACATGTACAACATGTATCTTCTCGTATATATGGGAAAATGCATGCACAGAGTGAGTATATATGGGACGGGTGAAACTCTCGCTGGTTATTCTGCTTTACTTTTTACCCTGTCGTCGTTGCTAGCGCCTGCTGCCTTTCTCCCTGGCTTGGTTCACTTTCACTTGGTGGAAAGCGTCCCATTCAGCGACACTATAATGCCCACACCGCACACACACACACACACACACACATGATATTCATGTGAACAATATGTATGTAAGTGAGGAGTACATTGGGTTTCAGCGGAAAATGGAACGCATAATATTACATTTGGAGCAATAATAATAATAACAATAATCATAATGGGGCTACTGGTATGTGCGAATCTCCCATTTATTATATGTGTTTACACACAATATATGCGCCATACATGTTCAGATCTATAATAATAATAATCTGCATGTGGTATTTTACTACTCGACTATTTTAACAGCTTTGAAATAATACCATCGTCAAAAGAATAGGCAGTTGAAATAGTTGCGTACTTTTCTCTCTAGCATGCTATGTTATATAGTCACTTTTGTATGATGCTGCTGGTAGTTTCCACAAAAACTCGCCATACATTATTTAGGTAGTGTGGAGCCGTGTATTTATATTTCTTTCGTTGTGCGACATATTGGGAAAAGTTTACTATCGTGGTTGTATTGCACAACCTATTATGAAGCATGTATGCATTATTTTTTTGGTATATTTTTACGAGTGGAATAGATATTGTGTAGTTTCCACTTTTCTATTCCACATTAACATTCATGCATGCGTTCACTTGATGATGATACTCATTGGTTTTAGCTCAGTTCAAGCATAATGCAGATTACGTGTGCACTGGCCATAGAATATTGGGTTACTGCTCTTTTCTCCCGCTTCCCTCTCAAAACTAAGCTTTATGGTTTATATTATCCCGGAATAATGTGCCATCAGGAATGGCACATTCAAATGGACAAACACAAAAGTGGAAACCGAAATAAAAAATGGGATCAACGTGGTTTTCAGAGAGTTTTGCATTTGGAGTTCTGGAGGAATATCACACGTCATATCCGAACTCGTGTCGTCGGCTCCATGACGGGTATAATTTATGAAAAAGATCATTGTGAGATGATGATGATCATGATGTGATCCGCTTGTGCGTGATGCTCTTTGCCAAAAAAAGAGCTTTTTGACATTTTGCTATCATCACACAACCACCAACGTAAGTTTTTTGACTTCATGACCCAACTTGGTGGTTTTCTGCTTTGACACTTTCTGCTTATTATGGTCTATTTTGATGAGCTTTTTCAACCATAAAATGTTATCATATATTGTAAAGACCCACTGGTTGTGGACTTTTGATCACTCCTTACATCAAGATATGCCCAATCTCAAAATTCTCCTCACGGAGAGACATGGAATGTAAAATGGATTTAAAAAAGAGTATTTTACACGTAATAGTAGTTTGATATAATTAGGTACTTGATATCTGGGAATGATCCCCCATTTTCCATTGTAGCTATAACTTTAAATTTTTGATGCATCATCATTTCACGGTTATTTGAACATAAAAATCAAATACGTCGATCGGCACTTCAACAAAAGAACATAATAACAAAAGTAAAGACGATTAGTAATTACACTCATTTTATGCCAATTCATTCTCCTTTTATTCTAGAGTCTCGTATTAACTCACTCATTGTCAGTATGATCCTCTTGTGTACATTGGGTTTCTGTGCACCTACCTATCAATATCAAATCCTTTACACGTCACAGTCGTTTATTACTTTCTTTACACTAACTGATTAAATTCAAATGAAGTGAGATTGTATTAACCCTTTTGTCGATTTTAACATCTTTGAACATCTTGAAACCACAAGATATGGGATAGCGATACTTATATATTCGTTGGCTGTAGCTAAATAGATTTCAGCTACAGTTCGTCTACAATTAGTTGTACTTGATAATGGCCAAATTATAGTGTGAATACAAATAAGGACAACTTATACAACGCCTTCCTCTCCAATTAATTGCCCACCACCATCATCTCATTAAGGCGAAGCAGGTGCCATGTCGGCTCCCCTATATTTACAGTTTTCACACCGCCGCCGTACTTCCATCACCATTTCATAAAATGTTCATTTTCAATATGATATGCTTATGGTTAGAAATGTGCATTTATCAATAGCAAAGATTTCCACTTTTGTACACTTGTTATTTAGCTTACCATAAAATCAGTCATCATCTTTCTCATGCTTGTATATTATGCTCATAAAGCCTTTTGTCCTTATCCCGACTTCTTTTGTTAGCCCACTACAGTATTCCAGTCTCGCTAGATGCAAGGAGACCCAAAGGCACACATCATAAATCTATAAATGATACAAAAGGAATTCTGTCTTTCCTTTACTGACTGACTCTGTGAGTTGTGCTGGCGAGTAAAGGAATTTTGAAAGCATAAAAACAAATCTTTCCATACCTAATCAAATGCACCACCATGTCACGAGCATCACTATTCATTTCATTTTTTTCTCATCCATCTCTCTCTCCTACGTCCTTTTATTCCTTTCATTATATCCAGCAAGAACGTTGACTACAGCAATAAGTCTCTCAGAGTTTTTCACGTACAGATACAACCGAGATGAATCAGATAATAGGAGTACCCTATCTGTGTGCACTTCAACTATATCACACGTTATTCTTTACCGCGCTGTAATTCTTTAAAAAATCTTTAGTGTCGTATCGCAACCACTTCTATACTTTATTTCGTTCCGTTGTCTTCATCATCATCAACCAACAGCAACATATTTTGGTAATTTATTTAGCACATATTACATATGTCAGTAATATACACGTACATAAAAATATACATAATATCTATAATATATTCTACAATGGCGCTGGTGCATGCTCCCCGTCACACAGCTTCAGTGCTAAAACTTACTACTTGTACATTCAGTTGGTGAATTCAAAGTCATATTTTTCCCTTTCACCTTACCACTCTAACATTTTCTCTATTCTACACCTACATCGCAACTACTACATACGTAGTAAGCCTGATCTGTACGCAAGAGATCATCATGATTTTGATGAGGTTAAGCATAATATATAAAAAAAAACTTTCTGTAAATAGGATATGCGACAAAAAAACTAATTTTATTCCTTGCATGTCTATCCTACATTTTTATGTAACTTTACTGATTCCCCGCTGCAGTTTTATTTCTTCGGATTGCTGGAAAACGTAAAAAAGCAAAGAATGAGAAAGAGCTCTTGCCACACTATCCTAACACCACACCAGCTAATCATATGAAATGAAGTAAAATGCAAGTAAACATTCTTTCATTCTTCTTCACAATCGTCATCATCGTCGTGTCATGTCGCCTTCTTGTGTTTGTTCCCTAACACTTATTGAATGAAAGGCGAAAAAAAGGTCTTGAGAAAAGGGGAATCGTTTTTATATTATTCATAATATTATCATATCTTGTTCGTCTTTCCAGAGAAGATATTTTGAGCGTAAAAAAGAAGCATAAGCATTTTGATGATGACAATGAAGTGAAGGAATACAATATTACTATAATATTGTGTTCTACTAAAAAATGTACACAGATATATACGTCAATAGGCATATTTGATTTGGTATACCGTACACCCTTCCTTTACTTCAAAGTTGTTATACACACTTGAATAATGACTTATGCATAAGTCACATTGTTATCATATCAGCATATCAAATCTCAAAAAAGAAACAGAAAAGAAGAGAGAACATAGAAAATCCTTCTTTTTTTCCTCCTCCACCTTCAATTCTTCATGCTTGATCGTCCTCTTGACAGCGTTATAAATACGTACGGCTACATGGGAGAACAGACATCATCATAACTGTGAATAACACTGTATTTATATTACAAGATATGTATTAAGTTACTCGTTCGTTTATGTACCTTAATCTACATACATTTCCACTGCGCTGAAGTCTCTTCCTTTGTCATTCCTTCCAGAGAAGAAATGGATGGAAAATATGAATTTGGAATTTGGACGGATCGGATGCTTCTTTTTCTCAATATTTGCGTTCCACTATAAAAACTCAAGTACCGGGAACAAGACTCCATAGTATATATTGTCATCTCGGTTCACTTTGTGAATCATAAATTGTGATCATCATATTCTCGTATTGTGTCATATAGCAGAAGAGTGGCGGGGAGCGTATGCTCATGTGGATCAAGATGAAAAGGAACCGAGAGTAGATGAGATGAAGTCATATATAGGAAAGGGTACAAACGTCACAAGTCGTAACGAAGAAAGGAAGAAATTGATGCTTCACTGAATAAAAAAGCGTTTGCTATTTGCTACTTATTAAGATAAGGAGGAAGGACAGCTTTCACGTCACGACAATATGAAGAATAAAGAATAAATATGTCAACATAAAGCTCTGGAATCATGTAAATTTGAAGTTTGAAATATACACTGCATCGGCAAACATTAAATAGAATTCATATAAAAAACGCAAAGGAATAAAAAAAAGTTAAACAGCTTTCTCTCAAACTCGTATGTCTTTTTGTGTAATCACATTACAAGTCTCTAACATCAAATTGTACAATTTATTTGCACAGTCAGACTGAAGAACACTTTTTGGTGTGCCAAATTGATTTTGAATTGAACTTACTGACTGACTCAGAAGAGATCAAGTAAGTGATTCATAGAGTCATTAAACTAATGAAACAATGAAAGGCTGTTCTTTTTTTCATTCTGTTTCTTTTGTGCATTTCTCGGTATCGTGCAAGTACCTGAATGTAAACTCCAAATTTGTAACAATAAGTAACAGGAATACTTCTGCAAGCATACATTTATTACATTACATATTATTATGTTTAAGGAAGGAAGCCACGTACATTACTCATGACAAATCAATATCCGTCAAAGGGGAGCATTGTGGTGATGCGTCTGGCATTTTTGTTATTGATGATAGGATGACGATTCTACACTCTCGAGTTTGTCTCTACCTGAGCTAGTCTACCACTGCCGTGACGTGCTTGTACACAGATCAACGTGACTGTATCTTCCCTTCTTTTTTCACTCAGCAGATTTGAATGTCATGGTCGTCCCCCCAGTCTATTAAAAATGCTCATGGCAAGTGATCAATAACAGCAAGTGTTCCTTATGATGTTTCACGGAGACCGACCAAATCGTTTTCTTTTTTATTTATTTATAAGCATGCACACTATCGGTTCTTCGCTTTCAACAGGGAACAGAGAAAAAAATCTTACCTGTCTACAGTATAGGTACACGTATAGGTATATAATGCTGGTTCAGCGGTGAAAAATGTTTTTTTTCTTTTTTACTTTAAAGTTTGCACCAAGTATGCATCTCTCTTTTCTTGTTATTTAATCATCCACTTGTGTATTTACTGAGAGCTACGAAAACCTGCAAGTGATTGCATTCTCCATCGAATTTCATTCACAGTCGTCAGTCATATTTCAGAACGGTATGCACATGCACGAATATGTTTCTCCCCACCTCGTGTTTTCACATAACAATACAAATATGTACGTTATTATGGATGCGCAACAGCAAAACAAAAAAAATGATCACATATACATACATGTAAGCAAAGTACCTAATCATCTCGCGTTTTACCCCTTTTCTTTTTTTTGTCGAACCGAATCGTTCCTTTATTGATGGCTGTCTGCAACGGCACATGACAGATGATAATACGCACTATTGAAAGTCAACCATCTGAAAAATATTGTATAACACAACAACAACAAAGATAATATTGTTCATCATTTTACCATCATATAGGCATCGGTTTTACCCTTCCTATAATTTTCCCAAGTCGTGCTTTTTCTGAAAGGGAGTCTTATGTGACACCCCTGAATTGGTACATTCACTCAAGTTGCATTATGCTCTCCACCTTCCACTTTCTTGCGATACTTTAAAAGATGGACAGAGAGCAACAAAATTGACAGTGTTCTATGTCATCATAAGCCTGGACCTGGGCAGTCGGCTGTGTATATAAAGTCCACACCAACCAGCAACTACAAAATATAATCTCAGCACTAGCAACCCCTTCAGATCACTTCCGCCCTCTTCAGCGCCCAATGTAGAGGTAGTGATAACATATACTGCGATTCTTTAAAACATTTTTTTTCAGAGTTGCAATTCTTATCTTTTACAAAGAGCCGGGCTATATCTCCTACCCACCATTCATGATGATTTATCAGCCATTATATGAATATCTAATATTGTTCAATTCTCTACGCATTCACAGGCACAGGGAATGGAATCCACTTTGATTCTGCGTTTACTTGGATTCATATATTATCTGGTTTATTGGATGCTCAAAAAACCAGCAAAAGTCAAAATCATGTTGCAGTTTTTTGTCGAATTCCGAACAGAGGTTTATGAAAATGATGCTGTAATGGTGTCATTTTGTTGTGTTTTCAATATGTATAGCTTTCACTGGCAAAACCAAAATGGCAAGGATAAATTTTTATGGGAAAGTTAGATTGCTAGATTTGGGATTGCCTTAAGTGTCGTTTTTATCTGCAACTGAAACTCAAAAGTTAAGACTAAAAGATCAGAATAAATTGATGCGCTTGTTTTAAAACTTGGAAAATTCTATGCCCTTTTAAGAATTAAATTACGTATCCGGAGCCTGTATGTATTAATGCTACCAACTAAAGCGGCAATATATCCAAACTTTGATATAAGTAGTTGTAGTAAAGAAATAATATCCCTTACACATGGAATTATATTTGACAAGAAACTCATTTCAAGTAGCGAGCGTGTTTGTATTTTTTATACGATTGCGATACATGTATCGATTCCTTACGCAATAAATACTATACAATTGTTACATCTCTATTTCTGTCCCATGGATAAACAAGAGGGATTGTGTTTCACAAGATTTTCTTTTGAAGGTTTGAATCACCCATGGAATAAAAAAGAATAACTTGATTCACTGTCGTAATATTTTTTATAAAGAATACATCGTTTTTATATATTCGATATTTTGTGCAGTATACGAACTACGAAACGATGTGATGGCTATTACACCGTATATATAGTTGATTTGATAGTATATAACTTTAAGTATTTTTATAACGTCGATATTTTGTGACCAGCAAACCGCACCGCGCCAGCATGAACCCTTCTTTCGTCTCTTTCCCTTGTGTCTTAAGATGTCCACTTAAAGGAGAAAAAAATACTCACGATACACTATGGTGGTGGATTACTTCAGTCAGCTAGTTTTGCTACTCTCGCAGGACACTACTACTGAATCTCTTTATACTGTCACCCCATGACAATACTTCAAGTTCAATTTCCAGATGCACTTACTTATTACTCCGTCCTTACTCCTACGCGTACGCTCATCTCACTTACACGCGTTCTTTTAGACTGGATTGGAGTGTATACGTATTTTTTTAGCATTTTCGAGAAATCTATTTTGGAATCAACCTAAAAAAGACCACAAGCTCGAATTTTTTCCGTATATTCGGATACGGTCAAATGACCAAAGCTATAGGTTTGGTCAACTGAAAATGGCTGGAAAGGAAAATTATATAAGTTTAAGAGGAATGCTTTATACGCGTTATCCAGTTTTGGTTTACTCCCCATGGGATATATTGTCCCCTGCAGTGTGGAGACACAGAGAACGTAATGATCAGGACCCATCTAAACTGATGGCTGTACTCAATATCAGTCAGGAGGAGATTACTTTGATCTGATGGAAGTTGTGGCTACCAGCTCAAACGACAACATTGGATAAATATTCATCATTGTTCAAATCAGTGCACAATTAGTATTTCTTCGACGTTCAAAGGATTTCTTATGACACATCTCAATAAAGCGGATTCTTACAATCTTCAGATTTGAAGTAATGCTTCTAACTATTATTCGAAAATTTATATTTGAACTGGTAATGTACATAACTCGGTTGATTTTCATTTACCTTGATTATTTCACCAGGGATTATGCAAAGATGAAGTTTATTAAGCTTTAATTAAGATGGCACGCTTCATCCATTAGCAAGACTTTTGGTGGTGGTGATCCTTAGTTGACCATTGCTGCTTATCTCATGCCATTCGGCTTTTCTAACAAGGTAATAATGCGTCATATGAGAAATAATGTGAGAAATGTTCTATGCAGCACAAAGTCTGTGCTTGCGCTAAGAGAATTCCCCAACACAAATACATGACCATTCCGTACAAGCCATCACGTTCCCACTTCCCAGGGAGAAAGGTGAACGGAGACATTTGCAGTAGCAACGACCGGAAAGGTAATAAATTAAGTATGTGCTTTTAGTTGTAGTGTCTTGTAGTAGCAGTTTAGTTGTTTTGTGTGTGGGGCAAAGCAGAAAACATGTGTACTGTAGTAGCACAATTGTTATACAGAGGCGAACATACGAAAAGAGTACTTAAAATAACATGAGTTTTTGTTGAACATGTCCCGTTCTTGTTACGTGTGGTTAAATAATAATTTGCTTTCTGTTTGGTCATTTTATCTGGTTGCACTGCTCTTCTGCTCTTGTAAATACTACATGGCTACTTCTCTGGAAATGTTTGTTTCGTACCAGATTCTATATCATTATAGAGATATAAGTATGAAGTTAAATGTTAGGTATACACAAAAAAAACGACCAGGACCACATTGCATCGGTGGTGTACATTAACTCTCATTACGTCATCATATATTGCAATCTATGCAAGTCAGATGGGTTTTTAGCTTATTTGTTTTCCAGACAGTGCAATCTATATTATTCCCATTCCTCCTCTCCGGAAGGTTCAAGTTCACCCTCCTCTTTCTCTTCGAGTTCCGCTACATCTGGAGAAGCCCAACTTTTACCGCTGCCTGGCACTGCATCAGTGACGTATTTATATGTATAGAGAAGTGAAAAATTGGTTATATCGGGATGGCACGATACACACAACATTCATTAGACAGCTTCATTGTGTTTACTACCTTGTGCTCCAAAGCCACACCGCACACCCAACCACAGACAGAAAACACTGGCACACACAATAAATGAGAATATCCTGTTAAGAAACATAATATTTTATGTCGATGATGGTGGTCTGGTGTCTCTCTTGCACAATGTGTCTTTCCAATAATCAGAAATATGGGTACAACGGAACAGGGAACAGACAGCAAAGCACCAACATGCGTTGGTGGTGCCGGTGATGATGATATTTTTGCTGTTGCAAATGAAATTCCTTTGTGACCACTATACCATCTCCACCTCGACATCCAATTCAGTGGATATATGCTACCCCGCCATAACGTCAGCATCCCATCATTTATGTTTATATTGAGCTGCACTTTCACGATCGCCGCTTGCTTGCGACTTATATTAATTCATTGCACAAATTCCGACAACTATTTCCAGCTTTCAAAAAATTATTATTTTTACTTTATTATTATTATTATAGTAAACTTCCTAAATACATGTAACGTTATGTAACTGCCTACATGTATATATGCCTGTATACTTTAGAAAAGAGCTAGTCTATTATTTCGATGAAGTGTAGGTCCCCGGATGTTTTCGAGTGTGGACATGCGGAAATTAGAAAGGTATTTTGAAAGTCCTAAAGTTATGTAAGCAAGCGGAGGGATGAAGAAGGGGAGCGAAGGAGGGGAAATATGGTATTCTTAAGAATGACTAACCCAAGCAGTGTGTACTGCTGCCACTGCTGGTGAAAGAATGCATTTAGTTCACGTCTCTTCGGTAAAGCCGGAACTTGGGATAATAATAACAAAAGGGTAACTTACCCGCTCCGGGTCTCTCCATTGCAGTACAAACAACAACGTGGTTTCCACTACCGAGAGCGGTTTTTCATCAGCAGTCGAAATGCAACAGAAGCATAGTGCACGACAAACGACTTTTTTGTGTTGATGTTTTCGGTGCCGGCTTTGTGCTACTGAAATTGAGGTTTATAAAAACTAATGGTTTCGAAACAAAATGTTTCTTTTTACAGCAACTGGGAGATCCGTAATATTTCTAGAAAGTTATATTCTCCTCCACTATATGGCATTTATTGTGCTGTAGATGATCATGGAGTGCAGTAAGGAATTTATAAATTATATCTGGTCTGTTTCTGATGTTGAATGAGTCAAAGGACTGCTAGGACAGAAGGGTGAGCAAATGAATGATGGACAGTTATTTGTTCTTAAATAACTATTTATGCGTGTAATGGGTCATTTACTTTTCAGAGTGGCTACATATATGTTCCTATTGAGAATTTATGTGTACGACTTCCATTCTCATTAATCTATGGTCTTTTCTTTTAGATTTTTATATAACAAGAAGTGTATGCAGTGCATTTCACTTGGCTAAGGTGCACCGTAAATACACGCCAAATTAAATATCGTTTTTAGACAAATGTTTTTATTATAGTAGCGTAATAAGCTAACTTAATGTGACTATGTCCGTCCATGACACTTGCGCACGTTGTTTCCCATCTTTGCCATTTTCAAAATTAGTTTAAACACGATATATTTGTGCGGATATGATGGACAAAGTTTACCTGCATTGTCTGGAGCAAACATCTAATATCATGGTCTACATCAAGTTTGCATGATGAACATGACTCTATAAAATATATCTTTCATAAACGAAAATGCGTTTCTGTTTATGAAGCTTCCACGAGCACGAGCAGAGAGGCTTTTGTGAGGGAATGCACTTTTCCCTTTTGCAGATGCAATGAAATCGACCATATTCCTGGAAAGGCTTCAGGTTAACTTAACAAGTTAACATAAACAGTTTTCCAGTCCCACGTCGGCTGAGACATTGCATAGTGTCAATATTTAGAAAAGGCGGATGCACGACTAAAAAATTCACTGAAGGAGCCGAACACACTTTGTTGCTCAAGCATGTCTATCCTCCTTGCTTCCAGACCGTTACGGAGAAAAGCTGTCTGTTGTTTTCCAAATGCAAATGCATTTATGGACTATTACAAATTAAAGACATTGTTTAGTTTTGGCTTCATGTATAGCATTAGGAATGCATTTTAGCCTACAATATTTGAAATTTATATGTATAACATGTGAAGTTTTACTTTTTGACTACCGAGTCGAGTATTTTATCAAAAATTGAGATCACTCAAATTTTACCTCCATATCTGTAGATTTTGAAAGGATCTCTTACGAAGCGGGAAACATTTTATTACTCTTACCAGCGCATAGTATGAACTCTGCCTTTTTTCTCTTCTGATGATGTTCAGTGTGCAGACAGGAGCAGGAACCATTTATCAACCGTTATTGTTTCTATCAAGAAACTGTCATCACATTGTATAATTACGAAGATATATTGACAAATTGTCACTAGAGAAAAAAAGTGCACAAGAAAATAAATCATGCCGACGCAACAAAATTTGACTGTTTCCTAACATATCTGTCGGAAACATTATTTGAAGTTGAGCACATGAACAGGAAGTAAAACACTAGCTGTAAATTGTTTAGATAAAAAAATTAAAGTGCCTTCACTACATTTTTGTTAATAATGTGGATACCTATGCGTGTGAATGGAAATAATATTACGCTTCAAATATGGCCAATTTTACACGAACGGAGAAGCTACACGTGCAAACGTGCAAGTCAATAATTTTGTCTCGTGGTTTTTCTCAAAACGTTAAAAAGCAGGAAATGATACCTTTCTATAACAGATGAAATTGAACACAATTATAATTACTGTCTTTATTTTAACCCTTAAATACACAACTGAACCCTTTTTAGTTAACAGATTACCTAACCTAGTTTCATAACAGAAATTGATAGCTTATTTAAAGAAGTATTTACTTGTAATTAATTTAAGATTTAAAACTTTAAAATTTTAAACTTGCATAATTCACCTTGTTCAAATCACCTATTATTAAATTTGTAGCAGCTATATTGAAGGTTATTTTATTTGCTGGTAACTTCTACAGAATAAAGCAAAAAGACATAATTAAAAATAATTAAATTTTACGATCATAATAGTTTGGAATCAAATTATTATATCTATACTCTATACAGAGTTAATTCCCTCAGGAATATACCAAACCGACACCTAGAAAGACGTTTCAATTACAGATACGGAATCATATAGGCAGATAAATTCCTATCAACCGATTTTAAAGTTACAATTGAGATTGATGAGAAAGATGTCCGAAGGAAAAGGACACGACTACAACTTATGGATTATTGAACAAAATAGAACTAGCTACGCAATTATTAACTGTGATACAAAAGGTGACTGAACTAAAGTTGATAAAGACCAAGGTAATTTTACATGCAGGGGAAAGCAAAATTTACCACGTTCACAGGAAAACAGAATTCGTGTAACTCGGTTTCTTTTATTTATCATTTACATCGAATATATTATGTAGTTCTATACATGGTAAAGTATTTTCTATTCCTATGATTTAAATAACTACTAGGTTCTTTCGTTCGGACAGTAACATGAACTTTTTTATTCTTCCTGAACACACGGTAAACCGGAATAGCTATTACTTAATATATTATAGACGTTTGGTCTAAATTATGGATTGAAAGTCAAAATAGCATCGAAACATAATTGATAATACAGCTAACTTAAACTTATATGAGAATAAACTCTTTATGTAGTAGTGTCATAGCTTAAAATTCTACAAAATAATAATTCTTAACAGATTTAGGAATGCAGCACCAGAACATAGTGTATGACAGTGTAACAGTCACTTTTAAAAGAGATTCTCATCTCGCATATAATCATTACATTTAAAAGTTGATTGACAAAATTGTGTTTTCATGTACAGTTATTGAAAATCACGTTTCGCTCGCAGACTGTAATCTCAGTATTAAGAGTAAACATCTTTTTGAATGATATATTTATTTAGTTAAAGTGTAATGCAGGTAAAATATTAAATGCATATAACCGTGTTGTGTATGTTTTATTTTTTTATTTAAATGGTGAATGTTTTACTAAGGCCCAGTTTCTTTTTTACTTTTTTTTGAGAATCTGATGTTATGATGGAGGTGGCTGCTGTTCTTGCTGTGCTAACGCTTCCGCACAGCTCCTTCCTACAATGATCGCAACTTTCTCCAACTTCTTGACAGTTGTTACCTAATCCAATTTAAATCGTTTTAACAAATTAACAGTTTGTCTGTATTTTGGCACTGAGCGACATTTAAAACACGAAATTTCTAAAAATTACCAATTCAGCGTGTTCTTCAAGAAGTTGTGAAAATTCTATTCTTCTCCGTTCAGCTTCTGCCTGTAAAATTTAAATCGAGAACAAGCAAAGTGAACCATCACTAATGCACGTAATTTCATTTTCAAAATAATACTACACAAAGACGTACATATAATATATTATTGAAAGACATTATTATTATTTCCAATGAAATAAATGGCTTATGTTCGGTTTGACATATAATTGTAAAATGAACAGACAGAGAGAAAGATAGACAGACTGACAGAGAGTATACATATATGACACCACTTTTTTAGTTCTTGTTAAACTCTCTCCATTGTACAAACACAGGTACAAAAAAATATCCGACAGAAATAGTGATTTTTTAATAATCTAAATGTATCATACATATAATGTATGTGACTTTTTGTGATGGAAAAATTATTTACATCTATATAGGTTATTGCCAACATTAAATCAGTGATTGAATATTTTTTTGTTTAATCGATCATTTAAAATTTGAGGAAGATGGAAAAAGTATAGCTTATAGAAGCTCATCGCCAGCAATGTTTTGTGTTTGAATTCCTTGGTGTATACAATGTACACGCTAATTCATGATTTATGTGCAGTGTTCGAAACATACTAGGTAAATAACATTTAAAAAAAGAAGAAAAAATTTCCATGCGGGATAAACATTGAGATTGTGACATACGGCAAAAGAGTTATTTTTGGACTACTTCAAGTTTAAATCCCTCTACGTATTTACATGAATAAAAAATGTTGGTTAATTGGTTCACAAGGCCATAAGCTTCAAAATGATAACACAAGTATGAAAACAAAGCATGAGTTTGCAAACAAAGTAGTAAAATTCCTTGACATTTACGCGATCTACAGTCACCACTACAATTTGTACAGTATGTTAAAGTTAATAGTTTCGGTGTATACTGAATTAATAATATACATGAGTAATTAAAGAAAAAAAATGTTTACATGGACAAAAATTGGAGATACCAAAGTTTTATGGAAGTTGATTCTCAAGACTAGTAGATAGACAGATAAAGGTTAAAAAGCGTAGCGAGTATCTCAGAAAACATGACGGAAGCACCATCACCACCACCACCACCATCTTTTCTACAACTACAAGTTTATACTCAGTCTGGAAGGAAGTGAAAGTTTCAACATAGAATAGCCCAAAAACAATCACCGTCAAAAAGCACCGTGTCGACAACAGGAAGACTGTGTGTAGCAGCAGTTTACGCGAGTAAACAGCAGTAGTAGTATGATCAGTTGCTCTACTGCTAAAAAAAGAAAAAAAGAAAAATTTCAAAAAAAGAAAAATATTTTTTCAAAAAAACGTGTGTATAAAAATTAGCTGCGTATGCAGTAGCGTACTACTTTAAAGTAGCTCTAATTATATATATAGCACACAAATTCCATTGAATTTTTTGGGTTATAAGTAGACTGGGACTCTTGAAACGGATGTGATACGTAAAATCTTCGGACAAAACAATAACCAGCAACCACAGCCTGAGATGAGACTCCGACAACAATAATGACAATATATTTTTTTAGAAACTATGTCAAACTGCAATAATAATAGCGAAAATGTATAATAAATGTGTGCTCTGTGTGTGCATTGGTTCAGCGTAACTTGTAATCTAGCGTTAACAATTTGTGTGATACTTGTAAAAAAACAATTTTCCAGCTTTCAGCGTATAAAAAACAAAATAGACTATAAATTGTAAATTTAAGATTAATTAATCTGCAGCATCACCAAAAAAAAACGTCAAAATTAATTTCTTGTAGCTTTAAACAACTTTGCAAACTTTGTGAATTGTTGTACCATGTAATGCTGCTTTGTTACAACTATAATATTTTCAATGAATTTGTTCAATAATTTTTTTGTTTGTTTTTTCTGTACTTAAAATATGTGATTGTGACTATATTGCACTGGCGTGTGGAATGAAGAAATTATCAACTTGGATTTGAACAGATTTAAGGAATCGCTTGTTCTGCTTTGTAACTTTAAAATTCAAAAATCGTTTCGTTTTTTTATGCAAGTAAGCACCTGAATCTGCTCCACAGTCAGAGGTTCCTCTTGAACCGCAGTGGCTTCCGCGTCTGTCACAGGTGGAATTGGGCCATCAATGTCAGCTACCACAATGCTAAGTTTCCACAATAATTAATTTTGCTAATAATATCATCAGTCACATAGCCAATTACATAAATTAATTGATGAAAGTAAATTGTTAATGTTTGTCATGATAATATTTGTGATCTCAATAAAAAATTAATGGCTTCACTATACACAGTAATCATTATTATCAGATCTGCAGTCAGTAGGTCACGCAGATCTTGATTGTAATTAAACGGATATATATATAAATGGAGATACTCTTAAAAAAGGCAAATTTAGTATTGTCAATTACACTAAAATGAAAATAAAAAATTTGTAAAAAATTAATAAATAATTACAATGACCAAAATAACCAATACTTAATAAGCTGCAACTAAAAATAAATATAAAATAAGTGTCGAACGATAAAAAATGCTACGTAGTACCTTATTTAAAGTACAAATTGTATGACATAAATTTTTAACACTGTAATCCGTCTAAAAGTTAAGTTTGAAAATGAAAAACGAAATATGAAAGTAGAATGAAGCTCTAATATATAGTTCTACATTTTTACTAAACCAATTTCTTGAAAAATAGTTTTGCTTTGAAAGGAAGAAAACATAAATTAATAAATTGTTGTGCTAATCTTGTCATATTTTTTTTTGAAGTTTTAAAAGCCACTAATATACATATAATATATTATGCCTTAAAGAGTCGCTTTACAATTTTGGTGAAAAGACAAAAAAAGAATTGTGGAGAAAGATGAGCAGAAGAAGTCTGAAGATTTTATCTATCTTCTTACCTAACCGAGGCGGGTGGTACTGAATCCTGGTCCTTGGCAGGTTCATCAGCAGACGATCCCTCTGTCACTTGCGGGGACTCTACCGGGAGCGGTACATCTACTGATTCCGCAGCAGACGGGTTCGCCTCTATCCATCCATATTCACATTTTACTTTTATTGCTAATGTATTTATGAAATGCATCTCGAGTTTTTAAAAAACTTGATCTTATAATTTACAAGAAAGCAAGCTGAACAAGTTTTGTTCATAAGCCATATTTTTATAAAAAGCAGTTCATTAGTTTTCTTAAAGGTTGCATTGTGTTACTTTTTGCGAAGCGTAATTGCAAGTCACGCAAAGTTAAAGAAAGAACAAATAGTTAAGTACATTGCATTACCTGTCATGCATGAAATACGAAATTTTCCGTTGTTGCACTTTGAAGATATAGCGTACTAAGATGCGTAAAGTTTTGCAAAATCATTAAATGATTGGTTTTAACAATCAGTATAAAATTAAATAGAAAGCTCGATGCACATTTTTAGTATTTGTTTACTTGCATTCGTTCTAATCTTTCCTTTTGTTTTTCAAGAACCAGGAAAATCAATTATTAGTTTCGGAACCTTATTGATTGTAACTCATTCGCATCGTAAAAATAGGAAAAAACGGGATAGTCAAAATTTCTTTTATAAAAATAATAATTTCCTTTTAAAAAATGTAGCTAGAAAAAAGCACCGTACAATATACGTTTCAGGGATAAAGAGAACCGGAAACTAAATAGAAAGGAGTAATACATTTTCCCGTATGCTTCTACAAGTTCAGGGTCTAGCTAAAAAGAAACGCACTTGTTTCTTTCTACTCTTCTAGCTTTGGTTCATACGTCATACGTATATATAGGTTCATTGCCTTTCCCCACACAAATGCTTTCTCTGAAACCCAATGACAATGAGTGATGGACAAGGGAAATCCTCCTTAACCAATCCTACGAAATTATTATTGCGTTTCCTCAAGTCTGCTGTGCAGTGTCGTAAACTACTTACTGACTGCTGAACAGTCTTCAATTTATATGTCGCAGAAGTCGTAGACAAGTTCACACTGCATCCTCTCTTTCCCATCTTTGGTTCACATATATAGATATTAAGCAAGTAGTAAAGGTCATTTAGCTCTGCAGTTTTTCTTTGAGAAATATTAACCATTATTACGATAAAATATTATTTTTGTGCATCAGTAGCGCAGCGGTAGTAGCAGTGTTCACTTTCTGTTGCTCAGACGTAGTTAATTTCTTTGATCCAAAGTCGTTACATGAGCGCATTAATGATGCGAAAGATGTAATGTAATGCGAGTTCCGCAGAAACGACAATTGAATTACAAATTGTAATTTAGCACTTAAATTCGTTGAATCTATAGTTTTGATGGTCTACTGATTCACGATACTGCTACTTGGAAAAAAGATAGAGGCAGGTGTCTTGTCGAGAGAAATAAGTTCAACTTTTCAAGCTAAATATTAACCAAGAACATTTAGCTGGTAATTAAATATTTGTCTGTCTGCGGAACTCTGCATACATTTAGCATAATGAAAAGAAAGAGTACATAGAAGACAATGTATGATAGAAAAGAGAAGAAGGGTTAAATTGTTATATGGAAACTCAACCTGGGTCGTCGGACTCGATTTGTAAATCGTTTTCCTCTACGTCACACACTTCATCCAGGGTAATCTCATCGTCTAATTGAATATCTTCTACCTCACCCTTATTAGATGCCTCGTCATGTGACACTTGTTCGGAGGCGGCGGCTGCCGGAGCAGATATCTCTGATGCAGGCTCAGAAACAGTTTCCACTACTGGAGCTGGAGACTCTGCCGCAGGTTCTTAAAAATTGAGGTATTAAGTAATTATTGCAGTTAAAGCAGTTTTATGAAAAATGTTTTAGAATGAATGCATTTTTTAAATCAATGGCGGATGTGCAATTAATTGGGGGTGTGTAGCTGTTAATCTTTCACACCTTCTGCTGGTGGTTGAGGCGCAGGCGTTGGTTCAGCCGCTTCTTGAGGCGCTGGAGGAGCTGCAGGCTCTTCAGCTGGCGGAGGGGTAGGTTCCTTAGCAGGAGGAGGTGGAGTTGGCTCTTTTGGCGGGGGAGGAGTTGGTTCTTTAGCAGGAGGAGGTGGGGTTGGTTCTCTAGCAGGGGGAGGAGGAGTTGGTTCTTTTGCAGGGGGAGGAGTTGGCTCTTTAGCAGGAGGAGGAGGTGTGGGTTCTTTCGCAGGGGGAGGTGTTGGTTCCTTGGCAGGAGGTGGCGTAGGTTCTTTAGCTGGTGGGGGAGTTGCTTCCCTTTGTTCTGCTTTACTAGGAACAACAACAGTTTCCTCCGCTTCAATTGGTGGAGTTGGTGGCGCGGGCTCAGGCTCTTTAGGCATTTTTACAGTGACTTTCTCTTCCGGAAGCGTGACTACGCTTGGGAGATCTTCCTTGATAATTTCAGTGATAGACTTCCTTGGTCCAGGTAACGTAACGTTTACCGGTTGTACTGGCGGTGGAGTTGCTGGAGTGCGCTCCATTTTTAATGACTCCTTTCTTGGTGGTACAACAACGGTTTCAGTTGCCACTGAAGATGGTTTGGCTTGTGCCTTGTTGGGTCGTGGTGTTGGAGGCTTTTCATTAGCCATTGCCCGTTGTACCCATTTGGATTCCTGAAAATTGTTAATGTAGGCAATTTTAAGTGTCTCATTACTTTTTTTCCAGTGACAAATGTGTTGGTTGGAGAAGCGGGCAGAATGGCATACATACACATAAGTTTGGGCATGCGATTCAAGGTGGCCATTAGCAGGCCTATTATTTTCAAATGGCGAGAACAAATAATAATAAAAAAATAACGAAAAGAAAACTCTTATTTTGTTAGTGAAGTTGTAGATAATATGCATTGTCATCTGCGAGTCTTTTATCTGGTTGAACATTGGGTAGCATGGCTCTTTTTCCCATTTGTACTAACGCGTCTCCGTCTTTTCATGTTTGCGTGTGTTTTATTGGTCTCACTCACCTTAGGCTCTCGTTTCGGAATATTTTCCTCTCCGAGAATGGTTTTCTTGCTGTAATAAATGGGTTGGTAGATTGCTGCAATGAAAAAATGTGAGTTATTATACGTGAAAACGCCACGCCATGAGAACATATAAACTATTTTGTCCAAATATTCACCCTTTGCATTACTTTCGTAGTTAAAAAACTGGCTCGTTTGGTTCGTGTAGCATAGCGTGAGCATAAAATTACTACAAAAAATCTGGCGTTTGTACAATTTGTAAATAGGCACTCACTCGTAAAATCACGTCACCTTTCTACGTAATAATGAATATGGGTCACCTCTTCAACTTGTAATCATCATTATCAAGGCAAGATTATCATCACCGCCAGCACTCTCTGGTCCCAATATACCTATACAAACGTTTCATTTTTTGCCACAGTAGTAGCAACAAACACTTACGTCGTTTCCCAGCTTTTCTGCCGACAGCCGCAGCATCCCTCAATTTGGTATAGAAAGAACGGAAGATGACTTCATCCCGTACTTTGTCCTCGTAATATTCAGGATAGAATCGTCGTCGCTTTGGAATTGGTCTCCCACCAGCAAACGACAAACATGCCAAATTTCCTCGACCTTGAGTGGGCGGTCAAAAAAGAACACAATGCAAATAAGTGGTGGTTGTGGCGGCACGGCAAATACAAATACTTTTATACTCCTGGGAATTAAAACATTTTGAAATGATGACGCAGAGGTGGCTAACCTACTTTTTTATACTTTGCTGTTTTAAAAATCTAAGAGTAGCTTTCAGTCAAAGTGTAATAAAACCGTAATCGCAAAAAATGAAGACGTGATAACTATTCGTTATTTCCTATATCAGCACACTGACTGACACTATAGCGTTTAAAGAAAAAACTCTTTGTTAAGCAGAGCGTTCATGAAATCATGATTTGGGAAAGGAAGTGTCCACTTGAATCCACATTTTTACTGGAATTGGTTTCCATTTGGCGTGGATTCCAGATTTCAACGAAATATATATTTTTTGAATTGCACACAGATATAGTTTAATGTGAAGCGATTTTGTACTGATGATGACGTCGTGGTGCTGTATCGTATCATGTTGAGTTGGAACTGTGGTGAGACAGTATCAATATCACACATCTTCATGCATTCCACATTCCAATTACTTTCTCTAGTGGAACCCGGTTAACACACCCCGTCTCGGTTGCAATTTCCTTTGCAAAAATAACGAGTACTCTACGCATTCATTAATAAGTGTGTGGGTATGATGATGAGGTCGCCCGGTCGCTGTTTATGTCATGTCATTGTACTTATTTTCGAGCAAGTTGGCTTTTTACACTGCTCTTCTTGATGATTCACCATCATGCTGATGATGATGATGACGACGGCGATATTTACGTGCAGGATGGGCTGAATGAAAGAGTCTTTGTTTCTGAATGTGCAATGAAAACGGGTCGATGAATATGGAACTGTGTAATTGGGTTGAACTTTTGCTTCAAATTTGGCTAGGATCCGCAAAAAAATCTCCATCTCTCCATCATGTATTTTATGTGGAAAGTAAAGGAAAAAATGGTGTACCTTCTTTCTTGCTCTCGTGTGTTGAAGTTTTGCATGCGTATTTTATTATCTTCTTAATTTTGTATGAAAGCACATCCAATCACATTACAGAATGGTTACAGATTTTCACAAAAGAATTTTTTTTCCATTTTCCGCAGGTATTTGCATGTGGCGAGAGGTTTGAGTTGAAGGGAAAGTATTTTTAAGCCCAAACCTTGTCTCACGTTGAGTGTGTGTGGATAAGTATATGTATTATGTACAATTATTTGTAAAGAGATAAAAGAAGTGTAAGCTCGTAAAGGAATTTCTCGTGACATATTTATATATCTTTCTCAAAAAAATGTATATGATAGTATCGCTGCTGGGGTGGCTATCGTATACGCATTATTTACATCATGCAACAACAACAAGTACAGATTTTTAAACTCGAATCCGAATGTTTCTTGGACGTCTCGTACCTATGTAGTAGCTCTGTGGGAGCGTGGGATCCACATAAACTGGCATTGGCATTCGGTACATAAGTGCTTTGTTTAGAGGACTGTAGCCAACATCTGGGTTACGTTCACGCACGTACAGTCTTCGAAGATCAGCTATTTCCTTCACTTCACTTGCACTCCTGTGTACGTAAGAAAAAAAGAGTAATAAAAGGATAGAACGAAGAAAAGCGCATTTCGCCTTCCCTATAATAAGATTTCTTTGTGTAACACCAACAACAATAATGGCAAAGCAAAAAAGTGTAATGTGGATGAAAAGGAACCCGCACAGGAAAATGGGAGAAAGGATCCCTTTTTTTCTGCTTATTCTTATATTGGAGGAGGATTTCACCAGAAGACTTTCTTTGTATTGAAGGATTTCCCTTGGTTCATTCATTGTTGTTGTTGTTGTTATATGTTATGAGTGAAAGGAAGCAACAACAATTTGTTATAGATTTTTTTTTCAAAAAAAAAAAATAAAATTTGGCAGAAATAAAGGAACCAGTAATGAATTGCCGTATACAGCAATTCAGCGGGTGGTTGGCCATCTTGGTGCTAGTGGCATAAGTAATTTTTGCGAATAGAATATTTTCCATTTTATATCAGTGCCTTTTTTTGGATGATTTTATTTTAGAGGGAAAATGACAAAGAAATAAATCCTATTATGTTGCAATGGCAGAAGTGCAATGCGCCTCTGAACGTGTGGAGAGAATATAACAAATGAGAATATGAGGTACCTGAGTGGTATATTGTGAAGACTGTAGAGTGGACGGGAAACGGGAATTATGGCTGGTGTTGTATCCCACGGCGAGCCATAGTACAAAGAAGGACTTGGACTAAGCTCCCGCCGTAAAAGTCGTGTCTCCTTCCCATAACTCTATTTATTGGGGGAAGAGGAAATGAAACGAAATAAAATATTTTGTTGCTGTTGTGTTATCATTTTGTTGAAAGCAGGTAGTAGCGGCAACCGCAACTACCCTCTTTTCATTTTTTGTCAGTTATTTGCAGAGAGATGATTTCTTTCTGGTTTTTGGTCCATGGCGTTTGCTGAAAGAAATGGGATAGAAAAAAATGTCCACTTACACTTGAATCGGTGACATCCTCAATGTACAACACTTTACTCTGCTGCACAGGTGGCGGCGAAGGTCTGTATTTGAAGAGAATTATCCGGTTTCCATAATTCCCGGAGATACCAGACTCTAGCATGTCATAGTAATTCTGTCCATTGAGAGCACGGTGGGGAGGCGGCGATACTGATACCAGTCGTCTGTGGGCAACTCTTGGAATTGCAAGTGGGTTGATGACGTGACCCTAAACAGTGCTCCGGGAAAATTCCTTTCAGTACTTTTGCTTTACATAACATGGTAAAAAACCATCCATTCTACTATATCCATTTACACAAACTCACAAGTTCTTTTCCAACAAAAATAATATGCCATATGAACTCGTTTACATATACTTATCGTTACCAAAAATCAAAAATTTCAACAACAAAAATATTATCAGTAGCAAAAATCAGAGGACAGACTTTTTTAAAAATGGAGACATTTACAAAAAAAATGCGTTTGTTGGGCACACATATTTAAATTGGCAGGTTTTCTGGAACACATTACATTAGACACGTATATTGGTTCGATATGCTTATCAAAAATTCAAAAACGAGACTGGGACATACAAAAAATGCACAGGTGCTAGAGAAGGCAGCAGACAACATAAATATTTTGCTAAAATATACCGTTTGGAAGACGAGATGTGTATTTACATATGACGAATCAATGAAGATTACAAAAAAATATCAACCGTTTGCCAAAGGCATGAACATTTATGTAATTATTATCGAGACTTATGATAAATGCGGCTTAGGCGTTATGTACTCTATTCCGCCAGACTGGGTGGAGGGTATGACGAAACCATATCAGCATTTCCCTACTCATTTCAAGATGACGCAAGTGATAGTAATTTCATTTGGTTTAGTCAACCGATGATAAAGTACTTTTTTCCCAGAGAGAACTGATCCGGGTCGTTAGATGACTATACTACAGCAATACAACAGTAGCCAAGTTTTTAGCTTAACGGTCATATATACAGCAAACTTAATAAAGTGTAATATTAAATATTTTTTTCTTTATGTTCTAAAAAACAGCAAGAGTATCAGACCATCATCATCTGTGTATTAGTAGCAAGAAAATAAACTACATACATCATACGAAGAAAAAAAAATCTTGCCAACTAAACCGAATGTTTATTATGGCGGAGTTAATTTTTAATAGTTTTCCTCCGTACAAGAGAGGAGTCGTGTGCAGCTTATGTGTATTTCTTTTCAAATGATTTTATTATTGGGTCAACAGTTACGCTATAAAGCTTTGCTCCTTTACGGTCGTTTTCTAATAATTTGCTCTATTAATACACATCTGCTGCTGCTGTGTATTTACAAGAAATGAATATTTTTGCACAAGAGAATCCTGTTGCATACCATCGTCATCGACATCCGCGTCTTGCCTGTATTTATGTAAGCTCCCACGCACTACCCTAAATTTAGCGATCACGTTATTTCAACATTTTTTCAAATACTTTCACAACAACTCCTCCAATTCCGTTATAAATTTGTGAGCAATAACGATAGGAATCATATATGTATCCTATGAAAAACCCGACGGTTTCACTTGCTTCCCATTCGTCATGTCTCTTTATACATTTCACCACGAGCCTGTTTTCTGAGATGAGATAAGTGTGATATTCCACTCTGCATTTCTTGCTCTCACAGTGATATTATCATTATTATTACTTTTTCACAGTTTTGTTGCTCACAGCGGTATAGTAAACCTTGAGACCTCAACGTTGTTAACTTTTGTAAATACATTTACATTACGTCCCTAAATATAACACTTCGCTTTACATCATCTTTTTCTCTTTACGACTTGACTACTACTGTTAATGGAACGGCTCAAAAATTATTTCCCGTTCCTGTCATCCCCTTTCAAAAAACGTGATGGGAAAAGTTGTTTCTCCTCGCAAGAAAAAAAAAATAATTTGTGAGGAGGTTACATGTATGCTATTATAGTGTAATATAGAAAAAAGGTTCAACATTATGGCATTTCAGTGTTCTCCTGCTGGAGGATTGCAGTAATGGGATGAAAATTTTTACTCTCGTATCGTTTTGTTAAGTTATAAATATGGGAGTGACAGGATGATGGTAATATGATGCGTTAGAAATGATAAATAGTTTTATATCTCCTCATTCATATTGTTGTAATCGTCATAAATTAGGTGCAATGTGATGTTTTTGGATATATAATGGATTTACAGGAAGTCATTTTTTCGCAAATACTTTCATTTTTTATGTTATAGTAAAAACTTGAGCTTTTTGTGTGTTTTTTCTTGTGTGTACCTTGCTGGTTCCAGGTGTATATGCCAGAACCAAATGAGGCTGTCGACGAACCTTTGTGACAACAGGAATTGGTCCCAATGGCTACATTTAAATTATAAAACAAGAGAAAAAAATAGGCCCAACGTAACATATTTTCCCCAATGGAAGCAAAAGTGCAAATAGCATAACTTAAATTCAAAATGACAAAATTTGCAAGATATCATGTGGAAAATCCGACTCGAATAGAACAGATTTAGAGCATAGAACATGACCTAGGGCTGGGAAAATAACTTTTGTCTGCTGATGTCGATATGGTTTACATTAGACATATCACAGTAATATACCTAATTCAATAATATGACGAAAAATTGATGGACGCAGTATGTGGTGACACCAAAACTAGATATTTGAAATTTCCGTTCAATTCCATCTGCACGAGATTTGATATTATTTCCCGAGAATTGCTATTTATCAATGCGATTGTGAAGCCAACATCGCTATTGCTCAGAAAGTTCTCCTGTTGTTCTCTATCTCAACTCACTAGATCTACATCTATAATAAGATGTTATTATAAACCCGTCAGATACAAGGCATATCAAAATATTCATAATACTATCGTGTTAAATTGTTTTTTTTTTCTAACGAGAGTTCAAACATATTTACACGCGTAACTTTAAGTTGACGATTACGGTTGGGATAGATTTGATATTTGATGGAAAGTAGAAAAGTGATGAAAAAGTTATGGGAAAATATATACTACCAACACAAACTTTGTACAATCAGATAATATTATTTGTCAAATATTTTTACAGCAAACAAATTTCTTTTATAAAATCTCCAAGTCCAGGAAGGAGACTATGGCGGTGTGCATGCATGGCTAACACTATATATACAAATTCAGATTGCACAAAGTAAATGTTACATAAACATAAAAAAGTACACACTGTTGTGCATAATGTCAAGAGACGCGACGACGAACAATAAGAACAGAATTAAATCAATTGTCACCACCACCGGCATGCAATATTTGGCAAACATTCAACTAAACTCTTTCCAATCCAATCAGAACTATGTACTAAAAATGTATTTTTTTCCTTTACACTTTTTATTTGTTGATAAATTTGGGACTGTGGGAGTTTCTTTTTCATGTTTTGTATTTTTGTCAAATTGTAGTAATCTTGGATGTGTGTAATAGGAAAATTACAAGACTCCCTCGTTCTGTTCTTGTTCTTGGTGACAAATATTGAAATTGATACCGTTTAAGTCAATAGATCCATGCAATGCACGTAACAAAATACGACTCAATTTCAAAAACTGGAACGCAAAAATGTGTAACTTTTTTGTGCAATCGTTATATACGTAATAATAGAAGTCATGCACTTCCATTCTCTTCAGTTTATGCATTTCATCATGCATTCGGTCTATTTATCCCAATTAATGTTACTAAAATACATAATAATTTTTAATTCCGGTCATTTACGAATTAGTGCATAGTATGAAAAAGTTGTAAGAGTCATTATTATAAAGATGTAGTAAAAAGTATTAAATTATTTTTCGATAAAAGAGTAATCTATTATTCTGTTTGTGGTAGTAGGAGAGGGACCCCTTCTGACGTCAATGTCGTTGCCGTTGCCTGTTGTTGTGTTATGGTTTTTGTTTGCGATATACTTTACATTTTGAATGAAACGTTAAGCGGATGAAGTTTTGTATGTATTTCATGAGAAGAATAAAGAGTAATGAATTTCACTTCCGAGCAGAATTGATAGTGTTTTATTGAACTTAAAATAAATAGACAACTTAGGTATACAAAGAAAAATAATCAAGTCAGTGTAATTGTTAATTAGTACGATATTACAATTTCTTCCGCTGATATGATATATCATCCATTAAATTCTAAAAAATATTCGTAGATGATCCTTTCTACCGACGGGTGTAGAGAAACAGTCATTGATAATGATAACCTTTTCACATGATGAACTACTGATCTACAATCAACTATATTGTACCTATTTGCTTGCAAGAGAGAAAGTAAGACACTTAGGAAGGATGATGTTTAGATTGAATCATTTTTATGAGTACATGCAAATACTGACGGGATGAACTATTTTGTCATCAATACTGAAAATCTAGCATACAACAACGTTTCCGTTACAATAAAGTCAAAATAATAACATATTGTGAACTTTCCCCGTCTGACTGCTCTAATGTCACATCACCCTAAAAATGATGTTATCCTTTACCACTTTGTCATTGTAAATCAATGTCAACGTGCTCTACTGTAATCCTACAAATCCTGCTACTCCTACCAAAATTACAGCTAATATAGATAAGCGTATATGCGCTTTACTTACAATTACCATGATTTCTATATGCTACGCACTGCTTTCATTCTCTTCATGTACCAATGAGTAATCAATCAGCCTTTTTAGTACGAGTTAGTAATACCTGTCTGATAATTAGCAAAGAACAGAAACGGTACTATCGGTGCTTCTGTTCCAGCTCAAAAAGGTAGCGGAGAAAAACGAACGGACGAATTAATCTAAACGTGAGTTGAAAGCAGTAACATTTTTTTAAAACAGAAAAGCTCTGTTGTTCATTGTTAATGTTGGGTTGAAAACTTGATGTTATATATTTTAACGGTATATATTTATATAGGATGCCTCTCTCCGTCTAATTTCTGATATTAGTGGTTTATGTATTGTTCTTAGCAGTGCATTTTTGCTGCTTATTTGTAGCTCATATGACGGAAGCTGTTTCCAGCGTAGGGTGACTTATAAGATGCTGTGCTGAAGTATGAAGCACCTCCTGGTCCACCGTAAGATCTTTCACTTGAGAAGGTGGAAGTGCGTGGGCCATATCCATCATCTCGGGTGGTGGACTCTGTCGTAGTGGTGAAACTGCGACTGCCACCTGGTCCCCCGAGAGATGATGATAATCCATCCGAAGATCGTGAAGTGCGTGTTACAGTCTCCACTCGTCGTGTGGTTGATCCAGTTGAGATTGGTGGATCCGCAACGGAATAGCTATAAGTCCGAGTTGATGGAGTCTACACAACCAAACATTCAACAATACAACGACTTGACGTCAGAGGAAGATGAAGCACAAAAATGTAGAGATAGAGAGTAGAGTGGGCGAAATGTGAAATATTGTATAGAAGGAAATGTGTGAAATCATGGGAATTTCACATGAAGTCACATTTAATATATAAAAAATATATGCGCGTCAACGACAAGAAATGAGAAACGAAAAACTGTCTGTTATGATTTAATTCATAAAGAGAAAATAATAAAGTGTTTGTGTTTTGTGCATTTTTTAAGTGTTTGGTTTGTGTCTTATTGTTGTGTAAGGTGTGTAGGGTGACAATTGGTTGACAACTGACTGACAAGGCAAGGGAGTATTTTTTTAAAGATGACTGTTTGTTGTACACTGATTACTTCAGTGGCTGACACGATAAGAAAAGGAGATGAACTAAAAAGCGAAAATTTTGAACTCTTACAAACGACTATGAAATGGATCCAGTTTTTGTGTTTGCAAAAGTGTGAGAGCATTCCTGTATATTATGTATTTCTGTTTTTCATGAAGCTCTGCTTTTGTCACATGTCTTTTGTTCTTCTACACCACTTTGGTCCATTGTTGAGAGATGATTGACGCGCGCAAACAAAGCTTTCTCCATGCATGCATTCAGTTTGTTAAAACACGCAAATCTCTAGTGAATTAGTGTTCTTCATGCAAAAGGCAATGTGATTTATGAACCATGCGCGCGCCTCATACAGAACATTCCTAATTCCTGACAATCGTTAGTGTCGATGTATTTTAAATAATAATAGACACTGATCAACTAAATTAAGCAGCACGTCTTTCACAGGGCACATGCTTTGTAACAATCCAACAAGACAACATTGATTATCATTTGAAACAACATTACAGTACAAATTACAACCAACCGGACTCTTTGACAAATCGGAATTTTTGACTTTTGAGTTTTTAATACCAACTCGAATGCCAGAATTATTTTATATTTTTTATAAAAAATAGTTATTAATAATGAATATGAATAAATACCGAAGCAGTTGGAAGCTTTGGAAGTTCTAGAATAAAGTAGTACATTGCGCCGTCTTCTACTGGTGGAATAGGCTGATGAATCGGCGATATTTTTTATACAAGAAGCATTAAATATTACATTATACAATTATTATTTTGCAAGGAAAAGTGGAAAATGCCTTAAATATTTCATGGAAATTGCGGCAAGATAAAAAATGAATTAATGTATGAATGGAGTAGTGTAAGTTGATAGTACAAGATTTCTTATGAATAATACTATGGCCGGTTACACCAAGAATAGTAAAAGCTAAAAAAAAGTTTGTCTCATGTTTTGCACGAGGTTTATTATTATTTATTCCCAAGTAACTTATAAGTGTGTGGGAATGGATGGTGGTGGGAAGGAGGGATACGTCTACTGCAGATTTTATTTTGTGTGCCAGGAACAGAACTGCATCATTTAATTTGGGTTACCTCTATTAGAAAAAGTGTGTAAAATACAAATCTAACCAAAAAAGCTCTGATGCTGAGTTATTACTGATTACTTGCATAATTTCCAACAGTACTGAAACAAAAAAAAACTACTTTTCTGATAGCTATATATAATGTTGAAGGAAAAATACTTTTCCCGGTTTTGGCAATGTAAATTTATTAAATAATTAATATTTTAAGATTCATTCTACACATTTATAAGCCAGATTTTTTAGGAAGCCCAGTTGAAAATATATTTTTCTTGTTTTCCCCTATATCATGTGTTGATATCTTTTGAAACGTAGATATTTGTAGTCAGTTCCAGGTGTAAATTCAACTAGGTTGGTATATTATGAATGAATTATGTTCTCTCCTACAAGTTTTTATTATGATTCTAAATTACAAATTTATGCCGACTTCACTCCTGACAAAATTCCCCTTCTACCTGCATTGTTACCACGTGTTAAAAAAAGTTTATCCCGTTTGAATTGAATATACTTATTTATTTGTAAGGGGATTTGGGAAACAAAAACAAGTTTTGAAAATTTTCGTCACCTACCGAGTAAGAATACGACGTGGAGATGACAGGCCTCGGAGAGGAGCTGGAGTAAATCCTCCGGGTGCTTGACTCATACACCATTTTGGACACAAGTCACTAATCAACGAATCAATTAACAAATAACAAAATGAACAATAATTTTTTCCAATTAATAAACACCACGTTAACAATCATACAATTTATAGGAACACTTTAAATGAATAAACTGAATTTCTTAATAACCTGTCTGGAAATCAGTTGCGACAGAAAAAAATTATGCAAAAAAACGACCGGACCAGTTCTTACTTGGTCAACAGCAGAAGGCAGAGACTCGACTGAAGAAAATCCGAAGGAAATCAAAAGAATCTCGACGAAACCATAAATGAATAATATATATTTTCATGTGGAATATACAATATTTTTAGAGATTCATCAGTAGTGTGTAATCTCTGCTCTATAGCTTACTGTATTAGAGCTTCGAAACGTCTCACACATGTAAAATATCAATATACATACAAGTAATTATTATAACCGTATATTCCGACGAGGCTCAGAGACCGGCTGTTGTGGGGTTTACGGTTAAAAATTATGGTTGTTTGCAGCGCATGTATAAGGGTATGTGTCGATCTTGAAGTTATTTTTAATTTTTGGCTTTCGCTCAAAACTTCCAATCTCACATTTCAGATAATTCCGCAAACACTCATGCATATACGCATACAATATCTTCTAGCGCTCCATGGATTGACTATCAACTAGCTTAAAAAAGCAATAAAAATAGGGGACCAGCCATGCATTTTTTTCGTGTAAAACACTTCCATGTTTTAATACGTTGTGCTGCATACATCATTTAGCCATTTTTTCAACGAAATTTCCAATGTTAGGACTCATGTAGTCAGTCACACAAGCGAGTGAGTCAATTAACTGAAGATTGCATGTATGTGTGTTACGAGAAGGGATTCATCTATCAGATTTGCGGGTTTATTCTTCTGTCCTCATTCCGGTTATTATTGCACACTCCCCAAACAGTAACAAAAAAATTAATACAAAATTTAGCATCGGTTTTCAAAAAGTGATGCAGTAATTGGCAAATTTTCAGCAATTTTCCACATTCCGTATTTAGACTAGGGAAACCCACAGCATGTTGCTTAAATCATAACCATTCGAATATATTTTAGTAAATATTATTTCTCTTCACATTTCCTCTCATAAGCTGCTTTTCGTTCCGGCAAATATTAAAAAATAGTAGCTATCAGTCAAGTTCACAACTTGAAGAAAAATAACTCAAAATTTCAACAACATCAGCACAACACCACATGCTCGTTACTGTTGCATTTTACTGACATTGGGAAGCTTCAGCCAATGTTTTAATGCTCACTTTAAAGAGCGACAACGGTCGTTATATTATTTCCTGCATAATTTATTGTTTGAAACCGATATATCCCGCATGTCGCTGCTAAATTTTTTTTGATGCTGTTCTTTTGAAATAATGTGTGAGCATATTTGTAGTTATATTTTCGCAGACATTCTGGATTTAAAGTAGGGTACCTATGCATATATTTTCAATATTGTTAATTCATGAGCAACTTATAGTATTGGCAAATTTAGACAAATAAGAAGTGCTAGACAGTAATATTTAGTATCACCTCGCATTATTCACAAACCAAATTGAAATCGTAATAAAAGTCAAACACATGGAAAAAGCAAGCCAGCAATCAGGACCCTCCACACTACAGCTCAAAGTAAATATTACTTGTTTTCTCTCCAACTAAAAGAATTTACAACCGAAAATATTTTAGTAAAATAATGAGGATATCAGACTGGATTGGCAAAAACTAAAGCATCCTTAGTTTTAATGAAATGCACAACGACTACTTTCGAACACGTTGAAAACATGTCAAACCAAAAAGTTGTTGCTGCATAAATTACAACTTACAATCACAAAAGCAAAAACCCATAATATTAATTTTTATTTACCATCATAATCTCTTCACACCACCAGATACATAATGTGTTAACTGGTGTTACCCCTGCAATTTTATGCGACGCACATATTGGATCGTGTAGCGTGCGCTTTACTTTTTTTCTGAGGTAGCATACGTACGTCTAGGAACGTTTCCGGAGGCACAATATAACAATATGCTTTTCTTCCTTGATGTATCTCTACATTCATAGATGATTTGAAAAATCCTGCCAAGCACAGCTTTTGCATCTGTCGTTTCGTTGTGTCACCATTTTAACTACGTACTCATGCAAGCTACATGTACTGTGTATTTTCATACGTCTTTTGAAAACAAGAGTCTTCCTATCTGTGCCAGTATTGCCATCACACGATGGCGTAATGATAACACATTGCTTACGGAACGCCACCCACACCAGTTTGTGCCATACCGACATAAGGTCATAGTCAGGAGATTTTTGTGTCATGATCTTGTGCTACAATTTATCTCTGACGAAAAATGCCTTACATTTTCTCTGCTGCTCACGTACATGTAAATACCTACCTATGCATACATGGAAGGAAGTCTGGGTTTATGCAA
This sequence comes from Sinella curviseta, assembly GCA_004115045.4. Taxonomy (NCBI): domain Eukaryota; kingdom Metazoa; phylum Arthropoda; class Collembola; order Entomobryomorpha; family Entomobryidae; genus Sinella; species Sinella curviseta. The sequence continues at coordinate 34,202,934 of CM023203.3, read as the reverse complement.
AACAGTGGAAATTGCAACAGTGCATGATTTTAGTTTTCGGCTCAGTAATTAATTCGTAGAAGCAGCAAGAGTTAAATAAAGTACTTAAACACGCCAAGAAGAAAGTTGTTCAAGTTCAATTCGATATCGTTTATACTCCCGCCGAGTCTCCGCCCTTTCTCTTCCCACAAGAATAAAAACTTTCCCGTGGAATTCCACTACACTCAGCAAATTAAATAGCTAATCAATTATGCTGTCAGGGAATAACAAATGGAAAGAAGGGAGTGTGTTTGATAAATTATGCACTAATATCAGATACAATGGTCCAATGATAAGTGCGAAATGCGGTTATCATGTATAGAGATAAATAAGAGTCATGTTTGTCTAGTCTTGGTTTTCAACATTCAAGTGGATTCCTTGCTCTCCTCGTAATGAGTTATCCGTCGGGGGTTCACTGGTAGCAAATTCCCACACTGCACTGCTTTTCCAATGTCTGAAGAACGATTTCTTACACAAATGTGAAACACGTAGCCCCAAAGGGCAAAGAGTTTGGCTAGTATATTTACGTGAAGCAAATCAATATGATACCTTTTTAACTTGTTGATTTAAGTTTACTGCTTGCCTTATAACCTTTATGACTAATGACCTAAAATTTGTGATGCCGAGTAAGCATAAAATTCTTGCACATAACAAGTAAGGCGATCCCTAAAGTTGAAAAGTATCAGCTTCAATCAAATACTCTTTCTAACTTCGTTCCTAGAGGAAAAAGTATTAGATTGAGGAAAAAAATTCTTTCCAATATAATCACACCACACAAAACCAAGCATAAAAGCCTATGACTATTTAAATGCATTAACGTGTTTTAAGATGTCTTCCGAAATAAGGCCAAGTAGCTTTTGAAGAGCAAAAGAGAAAATAGGTAAATGCTACTCCTTCGGTGTCAATACTATTAGAGAAGAATCAGGTTACATCATGTTCTATACAATTCTCATCCACCTCCTATCATGCAACTCGTTACAAACAGTGTCAATGTTAGTTTACCGTACGTATGGTATTTCACAAGGTTTACTAATCTCCCGTCTCTCTCGTGCCAAATTTTCCAAATGAAAGCTACATACAGTCAAAAGCTTTCATCTACAAAAACCGGTCATCATTACATGAGTAGTCTAGAGATGTCTTTTTTGAAAGAAACAAGGCGTTTTTGTGTTTCTTTTTAAATGATTTCCCTTGAGAGATCAACATGTCACTTTTTTGCTTCATTCCGCACATTTTTCTTCCATTCATCAGACGAGTCAATTTTATTTTATAGCCGATTGCACAGCACACAGCGGTTCTTTTCAAGTTGTAGATATAAAATGTTTGTTCTCTCCTGGTTAATTGGGTCGTATATGTCACACCTGTTGTAATTTTCTGTGTCACAGAGTACCAAGATACATATATCACACCATTCTATTGAGCGCCACCCTGATTTTATCTCTAGTTTGCCAATGCTTGTATAGATTACCAGTTGTTGTTATTTCCTTTCAGAAATACCACTTTTTGCTTGATCATGTTCATGTTCCATGAGATTTATTTGTATACCTATACGAGAATAAGATGACGGTACAAGAGTAGTATTTTAAGAATTCAGACATTTCGTGCAGGTCTTTCTCGCAGACATACACATGATGATTATTTTATAACGGAATGTCGGATACAGTGGGAAAGTAATTACTCACACCTATCTGCTTCTGCTAGGAAGCAATTTTAAATTAAATCATAACTTATATTTCATGTAGTGTCTATCAGGATACCTTTTCATATTATGCACTTATGACATGTTCAATGAGCTTGATGTCCGTTATTAAACCGTAAGAAAAAGTTGCCATTTGGTTATGCCAAATTCCACGGAATCCTTGTATGTATATTAATATGCACATTAGGTATATCCAGATATATTATTGTTGTGCTTTTTGTGTGGATTGTGGCATGGAGTAGAATTCGTGACAAAAGTAACTTCTTGCACACACGGTTTATAAATAGATTTTTAATAAAACCTATTTTGTATTGGTGTCATCATGATACCCTGATCAGTGCAAGCTGTCGTTTGTACCTTGCTCGTACTTTGTTTTAAAATATGCATTGCTTACGTATTCCTCATAACTCATAGCATGGAAATATTATAATGGTCGGAAACTTGTATTTGGCGGAACATAGAGTTATGCTTATGTGCTATTCGTGCACGACTTGGAATCGTACAATCTTGAAAAATTCCTTCTTTAACGAAAATAGGATTGATGACTTCCAACTGTTTGCATGTTAATTTTTAAAATATCGTGATAAAATAGTCAAAACGAAGTATCTATTAAAAGCCGTGCATCTTGCAGAAATGGTTTGGTCATCAAACCACATCACTCGATTTGGGCAAAGAACTATTTTTCATGTTTACATATTCTCTCCTTGATTCAAACTCTCAAAGGAACATACTTTATATGTAACTTTCTTGTAGTAGATACATATTTACTACATGTGTTATACTTTTGTCTGTACCACATGGCAAATGACGATGAAAGCAATATGTCTATCCGGTTTGAAGAAACATTGATTTAAGTAACGCTTTTGTAATCTCTACTTTCTTCGGTTCGTCTTTGAGAACACATCATAAAAAATGTGAACGCTATGATTAACAAGAACACAGCCACTATCTTCTGATACCATATAACACGAAATTTACTCGTAAACAGCATTAAATATAAATGTTTGCACATATGACTTATGCATAAGCAGCCTTTACCACCTTTTACTGTCCCACATTGTGCATGCTTATCCAGCAGGAGCTCCCGTTTTACCAAGAAAGACGAAAGGGTAAGCATAAACACTTCAAATTGCGAAAACCATATAAAGCTTATTTGCAGTGATATAAGATTTGCAGTGATATAAGATATGATTTTGCATAATGATGTCTGGTGTATCCTGCAATTTTATTATGATTTTGCTTAAATATGCTAGTCTATACTCTTGTTTGTATATTCCCACCCAATTTTCAGCCTTATTCCATCTTTAATAAAAAATCATCTAAAGTTCTATACAATACCAGAAAGTCAATATGTAAATAGTGACTCATCTTTGTTCTACACAGATTGCTTAACGAATTGTGTGCTTAAAAAAGCTACAATACATGCATGCAGTTTGAACAAAATGTAATAATTGCTGTAATATTAAATTCATATATTGTAAATATAACTACCTAACCTACCTCTCGCAGAAATAAATATGAAAAATACCAAAATATATAATTGGGATAAGCAACATCCGGAGTTTGCATGGAACTCTTTTCCATCTTATCTGTATTGGTGAACGTCTGCTTACTCAGAATAAAAAAATACAAGACGTCGGCAATCGCACGTCGACGTGGGCCCGTCTGTTATAAAAGTCGTTCGAACACTCTATTCATATGCAGCAAAATGCGCCAGGAAAGGGATGTACTTATACGTACGTGTGTTAATATAATAAAACGCGGCTTTACCCAAAATGTCTGATGGGTATACACATGAAAAAAAAGTGAGCAAAATGCTTGCCAACTTTGTGTCACATGTAAGTAAAAAGGAACTTGTTAAAGTTTTCCGGCCCAAGAAACTGTAATGTTGTTCTGGGCAGTAAACATTCAAGTGGCATAATAACAGATTGGCATGTAAGATTCGTTGGTTATGCGTGTTACTATTATTATCATAAAATATATTGCCCCTATGTATATCATCATCTAGACTGTACAAGTGCTACCACCACCAACAACAATAATATGACATGATTTGCTTTTTGCTTTCTTTTATGGACATACTACTTCCTTTTTCCTATTATGGAATCTCCATGTTTTCATATTGTGTCAGTTCTGCAGCAGTAGTGACTGCTGCAGCGACACAGACAAAGATGTGCTTGGGTTGTTGAGTATTCAACAATACTGTAAGAAAAGAAAGTTGACTCCAGTAAAACACATTCATATGTACATATATATACGCATATATTGCATTGTACCATTCAACTGTTGTTTATTGCTTGGTTGGTGCACATTCACAATCACACGGGAGCACAAACAATAACGACACGAGGAGAGGGGTTCGAGATGTGACAAGAACGCTCTATGGTGCCCTTCAACCATGACTTTGTTTCGTGGTATTATGTTGTTGTTAGCATAAAGTGAAGAGAGAGACGGAGAATGGAGATAAGAGATGTGAACACCAGTCAACTAAGTCAGAGTAGAGCTATAGTCGTGTGGTAATAATAGTAAATGCAAAGCCAACCACAGACGCATCTTATCCGATCTTGCTATGTCAAGTGCTTAACAAAATGAGATAATATATGAAATAAAAAAGTCTTTGAAAACATACCGCACCACGACTAATGTACATACATGGAAAGAAAACTATTTTGTTATGAGCTAATGCCAAAAAAGTTACTACAACGAGATGTTTAAAAAGCGAGGAAATGCCTATCATCTCAACAATGGTCGTACCCAACACACTGTAAAGCATTTATATGCAAGTTCATTGTTCTGTTCATATCATTCATCATTGATAACCATACTCTCAAATATTTTGAGTTATTGCTACTGCTCGTATACGCCCTTGGTTTTGTTTTTTGTTGACACCTAATAACGGTATTAACTAACAATCACGATGGAAGTTCGAGATGGCAGTTGTTAAGATTTAATTTCATTTTACAGCAAAAGTTTTTACACAATGATATGATCTTCTCAGGAAGCTATTCTTGTAAACAATTACAACACTACTGTAAATGATGTGGTTATGAATGCGTTGCTGGTAGTAGTTGCAAACAGATCAAGATAGTTTATATTATATATTTCATGTATGTAATTATGAACTTATCTATTGATAGGATTGATAAAGTTATTACACAAAAAGAAAAAAGAAATTTTTAACTTACCATTAACTTCTAAACAAAACCCAATATTTTATACTGTTTGAAGACGACTAAATACTTAGGTATGTTTAATTAGCCAAATTACAAATGACAGCGAAGCATTTATTCCCGTTCCATGTACTGTATTGAATACTACTATGAAGTTTATAGAATAAACCTAAAGATTCATTAATTTGTTCAGCCAGAGCGAATAGATAGAGGAAGGGTATCTAAACGCTGTGGTTCAGCCTATCTAATTTAGGCTGTATAATCGTTTGGATAATACTGTGTATAGGCCCGTGCTCATGTTCCGCTAATTTCCCGTGTACGTGCCTGTGCGTAAAAGCTGAGATGAGGCAATAACTTTTCTCGTCGTATGATGGGTGAAATATATATACATTACATGCAATTTGAAGGCGGTAGAGACTAATGCAATTCATCTAATGCCGTTTCAATGATGATGCGACTATAAAATAGAACGTGAAATATTTGAGAACGACGAAATGTGTCTCAAGCGAAGATAATTTTATAGTAATATGTAAACAAAACATTTCAATCCAGTAGGATGCTCCTGTATGGTGGTTGGCAACTTCAACTTGCTACACGTAAGACGATTATCAAATGATGAACAATTTTGAAGAAACTTGTTCAACCACTCTTGCGCTAGAAGAATTGGATGAAAGGACGTATGTACTGATGTTATACGTAATATTCTAAACTATATAATACGTATTATGATTAAGGAGTAGTGTTGCTAGTATGATTGAGATGCGTCAAGTCAAATTTTCGTTGATTTACAAGATGAGCATTCACTGAATGAGATGCCCGTAGAAAAAGGGGTTGAAATAAATCGATTCTATATAATTCTATAGTAGTATATATTTATATTATCTTTTAGTGCTCTAACACATCATAAGGAGTGTGGTTTATTTAAAAGCCTCTGTCGCTTCCACTATGATACACAGTCAGTAGCATTACATGCTATGCAATTGACGTCCTACTATCCTACTTTTCATCTAATCATCTTACATCTTATTCAAACCACAGTCCGGCAATATATACGTCTCGCTTTCTTGAGATGGCATAGCAAGTGACTATGAAATTTAGCACAGGCGGAGACAGTGTGTAGTTAATTATTGGTAGAAAGTGCTCTAATAGTTTTGGTGCTTAGAAGGCGAGGAATGAGCAGTTAATGCGGTGTATCAGTATCGTTTTGATGCCTCTTACAGTGAAGATTTACCTGTAAGAGTATGCAATAATTAGTCATTTTAAGTTTTTGTCTTTCGATTTTTAAAGTTGTAACGTTTTTTACCGTCACAAACTTTTTCACATTTATTTTCTGTTCTACCTCGCTCATCTAGCTACATTAGGTATTACATACTGTATGCAAAGTTTGCATTGCAGACCACAAGTAAGGATAGCAAGAAATATCACTGCCATGTTTGCATTGCAGCCAAAGCAAGATGTCGGTTTGTGTTGATAATCCACCCCATCATCAGAAATGAGTCATGATATCATGATAATAATATGCTGTTTGGTATCATGAGTTTTTGACTATGTGATGCAATATGCAATACATGCTACAAAATTGGCATCGCATTTATATGCTTTATGTTTAAGAAAATAATCGGTCCAAGAGTTTCCGAAAGGACAAATGAGACTTGATATCCAGCATCCCCCTCCAAAGTTTTGGTTTGACCTACAATAAGGTACAGCACAATGCTGCCAAAACTTAAAACAATTGAACTTTAAGTCGCCAGTTTGGAATATGATCTGTTGAACTTTACCCTCTTCTACAGACTAGAAAGTCAGTGAAAACATTCCCGACAAAACACTGTATGTACCTCTTTGAATGATTTCAGGGTAGATATGAATTGAAATTGCTCCATTAAAAAGTTTCAAGCCAATGCAATGTTCACTCGAAAGTGACGTTGTGAATGAAGGCGCAAATAATGATTTCCATGAACCATGAAATGCGAATTATCTGAAAATTCAATGAGTACGTCATTCAACTCCCGTGTAACTTATGGTGACGTACTACAGTACCATTTTGAAAAATGCATCGATGATTATTAAAACAAAAGTACAATGTAACAAGTTACAGTTAGTGTTTGTATCAATTCAAACAATCAAGATTTCTGGTTATTGCCATTGTCATTTTCAGTTTTGACGATTGTTATTTTTTCACAGAATGCACAGCCATTAGACACGGTTGAGAAGGAACCTGGTATTGGTGTGGACTCAAGTGTAGCATTTTGAGAAAACATATGCACAATGAATTTAACCACATATACATACGTGAACCACAAAATATTACTTTTTTCGCTGCTCGTATACTTTCATTAAAATATTGTTGGATACAAACATAAGAGCAAAATCAATTATTAGGGTAATTGACAAAATTTCATTGCCCTATAAAGAATATTATCAATTTCGAAGATGACTTTTGTGGTGTGAAGATATGCTGGTTTTTATTACTGACTCATATACGAGATGAAATGAAAACTACGTTAATGATTAAACATTAATTTGTATAACTCATTGACTTTATAAAGCTTAAACTTTGTAAAAATAACAACATAAGACTTTATCGATATTGTTTACTAAATGGGGATTCGCTTTTTACACTTTACAAGTTGAAGATTTCTGGGCAACAAAAGGGATTGTACATTAATTTTAAAATACATATTAGAACTTCAATATAAACTCAAACTGGACTACTATTATTACATTTACTGTTTGAAGCTCGACCGTTTGTTGTTTTGCGTTTTTGGTACCTTGTTAAAAACTGAAGATTTATCTTTGTGGCACGTTCACAAATGTCAGCTTGCAATGAGCCGATGCCTCTGTTTAAACTATCTACATACACTAATCTATCAACATATATTATCCATAATACTTGCAAGACACGTGTAACCACAAAGTCTATGCAGCTTCATACATAAATACGTCAATGGATTAAAATTACTTTAAAATTGAAATGTAAAGAATATTATTTTATTAAGGTGGAAGATCACTTGCAATACACATCGTGCGCAATTATGAAAGAACGTAAAGTAATCCATATTAAAAATTAAAATATCAATAATAAGAAATGGCCTAATTTTTCTATTGCAGATATCACAAAACACCGGTCTTTTTAACAACATTTTCATGTTTTTCCCTATTTCCGGAGGATAGTCCATTACAAAAGTTATTGCTGCCAATATTATTCTTTTGTACGAATCGGACCCCATGCCCACTTTGCGTTTTCATCCAGTCAGCCTTGAAGAAAAGGTTCATCAAATACAGATTATCACTTGTAATCACAATATTAACTAAATTGTAATAATGTTTAGCAAACTTACCATTACGTAAGCACTAAGTACCCATAAGCACACGACTCCTATTGCAGCCATTAATCCAACGAAGCAGATTAAGTGAAGAAGGCCTTCCGCCAAGACGCAAATTGTTTCCCACCTAGATTCATGAAAATTAATTAAAATAAATATAGCACGTGTGTAAGTACATAATATGAAGCTAGGAAGAATCCATTATCACATCATTTACGATCATTGTGCTACATCTCTAATCATTATAAACGTGGTAAGCCACAAGTTTGCGTGAATAGAAACACCACCTCAAATATGTGCCTCTTTCAACGAGACAAAAGTGATTCATAAAAGATTTCATGTTCCCAATAGCTTTCCCAAGTGGCAAACCATGCATTTCAAACCAATTCACATGTATCCAAAATGTAGTATAAGTTCGTGACAATTTAGCACACTAACACAATTATTGTATTGAAAACAAATCAGTAGAATTGTAGTTATGAATTTGATTAAATTCCTTAAATAATTAAAAGGTGTTATCATAACTTACATTTTATTGGATTTGAAAGTGGAGTTTTGAGTATTCTTTGCAAAGTAAAGGAATATATTCCTTCAACTTTTGGATTTTACCGGATACGCTTGAAATGCGGATGCTGCAAAAGTCGGATCCTGGTAAATTCACAAAATTATTGCAATTATTCACGGTAACCTTTTATTGTACGAAGACCACTACTCCAGATAGTGCATAATACACAACACATTACTTCATTTCACGTGATTACTGGCATTGAAAACTTGTTCGAATGCAACTTACTATGCAACTCAGCTCATGTGAAGGTCCTGAACACAAAGTAAAATTTTTAAAATGTATCTCGCGTCAGTAAGAGATCTTTCACGTTCAATAACAAATCTGAGACTGGCGCTGATGACGATTGTATGAAAAGAAGCGATACATGGACTGCAATTTTCAAAAGATCTTGTCTCTTTTTTACAAACCCTAGCTATAGTATATCCTAATACAACTTACTGTGTTAAGGTACTACTGCCAACTACCAAGATCACGCAACGTGCCAACAAACAAGTGGACTACCTATTTCGTTGATGCTATAATGTAATATGTACATTATATACGTAAGTTATACCACCTCAAAACCACAGGTAAATATGCTCACCTTTTTTGCTATTTAATGTTGTGAAGAGACGTTTTCTGATGCAGAACGGTCTATCTACGTATACAGATATAAGTGCATGCATTTATAATTTGATATAAATAAAATAATTATGATTTGATATTTTACGTCAGCTTATTACCTTTACGGTCAACAGTGCAATGAAAAGGCACATCTGTACCTGTGCTTCAACGCAACTCGTCGCTAGCACGTCTAAAGGTATTGGGCCGGATTCAAATAGTATATTGTTTATAATCTATGGTTTAAAAAAACATTTTTACGCATTGCTGATTCATACTTCATGCAGCGATTTTTTCATACCGAAGATGCATTCACATGCATGCACATGCGTACAGACGCCGTGCTTGAAGAGAGCATCGAACATCGTCATCATCATAAAAAGGAAAATGATAATGAACGAGTGATAAACAATGCTCAAAGTTTGGTGTCAATGTTAGGAAGAAGACTGTTCATCAAGGAAATCTTCAGAGGGAAACAATTTGGTGAACAGTGAACAATGAAGTTGTACAGCGTTAGAAGAGAGGTAGCTGAATATGGGTTATAGCTACTTGTGAACATCATGGTTATAACCAACGCTGAATATGATCCAATAGTGTGGAATATTTTTATGTTATTGTCAATTCTTGCATTTCGTAAAAGGCACCTGTATTCAAACCTGGGCGATGGATATGCAGACAGACAAATAAGTATGCGTCTTCAGCCAGTTCATTGAGGCGCTTCACTTTCAGTAACCTAATAAATGCAAAAAGTATCCCTGTTCTTCTGAAGCTGTATCCCAGAGGAGTAGATAAAGAAGTCGCAAATCACACCTCAAGTTTGAAGGTCCAGTATTCTTTCTTCTTATTATGCACATATAAATGTGCATCAGGAGTATGCAGTTGTTGTAAAATTATTTGATGTGCAACTCCATCCTATTGCCGAATCGTCCTTTAATAAATGATCTATAAACGAGCTCATTGTGTACAAGTTTGGGTATTATCATAACAAAATATAACATTGGTTCCGTTTCCTGCAATGCAACAAAAGAATAATTTCATACCTGGCAATACAAGCAATGTCAAATCACCACACACACCTAAAAGAGCAAAGCTCAGCTTTTCTTCAAATTTTTTGCATCGTGAAAACCTGTAACACAAAACATTATTTATATATTTTTTGCATTATATGCACACCATAGCTTTATGGCCTACAGCTTTACACAGTTATGTCGTAATGAGAGACGGGACAGGTTACGTACTATCGAATTACGAAATCTTGTCTGAAAAATACTAAATTGCAAAAGCAGCAAAATCAAGTGCCGTTTTCAAGAAACCAGTAGAAATATAAGCATCTTACGAATATGTCATGGCACAGGACTCGTCCACCACATGCTACACGCTCCTCATAAAAAATATAAAAAAAGAAAGGAAAAGGTCACCACTATTATGCATTTGGTAGAGATAGCCACTTTGCACTTTATGGGTTATGTTCTAGCATGTCCATCACAAGATTTTTTCAGCAACAGTTTGACCGATTTACTAAAAATACTGGTTTATAAAAAAATACTCGAGAGGTTTATTTATTACTTCAAAATATAAATCTCAATTCACAGTCAGAATGCAAGCTGGGAGGAACGTTTCCAACACTCGATTTCCATCTTTCAAAGTCCGATACATTTGAATCGGTTGTTGTATTCATGTATCGTCCAAAATTCGACTTCGCTATGATCTACCGCTACTTCTATATCTCTCATCTTATATCTTATTGTATAATATCACGAATTTTGAAAATGGATAGCAAGTGTCGGTGCATGGCGATTGATGTATGTAGGTGGTAATTTAGCAGAGATTGGTAATTCCTTCGTTTGCGTCAGTCAATAAAATAGGTGGGGAGACTGCTACATGCATGCGTCATCTCAAATCGTAATTGGGTCATATCAGAAGGTACAAGGTGCTCTACAGCAATGGCCCTTACGTTTTACGTATATGTACCTATTTACAAAATGTGTGTACGCATATTCATACTTTTCCTCCTACATGTTTATATTATGAAAGCAAGAACAATATAATATTGTAAGTCCAAAGATGTAAGAAAGAGTGGTTCTACCATTTATTTCAATGGACAAAGTAATGATTTTGAATTTCATCTCTTCATTGCACAGAGTCGCGTGCATGCATAGTTTCGTTAATGGATCAGAGAAGCTCACTCATGGTTCATACAGTTCAAATTGCAGAATTGTTGTAGTCACTATCTGACATTTCGAAACGTCTGCCTGTCTGACATTCATGTTTAGAAATGTTTAGACACAGAATTCATGATTTTCAGCTTAATTTGGCTACACACATATATACTACCCTATGTACTTTTTATTATTCAGTTATAAGTAAGTTAAGCAACAATAAATTTTAAAATATAAATGTAGCCTTCAACTATATCGCTCAATGATTATTTACTTATACGCATAGATATTTCCAAATTCTTGGCTTCGAGATTCATATACAACCTCCCATCGCATACATATTAGTAATTATACAGCAAAACCAGTTTATAATGCAACCTGCTGAAATGATTATAAAATAGTGTGTTGAGTGTTGAGACGACAATGTTGATATTCGTCATCTTCATGTGCCAATGTCACAATGTCAATCTCCAAACAATGCACATACATCAGTGACATGTAATTGGGTATTTTATCGTATTAAAATCGGATCAATTCCAAGACCAATTCACACTATGGAACAAGCACATAAAAACCTTGTTGCTTTGGTTATAGCGTAGAGTCCAGTTTTGGAACGAAAAATGAGCATGTGTCAGCGTCAGGCAACATTATGACGACCTTTCTCCACCACATCAATGTTTTGTCGGTGTTTCCCTGGTGATTCTCGGGACTCACTTCATCAAAACTAGAGGTGAGGTGGTGGGAGCATATATAGAACATGGTGAAAGTAAATAAGCACACTACTGATACGAAGTCTAAAAATGGACGAATGATATATGATACGGGTAGAGTACAAAACCAACCCTAATCAACATGCAGTACTTTGAGCGGTACTTACATATAGGTACTTCTTAGAATACATTTATGCAACCTTAGCATATAAAAATTTTACGAACCAAAGGAAACATTATTTATCGATTGTATCCGTTACAGCATAGTATAAGCACTATAGCCGACATGTCCAGCAGACGTCTGTCAATTGATGTCACTTTAAAAACAAATTTTCTAGCAATCTTAATTCAACTCCTTGGATCAATTTACTTCGTTTGACATAATGTGTAAATTTGACAAGCAAAAAGGCTAGCCATTTGAAATAGGCATTGATCAAGTAATTATTGTTGTTGGTGGCAGACTCGTGTCTACTTGTTGGCAAATAATTCATAATATTATCCTTCTTCAAAATCCGGCAATGAAGAAATGTAGTGACCCATTTCGTGTTTTCATTTGTGTATTAGTGGTTTAGTTTTAATAAACTTTGAGGTAAAAATAGTTATGCAATAATGACGTGTTTCAAAAAGTTTCTCGCAGACTTTTCTAGCTGTTAATATTTAACAGTAAGGTGTCACAAAATATGGGTTCTAAACTCGCAAAATGCGTCAACAGTTGCTGTCAATGTTTGTGTAGCGGTGACAAAGGTCCCAAAAATATTCTTTCAAACAGTGATACGCAAACAGAAATATTGTCAGAGCCTAAGGAGTATTCCTGGTACGCAAGCTGTTTTCCAACATTTTAAAAAATATCCTTACATTACTTATTCATATCCTTTATAAATGATTAAAATTCAGGGATAAGCGGAGAAAGCTGGATCCTTCTGAATACACATACTCTGATCTTGCATCAACGCAGCAAGTGAAACGACCAGGGGAACTGAATGGACAACAGTTCATCATAAAAAACTGCACCAATGCGAAAATATTTTTATTTGATCATACGAGTTCTCTCACGATTGATGACTGCAATGATTGCATCATTGTCACTGGACCAGTTTCAAACAGGTAAGAAACTAAAACATAAAAAAGGACCATTCACTTTGCATTTTTTTGTTCCGAGTTGGTTGGGTTTTTGCTTTCTGTAATATTTTATGAGGTGCTAACTGAAAGATGACACAAGAATTAATGTCATATCTTGTTTCAAGTATATTTTTGAGAGACTCCACCAACTGCACGCTGATGTGTGCTTCATCCCAACTCCGTTTAAGAGATTGCCAAAATATTTATTTGTATGTGGCATGCGAGTCCGATCCTATTATCGAGGCATCAAGCAACGTCATTATAGGACCATACTTTTTGAGCTACAAAGGGATCACAGGTATTTTTTATGATGTATATGATTGTGATGGCAAAATGCTGTAAATTACAATGACCCACATTGTTTGCAGTAGAATTTTGTCACAATTTACATAATATTATGTTCTTGTGTGCATGTTGGAAAACTGGAAGGTAAACTATATTTTACACCAGAAATCACGAATTGATAATTTGCATTCTTTCATTATAGATCATTTTGCGTCAGCAAAGTTATCAAATTTCAAAGCAACTCACTGGGCGCAAGTATATGATTTCACTCCAAATGATACTGTTCCAAATTGGAAGCGATATGACAGGGATAAGCAGGATCCCCATAAATTCATCTGTCCACCGATGCCTATTACCGAATTTGAGGACGTGGAAATGAGTCTCGAAGAGGCAAACTCGCTCGTTCCCGTTACGCGCTACACAGACGAGGAGGATTTACGTAGGAGGCAACGACGACACGAGATCATTTTTGATTTACAACACGATGATGACTTCAAGTCTGTTATGGCATATCATAGAGAAAAATTTAAATTGTGCAAGGACCCAAGCACTTGTGCCACAGGGGACTCGACTCGTCGCTTTCTGGGGGATGTTGAGATCAGGGGAAATAAAGTGATTTTTATTTATTTTGACGAGGAGGAGAGCGATGTAAAGTAAAACTTGGTTTGACGTGATATATATGATATTTTAATATTTTAAAATGTAAGGTGCTCACGGTGTTGTATACCAAGCATTGTATAAGTAGGCCATGCCCGTCATGTACTTTCAATCTTTTCCTTTTGTTTTATTTTTTTTCATTTCTTATTCACAGAAAAGTTTTTGTTGGCTTTCTCTTCATCTGTTCATTAATTATTATTCTTACATTGTACATACCTTACAATAGAATATACACACTTACACAATCCGTATCATATCTAGTTTTTGTAACAGTATCATACGATACATTTTTCGGAATTAATTAAGGGATTCATCATTTAAATATACAAGTTTGGAAGGTGAGAGGCATAATATATTTGACAGAGACATCGACATCACTTTCATTTACTTAAAGTCACAAACAAAGTGCTATTGATCAATTCATTCGTATTACGTGGTTGTTGTTTTTGATCGTCCAGAATAATCAGTATGAATGTACATACAATACAAAGTAGGAAATAAGCGGTCATAAAAGTTAACAAACCTGTCATTATAGGAAACAAATTAGGCAATAATTGTAACTGCATGATATACAGACGACTAAGCGGAGAAAATAAATAGAATATGTAATTACCTGTGTGCTTGATTTTTATGGAGTTGGGTACAATATACAGTAAAAGTTTGAATGTCTTTAAAAAATCAAAGCATCAATTCTCCAGATAATTAATCATAGTGCATACTTCATGTGTGTTCTTTTCTGTTCCAAAACCATTTGTGAATTGGATGATGTATGAATGTATGAGTCCTTTTGGAAATCACTAAAATTTCATTTGTCTGGCGAATTTAGTAGCGCAAATTATTTCAACTTTTCATAGCGAGTAAGGTTTGGCACGGATTAAAGTTTTCTGCAATCGTAAAACATGGTTTCTCAAAGACAATTCAGTTGTGGTTATTTTTTAAAAACTTTTATCAACAGTTGACTGTAATTCTTTTTCATGCTTTTGTATCAGTTTATTACCGATTTAATTGTGTTGAATTAATAAATGAAAACAGTCGATGAAAATCCATGCTAGTTACTGTATTTTAATATTATGCACATATTGTAAATTAAGAATTCAAAATGACATGACAAATACAAAACAAAAACTGTTGAAGGCATTGGTCACACTCCCAAGTCCCAACAGTACAAAAAAGTTTGAACAACAATTCTTTTTTTAACAACATCCGTAATTGTACATGCAACTATAATACAAAAAACATACTTCATAATATTTATCATCCTAATGCACTATTGTAAAGTATAACAACAAACATCCACGACTAGAACGCTATACAGGCTTCAGAAAAAAGGATTGCCATTATTAAAACTGATTGTAACGAACAATGATAACAATAATACACAATAACTCGACATAAATAAATAGTATAATATATTATACAAACACATATAGAATGACGATAAGAAATGGAAGTTTTTGTTCAGAAAGCGCATTTGGAAAGATTTTTGTTTAGAAAAAACTCATGACGAGCGAGCGTAATAAAAGGATTCGAAAGTTCTACTAGTACAATAATGATAATTACTAAAAAATTACAAATAAAATGTATACCTATGTGACATATTTATGGGTTCTTGTGAGTTGTGACTCGAGGTTAAAATGCAAGAAATTTCATTAAAAACAAGTTATATACTAAATTCTAACTCATCTAGTTAAGTAATACAAAAAGTATACACGACAGCAGCGATTAATTAAAACTAATTACCGAGTAAAAACAAATCAAGATAAACTTTTGCTTTGTTCTAAGTAGACATATATTGTGCAGTCACCTAATGTTGAAACTGTGGAGCATTTCATGTCAATTTTTATATTGACAACGTTATACATTACACTACATTAACAATTATTATGGCCAAAACGCGAGCATAACAATCTCCAGCGCTCATATAATGTTCACTAACAACGTAATATATGGACATGGACCATAGTAAAAAAACGAATTGCAAAAGGAATCGTCATTTTCTTGAGATCTCTATATAACTTGACCCAACATATAGTAGATGTATGCATGTAAATTATAGTAGGCAATTTAAAATTACTACACTGAATCACATTTAAGTTGCTAAATCATTGAGAAAGAGTAAGAAACTGAGACATTTGCCATTACTACAATCTAACAATTAACAGGAGTATTTTTTACGACATAGTATGATGGTTTTTAAAGTTTAGATTAGATCGAGTACAAAACACGATCAATTTGATACTTAATAGATAATCGCGGAATGCTATTAATTGTATAATTTAAATACGATAGTAGTTGTTCTTCACAATATATTTAACCGCTTATGACTGTGTTCACGAGTCCACAGTTGTTGTACCGGAAATATGTTTGAAGAAAAAGCATCTTAATATTAATTAACGAAAAATATCAGTCATGAAAATAGTTTATACAGGAACTTCACTATCGCTAATATTTCGAGGACATCAAACGCGATGTTGCTGGTGACGTGCTTCTTTATGGTAGGCCCCCGCGTAGGGATTCCCACTGCTGGATGGCCTTCCATTTCCTGTTCACAATGAAAACAAAAGCATACGTTAAACTTTTGATGATATCAACGGAAATTATCTTCGTTGTATATTATAATAATTCATCTTGTCATTAACCTTTATTTCTATTCGGCCCTCTTCCTTCCCCGAAACCGTGCGGAGGGACTTGCGGACGTGGTGCACTTGGTCCTGGTCCAGGGACAATGGCGCTGTATGGCGGTGGTGCACCTACATGACTATTATTACTTACTGGGGTTTGAGAATTGGCTGCGCGATAGTTTTGATTTCGCTGGTAAATGTAAAAACGATTCCAAATTAACTTTAAATGATAATTTCAATTAAATTGTATTGATTGTATGTCATATTGCTGTGTGGCTCATGACTAACATGTCTTCGAAGAGTATTTATAGGTCTTCTTAACGTATCTCCAATTCTTCTGGCAGGTGCCTTCTTGGGATTTGAGGATGGAGTATGAACTGCGCAACACTTGATGAAAAGACCCATCAAGATTATGAAACCTACTCCCATAAGCAGAACGGCCCACCAATACTCCTAAAAACATTCCAATAAAAATTAAGATTTATAAAAACTCTTTCAATGTCTTGTGCGAAATCAGATAGCAACCTCTTTTCATTTAATTATTATACTTACCGTCACCCACTGAGCAATGTTTAAGAGTGTTTGCCTGTTGAAAAGCAAATTCTTTAGACGAGCCAGAGGTCCTTCTGCATCCACAGCTCGACATTTAAGAAAGACATCGCAATATCCCTGTAAATAAAAGATGAATTAGTTGTGTTCCATAGAACAAAAATATTCATAAGCAAAATCCCAATTCTTGTTCTTTACCTGGAAGTTGTCGCATGGAGCTCCAGGTCGGAGACTAAGTCCGCCTGGAAGACCCTTCAGCTTGAGTTCAGATGTCGAGCGACATCTACCAGTATCATCAAAACAGGCCAGGTCACAGAGCTTTCTCTTGTCCACGTTCTTATCAGTGCTTGATAGGAAGCACTCCCGCAGTCCATACTTGAGACAAATGGATCCACGGCATTCACCATTTTGGCAAACTTGCGTTCCATCGTTACATGGAGTAAGCTCAGTTTTTGGTTTCGGCACTGGGCACTGCGCACTAGTTCCGTTGCAGGAGGATGTGAAGCTACAATCTGTTGCATGTTTGCACAACATGTTTTGCCCTTTATCAATATAATGGCAAGTGTTGTCGCAACAAGGACCTTCACTTGGACTGCATCTGGCGTGCTGCTTCCTTTTACAGCCAACTGCTGACGGATTCTTTCTTCGATCCTCTTCGCTGACCTGACGAGGGTAACAGCAAGACTCCTCGCATTCTTCGTATGTAAATCCACAGTCGCACTCCTCTCCTTCTTCCACAATTTTGTTCCCACAGAATGTACCGTTCGTGGCTGCGATAAGCATGTATGATGGTTATTAAAATGGTCTTCTCATTTCACTTCACTATTTTTAATCCATTCGCAATGTCGTACTGAGAAAAACTTACCAATGAAACAGTTCACCTTCTTATTGTCATGAATAATGGCGTCTAAAACGGAGGATATATTTCTAATGGAACACTCCGAAAACTTGGAGTTGTTTGGGCGATCTCCACTTGTTGCAGATGCAAACATAATGAAATTTCCGTCAGATCCTCCAGGACGACATTTGTTCGGGTAATCGTGCTGCACAATTCAAAGGAGAAATAGTTTAGTTTTTTGCATAATACAGAAAGTGATTACATATCAAGCTAGTATGGTTCTAAACTTACCGGTGAACCGAAATTGTGCCCTATTTCGTGAG
Source organism: Sinella curviseta (assembly GCA_004115045.4). NCBI lineage: Eukaryota > Metazoa > Arthropoda > Collembola > Entomobryomorpha > Entomobryidae > Sinella > Sinella curviseta. Next base: position 34,184,298 of record CM023203.3, on the reverse strand, counting down.
CAAGCGTCAACTGGGAGACTTTTGGGGGAACGCGACTATTGTAATTTACGAACGTTATAATGCCTGTATTCAGACTTCGCTTAGTTGACTGGTAATTCCCATTAACTGTTTCCGTATATGTTTTGTATTTTTCACAAACTCCGCCAGAAGCACCTGTATGAGTAATATTTGGAAATACCGTGTTTTAGCTCATTTTGCAATTATATACAGTTATTTGCATTAGCCTTAACTATGACTGACCTGAAGCAGATGCAACCCAGGCGAGACCCAAGGTCCCACCCGAAAAGTCTCTGTATGTGAACACGTAGGCTAAGCAGAAAATCTCATGGTCTTGTAGTGAATGCAAATTAAGAAAGTTGCTGACATCAATGTTAGGAGCGCAGAAGGGATTTTTGTCGTTTCCTCTATAATCCACTCTACAAGTCTTGTCAGTGTCAATCTGTTGAACAGCAAAAAAATCATGTTATACTTTACTCAAATGAGCTTATGTTTTGTTTTAAACAGCGATAAAACACGAACCTTAATTCGCTGTACTTCAAATCGTATATTCTTATATGTATCTTTTCCATCAAACAATGTATTGGAATATATATGGTTGACTGCTTTAACGTGCTGAGCAATTAGCGAAAGGATTTCTTCCCGAATTTTGTTCTCATCGTTCGTCCTTTCCTGAAAATGTAATGAAATGACAAACATGTGTAAGTAAAGCCATTTATATTTAACATCCATCTTTAATTCATTTACAACGCAGCAGTACCTGTTCAGCTATATGACGCCAAAGGAGTGGATCAGTCTGAATTGACAGAGTGCACGTCGTCTTTGAGTTTGCATATGACGACCTCGCGGCTCTCCTAACACGACTAGGATCTCCAAAGAAAGTAGCTCCCCCGTGAGAACTGTTTTTGGAGTCGATGTGATTAGCCTCCTTGGTGTACTTGGCAAAGGCCCGATCAAACTGATCCATGGCAAGAACATTTGGATAGTCTGTGGTCAGCGCTTCAGCTGCTGCAATACGAGATTGAAATGCCTTGGCTTTTGGGTGGTTGCTGTCAATAATATCTTCCACAGCAGAATTTTGGATCTGCTCCATCCATTCCATAACCTCATCGGTAAAACCACAACCTTTCGCATGACCTAAAATAAAAAATTTCATACATTTTATTGTCATTAGTTAATTAAAAGAATGAGTAGGTACTGATGTGTCCATATATCAATTAACAAGCATGCGTACCTGTTCTGTTTTGATGATAAGGGTCGTGGACATCTTCTTCCGAGTATATCACAGAATGAAGGCTGGCATTTGTACTTGACTTGGGGTATTTATTCGATCTCTCTACATAAAACGTCTCTTTTGGGGTGATGATTTTTCCATCAAAAACGCCATCTCTCAACGATCCAAACACTGCACTTTCTGGATCGTCTATATATTGCGTATATAAGAATTGTTTCATACGGTTAATTATCCCCAATAGTAATATTGGTCATTAAAAGTGTAATAAAGCATAGTTCTCATCACAGAGAGAAACATACCTTCAAGCGTTCCAGTGTAAATGTGCGTTGTGTCGATTTCATTATTTCTATCTATTGCGTCCCCATCAATTTGCAAATTAGGACTAAAAACTCCAGTATCCCGTTTCAGTCTCAATTTAAAATGTCTCCTGTGAGCTCTAAAGTTGAGATGTACCTCAGGTTCCAGAGAATCGTATGCAAATGAATTGCCATCTTCGTTTATCCATCGTTTCACTCGATTATGACTGTCATGCACTTCATTGGTGTCGTAGTCTAATGGTTCATAGTGATGAATATACTCGTTGAGTCGTGTTGCTAGAAAAAAGAAGAAATTTTAAATTATATAAACAGATCAACTCATGTAGATTACGGATTAGTCAAAAGTATAGGTTTCGCTACACGATTCTAGATTCTCTAACCAAAGTAAATTTTCATTTTTCAGAAGGAAACGGAACAGTTCTGTTGTTTGTTTCATTGAATCTGCCGATAGATAATTTCGCAATTTTCCACCCCTCCTCCACCCACAACCGCATTCATTCCGTTCGGACATGAGCATTTTACTACTACCGTTAATAATACCTGCACACAATCTTCTGACGATAATAAGTAGGCAGAGGCATTCTAACAAACGGCTAAACAATATTACTCCACCGAGAGTATTGGCAAAATTACTTGTGGGGAAGTGGTTTATCGAACCATGAACTTTCAGGTAGACCTTAGTATATAATGACCGCCACCGTCGTGAGCTTTGGCATAAATTGCAGACAAGTCAGCCATCATCAGTAGTACAACATAAGCAAGCAAAATACCAGATTGCACGTAAAAGTGAGCAATGTATGTATTACGTGTGATTTTCGTGCAGTTTGCTGTGTGCGGTTGGTAGGAGAATTTCATGGGATTTGCATAAACCGTTTCTCTCGATAAAACGCAAAGCCTGCCTAGAATGGCGTTGAGAATATAGCATCCAACATCCTTCAGTTTAGAATTATATGGTGAATTATAATCCTCAACTTTCATGCGTAAATTTTATACCTACTCAATTCTTTAGACTCTCGTCTGCCACACACGGCCAACAATAAAACAGGAACAGTAGTGGGTAGGATTGTAGGCTCAGTAAAGGATACATTTCTCGTTTTCACTTCCTCTCTTTCATGATGGTTGTGTGTGAAATGAGAAAATCTCAAGATGCTAGTATTAGTATAAAAATGGTAAGCGATTCAAATTGATGTGATGTGAAGGTAGACACCCCTGATGGAGTAGAAGTATGAGTTGAGATGGAAAAAATCTCTTTCTAGCATTTTTTGTTGACTCACACATCCATCCACCTGGCTCTATTTTTGTAGAAAACATTACAAGGATTCCACACAGCATCCCATTATTCCTCTCAACGGACAACTGTAACTGGCAGAGTTTGAGAGCTGTTTTAACTTAACACATTCCTCTGCAGATTTGAATTGAAAATAGACAATGTTAAGCAAAGTTTTGGATAAATTAATTCTTTTAGTCTCTTTCATCTACACCCACAACAATATGTATGTACATTTATATATGCAGTATGTACAGTGTAACATGTTTTCTTTATAACGATCTTTTTTTCTCAGCCATTTCATTGTGAACGTCATGATTTTTTTGTTGTCTTCACAGGCAACACCTCTTCATTTGTTCCGATCTTCTGCCTGGTAAAAACTGCGTAAAAAATGTTGGAGATAAGGAATGCATCAGATGAGGCTGACTGCGTGTACGTCCTATTACTTCCACCATCAACGATACTGCATTTTATGGCGATTGTCACGCTTTGTAACTCTCAGCAATTTACACCCAGAATGAGCAGAAGACAGCCAGTAAGAATGGTGAGTTGAATGATTCTGACAAGGTTTCTACCTCACATGTACAATCCTTTTAAAACATTTTAACAACCATTCTGAAATGATGAACATTCACTAAAAAAGTCAATATATAATATCTTTGTGGATTTCCGCTTACTTCCTCTTCAAGGCTCATACTTTCAAAAATAAATTTCGAAATTGTAAAAAATATTTGCAACCATTCCCTTTGTGCATACTTGTCAGAAAAGATATTGATGAATGTAATTACCACGATGTCTATCTTATCTATCTTACGATGTAAAGCTAACCGAACAAAAATGAAATTACTTTTTCGTCGATCAATGAATGATTCTGTTTGAACGGATTCACAACGTAATAGAGTAAGTTTATATTTTCATTCCTGTCCAAAATCTACTGCAATTGCAAGCAATATTATAAATTTACCAAAACTCAAATATTAACTTTGCAAAATACACTTGATTCTACAAGAGCAGACAAAGGAAATTTTACGATTTGTATTTGTGATCCCCTGGTATATATTTGACTTGGTAATGCAAATACTGATGTGAAATATAAAGCTTCATTAGACAAGGCAAACAATATATCATCTAATATGAAAAGGCGAGAGGTAGAGATGGAAAACTGTTTGACTATTTTCATAGAAAAACTGTTTGCTTAAACTAATCATCACATTGTTCAGATGAAGAATTAGAAAATCAAAATACTTGCAATTAGTGACAATATTAATCAAGAAATGTTTCGAACAAGTTTTTCCTTGCATCATTAATGACAATTTCCGTGTGTCACATCAAGAGGTTGACCGATCAAAATCAATATAAACCTTCTCTTGGCAGCTCGCATCGCATCTTTACACAAGATACATAGAAACAGGTCAGGTTTTGGTGATTAGAGTCGAGCAGACGGCGCGGAGTGCTCGTATTCTAAGCATTATGACTCATTGTGACTTATGAGTCTGTTGTACTTAACTTAAAAGTGAGTAAGATTCAGCCGATATTATGCTACGAAATGGTTTCTTTATTGGACCGTGTATGATTGAGCTAGGGTATCCCTATTGTTTCATGATGAACAGATATGAATATTGTGCACTACACATTATTTTGCTACCACGCACAACACGACTTCAGAATGACAAGCCATTAAAACTATTGACACCTTTTGAGTTTTGAGAGAGAATGAGCCAAAATGTTTATTATGGTTTAAAAGGCGCAAAAGTTCATTTCATCATCATGAACTATAAAGTGTGCTGTCATGTCGTATGTTGAATATTTTTGTCAGAATCTGCTGGGAGACCAAAGGCCCTTTTGTTCCGCTTGAGCTGAAAAGAGATATCAAGCGTATCCCACATCAGTAAAGTTATGTATGAACTCATGACTCCACTACATAGACAATTACTCCTGCATGACGTATGTATATAACGATACGAAAATCGTGATGGATGACAAAATAACATGAATCTAAACCTAATCTAGCCTGGGATTGAAAACAAAATTACCACGACTTTGTTGATGACGACACTTCATGAAAACTTACTAAGCAGTTCATAACATAACACATCACTGTTCGGTGTGTGTATCAAGTTTGATGTTATTTACCTGTCTGCCTTGTTATTTGTGATATTTCAGTCGTGTTTGACTTTAACTACCTCGGAGTAATAGGCGTATTTGTGACACTTCACCTATTTTCATAGGTTATTGACATTTTTATCTTTCAACACTCATATCAGTCAGACAGAGAATAGACTATTTGTTATCCGCAAGGGAAGAGCTCTATTTAATTTATTCACAAACAGTAAGTTGAATGTTACGGTACAGTAAATTCGCAAATGAATGCATGACATGGAAATGACAAATGACTCACGGGACGACAGTTTGTCGAATGCGCATACATATGGTGCCACTGTATTACGGTGTTTTAATTGTAATTCTCAGTCACTTTATAACTGAGTTAAAATCGCTAAGACGAACAGCATTTGTCAACAGAGAAAGCAGAAATAGATGACACGTCTAATCATAAATAATATTTTGAATGGTATAGATAAGTAAGCATGATATTTCACAAGAAGGCACGAAAGAACAGTACTTTATGCCTCCTTTCATTATACAGGTGAGCTAACAAGACAAACCACACCACAGTATAAATACCAAGACAAGCCATCATACAGTACCAAAACCTCCGTACGATTATTAGCGTTATTTCGTTTCAACATTGATGTACCTGTAGTTAGATAGTCGCCAGGAATGAGAAATGATAAGATGGAAATTGTTCTGCCAAAAAATCTACAAAATTCCAATCTATGTCACATTGTTTTCGGCATTTCGCTGCTCAAGACAAGAATTTCAATTTAGTCAAAATGTTCTCAATAAAAGCACCTTTGGGAAATATTGCAATGCATCAAATATGCAAATATAACAGCAATGTACATATATTCCAGCTCCTCCAAAGACACATTAAATTATAGCTACCTATAATATTATAAATGTAACAAGTATGCATGCAAGTTTTTACCAGGGAGACATTCTCATGTATTTTGCGACAAGTTGCGTCATCGTGTATCTCCTCCTTTTTCCATGTTGTCCGATATATAATTATAACTCATAAATTTTGGTTGAGGTAATATATAGGACAAAAGAGAAGGGAAAAGAGTCGCCTTCCACTATGCTAAAAGTAAGCTTCGAATCCTGCTACTATTTTCAGGGTACTTGATACTATTTATATAGACGTCACTTTGTGCTGAAATTCAATAACAGCGGAAGTAAAACACGGAGACCGAGCGCCAGCACAAGAGAATGAGGAAAGTGACATCAATAAATTAAACCACTGAAACGTACATAAACCACTTTCAAACGCAAACCAAGCAGAGCAGAGGGCAACAATAGTTTGCTAGTCGGATGACGAAGGATATTGGCCTAAAACAACCCTTCACATCACAACTATAAACATGCACATGCACATATTATGTTGACAAAACCGACAAGGCAAATTATGTTCATGGTATAAAATTTAGGAAAATCGAGGAATGGGGCTACACAATATGGTGGATTATTATGAAGCAAGAAATGCCATATCGAAATGCGTAATATGTAGGTATGTAGAAATCAACGACTAACATGACGTTTTTTATCTCGACTACAATACGTTATTATGGAACAAATTTTAGCATGCAATTTTCAAGTACGTGTTTGTGTGTACACATACTTTGTTTACTTAACAGCTCTTTTAAATATGTGCATTCATCTTCAAAATTATTCCTCGATTCACAGAGTGACGAGCGTTGTTGCGTCAGTCACCATCTCTAAAACATTTTCATTCGCGCAAACTTTTCCTCAGAGCTGCGATCATTCATTCATGGAGTTGATGCTATTTTTCACGCGTTTAAATGAACAGTAAAAAAATCTTTGCATGGATGGTTAACTTTATCATAATTGAAAACCGTATCATCGCTTTGAAACAAGGAAGCAAGTTTTAAAACATTGTGAAAGGATTTATATGACCAACCCAAGTTGTATGGAATTGAGCACGTTTTTATATTGCACATAAACCTGTACAAATAATAATAAAAAGCATTATGATGATGATAAAAGTATGTAGATATATTAATATTTTAATAGTAGCTGTTTAAAAGCATCAGCCCAAAGTAAGAAACTAAAAAATCGCACGCCATACGTTCATGAGGTAATCGACTCTTCAACTTGGCGATGATCATTGTCATCATCAGATTTTTTTTCAATGAAGCGTATAGCAGCACATGCGCCCACAAATGTACGGCAGATTAACAGGGTTTAATGCAAAATGCATTACTGCAGCCAAATATTATTTTGTATAAATGGGTCTTTAAAGCCATTTTATTCATGAAATCATGGTGCAAAAGCTAAAGTTTGAAAGAGATAACGGATATATGCGCAAATCTTTTATATTCCACTATGAAGTCAATTGAAATTCTCGCAACATAAAGTATTATATAGTGTAGTTGTACGTTTTCATATCCTACATTTTAATACATGTAGGCAATAAACTACGAAGTACGAACACTGTACAATGTTGATTCGGGGCCCAGATACGCCTACAAATTTTCCACACTAGGTTTTTTATAGCTTTTAACAATGAAATCAACCCATTTCCTTACCCCATTCATTCATTTATTCTCTATTCACTTCCTTTGTATAAGAGATTTAACTCGGGATTAGCATACATCTATTCTATACTACTGTAGACTTTTTTTTATGCCACAAAAATATAGAAACGCAAAATGTTGCTCCAGTCCTCTCTCCCACTCCCCTTGTTCAAAGACTTTTAAATTCTCTCACTACTTTTGGCAAGAGAAGGCTATATTTCATTGTGCAATTCACGAGAAAAGTTGTTAAAAAAAGTGCAAAAAAATATCTTCTGAAAATCTCTATCACATGAATGGTTTTTAAGCTTGATATAATCTTAATTTATACTCCCTATTATCATCACGTATCAAAAAGGCGGTACATAGAGAACAGAGCAGACAAGACAATAAAAGAATATAAAAACTTCATAATAATGATATAGTTAAATGTACTACGTTTTCTTCCTGTCAGCTTGATCATAATGACATGAATTATGTATCACATATATATTTTAGTAGACTGGGGAATAGGAGAAAATAAAAAAAAGAGAAAGAATACAGTATTTTTCTGGTTAGGTATGTATTTCGATTATGCGTACTATGCATTTTTTCAACACAAAGACTTTTGCATTGACATAAGAATGTAATAAAAAACCATTAAGCGTTCGCAATAAAGCTTGAATTTGTATATGTAGATATATTTATTAAATGGTATTATGAAACACATCTAAACCAAACAATATCAGTACCTTCACCTGTCGATGTGTACCTTTTTCTTACCTCGTCCACATTATGTTCTTTGACAGGGTTACATTTTTCCCTGATTATACCTGCTTTAGTTGCCTTTTCCGAACCCCACAACTCTTTTATGTACTAAATACCATCGACATCATACTAGTATTACGAAAGAACGGGACGGCATCTCAGCAAAGAATGCAGTAGTTTAATTTCCTGTAAATGTACGGAAGTCGTCAAAGAATGCTGACTTTGCGCAATGCTACGATGAACAGAACAAAGGGATGTTCAAATGACTGGATCCTTAATGTTCCCATCCTCACACAACCACCATAAAGATCGAATTAATAAAAAATATACGATGTGCAATACATTGTTATTGTTACTCAAATCCACTATATCTCATCACTGATTCTCATCTCAAGGATAATTTTGGTTAGCTATACAAACTTACCATACATGTTGCATTAGTATAGTGTTTATATTACTCATAATACTCATAGTGAGTGGTGAAAGGTAAAAACATACGTGCCTTGGTGCAGTATGATCGCAATATAAAAAATATCACGTATAGACGAAGTCATCCATACAAATAAAGACTGCTTTCATATATATCAACTGTCTGAATCTTTCCAGTGTATTTTTAGACGAAGGAAAATGAAAGGAGAACAGGAAGGTTCATAAGATGAGGAATCTCAGTCAGTGTGAAAGAAAGATATATTCGTGGTTGCACAGGCATAAGTACACGTTTTATACGGTATTCCTTACTGTTGTACTACATATTATAATTCTTTATTAGGTCTTACATAACATACCATTGCTGCGAAAATCTCATTCGAGCAGAATTCGGTTCAAGGTAAAAGAAATCCATCTACTATGTGTGTATTTCTTAAGAAATATCAAGATTTCGCCAGTCAGTAGATGTGGCACACCGTAAAAGGCATATAAAAACGAATTAGGTTTCCTATCTAAATGCGCAACGATATTTCATTGCTTTCAACGAAGCCGTACTATAATATATAATGCAATACATTGAAGAGTGATATTTCATCAGTTATCCGTTTCTAATTCAAAGGACGAAAGCTAAACAAATAAGAGAGTTGAATATTTTGATAATTATGATTTAATGACATGTTGGAAGAGGAGACATGTTTTCTTGCTGCTTGAAGATGCACATATTTCGGGACACAGTAGACTGAAAAATAATATTTGATTCACTTGACATGTGATTGCCACGTCACTTGAAATTGTCCATGAAATCGGAAAATGGGACTTTTTAGAAATGCCACAGATACTACAATTAGATGCAAGAAATAAACTGCATTGGGTTTAGATAACACATTAAAAATTCAAGATAAGTAGTGTTACATAATATACAGACAGTATTGACAAGATGTTGCAAAGGCAGACATAACATCCCACTTCTCTTTCTAATTTCTGCTTACAGGCTCTAAGGCGAAAGCAAGCGCTCAAATGGAACTGCGCGTTTTCACCAAGGTGAAAGCTCTCAAAAGTTTAAATGACCCTGTTGTAGACACTCGCCTTTCATATCGACACGACAACTTCAATGACAGCTATTCACGGTGTTATTCAGCTGTCAGTCGCTACAGTTCCCATCAATTCTGCAGCACATGCATAAAAGGTGGAATACTCAGTAGAAAACATAAATTGGCTGACCTGCTTATGTGAGCTAATGGTATGAAATAACATTATCAGACGTGGTAACTGTATAACATAAATGTTAAAATTGGTTGAGAAATATTTCATGCCAACGGTTCTGAATCACGACGACCATGCTCATTTATTCACAAAAGAGAACTGGAAGAAAAAATGCACAAAATCTCAAAACAAAGTTATGCAACAATGACATTTCGCATTGACAATGAGATGCCAATAAGCGAGTCAAGCTAAGGTACAATGTACAATTTTACAAGTCTCTGGAATCCACATGAATACAAATCCAACTGATTACGGTGATATATTTTATTGAAGAACCCAAGAATATAATATTGGGGAATTTTTCTTCCACAGTTGCTCATGAATAATATGTTATGTTAATAGGAATATTATGAACGGTGATAATGCGAGAATATTTCTTTAGACGCAAAGAACGCTGAATTTTCCTTCTTTAGTCAACAAAAAAGTTGTGCCCACTACTAACTTGCACCAGCAAGTAACAACAAAAACCAACCTGGTAGAAATTCCCCCCTCACACACAAAGTATTTCAAAAGACTTTTTCATTTTAGTCTTTTAGAAATGAAGATTGGGGAGACGACATAAACGGTATGCCACAAGGAGAAAGTCGGCAAACAAACATGCACTCATACATATACGACATAAAGACATGCTTGGAAGGAAACTTGCTATTTTCTTTCCAGTTGCAGTTAGCCCTATTCTTTTATACACGAAAACTAACTTCTCCCTGAAGCCGTTTCCCTGTTTGTCTGAAGAAGAAAGGAAGGAGAAAGAAAGAAAGAAAGCCTATAAAAGGCTATGTATATATGTACCTAAGAAAAATATAGGTTTAGGCATTGTATAACGCACGATAATAGTTGCTTGCTTCGCAGAGTACCTACCAGCAGTAGTTACACATTCAGAGACTTAGTGAAAGCGACGGAGAAAATCAATACACCCACGCATAGTGTACACAGTATATTGCACAATAATTATATGCGAACAAACGTCTGCATAAAGGTATTCATATCTCCTTGTAACCAGCAATGGAATAAAGAAATTATCCCTTCATCAACGAAAGTTTATCACACGTAAAATATACATTCTCTTTAATTCAGCACGGCAAATGAAAGCCGACAAGAGTGGCAGCACGAACCAAGGAGAACAAGTTTGCCTCCCCTTTCTTTCTTGCATTCTTTGTATTCATCACAGAAAATTTTTCCTTTGTCCCTCCTAAATATGCAATAATAATGATATGAAAGCAAGTAGAGATAAAAGGTAATTTCACAGGTCGAAACATTTTAATAATAACAAGCCAGCATCGACACGTGTACAACGTAGGTCTTTTCTTTTGATCTTACGACAAATGAAACTGTAACGACCCTACCATCAGCAAGTAAAAGCCCAAAACTGTGTGCTTCTTCAACATAGCAGCAGGGGCTGGAGAAATGTGATTGTGATGAGCACAAGAGTTTATCAGAATGCATTATCTAAAAGTATATACTTTACGAAAGGAATCAAAAAGTTACATCCCGCTGCTGCTGTTACATAATATTATAGCGATACTGCACTGTGATGATCACCATTACCAGATCATACAATTCAATATGCATTAAAAATAAAGAGTAACGCTTTTCTTCTATCAGTCTTGTCGATCGGGCGCTTTTCCTATAACGGCCACATTTACTGTTCTCTCTCTTTGCAGTCTTTTCTGCACATCTTTTCTCTCAAACGGTGCAATTTTACAAAGCTGTTAATGGACGCGCCAACCTAATAACAGTTGTTATTTTCATTTTACGGCACGAGCACACTCAGCCGTACAATCAGATTTATAGCAGAAATATTTCGTATTTTCTTTTTGGTGTTTCTCCAGCCCCACTTTCATTCTTTCAACTCTTCTCCTGCTTAGAGAAAATTAAAACTTTGTTGTTACAAACAGGAAGCGAGAGAAAAACAAAAGAAACAGACAATAACTTATCTGTCAGCATGTAGGAGTGTATGCGTGAATGCGTAGTTCCTATTTTCTTGGTCCATATGCACATACTTGCCCAAAAAAATGTTTACAATGTTTAGAGAAAATACCAAAAAACACCCAAAAAACCAAACCAAAGCACATAATCAACTATGGCGGCCTAGCAGCAGCAGAGAAAAGGATCACTCCTCCAGCGGAAACAGCAGACGCTCGTAACAATGGTAAAAAATGGAAGCATCATGTATCAAACATTTACGACCTCTTTTTATTATTATGGTAGTAGTAGCAAAAGTAATGGTATGGTGGAGAGGAAATAAAAAACGAAAGAAGTTTTGGTGTGCCATATTACATTAGAGAGAGAAATAGGAGTAGTCCCAAATTCAAAGTTTTTTCCTCTTTACTCACTGTCCTCTCCTTTCCTCTTTCCTCATTCTTTTTTTCATGCTTTTACGCACACGATGCTACCGCTACTGCCATCGAATGTAGAGAAAACCAGAGAAAATGAATGTAAGCAGTGACGCTGCTCCGTGTAGATGTGAAAGCAGCTATAATACATATTATCATTGTACTTCTGCATAGTTGAGTCATGTGGGCATGTAGCAAGAGGAAAGTACAAACTTTAATGCTACGAAAAGACCCTGAGACAGTGGTCTCCCCACCACATAAAATACTTTTGGTGAAATCCTCGTAGAGGGAAGAGTGCACACAATGGATAACCTTTATACTTTTTGCTTTCCTCTTCCAAACTAAACAGCGGCCAGGCAAGCATGATCATGATCATTGCCATCATTATTATAAGACTCTAGTCAACATACCGTTTCTCAACATTCTGATTGTATTATTGTTATTCTCTCAAATGAATGAAAGCCGTATGTGGTGTCGGAGTCTGGTCTACTGCCGCCGGATGAAATGCGTAGAGAGTAACGATATTCGACAAAACTGGGACCATGTAGGCCGTCACAATGCATATCACATCACACACCATCATATATTATCACTACTACTACAACAGGCATCAACAACCATTCAACCACACACACACACAAATGAACACACTGTTCACTTGCATTTGCTTGCTTTCCCTTCATTTTATGTTAGCAATGGCCCCCATTCTAGTCTTATCAAAGATGAAAGTAGGCTTGCAATTTATAGAAATGTGAGCTTGCCTATTAATAGGTAGGTATGAAATGAATACGTGATTTTCATGCATATGTGTATAGTAAATAATAATATGGGAAATGGAAAAAAGAGGAATATGAGAAACCAAACCACTCCTCAGATCAACATTCCGTATTTTGACAAAATAGGAGTATGTCAACTTCACATTCAGGAATCAGGACTTGCGTAATAATATTATGTAAGAAAAATAACAGCCAAACTGTTATGGTCATATAAGTACGTTACGTAGTATTGCACAAGTCATGTTTTTCCTTACACACGTGCTGCGTAATATAAACGCACTTACATAACACATTAGGTATTAAGATCCAGAAAAAAGGAGGTCGGTCGGCACACAACCAGCAATAAACAGGAAAACTGACTGAACATAAATAGAAATACCTCCCACGAATGGATGCATAGTTTAAGCAGACTCATACAAAGAAATTGCCAACTTTATAAGGTGATCCCTTCAGGATATCAAAAAAAGTTTTCCTCTGGTTTACCCAAATTCAGCGCTTTCCTGTGGTTGTGTCACACAAAATCCAACCAATATATATGCAAGCCAGAAACTTGACTAGAGTCAGCAATTGTAAGGTACCAAATATTACCATTTTTTACCTTTACGCAGCAAAGACGACAACATCAGTTGTCTGACTCGTGGTGTGGTGGTGGTGATGATGGAGAAAGTATAAATATATGCGCCAAGTTTCTCGGAATCATCAGCACGGTCACAGCAAGCAGAGGAATAAAATAAATGCTATGGGAGAAGCGTGGATGAAAAAGATCCAGACTGTCGTTTGGGAGCTTTCTCTTTCCTTTTTTATTTATTCTATGGGGTTTACTCTACTCTTGTTCTTTCCCTTTTCATCCTGCCTTATTAAGTGGCCCTAGCTACTCTTTGAAATCGAATGTGATGTCTGTATGTCTGTCCTTGTTCCCTTATTACAGATTAATGGGAAGGGTAACGTCAACCAAAAACCAAACCGATTCAGTCCATTCGATATGAACCTGAGTAATACTTTCACCACAATATTGTATCGTAGTCAAATTCTTTCATATTATAAAAGCTTGGGCCAATACAAAGTTGAATACTGGTTAGAAGTATTGAAGATATTCAATCTTCCCATGTGGGTCGTAAATAAGAATCTACTCGTTCATTGTCTGACGAGCACTTCAAACGATTTTGCACCCATGCTGCTTGAGAAATGTTATCATTGCAACATTTCAGTATGAGAATAGTTTTTTGCTCATTCAAAGAATCTTTTTCTAGCAGCAGGTTTAAAGTGATACTTTTATACTCCACCTTTTGAGGTTTATTACAAACATGCATTCGTCGTTGTCTTTCCTTTCCACGATCCAACAGTCAAAAGATTCCTTCCAAGACTCTGGACGACTTTGACAAATATTCCGCCCTTGTGCCCATTCTTTTTTTTATCCCGTAGCCGTAGACGAGACGTATAGTCGTTCAGCTCGTCTGATATATTGCTAGCAACTATTACAACTGAAAGAAACAACTGTTCGACCGATCCAACAATGAATTTTTCAAGCTGGCAGTCTCGCCAGTTGTTGATTTAAGAACAAGAATATTTACACTACTTGCGTTAATGTGGGTTTAAAATAGTTTGTATAGCTACAGGATTTCTTATATTTTTCACAAAATGTAACCCGAACGCCAGACATAGATATCGAGTCTAGAAGAGCCAGTTGGAATGGAATAACTGATTACCTATCTATATCAAATATTGTACCAATTTCGCCGATTCGTAATAATGCTCTATGCGGTTGTCTTAATATCACACGTCATATCTCGTTTGTTACTGATACTGAAATCATGCGAAAGACATAATTTACTGCAAATATGAGCTTTCCAATAATAAGGCAATATTACGCATACAAAACTTCTGAGTAATTGGCAAATTGGCTTCTTGATAGTTCTTGGTGAGCTTATGCATGGGTTGGATAATGCCTAGAACCGAATCTGACGACGGTGCTTAGATTAAGATAGGCACAGTTATACCGGTGGATAAGATATAGAGCTCTAAATATTAGAAATGAACCTAGGTACATAATATATAGGATTATACAATCGAGCTAACTTTTATACTGCAATGAGGAGATAATATTTATTTAATAATATTATTATATATTCGGAATTGTATTTTTGCTGATTCAAGAATATTTTATAGCTATTTTGTAACAATATTGCAATCATTCGATACATAATATTCTCAGTATGTATGTACATATACGTATTGTACGTTAGTTTGATGCTAAACATTCGATGAAAAGCAAACACTAAACGTAGGCATCTTTTTTATGTTTGGTTCGTGCTTTTGCTAGGCTCGGTTTTGTACGACATGGCATTTTCATGCTGTGTTGTTTTACTACTGTTTTTAAGTTGTAATTAAAATTATTAATCACAAGGAGGTAATACAATAGTGCGTTGTGCCTACCTATAAAAGCTTATTGGCATCCGTCAGTGTATAAACGTAGATAGATGATACTAATGCCTACGACTTACTTGTCTTTGTGACGATATATACCTCTGTTTGTAATTCCATTTTAACTATGACTCATAATCTGAATGCTGCATTGTTTGTTTCGCATTTGCCCTTAAGCAAGGTCCCAACTATCTCATTTCCGGTTAAAGAGCTCTATCTAAACCTACAACGGAAGCCTTGTAGAATTGAATATATGATTATGGTGTCTCCATACGAACTGTTGGGGATGAAGATATGGTGAGCAATGTTAATATGTTATCTTATTTCGTTTATTATTCTACTGCGCTAGAACAAATGCCATGTACTTTCATGTGCCGCACACATCCCCACACGCACCATAGATGTATATTTGTTTCAGCATTTTACAAATCTGTTGAATAAATACACAAATATAAAACAATGTGAGCTCGCGACTAACATTTAGCTTACAGTAATAGATAACGTATGACACAAATTTTGCACCATACACTGTGTATGAATAGGTCGATTTTTATCGACATTAGGCGTAATTTACCTTGCATAACATTTTTTACAGGAAAATATAAAATTGTACGAGTGCATACTATTAGTGTGTTCAGGATCTGACCTAATATTTTAGAAAATATATTTCGGTAAGCCCAAAAAATGACATTTGAAACAGAATGTTTGAATATAGACAGTGTCCATATAGCAATAATTTGCATATATAATAAAGCGTGCTCCTATGTACATCCTGTTTTAATTTTTCTTTACTGTTATGTTATGCGCTGCATGTTTTCATTATCAAAATCACATAACCACAGCATTCATAACAAACTACATGTATAGCTACATATCATATTCGTACGACAATGTAAGCAAGTCAAGGCTACCCTGTGGTTTGTTCTAAAAAATATTTTATACATTTGCATAGAGAAATGTAGGGACTGTTTCTATTATACACGTTAATGCATTGTTAATTTTTACTATTTATGCATTTCAATGAAAACGAAATATGATCCACTGCAAGGAATTTACAAAAGTGCTAGATGGAAAAAACAGTAGGTATCATTCCACTTTTTATCGGCCAGGGTCCATTTGTACATAGATGGTTTAGTAGCGTTCAAAGTGCAACAATTTGTTCTCGGTTTTACTAATTGCTAACTTAACCTAAACAAACCTTTGCATGTTTAACATTTCAAGTCATAGTAATTGTACACTTCCGAATCAATTGTAGCCTTGCTTCATGTTCGTAAGGAAATTAGAAATAAGCACATCGACATGAAAATTACAGCTTGCGTATTACAAGTGCATTATGATACCAAAATATATGGTTAGGTAGTCTTGCCACGTGTATTTAAATGTTTTTTTTGCAATAATTCTACCAAGAATTCGACATAAAGTCGCAACTTAATAGATAAAGGATGAAGGAAGTTAAGAAGCAATTTTCGCACACCATGCCACTAAATTTGGATTTTGGCAGAAAGCGTTTTAAAATATGAGACCAAGCAGAAGGGTACATTTCAACGCATTCCGTACATTGAGAAAATGGCGCTGTTATAATATGTATATAGTCTACCAGACAAGTTGCAATAATGCAGTTAGTCCTTATCTTATCGCAAATCTCATAAACTTGCACCTGCTATTGCCTGACACAAACAAAGGAACATTTTTGTACTCAAGGGGTTTTCAGACCCAAAGGTTTTGCAGTCGTCAACAGAGTTAACATAAAAAACTTGCCTCTATCATGCCTCCACTTACTGACTCAATTTTACATTTCAGCAGAAGTTTAACAAAGCAGTAATTGCAAGTAAATTGAGGAAGTGTGATTACCACTACTACCAAACTTAACCAACTACTTACTTCAGCAACGATCGTCGTCATAAGTAGTACTGGCATGAGAGAATTTTGTTGTGTCAGGCTCGGCAATGTCGCGATAATATACAAAAGTAATGTGTTGCATTTTGCCAAGAAGAACAATAATGTAACGGTGCAGTAAAGCACGACGATTAAAGAAACAAAAAGCAAATGACCTTGCTTTAGAGGAATGAGTCAAGTCTGATATGATGAGGTGATGACTGTGTGAATACTGCACTATAATAAAAGAAGGGTTTAACCAGCACCTTGTACCAACATAGTTCTAAAGCCGCGATAAAAAACAAAAAACGTTTGCTCTACATGAATTTCGTCTTTTATATGCAATAGGATTTTTAGCGTTTTCGTGACTTGACATCAAAAAGGGTTTGTGGTAGTGGCCTCCGCCAACTTGATATAAAATCCCATTATGTACCAGGGCAAATATTATATTCTTCTCTTTAAATTAAAGCTAAAATGAAAAAAAAAACAATTATTATTCTTATTTTTACTGGACAGCAAAGGCAGAACTTACATACACGCCTACTTTTTCTCCTGTTCAGAAAGTGGGAAGCAGAAACAAGCTTCTATATGGATGGAATGTATAGGTATGTACTCCCTTTAATTGGGTTACAACAGTTTTTGATGAATACTTAATGGGAGAAACAACGCTGTCACGTACTCAATATTGCATATATACATGGGTTCTTTGAGAGTGTATTCGTGTATCCCTATTGTCACTCTTCAAATCATATACCCAGTGTTTTTGCACGTATGCATTTTATAAACTGTGCAATATGTTGCAGGCATAACGGTCTCTTGTCCTGAATGTGGATACAATTCCAATGTATAAATTTAAGTAAAAATCAATATATGAAAATTACAACATTATTGGAATAACCCTTTCATAAAATGGAGTAATTTTTGCTTGCACAATTTGACTTGTATAAGATGCTTTGTCTGTTATTTCGTAATCCATATTATTAGAATTCTTAACTTGAGGAATCCGTAATCGAATTTCAGTTTTAAGTTACATATGTAATATTATTTTTACCAGCATACCTAACAAATATTTCACTCTTCAATGGATTAAGTTCCACATTTTTTATAGTTCGGTAAGTTCGGTTTTCCTCACATCCTCCTTTAGCCACAGAATTGATTATGCTAAGGTTAAAGTAGATCGAGTTGGGAGCATGTGTTGTAAGACAAGACACAAGATAAGAAGAATGAGTGATACCTTTATCAAATAAGCATAACCCTATAATATGTTGAACAACTATACTGTAGAATCCTTCTTAGCAGCTAGCAATTTTGTCTTTTTGATGAAACAAAGGTCGTGCAACACATAAAAAATGTATAATTTTGCACATGCCACACTTCCTTGTGAGGAAAATTTGATAATTGCATACATGGTTATATAGGGAATGGTTGTTGATTAAATGGGGATGTTGAAGGGTATTTGTAGATATTTTTGCCGTTTTAGACAAACGCATGATATGATATTACATTCATTTCCGTTAGAACTGATAATATAGGTACGCTATGATATTGCATAGTATCATACTTAATTATTTATAAGTAATGCTATTACAAATTTCAGGATTCATTTCTTCTGTCAACGTTAAATCGTAGAGTTAACCTCAACGAAGGACATTGTTTCAAGGTTATCGCGATTAGCTTAAATTTGCCATCGTCAGAAGAGTGGAACAAGATCAAGGTTGTCAGACTAGCTGTTGTAGGACGCCAGTCAACCGTCACAAATTAGTGAAACAAAGAAGATGATGAAATAATCTATAGGTAATCGCGTACGAAAAGTACTCACATGAATTTTAACTTCATAGTATTTACCAACCATATATGCACATAGAAGCATGCTCCTCCACAATGATCTGTTTCACACTAATTAACTTTCTGCAGCCACATGTACTGCTAAAACATCTACTTAGCTATCAGTAGAATCTTACGTTATATAAATCTTTATCACATGAAACTAATGCAACCTAAGGGCTAACCACAAGTTAAAAATTCACCTACCACTACCATGCAAACTATGTACCTTTTTAAGTAAACACGAGCAGATCCATAACTTTTGTTTGTGTACAACTCCTAACAAATTTAGATCAAATACGGTATGGAACAACTTTTATAATAATCATTTACTCGAAAAATGTATCCGGGTAAATCAAGAATGTGTTGAATGCGCGCTTACACAGCGAAAAGGGAAAGGAGA
This sequence comes from Sinella curviseta, assembly GCA_004115045.4. Classification (NCBI taxonomy): domain Eukaryota; kingdom Metazoa; phylum Arthropoda; class Collembola; order Entomobryomorpha; family Entomobryidae; genus Sinella; species Sinella curviseta. The sequence goes on along the minus strand of CM023203.3, from coordinate 34,164,766 downwards.
GTCAAGATTCAAACGAAAGAAATCATCAAGTTGGGGTGGAATATAAAAACAATGAAATTTTGCCGTTAGCTATGTATAATATCCGATAAAATGACCAAGACGAAAATCAGCACAACGCTTTTAAATGTATAAAATTTAAATAACAAAGTTCTGTAAATTTTAGGTATCCGTATGTTTCAAAAACACGATCAGGAGATAGTTGTCTACAAGATCTTTTTATGTTCGTTCATCCGTATGTTATTATTTTCATGTAGTAGTTGAGAATATCCAATTACCCACTTTTCCTTTTCAATCAATCTACACAAATTCATTCACATATACACGAGCCGCATCAAAATTATATTTCACAAATCATACCCCATCCTATTATACACACACCAGAATAGTAAAAACTGGGCCTTGAGCCGTCAAGATGCATAAGAATAATCATTATCGGTACAATAGTTTATGCCATCTAGATAATGTAATGAACGATAATCTTAATGTAATGAGTCATCAATAGCACATCTAATTTGTTGGCCATCAGATAAAAAATATTTTAATGCTACGTCAGTAAATGTGATCTAATAAGACCGACAGCCATATGTACTTTTAGAAGCTACACATGCAACAAAATGTTGCATACAAATCCGTACGCAATGGGTATAAAATTATTGCGATACATATTATGTACCTATGTTCCTTAATGATTCAGATAAATATCGACAAATAAACAATATTAAGCATTATTCTCTGATGCACGCTACACGCTACTGATGACGTCCAGTATTTAAGATATTTGAAAAAATATACTATTAAACTATAGCTGCTATTTCGTATACCTCTTATACTTTTTCATCTCGAATGCACTCCCATCAATTAAAGCTAAAGTGTAAGAAGACAAAATATCTGTCATATTATGATGAAGTAAAAGCGTGACAAGCGTTATATGCCATGTGTCAGTAATGAATAATAAAACAAACTTTTGAAGACGTTTGCTCATTTGCCATCGTTAACTCCATAGAGCAATTTAACTTTTTTTCAAAGTGAACACATCTTGAAACCTCAGCAGAAACGAAATCCTAAGAATGGCACCTTAACAATTGGAAATCTTGCCATTCACTTACACAGGATTTGCCAAAGTGTTGGTTGGCCAACACTTACTCCCTCTGATTACAGTTACATTTTATAGCTACAGATACCACTCAAGACGTTTCATATCGCATTGTTAACCGAATACTATCAGTTCATAATGAAGAAACGAAGGAAACCCCTACTGTAGCATTAACCATAAATACATAGGTAGCTGGCAACAATGTGCTATGTTTGCTGCATGGCTGAACGAATACTGGGGAAATGGACAGACTTTTCTCACCGCTTTAACCAATGAGGCAAAATCTTGTATAACATTTTATAACAAATGGGCGAATTTAGTAAGATCATTTAGTAAGGACTAAGGACACTGAAATGAGCATTGACAGAGAGACAGACAAACATGTCTAAGTCATCGTGACAACAGATGGCAACCAAACCGAATTCGTCATGCATTTATGAAGCAATTCTCTGAGGATTTGTCTCACTACATAACACACACTTCACATCGCACACAATGTGCTCATGTAGTACAAATCTTCATTTAACTTGCTACAACACGAATTTAAATCAAGGACCAATAAGTTCGTTTACACGTGAAATGTTTGTGATGATAAGCAATGTAAAATTACGAACAGCAATTCGTGGCAAATCTCAAATCACTGATGCAATGAAAAGAACAAAATCCTTGCACAGTATGTCAATTCAGCAAGGTGTGTTTAAAGGTAACCAGTGATATTCTACTTTTTCTACGATCAACGACACGAACGAAAGATTCAGCGAAGGTTTACAATTCTCGCGTAATAATGGCACGTGTTTTTGTTGCTACTCATGAATAGTTTTAGGCAGACAAATCAGATAAACTGATTGCTTCGAGTTATTGGTTTTCTCAGCACATTTTCATTGCAGATGCACAACAGAAAACATTTTCCAAAAAAAGTTTACAAAATAAAAAAAGCATAAGTATATCTTTAGTCTACAGACAAAGAGATCACGATTTCAATTTCATCATGCATAAGTACAACTGCATAAGAGGATTGCAAAACTTACTGTGCTGATTGGCACTTATTCAATCTAGTTTCAGCACACTGAAATATATTTCACTCAACAATTCATAAGCAGCTCAAAATTAAAATTGAAGCACATATAAATATTGAATATGTGTCCCTTCTAATTTAATTTTATAATCGTATTTAACTTTGCATGTATTTAGATGCCCATTATTCTCTACGAGTAAAGAATGTACGAATTCAACGGGATTGCTGTATAATAATTCGAATTCGAATCTGTGCAACCTACTTCATAAAAAAGTACATGCTACATGAACATGATGATGCATCATTCACACACACAAGTCATTCGACAGGTTGTTTTTGTTCGATTTTTTTTCTACTAAAAATAAGTGATATTTTGTAGATCTGGGATGTCTTGCTCTATTTAATGCCAATTCCTTTTCCTTATTCCCTCGCTTAAATGTCCCATAGTCCAGGTGAATTTCGGGAGTTTTCCAGGAGATTTTCTGATGATTTATGGGAGTTTTCCAGGTGAATTCCGGGAGATTTTCGGGTGATTTCTGGGAGTTTTTCAGGTGATTTTCGGGTGATTTATGGGAGTTTTCCAGGTGATTTTCGGGTGATTTCTGGGAGTTTTTAGGAGATTTTCAGGTGAATTTCGGGTGATTTCCAGGAGTTTTCCAAGCGTTTTCCAGGAGATTTTCGGGTGATTTCCGGGAGAGTTTTGAGAGAGTTCCATGAGATTTATTGGTAATTTTTGAGGCACTCTGAGTGATTTTTTGGTTAGTTCCTGGAGATTTGTGGGTGATTAAAGGGTGATTTCAAGGTGAATTTATGTACAGTTTTGGGCGAGATCCATGAGTGTAATAGGTGATTTTTGAGAGACTTCTAGGTACTTTTTGTGTGAGTTACAGTTGAATGTCTGGAGAATTCCAGGAGCTTTATGGTTGCCTTTTGGGAGAGTTCTAGGTGCTTTTTGGGAGAGTTTTAGATGCTTTTTGGGAGAGTTTTAGGTGCTTTTCGGGAGAGTTTTAGATGCTTTTTGGGAGAGTTTTAGGTGCTTTTCGGGAGAGTTCTAGGTGCTTTTTGGGAGAGTTTTAGGTGTTTTTCGGGAGAGTTCCAGGAGCTTTAAGGGTGATTTTTGGCTGTTCCAGGAAATTTATATGAGACTTTGAATTGAACATTATAAAATTGGGAGAAATCTGAGAGAAAATTGTTATCCTGCGGGAGATTTTTGGGAGAATTTTTGCTATCTTTTGGGCGATTTTTGGGAGATTTTTGCTCTCGCGCAGGAGGTTCTTGGGAGAAAATTTCAAATTTTTAGTTGAAAATGCACTCTCCTGGGTGCATGCTCGTGGTGTCTTGCCTGGAAGTACCCTTCTTTTGTATAAAACGTATTTTTATACCATTTGCTTACAACTGCCATATGGTTTTATTCACGCACGTTCACTCTCATTCCATCTTCTCAACAATATATACTGTTATTCTCTTCTTGCCTTTTTCATTTTACTTTTATTCACCCTATTCGGCAAATTTCTCACATAACTCAATAGACTTGCCTTATATTATCTTTCGTGTGTACATATGTTGGAGTACAGAAGCATCTTTTGCTGTCCTTATTCTAGCGAAACGAGTAAAGGAGCTTGAGATACACGGCTTAGATTACTCAGTCTTTTCAATTTCGTTTCAGGTGGATTCTTTTTTCCATCAATATAATAATATATATTTTTGGTTCTTTCGTACAAGCATTGCATTGATACAAAAAACTTTGTTTTCTATCATTCAACAACCTCAACAGACATAAAAAAGACACAGTAACAAAAGCGGAAAGGAGATAGATCAGCAATTGTCCATATGTATCTAACCCTACAAAGTGCACGTAACGCTTTTTGTTAGCTTGCCTTGAACACAGATTCCTTTGTTTCACTTCCAGTCGCGAAAATATTTTCTCCAAGCAATCAAAAAGAGCCAATATATTTCATCATCGACCTACATAAAAAATAGACTCCATACTGCTGGCGATGTAGATCAATACAAATCTTCAGATTTTATGGCAATGCCTATTCGTATAACAATATTCTCTTTCAACTACTAACTGTAAAATGTTTTCCAAGCTTCGCTATAAAGTACAAATGTCGAAATAATATAATAATTTATAAAATATATGGCATATTGACAAAAATTGCAGCTTTGAAATCGTTGTAGAGAACATAGAAATCTGTAGGGTTAACCAACGTTCGTTTTACTGAACTTGTAATATCACACATGGTGTTTATTTGATTTTCTAGCGTACTGGACACGTAGTTTTTAAAACCCTAAGCACAAAAATATCTCCCACACGCGTTATGAAGTGGATTCTCACATTTCAAAAATATGGAAACGAGCGCAAAAGGAAATCCGAAATCATAATAGCATATAGCAAAAATGTAATATATCATTCCTAGTCAGCATCCGAGTTGTGTTTGTTGTCATAAAGTGGGATGTGGTATGGTTGTGCTTATTAAGAACACGAAATAACATAAAAAGCATTGTGGTGGTGTGAAATCATGAAGCTCGCCCCCAACACCACACTCAATTCCCTATTCGTCTTAAGTCAACCGGAAAACGAAAGATAAGCTGAGGTTAAGAAGGAGATATATAAAAAGTCTTTCCAGCACTTCTTGATTTCCAGTGCATCTTCTTGCGACTTATGCCACACATTCAAATAATAATACAGTGCCTTCAATTTGCACACCGTTGAAGGAAAAACAAGGTACGTGCTCAGCATTGAAATTTCTCCAAGAAAAAAAACAACTTCCTCAATTCAGCGTTATTTCGGTGAAAGAATGAGAATGAATAGTAACGCAGTATATCATACTTTTTTGACTGCTGCCACTACACACCATATACCACATTCACAAGAATGAGTTGCGTGGGATGTGACGTGGGAGGTACGTTAAGACTGCAAACCTGAACTACACACGATTTATACAGGAGCTACATTCTACATTACAACATTCTGGCTGTTTCTTGGTGGATTTCACCCCTCGAGAAAATGTATGCAAGCACAACATGATCATAATACAAAAAAACTCCCCATGAGTCAATTCCCGGAGTATACCGAAATTTGCATTCCCCTCACTTTCAAGTGACAGAAAACCAATAAAATGAAAAGATAGTTATAGGACGGGAAAGTGGTGGCGTAACAAAAAAACGCATATTAAAACACTTACCTTTTGTAATAAAGGCACAGAGGAATAATAATCATGCATATAGATGCTTTATTCCCCGGTAGAGTATTTTACGCATAAAACATCATGCACTCTATATTGCATTGCATAAAAATTTCTTATACTGTCGAGATCTCCTTACGTAGTACTTTCACTGTGCAGTGCATACATAGGCTTATTCTAGACAAGTCTAGAATCCACTCAACTCTCTCATCGCATATCATCATCATCCAAAGCCCATTAGTATAAAGTAGCAACCTTTTCTTGCCTCTTCTATTTCTCCACCCTGAAAACAACGTTCGCTTTCCTGGAGAGTGACACGACAGCATCAGTGTTAGATACAAGAAGAAAACTACGAAGGATGTGGATGTAGGGAGTGCGACAATAAATATGGGGAAGACGTCTCGTGTCGTCGTGATCATGAAACTTTTTCTTGCATGCTCAAGTGAGCAACTGCATGGAAAACAGATAATACAGTATATATACCTAGCTGAAGTATATGTACATATACATACGATGTACATGTATATCTTAGTTGCACATCTCACCTATGAACATCCAACGACCACTGCCTGCTGCTGCCACCAACTTTTCTTATATATAGTTTGAACGTGTGAAACCAAGATCCTTCCTTGTCCCCATTAAGCACACATGTAGTCATTCAGAGTACGAAACTAACTAGACATGCAAGGCAGGAGGGAGAGAAAGAGATAGAAGCATATAGCTATAGGGATGAACAGGAGGATATGACAAAAATGAAGAAAATACTAAACCACGAGACCAGAAACGAAGACAGTTGTAAACCCTACCGGAGGAGAAGAAGTAAGCGTATATTAGGGATAGTAGTGCAGTTAGTCTAGGGACTGATGTAAAGTTAGAAAATTCATATATAAACAGCATCAGGAAACGAAGCAAGCGATCACTTTTTCTTCTTGCCCACAAACTAAACTTTTTTCAGATGTGTACGATGAGTAAATCTCCCTGCCATAAGTACTAAGCTGTACGTTTTTTAAGTTCTCTACTACGTTGGTATCCTTAATAAAAACCTAACATTCACGGCAACTTCACTTTCTTCTTACTAACAGTAAACAACAGAGCTGCTTCTAAATGGCGTATCTGTGGATGTGTGCGTTTTCATCCTTGTTACTATTACATCATAATAATATGGGATAGTGTTAGTGGTAAAATACACGGTGGCAACGGCTGTACATACACGTTTGTTCCCTCATCCTGCGCTCCCCTTACCCAAAACGAATAAGTTTCTCTGAAGTACGTACTAATTCCTTTTCCGATTTTTTTTTCGTTGTTGCTTTAGGAGGAAGAGGTAGTCATATTACTTACTATATTAGTAATTCCTCCCAGAAACTCTAACCCTTTCCCAAACAAAAAGTCTAAATATTTTTTGAGCTGTACGACGCGCGGAAGGAAAAGAATGGGTAACAAATAATAAATTAATTAATCTAAAGTTTCATGATCACGTTCTGATGTGCATCCTGTACAAGCAAGCACATTCATCTTCTTCTAATTTCCTTTCCCATTTATGAAACCAACATTTCGTGGAAAACAAAAATTCATACTTTTTCCAGGAATAATGTTCAAATTGATGTGAAACATTCTTAAAGGTTTATTGAAAGCATACTTTATATGGAGGCCGATGAAGATTTTAAGCCTTATTCAATTTCGACCTGGCTTCCGGCGTACTATTCTACTAAAATGAAATAAAATACCACATACGTACTTGATGCTGCGATAGTCAAAATACGAGCAACGTCTAGAAATATACAGTTGCAGTCTCAGCGTTTCAGTTGTCGCATCATTCTTTTAAATTAGGTTATACAGTTTCATTCTACGTGCTACTTTAGTTTATACTCATATGTACGTACTACATATTCAACAAAATGCTATTTTGTCATTGTTAGATCTATATTTAAAATTTTCACCCTCTGTCTCCTACCTGGCTTCTTACATTGCTGCGCAGTTTATTCTGTCATACAAGCACGTTTACCCATTTACATTTAATCTCGGTACAAGCATCTATATATTTCTTCTAGGGTGGATATAGGGAACACGGATACTTTGTTTTCATAATTAATTTTTGTTTTTCTATTACAATTTAATACATACATATGAAAGCTGCAAAATGCCTTTAAATTAAAAGGTCGCCACTTTGTGTGCTTTCCATAAATCCGGAACAGATTTGATATAGGTATACGTCTACTGTATAGGGATTCTACCGCTAATTCCATATAAGTAGATTACCCGTAAGTTTCAAGGGACAAAATGTATTTTTGTCTGAACCAGTTAATTTCATACCATATCCTTTAGTAAATGTTTCTGTCTGGAAACCCTTAAGAAGTGAACTAGTATAATCATCCCATTGCAAAAAATGTATACGTTGTACATGTAAATATACCTACATACATAGCATGTTCATACCTATCCATGTATGTATATAAACATGAATATAGTAATCAATATTAGGCCAAAGGAAGAGATAAGCATGGCAGATTAGATGAATATTTATGCGACTCCTCTTGATTTATTCCAAAAAGGAGATACATATTCCGAACTCACCAAGAAAGAGTATAGGTATACATTATATTCATCTGAACAATATTAATTTCTTTAGAAACTTTTTCCGCGTTGAATAAACCGTAACACTACTAGACGATTTTCCTTTGTACTCACAAGCAGATTTTATCGTTGTTGCTCTAGCTTGTTATTAGTTTACGCGTATATACGTTTGTACTAGGTACTGTGCTAGGTTAATGGAAGGTAAAAATTCCACCCAACTCTAGTTCACCGTATAAGTCGCATGGTTGGAGAGACAATTAGCGCTGAACTTGTGCCAAGCTCGAAACGTATAGTGAGAAGCCGTAAATTGTGTTCAGTGTCAACCTAAAGCCGCACGTACGTACGTCTTCCACTCATTTCTAATCAAACCACTAATAACATTCGACTGTGGGTTGATCCATTTTATTATTATTGGAGACACACACAGAAACGTACATTTATATAGATTATCAACAGTAAAAATACTTTCACGTTTCGAGAAGAATCAAACTTTTCCAGCTCTAACTACTTTGAAGGCAAACAAGGAAAAATCTCGTATCGACAACTCATAAATTAGAGAATGGATGATAGTCGCAGTACTTTCTCTTTATTGGAATACATAATCCTTCCCCACTGGGTCGAAAGTTTTAGGCAGTAACTAACTAGACATGTGTATAACGTAATAAGCAATTTAAACTTCCAAACTGACTAAAGACGATAGACGACTGGAGCATGTAGGTACAATATGCATGTTTACTCTTTCCAAAACTAAATATATTGGCATTGTTTTGAAAGCAACAAGGGTGCTGTTAGTGCTGTAAGTCGTTTCGTAAGCTTTTGCATGCTAATGCTGATGACACGCACATTCCTTCCAGCGCATTTTCATTTTATTTGTTCAACCAAAAATGTCTACAATACCACTTTCGGTTTAGTTACTTACAGCCACGAGTGCTTGACAATAAATAAACCTCAGAATCGTCAAGAATGGAACAACATGCATAAGCAAACACACTGAGATGAGCATATTAAGATAATCTTTCTCAACAAATATCAAAATGGGTCACTATTGTGCAAGCCGTTTGTATTAATTATTCCAGTTCTTCGTAAATTTGAGGTGAGCATGCCGAGTTGCCCAAGCAAACCCCGAAAATGGCATGAGAAATATTCTAGACCAGTTGGATAGGGGTTACACAACAATTGGCTAGTTAAACACTGAAGAAACAATATATTCCACCACCGCTACAACTGATATAACGACGCTAGTTTAACCAGTCAGCTATTCAATTTATTATACGTTAGGCAAACAATGTAAACATTCATGAACACATTTATTATTTAATATTCCCTTGTCCCTGCAAACAAAGAAAGCATATAGGCATGTATCCATGCTTAACGCATGACCTCAAAAATGTAAGGAATGGAAATCGCGTGAGTGAGAATGTTTAAAGGCACATCATAACCTTAAATTTTCGTCAATAGTGATGATGGCTTGTGCCCATATCACAAAGCCTTGAAACTGGAAACGGTCATAGCGAGAAAAGTACTTAACTTTTTTTTTCTACGATGATGATACCAGTTCTGATATTAGCTCGTAGCAGTGGTTGGTAAATAAAGGAGAGAGAGAAAAACTGTACTGGAGCAAACAATCATTAAAATTCTCCATTTCATTTTCACAAAAAAGGGTGGCAAAATGCTGATGTTCAACCAAGGGGAACTCTCTGGTAGAAAAAAAGAGCCTTTTCTGTAAACGAGCAACGCAAACTATGTTACGTAACGTCGTTCCAAGTATGTTCAGCGCACATTACATACAGACAAGGCCATTATTGCATTTGCACAAGGTCTCTCTTTCTCACTTCTTTTCTTGGTTAAAACCTATAGGTCCTAGTCCTAGACATCGCTCTCGTCGCGCATTAGGAGAGTAAAGTAGCTCTATTTTTTATTATAGCCTTCAAACTGAAAAAAATAGTATGTGTGTTCAGTAGCAGTAGTCCGACCGTTCTACATCGTTATGTGCTCCAGATCTCCCATTAAACGCCTAAACAGGAGGGTAGACATGACGTCCGTACGTAGCAACATGAAAACCTTGTGCTCTCTCTCTCCGCACTCACAAAATGCTGACTGATCCAAATCCGCCCTTTATTCGGTACGGTACAACAACAACGGTAAAAAAAGGACTATTCATTATTATGCTCTCTGCATCATACCACTTGTGCACTTGATGGAGAAATGGTAATAGCACATCATGGTAGTATGCTGGTGTACAACCATTTAACTTTCTCTTTTTTGGACCTCGCTGCTGCTGTTCAATGGATGAATTGGCATGAAAGTGCACAAACAAATATGCTTTCACCTCCGGGCACGTGAGCTATACACAGAGCACACAAAATAAAGAATGGAGATGAAATACAATAAAAATATTCTACTTTCACTCTGGATTGTGTGCCTTTCGGTTCAAATGGCTAGCAAGCAAAGGGTAGTCATTTGACAATGATGATGTACATATAAAAAACTTTTAGCTGTTGATTTCATCAGTCTCTTCAAAGTGAGGCTTCGATCCTCTATATTTTGTCCTCTTTCATACAGGTATCAGCATTTTTACTTAGATTTCGAACATATGCACATTCATGGTCCCACGATTTTTATAACACAGTATTGAATTCTTAAAAAGTGAACTCATATAAAAGACAAAATTTCGCTTCGTCTCAACCAGATAAATGTTGTCACAGTGGTTTACATACTACCAGTCTAGTGCATCTTTGAACAAGCAGGCATAGTCTAGTACATTTTCCTCGGCATACACAATGAGCTCATTCAACTGACAATGCAAGCCCGCTGACATCATAACATTCCTATTTACTCCTATATGCTGGCGTGAAAGACATAGGTAGATTGATATTACGAACAACCAGTCAGCAGATGAAAATGAGGTCAGTCTATCTTTACCACAGATTCTAAAGCGTCAGTTCAGCGAGACTGGTACGATTGAAACAGCAATACGGACAAAGAACATGCTTCGTCGAATGTAAAAAAAAAGTTTGCAAGTTGTTGGTTTATAGTAGGTACTTAAGGATGATGAATATGGGATGTGAAATAACCAAGCTACGCTGCTACAACGTTTACACATTAGCATCTTATTTTGCAAAACTTGCATCGTCTCCTGATTAGTAGGTAAAGTAACTGTAAAATCAGGTAGTGTTTTGGTGTACCCGCAGAACCCAGCAAACACCTAATGGTACGTAATAGTTACCTATTGTGTTTGTGCGGCATATAGTCTATCTATTCATTCGAATAGCTACAGTGGGAAGAATCAACCGATGCATGGTTTTGTATCCTTTTTTTTCTCTTGCCATAAATGCGACAGCAAGAAACCGAGCTGTCATGAGCTACGCGTTTCTGTTTTTTATACTTTTTTACAAATCTTTGTTTCTTTTTATCACCTTTCTCAATTACCTCTCTTTCCTTTAGTAAACAAGAAGGCACTACAACTAGTAACTACTTAACATTTGTTAGATATCCGTATTGTGTTGTTGACAATGTTTATATGCAGCACAGCCCCATATTTTATGCCTGTTTCATATCAAACCAAGGATTTATTCTGAAAACGCAGAATTTCATTAAAAACCCATTATGCAATAATGTGAGCTTCTGCAGACTTGTAAAAAATTATGTGGAAAACTGATTAGTAGATATGAAAACGTTTTTTTAACAATAGAACTTTATAATACAACAAGGATGAATATGAGTTTTAGCTGCCATTAAAGTAAACATTTGAAAGATATTTTGTTAGAATCATCGGACAAACAAAGGGAAGCTACATGAGGTAAAAAAGAGTGTGGTGGTGTGCATGTAAGTAATGCAAATTATACCCTAATGTGAATGTTCCCTTGCTCATATTAAGTAGAAGGCAGATTAAATCCTTTCAAATTTTTGTACTTTGTGCACTTTTAAACCACAAAATCTAAGCGTTTGATATGCCGCACACTTGCACTCAAACGCGACTTCAATTCCTATTTGTTTACATATTCTGCATATATCTTGCTATCAAATGCCAAAAAAAGATTATGATGAAAGTGTGGTAATTAGTTCTGCCATGATGGCTCATCTCTTCTTTCAAACGTTTCAAGCATAAAATTTAAGATGATTGGCTAGTTTTGTTGTGAAAAAGGGAAAGTTTTGTTTATTATGATGGTATTTCATAATAACGTCTGATTCTTTGTTAAAACAACGATTAAATAACGTGCATGTAAATAAACAATAAAACCAATCAAACAAAACGCAGTAAGATAAAAGTAGCTACTAAATTAAACCGTTGCGATGAAAAGGTACATGATTTATGTGGGGAGGGAGAAGAACCTTACTCTTCATGTTTTTCATCCAAACGTCTGACCTATGCCCTAGCTTTTACATCTTGTATGAAAACAGCTTACCATAAATACTTCTATTACCTCTGAAATATACTTATGACAATATGGAATCTACAAATTCTACATGGAGTACGTTAAAAAGACAATCCATAAAATATTTGAATTTTATATGATATATTGTGAGTAGATGTATGTAAGTTACAGACTGTAGTACTCGTACATCAATACAACAGTGAACCAACTTGGTAAAGAAAATTAAATGAACACACGTTTCAATTTTGACGATTTAACAAATGCATAAATATACCCAGTAGACGGTTAGAGCTTATATATTTGTGTACAGTGAATTTTTAAGGATTTTTGGCATGAAAAAGTAAGAAGTTATAGTTAATTCTTGGTTGGCAGCTGATACACCTATATTTAGACATTCGTGTATAATGTATTTGTAGGTTATGGGAAACAGCAAAGTACTTTGTTATACTCTGAACTACATGACGTATTCATATTCATGAGCCTCATTCCTCAATACTAAAATTATTTTGGATTTTATATGGCAAAGCCTGTAACGGAGTTGTATACACCTACCTTACACCTCTAATTCCTACCCTCTTCATCATTCATTGCTATTCCAAAAGCTTCAACTCACGAATTAAAAATTGATCCACTGCCACCGACAATCCAAAGCTACCAAAATGCAATGTTGTACTTTCAGAGTTGCTGTTTTGTTTGGTCACGTCATCCTGTTGTTGGGAACTTTACTATCATTTGAATGAATCACCCAAGCATTAGTATTATATTCTTTTGCGGTCATCGACTCTTTTTTGCGTTTGCCATTATTACTGTGAAATTACGATTGCTGCTACTTTAATCCCAGCACAACACGAAGAGTAATATTTTTGCTGCTGCTGGTATCTACTCGTATGTATTCCATTACTATTTATTTTCTCAGTTTTGTATTTAAGACCTAGAAAATGCAAGTGAGGAAAATTTTCTTTCATTTCAGTACAATGCTAACAAGAAATAGCTAAAGTAGAGTACAAGAAAATCGCATGGCATAATATGAGATGAGAGCATGCATGAAGTTGGCTTGTCTAAAAAATGACGTTGATAGTTTGATGTGGCCAGTTGTGATGCTTGTGGCTGAAATTGTTCTCCTTTAATTCACCCATTGTCCAACTGTTCATTGCTCATTATTCGAAGCACTGTACGTGTTTCTTTGTTGCTCTGGACTAACTGGACTTACTTCCGGTCATGACTTGCCCAGAGTTACTGGTTAGCACACTTTTAATTCTCTTCACAGTAGAGGTAGTTTGATGTTAGCGTTTCATTGTTTTGTGGACCAGGTACATATACTCGTCTAAAAATGGCGTTGTTCGCATATAAATACGAGTCTATGAAATTATGAGATGAATCGTATAAAAATGTATCACTCACCAGCGAAATTTTTGGAGCGTTGTTTAGTTTTATAGTAAAATGTTATGTACCGAGAGGTTCATAGTAAACTATGGTAAGCAGACAGATACTAAATGATAACTGTGCATTTATGAAATAAGCACGAATAATCCAATTATCATGTATCTACGCTTCTAATATTATACCGACTATAGTTTCTACACCCACAAATGACTATTTGTAAAGCCCGAATGCCCAACAAAGAAGCTGGAAATCTACATGAATGAAACTTCCATTTTGTTCTGGCGATAAAAAACCAACTGTTTTTCAAAACATTGTACAAAACTGTTATTTATAACAAGGGTATGACTTAATACCAGTACCCACCATTCATTAACCGTTCAATTATCAATGAGCTCTTATAAGGTCGATTATATGCACAACAATACGAAAAACGTATCATTTTGAGCGACGAACGAAATTCGAGATTATGTGATGGCACAAAATATACAAAATTAGCCCGCGGGTTTGCGAATAAGTACGATTTTAATTAACCATCAACTGTCCTTCGAGCGATGTAATACTAAAAGCGACGAAGTGATAATTGCACGGCAATTTCATAGCAAATAGTGAACTAGTCAAGCATATACATAGCGAAAATAAAAAACTAGGGCAAATTTTCTTAGATCGTGACGTGGACTTGACAAAGTTTAGTACGTTCAACGTTGCACTGAGCCGCAGAGTGTGCAGAATTTGGAATGCAGCTTTCTGATTTTACCACAAATTATTTAATCAATCAATAAATTTTCTGCAACGATATGTTTATTTATTAATTTATCATAATTTGATAAAGCCGACAGACAGCTTCATGTCAACAAGAGATTGTAATGGTCGTCCTTGGCTGATTTGATTTATAAAATGAAATTGCTGTTCCATCACCTTTAATTTCAATCATTCTGGCTTCAAAAATATCCTATTAATCAACTAAATTAGCCGTCTATAAATGCTACCATATGTAAAAATAAGTATGACGGTATACGTTCCTGAGACTAGTCAATAATTTAGGTGTTTGTACGATTACGTTGTAAAATGTGTCGTTTTGTATATTTACTTAGAAATGAAGGCTAAGGTCACGAATACATTTTGTAAAATGCCCAGAGCCAGCCACAATACATAACAATGGTACGCAAATTGTTTATTACAATTCATATTATGGGAAATAATTCAATCTTTGTTCTCTTCAACGGGAACAAAATCGCTAGTAGTTTGATTACTGACTTGAAGTAGTTGACGATGCTACTTTTTGTCACTTTTACTCGCGATTTGAACTGAATGGTTTCCTTAACTTGGTGTTGCTGCCATTTTTCATTTGATTGAAAAATAATCGCAAAACTGCACTACGGAACGTATGAAGTATGGTACGAAGACGAGTATGATCAGGAGGAGTCTTACATCAATCAAGCATCTAATGTTTACTTTAATATAATAATTGTGGCAATGGCATTAATTCCATGATGATGCACCTCTCCTCTCCTCAACCTCAAAACTACATGACTTTAATAAAGTGACAGGAAAATGCATTTTATGTTCTCAGCTTCTTGATGTCATATATTGTTATCCTTTTTGTGGATATTAATTATAAATCGATTTAAAATGCCATTATTAATTAGTAAACAAACTATTTGCTGTTTTTAAGAAATTCATAAAGTCAACAATAATATCTAAGTGTTAGAGAAGATTCTCAGAAGTTCACCAAATTCTCAGAAAGTTTGTCGTTTTGAGAAAAATTCTTTTCACGTTTCCTCGATCTGTCAGAAAATTTACTTTAGTTAAAGTCAACAGTTCCGTTTCTACACGATAAAATTTTAATCCTAAATGGAAAAATAAGAAATAAAACTATACTTACCTCCTTCAATGCACGGAAAAAATACGAGCAGAAAACGCAGGAGCAAAATCCGTTTACGCATCATGCTATGATGATTTATACGTTTCCGTTAAAACTTAAGAATCTTGTCGCTTTTCCAAATTTTCCATTCGCAATTTATTGAAATGATGATCAACCGTATTTTCAAATGGTATGGAATGAAATACACTGTACAGAAGGTGGTTGGTGAAAATGAAATTAAGCCCTCATATTATATATCGTGAGGTGGGAGGAGAAAATTGATTTTTCAAATCACTTCCGTTTTGTCATGAACACTGGATACATGGCCATTTGTAGCAACACCGCGCACTCTTTTTGACACCACGAAATCACTTTTATTTCATGCATTAACTTTGCTCATTTCCACGTAACACGGTCTTTTTGCACAATAACGACACAAGACACAACCATCGCCAATGACCAACTATTTCAAACAACTCGTGTTACCAAACAAAGAACCTCAGAATTTATCCATATTAATGCCACTATAATGAACGGATCACAGGGGTTTAAATATATTTTGTCAGGGAATTTAACAATCTGAGCCTTTTAGACTCTTCCAGCACTTCTCTTGGACATACTATTTGTCACGCCATTCTTTACGGTTTACAAAACTCTGTAATAATTATATATATGTTTTAGTTTTTAAACAACTAATTGACAAATCCGTCTGCCTCTTGTTCCGCAATCTCGTAATCATGATGACTTCATCATCATTAACACACTGTTGTATACTAAAGAACAGTAAATCCACTACAAGTTTTAGTAATGCGTAAGACTGTTGATGGCATTAAGACGTACATAAAATTATCTGAAATCTGAAGATGATAAACATTTACTAGCTATGTGTGTGCGGTGAAGCAAGTTGAAAGGCGCACATATGTATAATAATCAGTAATAATTCCTTTATAGTCTATAGTCAAACGAAAAAGCAGCAACCGTATGAATGTCTGGAAAATATTCATTTAAGCATTTATTAGCTTTAAAATGTGTATGGAAGTAACATCCATAGAAGTCACAGTCAGTAACCAATTTTTCATTCTTGAAATTTATTTTTGCTGATTAATATGAGCCAGGCTCAGATTTCGATTATAAAATGAACTTTGGGTTGGTGCTGTATGAAGATTTTAGTGAGGAGGCAAGATTAACCTATGCACAAAATCACTACAATACACTATTATTATTGCAGCACAAGAATTTTTAACGTATTAAGTATACGTGCAAAAGAAGACACAACTATATTGACTATAAAAAACGATAAACCCCTCCGATCGAAAAAAAATCTTCAAGGTAAGGCAACTTTGTCCAGGACTATTTTTTTGTGCTGTGTCGCAATTTTCAGCAAAAATTGTTTATCCGATGTATAATGTTGCTCATAATGAGACAAAGCATAGTTTGCTTCCTGGAATTGCGTTATGAATGATTAAAATGATTATTTTGCGTACAGATAGTCAAACAGACGCACATGCTATATTCACAACTCCAGCCCGTCATATACACATCAATTATTTTTTTAACTGTCTGTTCATCATTATGTGTTATATGACATTATGATGGATACTGATGAGTGTGTATATTTACAGTGGTGGCTCATTGTCAGCAAGTGCATTTAACTCGCCTTCTGTTCGATCAACACTGAGCATCGAGACTGAGACGACGACTTTAAGATGAAAAACCAGCTGAATACATCTGAAGAACGAAATTCCCTATCTCTGCCTGCACATAAAAAAGTACTATCACATATTATAGTCCATAATAATGCTAAGCTACACACACACTGTACACACAAAATAACAAAAACATCAAGCCTAAAAGGGATATTCACAAAATTCAGTCCTGTGATACTCGCCACACACAAAATTCATGGCAGTTATCATCATGACTCATTTTCAAACGTTGCATTAGCGAACCAGACGAGTTAAGTGATTTTTAGTTAAAGTCCTAACTTATGGAGACACAATTACCGCAGCTATCTCCTGTTCAGTAAATAGGACTTGCAAGCCATTGCTACAATATAATATACGTACCTATCTGTGTGTACAACATTCATCTCTGTTTGTTGGCATTGTTGGTAATGAACTCTATGAAAGGATGGAAAACTGCGTTAGATGAATGTGTCCCGAGAAGAACTGTGTGTAAGCACTTTTGGTGCACGTATATATAACAAAGTTTACAGACGACAGACAGCCTTATATTTAATACGGACAGAACAGAAGGGTTCGTCTACCAGACACCTAGAAACATGGGATAGTTCGACAATATGAAACTTCTTTATAACGGCACGTCAGGCGAATCAAAGATACTCGAAATTTGCCATTCCTGATAAACCCTATGTTTACTGACATCTTATGAAAAGTATAATAGTTTTCTTTCTCATGATACAAAAATTAAAGATAATATGCATATATTGACATTCGTTGATAAAGCCTTACGTTTATTTTAACCACGACTCCATTTACAAGGTCGTCAATTTTACGTGCATATGGATTATATGTATGCATACATTATACTAAAAAGTAGCCCGATAAATTATAATGACGATTTCTAATCCGAATGAAATCCAATTCAATAACTGTGATTGCATGTAATTTTTGCACATACTGAAAGACCCAAATATGGAGAGCCACTATATAGGTGTACGCAGGAGTACAATACAAACTCAATGAAATTATGCATAGTGAGCAAAGCAAACCCTTGATCAACTTAGAAAGCATTGCAAGTTTGGCTTTTCCGAGTAAGGTACGTAATAATAATGTAATATTTAGTACTTGTGTATTATAGTGCACTGTATGTAGTAGTATGTGGCCCAAGCTCAACCCTTTGCTTCATATACATACTCAAACATTGTTCAGCTCACGACTTTGTATGCAGTATGATGATCTCATAAAAATGTTTTTTCCTATGTTGTGTGTTGCGTGTAATTCTTGTAATATTGTTCTCTTTCGACTGCTGTGTAGCGTAAACATGAATACAGTAACCTGTCCTCTTTTTCAATATATTACATTGCCATTGAACTGCTGCGTTTCTTTGAACCATAATCTTGACAAGCTACAAGGGACTGGATGACTGAATTGAGGGATTTAATGCACACACCAAACATACCTAGGTAGGCATAAAAGTAGGTAAAGAATAAAAAAGCTCAGCTCTTCACATGTCCAAAAATGACCAGAATGCATTGCATTGCTTTTGCTTGGAAAGAATACATATATGAATGCATGTTTCTATCTTGTGTAGCACGTACTTGAGCGAGAGTGAAATGCTACATTAACTGTAAATTGCCTTTCAACATTGTACGTACACATTATATAAAAAGTTTATACTCAACTTGGACTCTGTCAACTATTCCATAATAGATTAATGTCAATAATACAGTGGACAATGATCTTTAACTCCAAGAGGTATTTCCTCTTGCCTTGTTTATCGTTTCTTCTCTTTGCATCTGTATGTTATGTACGTAGCAAAAAAAACTGTTGTATGTGTGTCAATCCGGCAAGTAAGAAGGTGTAGCATATTTAAAACAATTATGAAACATTCATGATAAAGTGGTTCGGTAATATGAATGCCCATCATGTCAAATTAACGGGATGATCGATACAATATCGTATATTCCATACATAACTTATCACATACCTAAACCAATACTTCAACATGACCATTTTTGATGGTTAGAGATTAAAAATCGATATGTCTAAACTGTTGATAACTAATTAACTAGCCAGAAATGGGAAAGCACTGTTATTACACCATGGGGTAGCCAAAAGCTGATCATTTAATTATTAGATCATAAAAATAAAATCGTTCTATTTATGCGCACATTCTGTGGAACTTTCAACTTTGCTCATGAATCATGAATATCATGAAACATGTAAGATTTAAAAATACAACCACCGACAAAACGAGTTTATGTAATTTGTAATGTATTTTTATAAACCAACAACACAGAATTCAAGCAGAGTTGTTTTTTTGTTAACAGTCCATTCTATCACATTGACGCAATGGTGGTCACGTCATAACTTTTTAAAATCACAAAAAATACATTTCTATTAATACCAACTTTAAATGTTAAATAAATTGTTACATATTGCTTCAATACAAAACATATTTCGAATAAAAAAATTCTAGTCATTCTTAACATTTCAGTTTCACGTCATTCTGAAATTGAATGCATTTGTTCCTTCCTGTCTAAATAAATATATATCTTCATGAACTACAGTAAACAGTGGAAAGTCAAATATTTTGTTCGTCCATTACTTCATCATAGAAGTATCAACAGCATCATAAATCTCAATCATCTACAACAAACTACAAACTAACAGATTACTAACTATCCAACATCTACGCTTTCAGGAATCCAAACTAAATTCTTTGTTCATTTCGTTGTGCATTTTTCAACGGGGCGACTTGCTCCTCACATGTACCACCGCGGCTTTATAAACGCTTCATGCAAAGTCAATGCAATGCTGCAGTTGTGTGCTTTCCTAAGCACTTGGTTTGGACCAGCTCCACAGCACGTGCTTTTTGCTTCGCCCAGTTAAAACTTTAAACTGATTCGGATTTAATCAGTTCAGTTAATAAAAGTTTCTTTCAGAACGCGGTTTGTCGGTAAGTACATACTAATTAATTAGGTAAATTATAAATTGTATTGTGCGAATTGTGTCATTTCAAACTGTAAGCGGTTGTTATTACCGCAGCATAACATCTTCATCTGTTCATCGGAAGATACCTATTACCTGTACCTGTATTAAACTCATTATAAAGCAGTTAAACATGTACTAATCATTAATTTAAATATTTGTTATCTAGGATTTCCTCCTTGCGATAGTAGCAGCAGCTGAAGCTGGATAGCTGTTGTGACGGTGGTTCTAAACCGGTTCCACACGACACTGAGCAGTTCTGGAACTAGTTTCGGCAGGACTTGTGACAATTTGTTAACGTGAAGTTTTCGAATTATCGACAAAATAGAGCAAGATGTCGCAGTACAATTTCAAGAAGATAGCTGTGGTTCCGACAGCGTCGGTAAGATTGAGAGATACATAAATATTCAGGATTTTCATAATTTTTTTTCTTGATAAGGCCAACTGATTCAGGAAATATGGTTACTTATCACTGATTTTTCCCTTTCTGCTTCCAGGAATTCATCGACATCACACTTTCGAAGACCCAAAGGAAGACTCCAACTGTTATTCATAAACATTATAAAATTACCCGGATCAGACAGTTTTATATGCGTAAAGTCAGATTTACGCAGGCCAATTTCCATGAACGTTTATCGCAAATTATTCAGGAGTTTCCAAAGTTGGAGGTACAGACCTTGCCGATAATATAGTAGTTTTCCGTACTTGTATATTACAGCAATAACTTATAAGACTAAACCATCATTTAAAAATGTTTGTTTTTGACAGGATGTGCACCCATTCTATGCAGACTTGATGAACGTCTTGTACGACAAAGATCATTACAAGTTAGCGTTGGGGCAGATTAATACTTGTCGGCATTTGATTGATAAGTAAGTAGAACAAATCATATTTTTATTTTACAAAAAAAAGTATTGAATGAGTAATAGCAATAACAATCAGTGCTTTAGGTTAGTTCGTCAGAGGCATTCATCTCACGCCTTGGTCAATGTCTAACCTCGTGTTTTTATTTATTTCACAGCGTCTCAAAGGACTACAGCCGACTTTTAAAATATGGAGATTCCATGTATCGGTGTAAACAGCTCAAAAGGGCTGCAATGGGTAGAATGGCCACCTTAATTAAAAGGCAGGCTCCGGCATTGCAGTATTTGGAACAAGTTAGGCAGCATCTGGGTCGACTTCCAAGCATAGATCCAAACACACGGACCATTCTAGTGTGTGGATTTCCTAACGTTGGAAAATCTTCATTCGTAAACAAGGTGAGAAGGGGGCAGTGAACAATTTAAACACTTCTAGGTTCGTTGGTTTTTATGCCCATCTTCAATTAATGACGATTGATATTTCAGATAACTCGAGCTGATGTTGAGGTTCAACCATACGCATTCACCACGAAGTCTTTGTATGTTGGTCACACTGATTATAAGTACCTGAGGTAAAAAAAGTAACAATATTTTACTACATACATATTTTCAAATATAGATGCTATTTGTAGACATTCTGTAAAACGATGCATTGTAATTAAAATTTGATAGGTGGCAAGTTGTTGATACACCTGGTATTCTTGATCATCCATTGGAAGAACGAAATACAATTGAAATGCAGGTAAGTCCCGTTAATTAATTGCAGAGGGTGATATAAATCTTTGTAAAATTAAAATTCACATTTATAATATTGGTTTTTGTTTGACATAGGCAATCACAGCACTTGCTCATCTCAGAGCAGCAGTGCTCTACGTGGCAGATCCATCTGAACAATGCGGTTACAATATGGAGCAACAAATCAATTTATTCAATAATATTCGGCCACTTTTCGCAAATAAGCCGTTAATATTCGTTTTGAATAAAACTGACATCATTCGTATGGAAGATTTACCACAGGAAAAGAAGAGTGTCTTGGATGAAATTGTTCAAGATCCTGACATCTTAATGTTGGAAATGAGCACCTTTACCGAAGACGGAGTGATGACAGTAAAACAAGAGGTATGCAAATTGTTACACACAATTACTGTAAGACGAATGTGATTTACAATATTTTATATCTAAAACTTGTATTGTGGTTTGTGATAGGCCTGTGAACGACTTTTGACCTTCCGCATTGATTCAAAAATGCGTACCAAAAAAGTTAATGACTTTTTAAATCGAGTTCATGTTGCAATGCCCCAACCAAGAGATGATAAACAGAGAATGCCTTTCATTCCAGGTGGGAACAAGAAGCTACAAAGCCAAAAAGCCTTACTTTTAAAAAATTGGTAAATGAGCAATGAGCAGTAATAGAAAATTGTTTCTCTTATTTTTCTTATAGAGCAAGTGATGCTTAGAAAGCAGGCTATGTTGATGGAGGGAGGTCTTCCAAAGAAGAAATTGGAAAAAGATATCGAAGAAGAACTTGGAGATGATTATATTCTGGATTTGAAGAAACACTATGACCTTCCGGAAGAAGAGAAATATGATGTGATTCCAGAAATTTGGGAAGGACACAACATTGCTGACTACATCGATCCGGACATCTTAAAGGTAATATTTCCTATTTTATATAAAATGAAAGCAACTATTATGAAACGGAGACGGCAATAATTACAATATAGGTATGTAGTATACAAATCGGCAATTCCGTTAATTTTCTTTTGTGTTAATACAGAAATTGGAAGAACTTGAAAAGGAGGAAGAACTTCGTATGGAAGCTGGGTATTACGATGAATCTGATGAGGAAGAAGATGAAGAGACCAAAAACATTCGTGGTTTAGCCTCCAAAATCCGAGAGAAGAAAAAGATTATGAGGGTAATGATTCAAGTTGATATTAAAAAAGGCAGAAAAATCCGTGCACTTGTTGATATTAGCGCATTCTCATCATTATTGTATGTTATAAATTTGCAATAACCTGTATAGATTGAGCGGGACTTGAAAAAGAATAGCAGAAAACCGTCCATGCCGCGAAATACTCTTGCCAAAACTAGGGAACGCTCTGTTGCTGGTCTTAAGAGGAAAATGAGTGAACTTGGAGTTGACATTGACACGAAGAACCCTAACGTATGTCCACTTTTACTATATCTATAATATGTTGTACACATACAAAACATTATATAACAATAACTACATTGTTCGCTAATCTCAATGTTTACCGTGATGCAATTTTTAGGCTCATTTTACACGCTCAGTAAGCCGTACGAGATCACAACCTCCAGAGAAAAGAGTACGACGAGAATCTACAGCCAGGTCACGATCGCGGTCCATGTCCAAACCTCCACGAGATGAGATGGGCATCAAGGATGTTGGCGTAAGTATATTGCTGTATATCATGTTATATTGGCCAGTAGTAATTTTTGCCAATGTAAATACGTCAATTTTATCAGAATGTAAAGACGATATTACAAGCCAACTGTGTATTTACTTTTTAAACAGATGAAGAATAAGCTGCAGAAACAGAAGGCGAAGGCACAGCAGAAGGGAATTGCCAAGTTGGCACGCAAGGGAGAAGGAGATCGACACATATTCGATTTGAAACCTAAGCATTTGTTTACAGGGAAGCGTGGAACTGGTAAAACGGATAGGAGATAAAACTTCTAATTTCTTTGTGCAAGATTTTTATATGTATTGTTTTTCGTCGCTTTATGTATTCGAAATAAAATGTTATCTTGAAACAAAAATCAGAAACTGTCATTATGTATATTTATGTACTTTTTGATGAACCTGCTTACTACTTTCACTTTGTGTTTTGCGGCATTGCATTGAAAATACAGTCCAAAAGAGACATTTTTGATCTGCAATACGATGAAAAATCACGGGTTGCCCTATCAGAAATCCTAACTAGAAGTATACTTCGTTGACATCGTTTTGGGATTCGCAAACATATTTTACATTTGGCTTTGTGAATGCATGAATAAAATGCCACTGCTCAGGCGACATTACACTGGCAAACTGAATTTTCAGAGCCTAAATTTACCACAAATGACAATCATATAAGTCATACTGGATTTTCGAAGAACAATCGAATTTCTGTTAATTTTAGGGGTTATCAGCATTAGTTGAATTAGCACGCTATTGCATCAAGGTGTAAAGCATTTGTCCTTTAATTACCACTTACACCATCTTATCTCACTCAAGCATGTGTATAATCCATTACCAATTTTACAGGAAATCAATTATAGTTCGAAACCTATTGATATTATTGACGGATTTCATAAACATAATCTGCATACTAATATTGAATATTTAAAAAAAGCAATACGTTACGAATTTTCAGCATGTCTGTCGGAACGAAGCGTATTATTTTTTATATTCACGGTTGGGTTCAATAAACCTTACCTAAATTACGCGCACAGTTCAGCAGTTCATCGTACGACGAGTTCAAAGTTTAAAAACAACAAAGGGATTCTTGATAACAGGATTTATTTACCACATCATTTAATCATGGATCATCATGATTGATGACGTGTGGTGACTTGACTAACACAAAAATTGTGAGAAAGAATAAAGTGGTATCGTAGCCGGCAAGGTTGCTTTATTCCTTTGTTGCATGAGTGATAATTGATGTTAGTTAATTGCCGGAAGTTGGAAGGCAGTTTTACTTTTTATGGTCCAAAGAATAATTCATCAGTACAATAGGCAAAGTAGTGAAAGTCTTTATCATTCACCGAGCAAGTGCCATTTAAGATAGAATCACTGAAAGTAGCATTAGCAGTTACCACTTTTTTGTACGAACAGTTGTTATTTGTCATTATCAAAAAGGTGGTGGTTAGGTAAGAATCTTGTTTCATCTTCATTTTACCATTATTTACGGCATAAAAAATCAATAATTATTTTTGATATCATGTTTGAAAAGACGAACTGTTAGCCTAATCAATTCCCATTTCATTATTACGTAGCTGAAGTGAAGCTTCTGCGTAGTTATGCTTTTAGTTTGTTTGTCTGTCCGTCTGTCTGTTCGTGCTCTAACTTTGACACCCGTTGACCGATTTTCTTGAAACTTGGTATGGAGGTTCCTCAGGTCATAAGTAAGGACGGTATTGACTTTGAGGTCAATCGGTCCACAGGGGGCGGGGTGGGGGTCACGGGAAGGTCACATGCATTTTAATTTGGCAAAATATTTTTATCATTGATTCTGATAGAGAATCGAAAGATGATCATTCTCTTGAAAGACTAGGGTCAAATCGGGTCAAGACGGGGTCACATGCATTTTAAATGGCAAATTTTTTTATGGTTGATTCTGATACAGAATCGAAAGGTGAATCGTCAGAGTAAGTAGTCAGAGTAAGGAGTCAGAGTAGTAGCAAGAGTAAGTAGTACGCTTGACAATGCAGTTTACTACTTACGTTACTGCTAGCGTGTGTCTTTTACATCTATATTTTACTATAATTCACAAAGTTTAGCAATCCTTCAGCTACGTATTTTCCCTCGTGGTTTAACACGACTAGTTCATTCATCAAGGAAAGGCGACAGCTATGGAACATTGTGCCAAAGTTGCAGTTGAA
Source organism: Sinella curviseta (assembly GCA_004115045.4). Taxonomy (NCBI): domain Eukaryota; kingdom Metazoa; phylum Arthropoda; class Collembola; order Entomobryomorpha; family Entomobryidae; genus Sinella; species Sinella curviseta. The sequence goes on along the minus strand of CM023203.3, from coordinate 34,139,138 downwards.
AACAAGGCGTTAACAGGCAATCGAAGCGAGACTGAAGCTGATGAAGATGAAATTGTTGGAAATGGCAGTGCACCTCCCACAGATCCGAATGATCCTGTGAACAAAGGACCTACCGTTAGTACAATTGGTGGATCTAAACAAGCGAGTGTTCGTCAACGGTTCGCCTCTGATTTGGGAACAAAGCTGCATGAAAAACGAAAAGTTTCTGCTGATGATACTGCTGCTGCTGAGGATATTGTGAAGGCAAAGCGGAAATACCGAAGAGAAAATGCCTCAGGATCCGGTGTCGGTAGTGGCGAGGGTAAAGAAGATTATCTTGGCAATGTGAAGATGGAGTCATTGTTCCATGATGCAAGGGATCTTCCTGCGTCCATGGTGCAATCCATTGTTGATGGCGTGTCTCCTGAGGAAATTGAAGATCTGCGAAAGAAGCTGGATGAAGGATACTTTCAAAACTATTTTTCATGGACATTTTGGAAGAGCTTGCACTCTAATCATGGCAGTACTCTGGGATATAGTTTTGGATTTCTGCTGATCTTATTTCTAAACTACGAGTGGATGCTGGAAGAATTTGCGGATGCCACCGAAGGCCATTCCGTTGCGAAAACATTTGTCATACTTTTCGTCATCTTTTCGTACAGCTTTATAACGTTGGGATTAGAGTTCGTCCAGTTGGCCTTCCTGATATTGGAGTTGTACTATCCCCAGCATTGCAAGAAAATTCAAGATATTCTCAATGACCTGTTTAACAGCCATGAAAAGCTTAAGAAATTACGCACATCAAAATACATTTATACTCCTTTAGTGGTAAGTGCGTACATATATGTACCCTGAAGACAAAGACATATATGAAGACAAGAACACACTACATTTTAAGTTATGATAAGGCACTTTCAATCAATTTTTCATAATTATGATTTGCAGGTGTTGTGGTGCATTCTGACTTCATTAATGGGTTCGATTGTGTGGAAGTGGTTTTGGTGGAACCATATTTGCAAAAGTTACCACGACAAGACCTGCAGAGGAAGTTGGCTTGGACAGCTTGTTATAAAATACCGTGACGAGGTTTGTCATTGTCATTTTATTTGAATGTTATCATGTATTTATGCGTAAGTTCCGTAATGAAAAACTGAAACCCTTTTTACAGGCTTGTTATGATGGAACAGCTTCCTCCATGATTTGCGAGAGATTTGTCTCTTATTTGCCGATCATGCTTTTCTCGATGCTCTTTGTGTTCCTGGGAAATGTATTCATGCCCCTGCTAAATGACCGGTTATCAGCTTATTACCCTCTGTCAGAAAACCTCGATGCTGCGTTTAACATAATTGATCGGCTAAGTGATGAATCCGTCAATTCCATGGGGTTCAGCAAATCAAATCAGGGAAATTGTGATTGTAAGAATGGTGAAACTTGCAGCGTTTGTCATCGTCAAAACGAGGATTTTTCCTTCCTGCAACGGTCTGAAGTAAACGAAGGTGTTTTGAGGAAGATTCAGAAGATTATTCCGAGTGCATTAGCTGTAGTAGTTTTACTAATTGTGGACTGGATAATTGTAAAGAAGTTTTTCCCTTAAAATGTGAATCGTAAACAACCTCTGCTGTGGGGGGAAGATGAGTGCCAGCTTGGCCAGCTATCTATCATCAGTATCATTACCATATAGTCTATATCACCATATCTATCAGAATTGTAAGTCAATTCAGTTATCAATATTATTCCATGTTGTGTATAATAAAGTTTAATCCAGATTCAAGCCAATTGACAAATATTTGTATTATATTTTTCACGAATGTACCAAAAATGTTCATTGGAAAGCCTCCTTCGTCAAAGCTAACTAATATACATACTTGGTAAAAATTTCATCTCTTGGTTTCCTTCTCGGTTTGTTCTTGCATAAAAATTCTAAGTGTAGCTGGGAAGAACTACTTAGCTATGAACGTGTATTTATCAGAAGTTTGTCTCGGTTTACCTAGTTGTGCATGTATTCACTTGGTATATAAATTGAGTACATCATATCCAAATAACGCTAAATAGCAACTATGTTTTGCAAAGCTGTTAAATTCAGTTTGAGATTTTTGTCTTGTCCATGTAACAAGTACCTGTACAGTATTCGGATTCTTTTATCGTTACATTATCAGCGTTCGGCTCAATTGCGTCTTTCTTCAAGTTGTGCCTTTCGAAAACTAATGCATTTTTCTTTTTTACTGAGGTAGTAATTACAATTGATGTATACAATCCACATGTAATTGATATTTTAATAATTAAAAATGATAATATGTGGTTTGAAACAAAAATATAAAGTAATGTACTAATGAAATAGCTGCTATTTCAAACTAGTTAATCTACGAATATTGGGCTGCTGGACAAATTCTCGGTGGCTGGTGTGATTTTCAGCAGGTTAAAGATTGTATTCAAAATAGGATATCAGAGGAAACGTTGTCAGTCGTTAGTTATAAGCGGTATAACACTTATTGCAAATTGGTTCGTCACATTATTTGAAAAATGAAGTGGCTACAATTACATTCTTTCTATCATGCATACTTAGCCGATTAATCTTACGAACTCAAAAAGTATAATTGCCGTAGATTTGCGATAAATCAACTTCAAATTATGAGGAAATGGACTGTACTTTTTTATATTAAGGAATAATGTGTGTGAATACATATTCAGGTTTTGTGAACACTTTCTGATGACAGTGATTATCTCCTTATTTACGTTTCTCATAATATGTATTTGAGTTGCCTATTAATGTAATTAGGTATTAATAAACAAAATTTTCACGTTTAAACGAATTGAAATTATCTGGTATTGAATTCCCAAATCCTCATACAAAGATTGCTTTTATGAAAAGATGTGAAAGGAAATTCATAATATACTTCATCGTGCCCAAAATAATTCATTAAAAATTCTCGAACTACTTGCACATAATGTTTTTCAACATATTACTACGATATGCCTACATTTTCGCTCTCCTCAGTGTCGTTCTGATCTTTGTTGTGACAGGTTTTCGGCCAATGATGTGGACAAATAGATTAAAAGCTAATAAGTGCTAACAATGAAAACATTATCACTTTGCCCTTCATTGCGTCAAAAAGATATAATCCTATGATTGCGGATAATATAATTATATACCTAGGCACATCTTTTACAGCACTGTTGAGCGTAAATACAATATATTGAGGGATCACTTACTTGACACCATACTTAGATCAATATTTATTGCATTGATGTACTCAGTGCTCATCTATTAACATAATTCCAATTTGACGAAAAAGGGACGGGGAACAACTGGGAACATACAATAAAGATCATAAAACTCACTCCTCAACGGCAATAAAATCGTCAGGAATGTGGACTGTGTACCTTATTCATGTACAATATTATATTGTTTGGTATGCGCTGCTCGGTGTTCATAGTTTATGCCCTTTTAACACTTGCCTTATAACCGCTCCTTGTTTGTTGTATTAGGTTATGCATAATGTTTTGTAAAGTCTTTCTTTACCACATTATGCTGTCGTTTTCAACATTTCCGTAAATATTTCATCTTGCGTTGCAGTACATAGCCTTGTTAAGTACATCCCAGATCACAGTATATTGCAATGGGGCAAATTATTGAAAATCTTTAATTATGAATACGTTAGTTTGGATCTTTAACTTTATTTTCTTACACTAGTTGTAAACCCATCGGAATCGACGTATTAGGGAAAAACGTCATTGACTAGAAATTCTTGTCTCACATCCCCCCAATAGTCACCATAAACTTTTATATATACACATGTACCTAATTGACGATATTTACTAAATTAAAACTTAAGCTTATCAATGAATTCATTAATTTGGAATTGGACTCGATGATTAGCGAATCGAAAGGGAAAATACAAATCGTTTTGCGGGACTGGATTTTGGACGTATTAATAACTTATTATGACGTTAGAAAGATCTTTGAATTTAAGATGTGATAAAAAAAGAAGAAATATGCGACGATTTAATTTAATCTTATTTTTGTAATAACTGATATTTTAGATAGGAAGTTATTGAGTGAGCGGTTAAGCATTTTATAAACTATTGTTCTTAGTTCGTTCAATAAAGTCATGGGTATGATAATGGTTGTTGTTTATTGATCAATCCCTTCCTCCTCTCTGTAATAAAGACTTTCTACTAATCTCCCTCCTTCAGTACAATTTCCACCTTTTTTGTCAGAGACAAGGCAAAAAGTGGGCACAATATAACGGACAAGTGGTTATTTCATGATGACAATATTTTTTTCAGAAAGCTTTTATTTGATGCTCTTGAAGGGATATGATATGATGTATAGAGATATATACATACGAGCCTCTTAACCTGAACGTTTTATAGTCAATATAAATATCAGGCTAAATGTATGTATAGGTTAGTATCTGTCATATATACCCATTATATTGCTTTTTGTTTCTCCTGACTGAATCCGTAATCCGTGCTGTACACGTACATTCCTCAAAGAAAGTATATTGTTTAACAGTTTGACTAACTAGACCAGACCATATACCGATCGAAAGCTAACCCAAACAAGGTTGTAAAATGATTCAAAAAATAAAATGAGTGTACACAATAGAAGATCCTTTAATTCTCTTCTTGATGTAATGACCCAAACCCTTATCCTGATTATGATGATGATGGTAATATTTTGGTTTATTATATTATGATGATTATTATATCTACGGTTGTAAAACTGAGGAACGTATCATATCATCATTGCCTTTGAGTATTTAAGAGCATTTTTGAAGGATCGACCCTGAAGATCAAATATCTCTAATGCAAGAAAATGGTGAAAACCAATTATGCGTGTATTATTCCTAAATATCCCTCAATGTGTATCTGATGTGATTATGAGGATAGAGAGGAGAGAAACAAGTCAAAGATCAGTTTAACCATCTTTCGTTGGAGACTTCCTTTTCATTGTCCCTTTTCACAGATGCCATATCGCGATACATGACATGTACGTAAACATAAACTTGTAATGAAGTGAAAAAAATTCTGAAAATTGAGAGCACGAGCGGAACGTTGTTTGAGTTTAATATTTTATGGGTGAGATGAGAAATGAAAAGAGATTAGAACCAGAATATTATGACAAAGCGTATAGAATCACTTTGTTCTGGCTGGACGGACTCTGGAAATGCATTTGGGCGTTTGTAGGTTTATCCGTCAATATAATATGTAGGTAATAGCATAACAATAAACATAAAAATCGAGAAAGGACACAGTACGTTAAAATTAACGATATTTTTGTGTTACATAAAACTTTTATATGGGATGATGACATTATGACTTTGGTTTTGTTTTGTCATCAATGACCAGTTATTGTTGTTTGTCAGATCCATCAAAAAGGAATCGCTTCAACTTCCGACAACTTACACACAAGTACCAAATGCATTTAACTAACCGTCAGGATGAATATAGTTTCATTATCTTCAATCATTTGATTTCTATTTTCAAGTATGCAATACTGTGTAATCATTCCAACGGAATCTGATAATTACGATTGAACGTTGGATAAAGGTTTTATGCTTTGATTTTTAGACAAGTTTATCAACGGAACAATAATGGGGCAACGTGCGATTTTATTGTTTTTTCGATCCCTTAAATTAGAATTTGGTGTTTTCAATGAATAGATTTCGTTTACTGTTTGTTCTCTACATATAAACAAATGATGTCAGAAGTTTAATCAAAAAGACTCACTTTCTTGTGAGAAAACTCACGTGTAAATATTCTTTGCAAAATTTTATTATTGGCAGTTGTAAAAATGGGGATCTGGAGCAAAACCAGGTAAATTTCTCATCTTCACATCATCGGAGAAGCCAACTCTTTTGCAGTACATTGCGGAGTTTGTAAACCTCTTTCCCGTGTACAGTTTACAGCGTTTACTTGCTCTTATTCGGCGTTAGTCGGGACTCGGCATCCCCGACATAAAGAAAGTGAGATTATGATGATGATTTGACTACGTTTGTTATTCTTCTTGCATTAAAACTCTAACATTTTTACGCTCTTATTGCACCAGATAAGCGAGCCCATCCATCTCTCCGGCAGACAGAAACTTTAACGATACACATGCAGACATATGATAAGCTAAATTTCATAATAATAACTGAAGAAGCGCAAGAGAGCAAGTAGCTCCAACAGATATTATCACGTACTATCAATATCATGAGACGGGATTTTTGTTGCGGGCAAAAATGTAAGTATATTTTACTTATGCGATGCGTGTTGTGTGTGTACACAATGCAAAGTCAAGTGAAGACTTTCCCCCGTTATTATTATCCAGTTAGTTCTCATATGAATGCTCTCTCGGTTATTGTTCCGTCGTCGGTTTTGTTGGGCATAATGGAGCATGATTTTGGTGCTGATCGAAAGAGTAAACGACTCGTATGGGCTGATGATTGGCCTATGAGGGCTATCATTTGAGGGAAAGGACCGCCTTCCTTTTGGTTCCTGTGCTTCCCACCTCTTCAGAGAGAGCTCTCACTCCACCACTTCTTTTCCTCCTACAACAAAATGCACAGCACGAGAGAGGAGGACATAGATGCTGTAAGTAAATGGCATAATATGGCATTATATCGCATACAACCACGATATTAGATAAACATGTTACAAAGCTTATACCCTGGCAAACGGAATAAAACATTTTTACCTACACACATGCTACAATACGCCACGTACCCCTCTGCTCCCTTCTCTTTTATTAACAATCACACTGAAAACAAGTATCATAGAGGTACCACCACATAGACGAGCATGGATGAACGCTCGCTAACAGATCTTCCGTGAGATATGCTTGCAGCATGAATGTTTCTGACTTTGCAGAGCCACATGTATTACTGTACATGTGGAACTTATCATAAAAGAAAGAAGAGCAGGCAGCAGTATAGTAGCAGCATAAACAACACAATAAGTTAACAGCGTAATCCACTTGAAATCCCTTGCTTTCCGTTCTACTTTATTTTTCCATGCATGGTCCTTTTATTGCACAGATAAGCCTTGTAAAAAGACCATTTTGTTTATACACGCACAAGTTTAAGAAATCTGATGCATGATGATCCATATTATTATTTGCTCTGGTTCAGAGTTCTGGTGGTGGTACCCATCTTGTTATTATCGTCAAAATGTACACGAGTACAATGCAAAGTGATGATATGCTATATGTTCGTACTTTCCCTGCTTATTTTAAACTCTTTCCGTCGCGTCGTACATGAATGCTTGCACGTATACAACAACAACGATATACAGAGTCACTTTATTTTCATGAACTCACTTGTCACCGTTTTGGTAGAGGTGGTGGTATTCTTGCCTAATAGACATAAAGTAAGTAAATGTAAGCCTTATTGATACTGATACCTTCAACAGTGCTCATCCTCCTGACAAGAAAACAACCATGAAATACACTTTAAGTCCTTTCATTTGCCACTTGCCTTACCACTCTGGCTGACTCCAGCATCTAGTAAAGAGCTCTCGCTCTCTCTCTCTCTGTAATCAGCTTTGAAATCGTGTTCTTTGTCGATCGTATTTACTTTCGTATAAGACGAGTAAAATAAACAACAGCTCTTTTACATTTTTACAGCATTATCAGTAATAAGACATTTCGACGTGGGTGAGCCCTTAAGTCTACCCTGAGCAAAAAGTGCTTGGTCTTGTCAACATTGTCGTCGTCAGTGGAGGGTCTCTCTGATTTTTATCTTAATAAGTGGTAATTCTAGTTGAACTCATCATCAGTCTGCCACACTCCGAGCTCCCGTGAGCAAGTCAGAATTACCCCAGAAAAGTTTCTCAAGAAGCTTTTTGTTTTGCAAGTGATAAGCATATTGCATCACGTCAGTGTGTTCTTAACTCGAGAGACTACAATAATTAAAGTTACAGTGATTTCTACTGGATTTTTTTTGGAATTTAAAACCCCTCACCTACAACAGCGTTGTGAACGGTCAAAACTGTTTTTTTTAAATATTTCATACGGATATTATTCATTCGGTTGATCTCAAATGAATTTAGTGTACAAAATGCAGCCTACAAGGCAACAAATTCTCGGTGGTGGAGCAAGTGATCCAACAAGTGAACTCAATGTAAATGCAATGTGTGCCAACGGATTGCTAAGAATTCAGGATATCTTGAGGCCTCGGGATGCCATGATGGCCGCTGCTGCTGCAGCTGGACATCAGGCAGCAGCCGATTTGGGACTTCATCAACATCATGGAATACATCCACATCACTTAAGTCAACTACACCATGGACTTACCAACTTTGGGGGATTAAATGTCAAGAGTTCTCCGATCTCACCTCCAATTGGACCGGATCAAAGTCCCCCAGCAACCCCTCCGATGACTTCTCTTCACTCTCCAGATTCTCTCAAGGGATCTCCAGATCATCACCATCATTTAAATCATCATCATTCAATTCAGTCTGGCAATACGAAGAGTGGAAGAGATAAGGATGATCTCAATAGCAGCAAAAAGTTTTCCGATAAAGGTAAGCCAATTCATTTTAAAGATCAATTCCAAGTTAAGGACGTGTCATGCATATGACCTGATAGTGGTAGATAGGATTTGTAACCAAATTCAATTCTTTGCATTTCAAAGTTATCTGCCGACACATTAATCATAGCAATCATCCATTATACGTGTCATCTAGTTGTCACAATAATACATACATTACAATCCGTCTTCACTCGTATAGTATTACGATCCACAAAACAAGCATAACCTTTTCTTTCTTTATTTCCAAGAAACCTTGTTGAACAGGTAAATAAGTAATATAAGCAGCAAATTATTGCTGATCAGGCCATAGTAGTGGTAGTATAGCATCCTATTCAATTTTGGCACATGCCCATCAGTCTACAACAATACCTACGCAGAGAGTTTGACTCTTTTGATGACAAAAGGTGCAAGTTTCAAAGAAAAGTACATACATTCCTGTGTAGTAATAGGTACATTATACAAAAGGCATTTTAAAAGTGGCAGGAAAGCACTAAAGTCAACCCTTTTGTCATTTCACGTTTATGTCAGTTTTTTTATAAATAAAATCCATGAAACCCAAAAGGGACGGTGAAGTTTAAACTTAAATACCATAATATTCTCCAAACAACAACAGCAGAATACACAAAGAGTGGGGCATAGTAATAATCGTCAAAATAGTCCGCATTAAATGGCATTATGCTTTCCTCTAAAGTACTTAAGTATCGTTTACCTACGTGCGTTGGGTAGAAACCTGTTAATATTTTGCTCTGTGCATGAAATGTGTGTAAAGATACATTGTTTTGTAACGAATATAAAAGAAGGTTGGTAGGTGCATTTCAGGCCTTTTCAAAGAAAGTTTACATGTAAACCCATCCGTCATGGTTTTTCGGATTTGTGTGTCCATCCCCTTTTTAAAGTCAAACGCAAACATTGAACCATGTAAAGGGTCCCAACCATAAGTGGACGTTTTACACGTACACAAGAGCTCTTTTCGCTAAGCCTCAAAGCTCAAGAATTTTCAATTTGTGAAGACTCTTGACCTTTTTGAAGCAAGTTTACATGTTTGACTTCTGTTTTCTGTTTAACTTGTCTATTATGATTCGTTTGATAAAATTTGAAAAGCATTCATGAATCTATTGTTTGTTCCTTGATGTGTGCACAAAATTCTTTCAATTCATGCTACTATTTTGGTTTAATGTGTAAAGCTTTATTTTCATGCCGCTCCTGCTGTTGTGGTGAAGAGTAGACAATGGGCCTTTGATGATTTTGTATCAACTTGCTCGGTAGAGAAAAGTTGATATGAAAGCCCACCCACGCTACTCTTCCCTGCAAAACTCAACTCGCTAACTTTTAATATCAATATCAAGTTTTGAAATCAACGGTGCCATTGATTGTCCAAGTTTTTCATGAATGAATACTTCATTTACTTTTTGAGTTTGCTGCATTTATCCACATGACGTGATTTATATAGTCCCATATGAGCATTTTACCAAAATGTGCGCACTACAAAATTAACCAATTGTGGTTTATTACTAATTGTAAGTACTTGCACATTAAGACAAATAGCTAAATAGAACATGTAAGCACTTAAAACTACATGATTTATTTTTGGTCAGCATTTAAGCGGTTTCTGCTATTGTTTCTCTCTTCTATTCTCTCGGGACTTTGTGGTTTATTGTATCACTTTATGTGGGAGTGGATTCTGTTGTGCAGCTGGATTTCACTAGTAAAAGGTGTCAGAAGAGGAATCGGATTTATTAGATAAATTTATTTTGGTTCGTGGTACTTGTAACAGTTTACCTATTACGATGTTATATGATATGGTCAGGAGAGATTTAGGGATGTTACTCCAATTAAGGTCTTATGAATTGCTAAATAGTGGTTAGCTATAAAGTTTTGCTATGCAGTTTGCCCAAAATGCATAATGTTGATTGCGGTAATAAATACCAAACAAGAGAAACATTCCTCGCGTTTTTCAAACAATGCCACTTTAGAACGCATTAACTTATATAAGCTGCTTTAATTTTCATTGTTCAACAATGCTCCTGCAACATCTGTTAAAGTTCAGGAAAGTCTAATTTTAGCCGCAAGTAATTTTAGGACATTCATTGTTGAGACTTGTCGTAGTGTATGCAACAAAAGTTGCATGCATTTTGTTTCACGTTATAAGTAATGGTAATTCCATCTTTATAATAAAATTGTGTGTTTGTTTTATCTTCACAGATTCGGATAACTCCAAGTCAAACTCGGAGAGCATCAGACGTTACCGTACTGCATTTACCAGGGAGCAGTTGGGGCGTTTGGAAAAGGAATTCTTTAAAGAAAATTACGTTTCCAGACCAAGACGGTGTGAGCTCGCTGCCCAACTCAATTTGCCAGAATCAACAATTAAGGTACATACATAAAGCTCACAATACCCCTAAAAGTTTCCCTATAGATAAACTACGCACTATAGTGCTCTGAATTTTCACTTTTCCTTCCTTCATCATCTCATCACACTCTAATCTTATTCATCAAATATTAAACAGTATTCATCCTCTCATCATGACAAGATTAGATTCGTAAATTTCATCAAGCCAAACGCATTATCACATAATATTCTAGTAGAGCGTGGTAGAAAGGGAGTGCAGCCCATATCATATCATCACATCATCAAGAAAGATTCCTGCATGCTCTATCTAAAAGCCCACTATAAAACTGTGTAATGTGATGCAAAAGTGTAAAGTATTTAACAAGATTTTCTCTCTCAACTTTTTTATTACATGGACCTACTCACTCTGAAACATTGTATGTAGTTATTTTCGTATAGTAGCATCAGTGCCCCTATCATCATTAGTACAAAGTGTTACAACTTGCTTGCTCTCATGTGTAGCTAGGTGGTTAGGTATGTATGTTCTTTAACCTTCTAATAATCACAGATAATAACGCAGATGATACGTTCGCTAGGAAAGGATAATCACACAAGGCATTAAAAGTGAGTACAGAGGAGAAGGAAACGACGACGAAAAGATTCTTACATATTGACCATTTACTTAGCACTAGCACCACCACATCATCACATCACGAACAAGCAAGTTGAGAGAAGACGTCGTTGCTGATGATGTGATGTTGGGAAAACGAATTTACAACTTTTGCCGTAAAACAGTAGTTTCGCAAGTAATACATGCTTTCACGCTTACTTTTGATAACAATGACTGCACAAAACCGCCTTTGTTCGTATGGCAAAAGGCACACAGCGTTTACTTAGCGTTTCTTTATAATAATATATACTTTTATTAAAGAAAAGCCTTTAAGTCTGGTTAAGTTGTAAAAAGTTGTGATATGCCTACTCCATACTCCAGTAGTCCGATTTAACTTGCCAGATAAAATAATAATCGTAATAAATGTACCAGTTTATACATAGAAGGATAATCATGCAGAGCAAGCAGACCTGTAGGTATTTACCTTCAAAAAATCGTACGCTACAAATGCTCACGATTTACTTTTTTCATTTTGGGCATGAATACGTATATAATATTGTGACTTGTTAAGACGTAGTTTTAGCGTTTTATACAAGAAAGGAAAAGATATAATTCTTTACAAAGCTCGTGGGTAGAAGTGGTGTTAAAAGCTGATCGTAAAATGCATAATATTTTCATATACAATAGAAAATGTTTACTGCTCTCTAATAATCATAATAAGACATGATTCCTTCAAAACGACACTATTATGAGCATTGTGTGTAATAGCCAGCAAAAGGAAGGCAAAGTTGTATGTACTTCAAGTTAAAGCTGTTTACACGAGAAAGGGAGTAGGAAATAGCTTTTTCTAATAAAGCTGTGCATTGTTTAAAAGGAATATTAGATTTTTCTCGCTTGAAAAGCAAAAGGTTAAGTTGAGTCCTCGGGGTAAAATTTTGACATTATCCTTGCTACTTTACTACTTGATGCAATGTCGAGCCTTTCTTATTTGTTCCATAAAGTACATAAAAAGATAAAAGGATCTGAAGTAAGTAGAAGGTATCGTTATAACAAAGTTATCACCTTTACATTCATAAAAATCGTGTTTTCAAAAATGCTGACTGAGCTGCGGTTGTAGCTGCTGCCACTGCTACTAGTGCTGGAGTGCTTCATTACGTGTGGAGGTGAGCAATGAAGGAGCAATCTTCACACCTTATCATTGCTCGATAATTGAGATGCTAAAATCTCTCAGGATTCTTTTTTTTATCAGAGACGGTCTACGAATGATAACAATGACGCCTATATGCCTGCTCGAAATACATTTCTGTATTGCTCATCCCATATATTTGTAATGATTGTCAAGGGAGAAAACTTGACTACGAGAGAGGATAGGCATATAATAAAATGGGAAATACACTTGTAAAGTTGGAGAAAAAAGGGGCGAAAAACACGTTAAAATTTAATTAGCAACTATACTAGAATGTACCTCTGTAAAAAGTTATTCGCTTATCTAGTAATAATGTTATTTAGTCTCACACACACTAACGCCAGTGTTTTGTTGCCACTTCCAACTCTGTCCCCAACGGGAAGAGATACGGATAGAGGAAGTGTGTTTTTAAAATCACCCCTCTTTCATTTTCATTTTCTTTGCCGTATAAAGATTACATGATGATGCTACACAATATACATTAGGTTTCATTATTAACCCATCCGAGTTCAAAGTTTACAAGCGTGGCAAACTTGCAAGCACGTATTCATAAATTTATTAATATAAAAAGTAAGTGCAGAAACATTATTAAAATCTGGGCAGTGCTCATCAGGGAACATGATTTGACATCATGATGCGTCCTATGGGTTTCATTTTTGCTACTTGGCTTGATGATTTGTTCTATATACTCTTTATTCTCCTTCTTTCATCATCTACAAAAACATTTACCCCTATGACTGTTGGAAACTAACGGCTACGTTTTCTTATGAACTTTATAGGTCTGGTTTCAAAATAGAAGAATGAAGGATAAGCGCCAACGACTTGCTCTGGCATGGCCCTATGCTGATCCAGCTCTTGCGGCATACATTCTGCACGCTGCCGCAGCCTCCGCTAATTACCCCTATGCACCCGCAGCGGCCGCATCCTTATATCAAGCTGCTTATTATCCACATCCGGCTGCTGCAGCCGCAGCGGCCGCCGCAGCTGCTAATATGCCATCTTCCGGAAATCCATCGGCAAGGTCATTCCCATCAAGTCAATCAGGCGGATCTGGAGGAGGGTCGCAACCACAGGCTGGACAGCAATCTGGAGGAGTTCCAAGTCAACCTCCTCAACACCAGTCACCAGCTCCTGGTCCCATTCGTGGCTTTCACTCACCATCTCACTTCTCCCCAATTGCTGCAGCAGCAGCAGCTGCCGCTGCTGCTGGCGGAGTTCCTCCAAGAGGCCCACAAAACTTTCCATTCCCATACCTTGGACGCTCTCCAAGTCTCAACTTGGCTGGTCAGACAGTCAATGCTGCTGGTGGAAGTCCTTTGGGACCTTTAGGAGTTGCCGCTGGGCTGCTTGATGATTTGAGTAGCAATGCCTCGGGACTTACGGCAAATAGCTCAAGATTATCTGTTCCTATTCCAATGTCATCCACTTCACCGACTTCAAGCTCCTCTAATACTAGTGATAACTGTCATAACTGCATTTCTGTTGATGGACACTCTCCAAATGGTCTCCACTCGCCTGGATTCCATCACCATTTTCATCACTTGAATGGTTCGTTAAATAGCAGCGGGAGCGTTAAAAGTGCTTCTCCCTCACCAGTTAGCTCATCCAGCCCTAATGCTAATACCATGAACACTCCACCGACTTTGTTTCAACCATACAAGGAGAGTAGTAAAGCGTAATATAGGTGATTTTCCAACAGTAATATTATAGCCATAATATGAAAAAGTTTTAGATTACCACTGGATTTACATCACACTATAGGTATTACTGCAATATTTCGCATTTTAAGAAGTGATCATCATAAGTGTTGTGTGTCCTGCTCGGGAAACAATAATACTCAGTCAGTCATTCTATTTCTATTGTTAGGTATTATAGTAGTAATCTACGAGAAATTATGATTTAGGATAGTTGCTAGAATAAATTCATCTCATGAATATATAACTATTCCCAGTATTACAATCAGTTTAGGTTACAACGTTTTGTTTTACACTTTACATGTAAATATAATTCGTTTTTACTTCAGAATATTTTTTGGAGCAAAGGAATGTCAAGTAAGCTTGTATGCAGCTGTAAAGACCATAGGAAAGTTTAAAATGTTAGTTTAGATCTGTTAAAAGTTCAATTTAATAGTAGAAAGTGTCACAAAATGGTATTTGTGCTTCAAAATGCTAATTCAAAACTCTTTCCGCTCTCCGAAGTTCGTGTTTTTTCTTTGATCAATGTACATATGCACAGCACAGTACTAGTTTGTACAAAATTAGTCATTTTTTTACAGTTACAATAGTCTGATCGTTGTAAAATTTATCTCATTTACATGTAATATAATAATATATAATGTAATTGCAAAAATCATGTAAGTTATTGTGGTAAATCCCACACCAAATCTCTAAAAAAATAAAAACATGTAGTGAATATTTACATAAATAATGGATGCATCTGTTTTTATTTCGTGTTCATAACTTCTTCATAACATACATTCCATACTATGCGCTTCATATAATAATAATAATTAAATCACAAAAATATGGCTTCTCATTTGGCTGACCTCTCAAACAAAAATCATTTCCATTGTTATCATGATCGTCATCGTCTAATGTAAGTATGGTATGATCATGACAGCCTTCAACAAAGGAAAGGATATAATATCCCATAATAATATACATAACTACTATATACAAGGCTTCCAAGAGATTTTATCCACAGTTCATTGTGTAATATCATCATTTTATTAACTCTACTGAAGTTGGTAGGTTTTTGTGCGTGGTAAGTGGAAGAATAAATTGACGAGGACATGATCATCACGATACTGAGTGAGAGTAACATAGTAATGGTATTATTATAGAGAATGGTCATAAAACCTTAAGATAAAGCGTCCACACATTAAGCCCGTATAGTTATACTCATGTCCCTGCAATACAGATGATGCCAATGATGCCCAGAATCATGGCTCAAAGAAAATAAGCTCTTAAAACGAAATTTACTACTGCTGCTGAAGAAGAAACCTAGCAGAGCGTTCATCACTATCTATAATACTATATTACACAACAATGTAGTAGCATGCGCAAAATATATGTTTATTATGACGCATAAGAAAAATAGAGAAAGTTGAGAGCATGTCGAGTGAGAGAAGCGAAATGAGGGAATGGAGCAGCACACAAAGTAAAATGGTTGTGGAACTCATATTTTGAGAGAATGATATGAGATGAGACGTTTGGATATTATGGCAATAAAAGAGCGATAATAGATAGTGACTGACATGTAATATGAGATGATGCTACTTAATGCATACTTATGACATAGTATTATAATAGCAGTACTAGTCGATACCATGTTTAAGTGGAGATAGCTTCCCTTATCTTGCCGGATGGATGATGAAACTGTCTGGAAGCGAGTAAAGAAAGATGTCTGCGTCATTTTTTATACGTAACTTATAACTATTTGTCGTGTGACTACATGTGCAAGGAGGTATCTCTATCTCTAGACTTAATCTTTTTTGGTAAAAGTTCCAAGTTTTCTCCCCAGAATCATATACTTTGGTGAAATGAAGCTCGGGCAAGTAAAACTAAAACTATTCCATTTCTTCCTATCCAGTTCATGGTACTGGTTGTTCGCTGTGCCGAAACAGCATGGAATTAGTCTACGGCCACGGTAGCGGAACAAGTTCACGATGAAAGAGGGAAAATATATAAATGGAAATTAGGTGCGCAGAGATAAATAGAAATGAGAATGCGAAGTAATATGGTAAGGCGATAACAATGATAACATTACTAAAAGCTATTAATCTAAATCAACGCTATTCGACCGTTTAGAGAGAAGATGAGAGACAGCTTCCTATTTACTATACAGCGAGGTATCAGCACAAAATTAAACACTCGTGTCGTGTGTGTTTATACAATCCATATAAATTTGGAACTTTTTTGTTCGCTTTTCCAACTGTATTGCTTTAGTTAGTCAACTCATCCCTCATTTGGCGGAGAAGGCAACCGAATAAATTTCACACAAATATAAACTTCCCTTTTCGTTCGATTGCAAGAGAAGTCGGAAGAGAACTTGCTGCTGCTACATGAGTGTGTGGAGAATGCCACTATGTGCATATAATATTACTCGATATGTTTCTAATCTTTCACATCAATATAAAGTGCTAAAATTAACTACAGCATAAACTTTAGATCAGTTTGGTTGAGAGAGGCGTTTCATTTACATGATACCGATCCACAGTGTTCGAACTGGCCGTGAAAGTGATTTTTCCCATTTTTTTTGGTGTGCCAGCACATTTCAAAATCAAAGGACAACGTGATATACATTATACATATCCCTTGTCGAGGAACACGATTATTAAGGTTTCAAACCGCTAAAGTTTTAAATTTAAAAATTATAGTTAAAAACCAGCAAAAACACCAGTTTTTAACATTAAAGTTCAATTTACTGAAAAAAGCGGAGAGATCTAGTCCTGGTTTAGCATCTGTCTGAAAGCCCAACTCTTCCTCTATAAAGCACCGCTTGAACTGCGACTAGATCTTTCCGCCTTTTCGAGAAACTATGTCCTCAAAATAAAGTTTCAAAATAAATTAAGGGGCCGTTCATTGGGATTGTTACCACCTAGCTGCATATTGGTGCATATTCTTGGTAACTTAATGTAAAGTAAATAATACAAGTTTTATTTTTTGTCATTTTAGTTCAAATTAACTGTTTAATTGCTATATGCACTGGTCAACATTTGATAACAATTATAGTGAACGGCCCCTGAACTTATTTTGAAACTTTATTTTGAGGACATAGTTTCTCGAAAAGGCGGAAAGATCTAGTCGCAGTTCAAGCGGTGCTTTATAGAGGAAGAGTTGGGCTTTCAGACAGACGCTAAACCAGGACTAGATCTCTCCGCTTTTCTCAGTAAATTGAACTTTAATGTTAAAAACTGGTGTTTTTGCTGTTTTTTTAACTATAATATTTAAATGTAAAACTTTAGCGGTTTGAAACCTTAATAATCGTGTTCCTCGACACGGATATGCATAATGTATATCACGTTGTCCTTTGATTTTGAAATGTGCTGGCACACCAAAAAAAATGGGAAAAATCACTTTCACGGCCATTTCGAACACTGTGCGATCGCGCTGGTTATAGTGGTAAACTAGAGACGAAATATAGGAAGCTGAAATTATTTACATAAGAGCAACTTAGTCAAGTGTGTTCTTTTCTCATGTCAGTAAACACTGCATTGCATGAATATACATTACCTTGTTATCTTTAATGGATTTGTCTTTAACAAGCATTGTTTTACGCAATTTATTTTCCGGTTCTCTCAGTCTCGGGGAAAGTAAGAATAATGTTTGTCCTTTACACTCGCCATCTTTTTGCAATGCTGCAGGATACTAACCCAAATGTTTATGCAGTTTTACTTAGATACATTATAGATATTCGGTATGCATATTTATTTATCACAGTTCAGCTAGTCACAAAAATATTGAAGTATAAAAAGATAATAATAAACAGCCCACCGAGAAGTAAATCTCGACCAGTCAAAAACTTTACCGAGAGCTTTCCACGATAAATACTCTAAAGTGATTTAGTGATTGCGTTCCAAGAGTAATGCCGAATGAATCAACCGTGTTTATTCATAATAAACTTTCAGCGGTGAGGTTCTAGATTATGTGTCTTCGACCTCCACTATTTCTAGATCTCTGAGTAATTTTTTTTCTTATTTGCTTGTTTAAATGCCCGCACACATACTGACAATACATACTATGCACGAATGCTGATATACAAACCTTTCATTCCACAATATTAGAGAACTTATTTTGTGGATTTGGAAAAAGGAGTGTCGTAAATCTATCATCATGAAAAGTGTTAAGAAAAATTCTTTTGCACAAGGGATTTTTTTATTTAAATATTTTAGTAGATTCATGACAATTTCTACAAATTACAAAGAAAACCAACTGCAGGAAAAGGGTTGTTGTTCTTTTAGACCAGAAAGTCGTCGTGAGTACGTCTTTTTGTTTAGAAAGTTGAGACTGGTGGTCTCCTTTACGGGCATTGTGCTCTTCATTAATATTCCACTTAAAACACTTATTGTAAATAATAATGTTCAGTGAAACTTGACAATACACAATAATATTTTCAGAATTTTCCTCTAATCCCATTATCTCGAAACCGACAATCTATTTAAAATTAAAAGGAAGAGGTTTAATACCCACACATCAGCATTCATCATTGTGACAACAAAAAATTGTAATGGGGAAATCGATATTAGAGTTGGGGCTCAGGTGGCGGTTTTATTGCCTTCATATGGATAGTGAAGAATAGTTTGGTATTTTGGTGAGCAAAAATTTTCTGATCGCAGTACAATAAACTATCCCAGTGCCCCGAACATGAAAAAACAGCCCATTTTTAACAAGTATAAACAATGCCGACATTGACTTTTCCACATGGTTGGACAAAAATTTGGCTTGATAGGTACATATTATATACCCAGAGCGTTTCCTATGCTGCTATCATTTTTCTGGACTGGTAATAATAGTGCAAACGATAACCATCATGATTATGATGAGTACAAAATATCAATCATGTGTGTACATTTTACGACGGCTATTCTTTGAAGTTTTAACGATAAAAGGGCGAACTTGTTTAAGCAGGCATGTACATACATGGCCATTTCTTTAAGTAGGAACTATCCCCTCCTCTGTTCAAAACACCTTTTCATATTTTGACTTGTTTTAAATGAAAGAGTAGTTTTGCTTGAACTCGGGAATTTTGTGTCCAGTCGTCTGTAAAAATGTCAAAAAGCTACTGCATGGTGAAATAATATATGCATACCTATGTACATTTACGCACATTTAAAATATTTTGCTGCTTTTTTCTTCCTTCAGGAAAAGGTGATAATTCTTTTTTATAAAATGGACTGTTGATAAGAATTTAAGTCACTGCTATGCTTCTTTTAATGACAAAACAATCCAAGTGAATTTTTTAAAGAGGTTTGGTAGGCACATTTTCCGATGTAGTAGTTAGTACTGTTTTACATGGAGTCGGCTTCTCAAAAGAAATAAAATGTCATCGGTAAATATAAAAACTAGACCCGTACGGCTCATATTTCACATTTTTACATGGATCGTTGAGGTCATTATCATTTTCACTACTTTCTGAACTTAAGCCGTTTAGCTTGTAAAAATGGTCCTCATTTTTTAAGAGAATCGGTTAATTTTTTAATTTCGAGATTAGAAAACGATAGACAAAATGTGGCCTTGGATAATTGACAATTGCGTTTTTTAAACTGAAATACATTATTCCTTAGACAAAATGGGGCTGAATGTGTATTATTTGGAATTTTATGAATGTATGTAAGAAGCTTAAAGGAGCAGACTGCAAGGATTTGTTCATTTTTTAGCAGAGAGGTACATTACACCTGATGAAAGCAGATTAAAAATAAGAATGTAAGTATACTTGTCAGAGTATAATATAGCATGCTGCCTACGTGTGTGTTCTTCATTTTTGCTGGCATAATGTGGATTTCCTAAAAATTTCATAAAGTAATACACTCCATACCCTCTCATGGGTAGTCATATTTCACTAGTAAAGTCATTTATTAAAGGCCAGTATTTTTGAGCACGCCAATTTTATATCGGTCCATCAGGAAGATTGGATAATGGATTAAATAAATACCTACTTAAAGTGTTAGACATGTTATAGTAGCAAGCAAACACATAAACGTCAATAATAATATTATTATCGTTGTGCATTCACTACTTATCCGAATCATTATTACAACTGTGAGAAATAGCGACGAGGGAACTGGATAAGCCGAAACACATGATGAAAATGAAATGGTGAATAGGTATTTATGTGTGTACGTACATAAATGAAGAAAGCAGATGTTGAACTCTTATATAGTATATAGTTGAAGCTGATTCATGATGAAAGAAGGGAAGAAAACCAACATCTTTTAACCGTATATATAAACGGCACGCTCATAATATCATCGTCTCTTTCGAATTGTGTGCTCCCTCGAAAGTTACTTATCTTGTTGTTTGCCTGTGAGAGCAAGGAAAGAAATAAAAAAGAAGATGAGAAAGGCAGGATGGATAATGGAAGTGGCGGGCGAGGATTGGCCCTAGACGAAAATTGATGCTCCGTCTCCAGCTCCAATGGAATTGGATCTCGTAATAGCACTTTATGAGATAAATTACGGTAATATTTTCTTGAATAAAACACATCCTGACAGATAATTTTCTACGCTTATGTTACATGCTTACGTAGTTACAAACCGGAGCTTCGAGTTGCACGTCTTTGAGAAAAGGATTATGTGTCTTAATATATCGTATATTATAATCTTGCATTTCTCCATTTCTTTTCCCATTACTCCAGTAGTACATGTAATGAACAATGGTATACATCGGCACTGGCAAGGAAGGGAAACAGACGTAAATGAAAATACATATTACATTTCCGAAATAATCCTTTTCATATACTACATTGCTGACGACGACGAACCACGCTGACACATATGAAAGGGAATTCATGGACTTTTTCTTTCCCATAATAATTTGTACTCCCTTCTTTATTATGCTTATTATGAGTTTACTTTTTATCTCCATCGTCAAATCTTTGTATGTTTTCATTTGCATGATGACAATTACATGAGCTTTATTTGCAGTTTCGTCTTCTCCAATCCAAAGGGTCCATAACAAATGAAAGTCGTTATAAAGATGGAAGTTAAAATAACTTTTTATTCAATGATATCTTGTGCATTTTTATTTATACTGTTCAAACTGTTCCGTTAGCAGTTTCATTCCGCATTCACTACTGGGTCATAGACAAAAAGTTTCTTGAAGTGGTTCTTTTTACTTCCTATGCATTATTGTTTTATCGCATCTTGTATCAAATTAAGTTTTTCAACTCAACATTTCAACAAATGAAAAAACGCAGCTGCTATTCTGTACATAAAACACGGAACAAACATGTCGCATGAAAGTTTTGGTCACAATTGAGGAGAATGAGACTATTAGGAGAATGATAATATGTTTTTAACGTGTACGCGTTTAATCCTATTCAGAATTCGGGATAGAAAAGGTCGATTGTGTGGCTATATGGAACGTGGTCACAATAATGCGCCACGGCATTCAACGTTAAGCAACAAGCAATTTAACATTTTTCCATTCCATTTTGGATGCTACTTAAGAGAGTAATGAGCCATCAATGTGGTTTCCCACTTGGTGCGGTATGCTATTAATTAGAACGCAACCATGTAACTGCTTTTATAGACTCGGGGTTGCTGGTGTGTTTGAGAATGTAATTTTACAAAATGACTCACTCATCGTCAGTCGTTGGATTTTTATGTCTTTCCTGCCACCACACACCGACCTTTGTAATAACAGCGAATTAGTACGGTGAGGAACAGTGGGAAACATTAAAGGAACACTTTGTTTGGAATATTACTACTTATAAAGCCAATTTGACAACGGTAATGTTGCACCAATTTTTAGCTTTATCTTTCCATTACCCTGTGCGAAAGTATAAAAGCTAAACAATGAGGGAAAACAGATAGAATTTCAGATAGTGGGGGAGGAAAAGTTAGGGTGAGACAAAGTGTAATATAATTGATTCGTATTTCAGGATCCTTTCCTGAAGCTAAAATGAATGAAATCCCGGAGCTTCAAATGTATTTATATCTGATTATCAAATTCAGTAGTTTGTATTTGATATTGATACATTTCCAATTAGCCAATTCTTGCCTGAAATTAAATCATACTTTCAAAGATAGTAAGCTTTGAAGGAAAAATTCACTCCAGGAATGATGGAAGATCCACCTTTACTTAAATATGATGCCAATGACAATTCATTCCAGACCTCAGCTATTTCCTTCTGACTCGATACTGGGAGGTATGTATAGCGTAATAGAATCTCATGTTTCAGGCATATCGGATTTGCCTTGTCTTCATGGAATATATATTCACGTACGTCTCTTTTCATTCATTCATATCATACCACCCAAAATTGTATTAAAACTAAATGAACGGACGAAATCCGACGACGACACCAACCATTAATGTTCCGTCTACATCATCATTAAACGATAATTAAGATGCAGAAGAAAGACAGAGCTATTTAGAAAACTCGGGATAATATTAAGATTGTAGACTGATACAATTTGGCACTCCCATCCCATTCATTCATAAAATAGTCAATTGACTGACTCTTCAAGAGGATCTTCTTTTACTGTTTATCTTCAACAAAACAAGTGCACCAAGTTCATAATCGATACACCCTTTATAAACGGATACATTGCATGCATTTGCCTTCGTTATCTCATCCGAAATCGAAATATTTATTTTCCCTTCATTTGTATGTTTATACAAAAACCAACACACACGACATACAATCTGTTGTTTGAACCTTTCTCTTAAACTTACACTTTCAGCTTTTGGCGCAGCCTCGTCTTCAAGGCACTGACTGACTGACGACGACTTTAAGTATGAGGCGCCCATAATCTGCTTGGTTTCATTGAACGCAATGCACTCGTGTTTTGACTTTTACTACTGTAACAGATAATACCCTGTGATTCCGTCGCCTTATACCTATGGCATCGTTGTAGGCACGGTTTCAAACATGTAGAGATGGTTGGTGCCATTGTCGCCTATTACGTATTTGCTTGGGTACTTGGAATTCATTCAATAACACCTAATATTATGCCGTTCATCACAACTTAGTTTCTAAGAGTCCCTGGATTTGTATCTTTTCATTTACTGTCTGCCTGTGTGAATTTGAGTCATCACAAAAAAATTCAAAATCGACATTCATCACTCACTGATTATTTCACGTTAGCCACTGATTTGTCTACAGACTTTTTTTCCTGCTTTTAGAAACTGAAATGTTAAAAGCTTCGCTTTCAATTATGTGCTTGGCATTATTATTATTGAATGTTAAAAATGAAATCGTGTAGACATTTAAATGTTTAAAGAGATACACGCCTGTCTGTCTCCGGTAGTCACATGAGTCTTGCGTTGTTTAGACTCATCATCTTCATTATCACTGAAATGCTTTTTTCCAGCTTAGCATTGTGGGAACCATTAAACTTCCGTTGTTTATGAACTTGCTTGTATAAAGTATCTGCGTTTTTGACTACTTAAAAATGGTTAGCACATAACTCGTGCGCCGCTTTTTTTGGGGATGTTTGAAAATGAAGCAAAATGTTTTACTGGATTTTTTTGTAACTCATCTTACAAATGCACTTGGATGCATTCCACTCCACAGATGCAAGCACAATTTCATTCATTCCTTTTTCCTTCTTACATTCATTTCCTGATGGCTCGAGTGTTGTGGAAAGTGGAATATTTCAGCGATTCCTGGCACCTCATTCATTAAATAAGTGCACCAAAATATTTTTTTAGGAAATTATCGTTTTTTACTTTACTTTTTACACATGTGCCGCTGGATTTCTCCCAGCAATACCGGTGACTGTATAAGAAGGGTTAGTGCAAGTGCAGCATCAATATCATCATTGCGCTATTTCCTATTTCCGTTTGCGCTCTTTGAAAAAATGCTTGATCTACCGAGACGAAACAACAATTACATAATATACTCACTTATTCCTCCAACTTCTTCCATTATCTCCACTTCCACGAGTCTTTACGGGTGATGCTGCCAGTTAATGGGAGTCATAATTCTTGTCTCGTTTAAACTAAATCCATTAAACCGGGAGGCGCGAAGCGATTTAACTTGACGACATGAAACAGCAGCCGCCTATACCCACATCAAATCATGATAATTATAATTGTACTTTGAGAAAGCACACTATAAATACATTAAAAGTACTTTATGTTTTTGTGCTTAAACATAACATGATGAGATGTGCACCAAGCGATGATCACCACCATACTAGTAGAAAGTGTTTATGCGAACTGACTGAAAAGAAAGTACATAAATACAAAAATGTTTTCTTATTATCGCCAAGAAAATGTTTCGCATCTTTGAGTTTTAAATAAGCGTTTCAAATTGAAATGGGCGTCAGTCGAGAAAAAAAACATAAAAAGATTTCTTTTCACAAAAAATCGTAGGTAATACCAATATAAAAAATTGTTTGGTTTACAAGTGATTGATGGCACCATAAACTAATAAAATAGCAAACCGAAACAAATTCCAAGCCAGCCTTTTTTGCACGCTGTCGCTATTTTATGTACTTCATCTTAATGTTTTCACTCATTCACCATTTTTACTACATCATTCTGCACTTATAGCGGTTATTATGAGGGCCATCATTGATGACAATTTGTGATTATACTAAAGTACTTTTCGCATCTTCCTTATTATCGCATTTTTTTGCAAAGGCAAATAAAGATTAGAGCGAGGTACTTATGTGTGCAACTTATATTGATGTGGTGCGGCATTGATTTTTATTTAAAAAATAATAATATGCGCACAAGCGCATATGTATTTATAATTTACATACATCTGGCATACAACCAAATAATTTTCAACATTTTCCTTGTGAAATCACTGGTTTCGTTTCAATGCATTTGAGAGAGCAAAATAAATATAAAAAATATTCATACGCCTTTGCTTTAAAAAATTAGTTTGAAACTTGTTGACGTAAAAGTGAGATAATTTGTCATCATCACACTTTTTATGAATCCGCTACATCATCCTGATGACCATCATCATGAAAATGGCAACGAGTCTGCCTCTGCCTCTTACTCGAAATTGCGACACCATCTGTGCTTTTCAATGATTTATAATTTTAAACGAATAGCCAGCATTTGAAGTTGTGTTATAAATGCTGAACTAACTGTAAGGCTACATGTTGAGAGGATTTTATTCTATTGCCGGAATAATCCAAAACGTTTGTTTCATGTTTTTTATTCATTTAGCATTGTTCAGTTCGTTAATGAATTAACAAAAAATTCACTGTTAAATGAAAAGATAATCCATCAAATAATCCAAACCCCTCGTCACAATATGGTTAAACTGTTAACCGGGCTAGGTGACAACAAAATTATACATGAATAACCCGTGATGATAATACGATTCAAATGAAACTTTGACGGATCATTTATTACCCATTCTCTCTCCGTGCCATCCCGTATGTGGAATTGTTTAATCTAAATCTAAACAAACAAGCAAGTCAGTGTGTGTGTGTAAGTGTGAAAATCAAAATCCGGCAAGCACTCTGAATTTCGTTAGTTTGTCACCCTTCTGGTATCGTCGTCACAGTCGTCAGCCCTTTGACAACCAGTAGTATGTATATGTAAACAAAGAGTTTGATAACTGTGAGGGTTACATCTTCACCACATCACCACCATATACCATCCTTGTTGCTTCCTTTATGTATATTACGATTACCAGCATTATGGCTAGGGAGAGGATTTCTTGATGATCCTAGTGTGTGGTGGTGTTGTGCGAGTAGATGTACTGGTTGTATATAATGCGGAATTGGAGAGGGTTTATGGGACTAACTTCATTTTATTCTGTTAAAAGGAGATTACCCTTCGGAGCACCACCCTTTTAACTTTGCATTAAAAGAGGCCAAGAGGTGACATGTGTTCCGCCAATTTAGCAATTTGCCCTTGTTGCTGTTGTCATTATGTTTTGATAGCGTACGGTCCAACGAATAAAGGAGTATAAAAAAGAGTAACTTTTGTAAATTCAATTCGAATGGAGATGAAAAATATATATATGTATTTGCTGACTAGGATGTAATCCATCCTTTTGGTGGAAAATTAATGAGACAGAACAGAAAGGGATAAAACTGTGTAATTGCTTCCATGCTTCCCTTTTTCGTTTCCTTAAACTTGGTCGGCTTACACAATGCTGTTTTACTTTTGTATCGTGTATAACACTGTCGAGTAAGCTAAGTTACTGCATATGTACATATACGGGTTTCGTGGTGAAAAAATTAAGGAAACTCTTCCTTTGACGCGGCCGTCTACTATATTTACTGTGACTTCGCTAATCTTCTTGAATCTCACACGGAGCACGAGGGAAAAACAATGAAACTGGTAACTTATTGCCAATCCCGTCATGATTCAGATAAAACAATGTTCAGCCTATTAACTGGTGGGAAACAAAACCAAGAGATATTTATACGGCTTTAAGCCTGACATTCATTCTCATTTTATTGGATCGTAATAATCCAGTGGAGAAAATCAGAGTAGGATGTGACGAGGCATATGTAACTATAATACATGCATCCACATCATGTACGTGTAAAACGAACGAAACAAAAGCCAGAGCTAGACCATGCCATGCTAAAAATACAATCTGTTCCCCCATTTGGACGTCCTCCATAATGCTGCTAGAAAGTTTACCTAACAGCCTCCATCGCTCTCGCATAAGCTTTGTTTTTGTCATCATCAACTCTACATCATTAATCAACATCGCCGCGATATAATTGTTTATTACGTTGCACTCTTCACTTTCAATGAAAGTTGGTACATGTAAATAAATCGAACAATAGAAATACGGAAAAGTAGTGATGATAAGTAATTAACAGGAGTATTGGTTTTTATAAGCTGGAACTCGCGATTGTGTTGAAATGTTGATTTTTTATTCACTCGATAATGATAATGCACAATATGATATTTCCACGAATTATGACAATTCCATATTGTGTTCCACGAATAAGCTATTATGAAACTGGGAATGCTCTTCGTTCGAATACTTTCGTTCAGCTATTATCAGGCTGAATTTCAACAAAAAGAAATTCCCTTTATTGAAAATCTAAAAAGTTCTATATTTATTTCATAAATGGGGACTTTTAAAAAACTAACGTTTCTGTTCACAGTGTTTTACTTATGTGTGGTTCAACATGGCAGGGCAGATGATATTTCAGATCAGCATTGTAAGATACTAGATAAAATAATAATTTTCCTGGGCCATTAATTCGCTTTGATAACAAAACGAATTCTAATAATAATTCTAATAAGTTAATAATATTGATTCCGCTAAAATATAAATCCTAGTTCTTAACAAATTCGACGAAGTCATCAGTGATATTGCGTGTGGAGCCATCAAGCAAACTCAAGGCTCGGAAATGACTGTCAATCTCGGTCGCTATTCAACTCGTGAAGAGCTGGCGAAAATGGCGTTTTGGCATTACGGCAATGACTTTAGCAAGAAAAAGTTGGACTTTGGAGAGGAATTGAAATGGAAGCGTGATCTTATTGATGTTCTCTTTGACATTTTCACAAAGTCTTGCCCCAGTGCTGCTGTTCCTCAAGAATATATGAACATTTTCCGGGAATTTGTCATGATATATGTGAATTCTGCCGAGCCAAAAACTACGAATAGTACAATTGCATGGGAAAATATTCAAAGCATTTTGACAGCTTGCAAGGATGACATTACTCCATACGAATTAGTGCTAAAAGCAATGAAAGTTAGACGTAACAATTCAAAGTCGTAATTGTATCACTCAACCCCATATAAAAACTCCATAATATCCAACTTAACTTTTGGTACCTTTTTCAGGTAACCGGCCTCAGAGGTAACGTTAATGGTATGGTCGAAACTACCGAACTATATCCACCAGCAGAGAAAGCGGACGTAGTTTATTCGGAATTAGACCAAGTTGTTGATAACTTATGGTGGGTATTTAGCCACGCGCTGGGCAGGTGTTATCCGAAGCTACCTCGACAAGCGGAAATTGCTCCGAAACTGAAAGCGCTATTTTATCATGATATCCTCCGACCGCTAATGAACCGATGGTAACGTTATTCTTTTGACTTGCCCTTTATTAGTACACAAGATATTTACATGAACTCATAATGGCGATATTTCCAGGGGCGATCCGGGACCACTTCAAGATTTTGGACCTATTGTTGAAAACTATAACCTCGCTAGAATTCAAAGAAACATAAGATACTGTGTCACAGCAGCTTATTTCCTTAATGGCATAACTGAGCTCCAAATGGTGCGACCGTTACGAGTTGGCTATGTCCATGAAGGAAGAAATAGTATTCTTAACCGTAAAACAGGAGCAACCTTCCAATAGCCTTCTTCTGGTTACTTTTAAATAAACAATTTTATGAAAATCCTGAATTGCGCTCAGTAGTGTTGAAATTGTGGTAAGCTAACAGCAAACCACATTTCATTGTTATCTATAACCATGTACTTATTGTTTAAAAACAATAAAAACGGATTCCGACAATTTTCACGGAATTTCTAATAATTGACTTTTAAGATTATTCGGCTCCTCTTCCACATTCCAACAGTCACATGCATGATTAAGAAATTATACGGAACAATTTTCCTTACAAGACAACTGAATAATAAAAACACCAGCAGAGTGTGTACTCCTCGCACACTTGTACAGCATTATTTGTATGGAAAGAACAAAGGCTGATGCAATAAATGCCAGCAATAACAGTTCAGTTTCATTGAAAATTAGCAATTTTCTTTCATTCTTTTTTCCTGATTTTCCTCAACACACATGCTTTAAAAATGTAATGCATTCTCGCTGTAGCACCAAGAAGTACATGATTGTTGTAGTGTAACAAACAAGTAAAATGGAGGAGCACTGCTAAGCTAACGTAATTGTCCTAAGCTTTAGGTATACCAAATTCTTTTATGATTCTTCCGTAATGCATTTTTCAGCTTTATTGTATGGAATAAAGTGGCTAGTATTGTTCAGCAGCAGATTAATATCAGTATACTTCCTTCCTTCAATATGTCTGGAGAATCCGTAATTGTACTCAGAAAGGATGAAGGACAAAAAGCTATTTAGATTTTGGTTTTGGGTACTCCCATAAAGGTCGTCATTTTCTTTTACGTTATTACGCCACATTATGTTCGTGTGGCTGTAGTGTTGTTATTAGTTTGTCACCATATAACTTCAATACCACCACCAAACACAAGATTCAGCAGAAAAGCATTTTGAAAATTAAGACTCGCAGTAGGTAGACAAGACGGTAAACTGTAATGTTTACAATAATTTCATCTTCTTGTGATTCTACTCTATTTCCTTGCGATCATAATTCTACTCATTCTTATCCACTCTACCACCAACAAGAGCAAAATGGGTGGACTGTTATTCTCTTATTGTCACTTGTTTTTCCTTTTTCGTAGATATATGAATAATATTATTATACAAGTTTTGTCGTAATTACAACGTAAGACCTATCCTGTTGTTATTAAAGTACCAAGAAAGTTTGGAGCACAATTGCGTAAAAGCAAACGGTATTATGGCTATCGGTTTATAATATTAAGGCTGCCTTGTGTGTCTTTGGTTGTCCATTCTTTAAATCTATAAGAAAAGGTTATACCTATTGCACTTGCAGCTAAATTTTTAACAACTTACTCCAGTCCAACAAAACAAACATTGTCGTGTGATAATGCTCTTTACATAAACAAATCTCTGCATCAATACTCTCTGGTGTATGTCTAGCTAGGGACGGACAGTCCCGTCACAATGTCTTATTTTTTCCATGTAGCGGGTTGCGGTTGTGGGCAACCGTTAGTGTCCTGGAAATGTCGATCTCAAAAGGGAAGGTTGTATGGACATACCGCTACAGTCAAGCATTTTTTATATACAATTACTCACAACTTAAAGGTTTGACCCACTTTGATCATTATGTGCAACGGGCGGTGAGGAAGACACTATATGCTACCCTTTTGCACTTTTTATATTATTGCTAGTTATCATTATTATTATTATTATCCTGTACACTGTAAGTTAAGGCAGAAACGGAAAGGGTGAAATCATCATCGTACGCAAAGAAAGGGTCAAAGACCCGTTCTTCCACGCAACATGTATTATGATGTAATATTATGTATCGATTATGACAAGAATTACTTGGAAAAGGGTTGTTGATCTCTTCACAAACTGCCTGGACAAAATACAGTTTTGCTTTATTGGCTTTTCTATTATTCCGAGAAAAATTACATACATATACTCGATTGTTCACTACTGGATCTTAAAATTACTATACTGTCAAAGGATTATTGCAGCAAAAAATCATTGTGATAAACAAGCACCTAACAGTAAACAGAGTCATTATGAGGAGCATAAAATTAAGAGGAAAAGTCGAATCATAATGTATACCGTTTTCTCTTTTTACTGAAATGTTTGTTTCCTCTCATAAAAATGACATTGGGAAATTGTCAATAAAATGTCTATGCATGAAATTGAAAATCATTTCCTTTTCTGGCAGGTTATAAAAAAGGGTTGAATGACTTCCAGTTAAATACGTACAATTAATTGTTCCAGCCAAGAAAATGTGTGGTTTTAAAAGTAAAGTGCATTGACACGACTGGAAAGGCATTCAGCGTACAAAATGCAGTTTTCCTTTAGAAACTTCTAGCATGCACAATATGTGCAAATAGCAATTTCGTTAACGATGATGAAAATTATTATATATCAACTTGAATTTATCAAAATTTAATGGTGAAAATTGATTGGACAGACACCAAAAATACATTGTGAGAACATAGATAAGTTACACAATCAGAATCAAAACCGATGGCAAATTAAATTCTCCAGGGCAGATATCACGCGGCCATTAATTTGTTATTTTGTAAATGAAGGTAAGTATGTACATAAAAGCGCAACTGAGCGTTAACCATTAATTTATTTTACCCGAGATTGTTCCGGCGATAATTCTCATTATATAGATACTACATTATTGTAAGCGTAACTTATTGCATTTATCCATAACGTGAACTCGTGTTGTTTTCATTGTCCGCACGAGTCCAACCAGCAGGGGTCCACTGAATTGTGATGTTGACAGACGTAACCTGATTTAATGGTCCGCTCCATGCTTCACTCGTCGCTCCTTTCTTGTTTCTACGTACATCCCCTTTCCACAAGTCACAAAGATCTAAAGATCTTTGATATCCTTGCCCGTATGTACATTTTTCGTTTGCCTAGGGAAAGGTGCGACGATTACGTTTGAGCCATGCAGTTTGGAAAGGTACAGAAGCAAAAAATGTTTTATTTGCATATCCCTATTTATATCAGTTGAGACTCAATTGAGATATTTCACGGCATCTGGATAATCGTTATATTAATACTCACAATAATCGATTTTTACTGATTTTTAATACTTTTTATAAATATAAAATATAATAATAGGTATCATGTATACAATTATCTCTAATCGAGGAATATGAACTTAAATGTACATTACTATCTCACCTCTCTGTTGTTGTGTTTTTTTATGATCAAGAAAAAGCAAATACAAAGACGAATGAAAATGCAAGGAGAAAAGTAGTCAAGCTGAAACTTACCTACATATGTACGTAGGTAGGTATAATATATCCAGCAAAGTTGAACGCTTCTCTACAGTATGTCATGTTCCTTTCTTTGCAATCATGACGCATACGCATACTGATATGATGTTTAAATCATTCCCTCTTCTCTCACAAAAATGATTTTTTTGTTTTATTATACAATCCAGTTTTAAACCAGCTAGTTTTCTTGATTCAATAATAATGTTATGGTTTGAAGCAATGTGAAGTATGTCCTGTTTCTTTATACTTTACATTCACATACAAGTTACAGCAGTATTGTAGATTGTTTCATGAAGTTATTTGGTGTTTACTGCCATTGTATAATATAATATAATTCTGACGGAACGACAGAGAGGGAAGATGAAGTAAAAAAAGTGGTACAGCAAAATGGGTGGTGTGTTTAAAGTATGAACCTTTTTAAAGCATTCAGCACTCACTCAAAGTTTATTATTGCAGTACCCAGAATCCCTGTAAGTTCTCTTTTTAAAGTGTGGGGAAAGAGTTGAAAAAAAATCTAAAGAAATTGAAAAAGTATAATAAAAACTGGAGAATGTAAAATACAGTGAGAGGAGAGAACAGAGAGATGGAGAGAGAGAGAGAGAGGGCGAAAGTATTCGTGGAAGGAAAACGGTTGGTTGTAAGTGTCATCGCGAAACAGTGGATTGGAGTAAAACATATCATGCAAACTGCAATACGGTATCATTGGATTCCTGGAATATCCGGCAACAACTTATCTCCTAGAATTATAAACCTCCTCATCCTATATACCACCACCGTTATTATATATAAAACTTTGGGACCGTTCTTGATATAAAACGAAGAGTACGCATGGAATGGTAGAGCACTAATAATGTAGCCAAAGATAAAAAATCCGGCGGAAAAACGAAGTGTAGGAGAGAGCCGTTCTCCACCATTATTTCCAGTTAGGAAAAAGATGGATTCCCTAGTGTAAAATTTGGCCGTAGCTCGTCTTCAATTTTTTCATTCACTTTTCGTCCCGGATTTTCCTACTTCATCCATGGTCGGAGTGGAGGAAGAAGCAAGTTGTGTAGTAAGTTGTACATTTTTGCCTTGGCACATCTGGTTTTACTGCTCAAACTTGTGATAGCCAAATAACAATGAGTAACAGTAACGGGAAGTCTCGGGTATATGCATATATCATGTGTGCGCTCTAATATATATATATATTCAAGTAGTTCTGTTTTTATACAAACATTAAATTATGTTCCTTTCTTTACCAAATGCTATATTACAACCATTTCCTAGTAGTTATTCTTTTCACTTTCCTCAAAGGACACTTGAATTTCATCAGTGAGCTTCATGATCCTGAATTATTCACTCGCTTTTTTGAGAGCGCGGTGTTGCTGACTACTGCTTCATCTGCCTACTAGATCCAGACAATAATCTCCTGTTTCGCTCTACAAGCAAGCTTGTGGACATTGCTGCAGACTCCGATATGTTCGCCAGAAGAAAAATCCCCAAACAACAAGTTATCTAAATTATTTCCTCCCTCTAACATTTGCATCAGTTGTCCATTGAGGCGTTGAGTAAGCCTGTTTTGATTATGCAATGATTTCCTTCTTAACTAGGCGTAGATCAGTACGAATGTGTGAGGGGGTATCAGAATCAAAATTATCACACTAGCTTTCCCTTTCTCTGTTCGTAGCTTTGCGAAACGAAATGAATTAAATAAATAGCGTGAAAAGGGGTGATGATGATGATATGCGCTTCATTCTAGACTAGACGAGTGTGCTATCCAAACACATTCCAAATTCCAAGTGCAATCATTCTGCTCTCGTTTTTTTATTTTTGAAAATAGGTAGAGGAGATCAGTAGTCAAATCAGAGTTGTTTTCCTTAGGATACCGCAGGGAATCTACCTGCAACGAAATGTGCCCCAGTAATTCAGTGTCAGGAATAGACAAACTTTTTACGCTTAAAGTTCATTGGAGCATAATAATATTTTTATTTTTCGCATAGCATGTAAAATACTAGGTATTTGAACCGAACTTTCATTTCCCCGTTTTTTGCATGACATGATTCTTTTGTATTTAATGTATCTACTTATTATCTAAGCAATCATTCTTTCACATTTTCAAAAACTAAGTATTCATCCCAATTTTTTAAGAAGTCCTGGTGGCTTTTCAGTTCAATTAATAGTTCCACTGCATACCAGCAATCCAAAAAAGTGCAATTGTCTAACCTTCAATTATAATGAATGAAGTGAAGATGAGAATAATAAAAATGGGTGGAGTCTCTGATTTATTCAATGAAATGGATCAATTAGCTGTACAACAATAAACAAATGCGTTAACATTGGAATAAAAGGAGATATGCAACTTTATCAACCTGCCTCTGCATTGCAGTGTCAAACCTGACCCTTTTCATTAGCACCAAAGACTTGCATGAATGCGATCGCTATCTTTCCCTTGTGCAAATAAAATTTATATAACGTTGCTAATAAATTTCTTATAGATGTGACGGTAGTCATCAAGATCAAGTGAAATGCAGATGAGTAATTACTCCCTTAAAATGATAAAAAAATGCACAACATATATTGATTCCATAATATTACTGTCATTTGCATATTATCTGCTTAAATGGCAGAGAGATAGAGCTTATCAGGCATATTTGCTCTTCTTCTAATGCGACATAATTTGCAGCAAAAATCCACTTCTTAAAAAATTGACGCATTTTATTGCGGAACCTCCAACGAACGAGAACAAGATTGCGAATCCTAACTGCTTGGTGGTGGTGGTGGTGATGATGGTTTTTGTGCAGCACAACATGTACAAACGAAACGCAACAAAACAAGTTGAGTGCACAGCCCTAAATGTACAGTTGAACTGGATATTGATTTGATGCTAATTTGTATTCTAATGATCGCCGCAAGGTACTCTTTAGCATTGCTATTATCTAAATGGATTGAAAGAGAGAAAAAAACTTGTCTCGCCAATAAATATTTTTAATCATCTTCATAATTTCTTACAGTTGGGATTTTAGATGATTTGGATGATCTTTTGTCAATCCTTTTGGTATTTACTCTGACAGTCTTCTCACTCGGTTCAAGCGAACAAACGCAAGAAAACCTGTTCAAGTAAAGCGAGAGTGGAATGAATCCTTTAGAAATATTTTATGACCATGTGTGAATATATAATATCTCTAGTAATTCCATCGTAAACTTGTTTGATTTACATACAACATGAGAAGAAACGATCGATCATTATATCGAAAGTTTTATGGGACATGTACTTTTCATCGGTTTTGTCAATTCCAAAGAATCTGCATACCCATAATATGGGTTAAATTTTTAAGTTTAATAAGCTGCTCGACTGTTGTTGTGTATAATTAAATAAAATATCTAAATTCATATTTTCTACAAATAAAACGAACAAAAATAAGGATTAAAAATAATAATAAAATATTCAGGTTTTGCGTGTTTTTTATTTAATTATGTACTCATAACTGGAGAATCCAAGTCACAGAAAATTAGCCTTAAAACTATTCTTAAAATGTAATGAGCATGATGCTCAAGTACGCCTCACCATCACCAACTCATTCTTAATGTTAAGCAGTGGCATCATTTTGTTATTCCTTATTTTGTTAACGATCGTTTCACACTAACATTAATTTCATGTTTAAAGCAAAAGCGATATATAATATTATTGAGGGCAAATGGTATAAAATGTTTTATTATTACGAGTAATAATGCGAGTACCATAAAATCATAATACTCATTGGTCATATAGTCATCATAATAAGTCATTGTTCACTTAACTTTTCTAAATAACCGTTTTCTCTTACGTACATATACAATATGCACATTATTACAGTCTAGAAAATCTTATGGATGGATGGATGGAATTAGTAAGATTTTGTATTTTCATCAAGCACAAAATCCAGAACACGCAATTTACCTATTCGACTAATAAAATCTTTTGACAAAAACAATGTGCTCCGAACGACGTAAGGACAAAAATGTAAAGCAATGCGTTCCGTCGGCATTCGGCGTTGTGAATTGTGATAAAAACTAAAATGGTGATT
Source organism: Sinella curviseta (assembly GCA_004115045.4). Classification (NCBI taxonomy): domain Eukaryota; kingdom Metazoa; phylum Arthropoda; class Collembola; order Entomobryomorpha; family Entomobryidae; genus Sinella; species Sinella curviseta. The sequence goes on along the minus strand of CM023203.3, from coordinate 34,103,263 downwards.
GAGTCATAATTCATAATTTCGCACACGACGTTTTTTACATTCTGAAACATTACATAGGACACGACACTAAGCGTTACGCCTTGAATATAGATACTTATTATACACATTATTTATGGCACATAGCATGGCGCTTGTGTACAAAAAAAAATAGTTTACAACTTTTCAAGAGAAGAATTATAAAAAGGGTTGGCAAGTTTGGTTTTGCCGTAAAGAGAGAGGACCTGTTTTATTTTTATTTATCTACAACGTTCGCCCTGCTACCATTCTAATGATAAATATTGATAACGTTTTTACTCTCGCATGGAGGTAAATTAGTATCATCCACATCTTAACTCATATAATTGGAGATGATAGGTGTGGAGAAATTGTAAAAAGGATTTCTAGGACCAACTCGAGAACTCAACAATATAATAAACATGACAAAAAGGAAATTCTTGTAAGAAATGAAAGTCTTTTGGTAGACAGGTAGAACACGTATCTGTTTAACCAAATAATAGAAACTACGTCCGTATATAATGCACAATAAAAAGGAATGAAGGCAAAAAATATTACCACCACACCAGCAGCAGAAGGGAATTTTTATTTTACAGCAATAAAACTTCACTTCCATGGCCCTGAGTGTCATGCTCTTTCCTTTTCTCTCTGCTTCACTTGCCAGGCTGCTCTCTTTTGTTAACTTTTTTTTAAAATTTGAAAACGCTTACGACTAGCTAGTCGGAACTAGAGGAGTTAAATTGGATCTGACAACTTCATATTATTAGACTCTACTTTCCACTATACCTCATTCTCCAGTGTGGTAGCGTTCTAAACATGGCGTGGCATTGCATTTATATTTGATTATTACACATTCCTTGTGCTGTTTCGTTATATTGTTGCCGTGCCGTAAAATTACGTAATATATGGCAGGAAAACGGTGACGTGACTCAAGCTACATCTTCATTTGAACAACACACAGTGTGCCTTATGTACAAACGATATATACATATTACGTTGTACATCAAGGCATTCGTGTCCCCTTAACACTTCGTACGCCATTTCGTTACATTTGACTTTACGCTTCACCGCAAAAACCGTGGCTCAGCCATAATCCAGAATAATAGAGAGGTATTCAAAGAAAGCACGGACTTAAAATGACACGCCTGCTATGTACCATCCGCGTTTTCACTGAAGAGCTCTCATTTTCGTAGTATGCATGCAATACAATATTTACATCTTCTATGTCTCTGATCTCAAGAAGGATGGTAGAATGAATTTAGGCTAGGTGAGCGAAATAGTTGTCATTTCGTTTTACTTCCTTCTTCTGGATACTTTTTTTGTACAGTCACCAGGAAGGAAATGGAAAAACGATGTGGTGGCATTATGAGATCATAATAGAAAATGACATTGTCGTATGTACTTCTGTTATATTCTGCAGCTCTTTCTTCAAGACTACCAAGTGTATAATATAGCAATTGTTAGTCTCAGACTTGCATGCTCAATAGCTAATTATTTTTGAAAAATCAGAGAATTTTAGCACACATTAAAAAATAAATCATGTATCAAATTTTTGTGTTGTTTTTTAAATCTAATTTATATACAGGAAATGATGAGATATTGATTCTTAATAAACGCCTTGATTTTGAGATCAAAATTAATGTAAAAATTAAATTAAAATTCAAAAGTTGAAACTTGCATACATGATTCATTATGGATAAAGAAAGTCCCCTTTGACGATAAAGCATTTGATTTGTGCACATATATTCCACTGACTGAAATCATTGTGAAGATTTCGGATATATTCTCAAGGACGCAGTGCAATGCACAGTTGGTTATGTGCATGAGTGCGTTGATCCACATTAGATTCCGTTATTTGTACATTATAATCGCAGCACAAAAATGTGTTCTGGATGACAAAACAAAACACGACCATTGAAAGTCCAGCTATGTATCTTTTCCAAATTGCATAACTCCCTAACAATCGTCATAAAACTTTATTTAATAAGTAAGTGAGCTAATAATTACGCATTCATTCACTTCCCTTGGGGAACGTCTTGCCTTAGCCAACCTTGAGTTCCTGTTCTACCCCTTTCGAGCAGTAAAATTTGTAAGGAATCAAATGATCTCTAAAAGTGTGATCAGAGCAGATGGAAGGGCGCGTTTATTTATTTATTTTATATTGCTACAAAATTACAACCTTCTCCACTTTTAATGCACAATGGTACATACATTGAAAAAAAATATCGTAAATAGTGAGTGTAACACACAAAAACCCTAACACCATAACCCTTTCTTTTTATGAAGTGCATTATGTTGTTGGTAAATTGATAATTCGTATTGTTTGAAGCGTACACTCCTCGGTGCATACATAATACGATTCAAATGTTTATTGAGGGTATCCATATCAGCCCGTCAGCTAATCCATCTGCAACTCACAATCCCAACCCTTTCTTTTCTCTTTCGACTCTTTCCCCACTTATTTTCCAAACCAGCTTAATCCGTTTATCACTTACACAGTCAATTACCGCTGCTGTTACAACTTCTCTAGTCATAACACCAGCCCTTCGCATACTGAAGTTTAGGCAAAAATCACTGGATTTTTTACTTGACATGGCTTCAGTCAAGGGAATATTCTACTTATGTCCCGAAATATTATTGATTAACAACACTACCACTATGCATTGGGATAAAAAATATTGCATAAAATATTCAATGTTAATATTAAATTTACTTTACAACATACAAATAAACAGAATTGGATTTAACGTCACTTTCCTTGTTACACGCATTAATATGTGTAGGCGGACAAGATATTAGTATTTCTGTGTAAGCAAGTATAAAAATGCTGGGTTGCGGAATCTCGCTCACTGATTCATTTGCGTTATTTTCTCAAAGTGCAGCATTAGGAAAGTATTACGTTGTAAACTGCATGTTCCATTTATCTCACGAACATTTTAATCGAATGAAATAACTTGCTTTCCTAACCATTACTGCACCAACAATATCGTGTATGGAATAAAAAAGCTTTACCAGGAACACAAATTGTAGCATTACCACTGTCAATTGGTCATATACACGAGAACTTGCATAATCCGCTCATTGTATAATACAAAGAGACAAATAACAACGTTATGATTATTACGATTCAGTATAATAAAAACATTTTTATCCTATATTATTATTATTACTATTATCATTATAGTATTATTACAGCTATGATTATGATTATGGGAGATGAGTAGTGAGATTAGGATCACTCAGTTCTCTCGTTCATTTCCAATTATGGAGGGTCATAAACCAATAAAAATTTGTAAATTGCTCTGACTCGTTTACTCACTTTTCGGTCCCAAACAAGAGCAGCAACTTATGACTTTATTATGCTGCGTTGCACGCACACTACAAGCAAGAAATCTAGTATTTTCATTTTTCATACAGTGACTACTCTGTATATTTCATGTATCAGAAATTCTCACTCCCGACACTTATGGCGCAAATAAGTTGTTGCATGTATATGAATTGAAGTATTGTAAAGTCAAAAGGATGAAAGATTAAGTTAGATGTTCTAGAAACTGAAGCATTGTTTACTAATTGATTGTTTTTAAAAATTATAATTTTAACTTTAATTTTATTTTTTTCGAATTGTGTATCCAATTTTTATATGAAAAGATGGAAATATAAAAATCTCGTATTATAAAAAAATATAAAAAACATCATCTGTTGTAACAATGCAAATTGGTGGTCGTATACAATCAGTCTCAAATTGTCTGGTGTTACCAACACTGAATGATGGTGTTTCAGTAAAAATTAGGTTGACATGGCTGGACTGGTTGTTGCTTGTTATATTTCAACATTTAACAGTATGGGTAGTTGGGGCAGGTAGAAGGGTGAACTCCTGCTGGGTATCCGAGGGATCGGTCGAAATGGTAGCCTGGTGGTCCGAAGTATCCGTTGACATTGCAGAATGGGTAGTTGGGGCAGGATGCTGGAGAAACTCCTGCTGGGTATTTCTCTTGGGCGAGAGCAACGGCAACGAGGGCCAGGACCTAGTATAGAAGATAGCAAAGATTAATATGATTTCAGAGACACTTCAATTTCCAATTTTATTTTTTAGATTCAAAATGGAAACTTACGAAAAGGGCAATAATTTGCTTCATCATGTTGACTTGAGTTTTCAAAGGAAAGATCCTTGAAGACGGAGTGTGAATCTGGTAAAAAGATATTTTACTTTTCAGCTACACAACTGCGCTTGAGCTACCAAGTGACTGGACTATGCTATCACAGCTCCAGATTACAGGTATTTATACCTGTTGATCAAATTATCCAGCAAATGATAGACTTTACCAACATTCTTCACAGCATTTAATGAATGACTTTTGTAGGCCATATATTATTTCATAATAGTAAAGATGCGTAGTAATACAATGCATTGCAACGTTTTAATGAGATATTTAGCTTCTCCAGTGCCCAGCCCAGGAAAAAGTGACAAGTCATCAGCAATATAAACCTTTATAATTATTTGAAGCATAAGCAATATTTTTTTGGCAAAGTACATACATAGGTGGTTTCATGGATCTACGCGGTTGCTCTTCTTTCGCTCTCTATTATTTTTTCTATTTCGCACTCTCCTAGGCTGCTTCAAGATGCAAATAATGCCCTTTAGTAGATTGCAATTCTCAATATATCGTATTAGCGCTAGACCATGCCTGTTATTGACTGCAACTGTAGCATCATCCCTCGAGATTTGCCTATCTACATCCATCTCAGCCATTATTTCATTGTTCCGATCGATACATTCTCATTCACTCTAATATTACATGCTTGAGAAGAAGATAATAGGATGATCTTTTCGAGATAATGATGATGCTATATAATAATAATTGATTTTGCACGGTTGCTCTTCTTATTGTGTCAAATATTGCTCGGTAGTAGCTGGTTTTTTTCGCCGTATGCCTTCTGGCGATTGTGGCATGCATGCTGCCATTAATAATAGTGTGTCGTAATATGAAAAGTAAAATCAGAGTGATAGAGAATGCCAAACTTTTTTCTTCATATCATGACCCTCCTTTGAAAAAGGGAGCAAAACTACGACGGTGGATTAGCTGATATGATTGTAACAACAACCAACGCACATGTATATGTACGTCGCCTCGCATGGCACGTACAACTCTACGCGAACGACCTTATTTTCTTTTTCCCTTGTTGAACTTCTTGTTTTCGATATGACAGGCAATTTATCCATTTTTGTTGCACTTATCATTATTAAGCCGAGCATTAGATTCATTGGGCACAACGCGGCATGTAATTTCAAAGCGATGATGTTACAAAGTTTCTTGAAGTGCTAAAATACAAGTTTCTGCTTATACGATTATCATTGTACAAAGTAAAAATATAAGTGGTAATTGCATGAGGCATGGCATTTTATAATGTAGGTACATACGTATATGATGTTCTCCTGAACTTGTTTCTGCACCCTAATGATCACTTATAATTTTTAACTCCAGCATAGCTGCTTAACACCATGTTGAGTCTCGCCTGTGTATTTAGGAAATGCAATTTTCAATACGTGTGGCAACTTGAAAAACATGGGGCACGCCTAAAGTTTTTTTTGTCTAATTGACTGGAGTTACGTAAAGGATTGGCAATTACGGGACATATTTTTGTTGTTTCGAATTTTCTCGTCGTGTTGTGCCAGCTTCCATAATCCTTGAGCTCCACTTAAAATAATATTATGCATGCGCAATGTTAGATAACGCGTTGTATGAAGTAATACAGGTAAATAGAGTAAAAAATGTCAAAACATTAGTTTCAATTTCACGTAAAATAGTTAACTTAATACATTTTCGCACAACTAAACAATGCATGATACTGGTTGTACTAGTAGTCATTTATGTTATTCGTTTCCGAAATTATTGTTAAATGAAATGTCTACATTAATTTGTTTCAAAAAGTAATATTTACCTAAAGCAATTGAAGAAAAAGAGCTTCAAGTGAAATCGATAAAGTCATTTGACTTCATGTTTGCGACATTCCTGTTGCATTTATTTAATATAACTACCAGTTGTTCTAATTTGGTAAAAAAGCAAAGATACGATTTGCAACCCTGTTCCATTACTGCACAGATGCTTGTTGTTCTATTCACGAACGCGCAGTCATCAATGATCATCAATGTACCGTAGGTTGTAGCTTCATTCAGAATTCTGAATATTATGATTAAGAAGGTAAAGGTAGACAGCTTGTTTTCAACCAGATTTCCAAAAGACGCTTATTTGTCTAGTAATGACTCAATGACAAGTTATCTGCTACCGCTTCATTTCCAGTTCCACAGGTTTTATAATCTTATTCTCGAGTTGATGTCACCGTCACCAAATTATAGGGTAGCCAACTAGTTCGATGTAATGATTATAGTCTTACTGATCAATGATTACGATGCAACGATGATAAGTGCAGTTATATGTTATCATAGCTGAAAATAGCATGTTATTGAATTCCAAGTAATTATCTTCGCAGTCGTTTTCTTGTTACTTAAATTGTTATATCGTCGGAGACAAAAAAAATGGTAAGACTGTTGAAACAAAAAGCGTTAGTAATTGGTCGTAATTAATCTGGCGGTGAAGATCCAGTTTATAGGCCACACTCAACAATATATGGCAAATCCATTTTAAAACTTCATAACATTTATTTATTAAATTCGTCGAATTAACCAAATTAAATTAAACGAGAAAATCATCGAAAACTATCATTTTAAAATCATACGCATATCTACCACTTTTGTGATTGAAATTTTGTATGAAGATGAATTCAAAATCTCCAGCATCAGGTAGCCGCAAGTCCTGTGAGAATTCTCTTTTTTGGTAAAGTCATATTTAATGTATCCCTCAATTATATATTACTATGTGGAGAAATCTCGTAATCCACAACGCTGACGTTATAAGAAGCAGTGCACTTAACTTGCACTTTGGTATTAATGATACGGTAAATGATATAATTCTTCTCCTGCAATCTCCAAACTCTTTTCATTTCACAGTAACCAATACCAGTTTTCCGCATTTGTCTTATCCAAAAGTATATTCAAATACGTGATAAAAACATCAACACATTGCTTCTTATTTTGCAATGGCTTATTATTATCAAAATCAAAACAGAATTCAGAAGCATACATACTTGGATAACTTGAAAGAAGAAGTGCGTAACCTGCCAAAAGTTGTCCGTTCAAGATCAAATCAACCTACTTTCAATTCAAAGCACGGTATACATACCTACATAGGTATGTAAGTAGTAAGCATGTAGAAATCAATTCAAGAACTTTCTAATTCCAGCCATTAAACTAAACACGAAGATATGCGGAAGAATTCCATGATGATTTTAAAAGATAAAATAAAAAATGGGTTTGATCATGTTTCATTCTAGAAGGCACGAATGGAGTGGGTAAAAGGTTTAACATATATGCGTACATTAGTGGGTATATTACTTGTAATTTTATTAGATTATTCGCCTAGAGAATAGAAATTCATTGACGTCTAGCCCAGGTTAACTGTGCATAGGAGAACTGGGACAAACAAAAATGCTGCATCAATCGCATGGATGGAATCCTAGTATATAATGAATTTAGTGAATAATATGATGGTGAAGAGATGATTAGGCATGCATTGTAATTTTCAGTCCCTAAATCTGAAACAAGTCTAAAAACAATGCAATCTATTACACATGCTGCTCACTACGCATTTATTAAAATACCTACTCCACCCCTGCGGAACATAAAAAATATACCAGTCACTTTATATTAGTTTTTGTATTCGTTCACCTTGCGCAGGCTACTATTTAATATCAGAAGAAGATGAAGATAGGCTTAGAATTTGGTATGTATTTATTAGAAGACGAACTACAACATAAATTGCTGTCATTGCATGTGGGCAGTAATTAGCCCAAGTTACGTCGCTATACCCAAGGCTAAAGATGTATCTTCATTCTGGGACAATGCAAATGTGTACTAATAATTTCCGAGGACCGCCGCTTTATTATTTTATTAGTGCTGGCACAGAAGAATCAACGAATTTATTTTTTAATTGTTCGCGTTGAAATGCTAATGAATGAATTACGATTAGGCTGTATGCAGTACAATAAATTCGATCTTCCCGATGATAGCCATTCATTAAAATGTTACGGAAAATATACAAGAGTATGTGTATCAAACCAATCCCAAACACCTACCATTACCAACCTACATGTGACATGTCTACATGCCTATTTTATGTATTCACGCGATAGAGCCATTAACAAATCTACAACGAACGACCAACGCTATGGACATTTTTTTGAACAAAGACAAAAAAACTGAAGCTCCCAATAAAACAATTCAATTGAATAGCCATGATGACACCCACAAAGTTACTCTTTATCTGAGGCTACGCTTGTCCCAACATCTCTGTTGGTGGCATGGTGTATGGAAGTTGACACAAAAAGGGAGAACACCAATAAAGTTAAACACACACATCATCTTAGAGATCAACGACAATAATGCCAACAGTTCACGGCGGCCAACTGTGCTATTAAATCTCTACTCTACATCATTGTATCCAATCCAGATGAGGGAAAAAATGAGAAATGCAAGAGGAATGCTTTCATAGCTTCATTTTAACTACATTTTTGACCCTTGTGGCAAGCCTTTTTTTGCTGATTTACAGCGTAAGACTTTTTTGCTTCCATATCATACTTCAAAGTTAGTTTCTCAATCAACCCAAAAAATACAGACACAATATGTATTTGTCTTGCATTCGAAATTAAGCTTAATAAATACCTACCAAATACGATTATCTATAATTGCCATCACCAACACTCATGCTGACCTGACCCTACATGAATTACTGAAATTCTACAGAATTTCTATCGGTTTTATCTTTGTTTTCATTTCCCATGCCGCCGCCACTATAGAAAACATTGAATTTCAGTTTAGCACTTATACAAATAGATATATACTTACGCTATTGCGTTTGGATTCCAAACTGTGTGGAGGGGGCGAGGAAGCACCCTACTGATTCTCAGTGATTCCAATATTTCCTCGTATGTATTAATTTGGTTGCAAACTTGCCGACCATCATCAATCACCATCTTAATTTTTAACAGTTGACACGAAATGTACAACAACCGGGGTCTAAAAAGAAGCGACATATTAGTCCTCTCTTTTATTACCAGATACCTACATAGTTGCACGTTGCACTATTGTTGGTTTTAAGATCATGGCAAAAAATAGGAAAAGAGCAAATAAATCTTCATGAGTATTTATGCGTAACATTGTCCACAATAGAACAATGGATTTACTTCGTGAGGTTGTTCCTTCGGTCACCACACAGCCAATGCCTCCTTTCTCCAGCAGTGCCCTTTGAAAAACCTAAAGGAAAACTAAGATTGAAATAGTTCTGGAAAATGACTTGCTGCAGCCAATTTTACGGGCGCACCCAGTCAATATCACTTTACCTCCATGATTGATCTGTAGAACAATATATACCTATATACCTGTTGTAGGTGGATCCTGTGGGGTGGCATCACACAATAGGAGACTGTAATACATGTCACAAGTTACATAAACAAAAGCTGTGTGACATCTCCCTTTCGGTGAAAAGGAGCATTTTTTGTTTACTTGTTTATTTTATGGTACGTTGTTGGGTGGCCCACTTGATGCTCAACCAAAGAACACACGCGCTGTGACACCAAAGTATTGAGATTTTTGAGATGTATTTCATCTTTGGCTATTTTATACACTATTCGTAGCACAATTTGTGCTGCCACTGTGGTACCCAGAATTCTAAGGGGACCTCACTCAGCATGTCGTGCCTATTGTTTATGCTTAGCCTAGCTGAGGTGTGAGGTAACACCTAGAAGTGAGCCATATTATTATCACATCTTCATGCTAGCACAATAGGGCATCGGATTCTAAAGTTTGTCCTGGGACATTATGGCATCTTCCGTCTCCCTTTCCTGGCTCAAAAGAAGTTAGAAGAGAGGAAAATGACTACTGTGTCCAATTGCATTTGACATAGACATTGCTGTCTACATAAATATATAAATACAAAAAAAAAATCTACCTGAGTTTAAACATTTTAAATATACTCCAGCTTTACAACATGATCTACAAAGATACTACAGTACATCATGCATACACAGCCCAGTAGTTCTGGCATATTGTGCTAGTGGTGGTCACTTCAAAATTAGTTTAGAGGACGAGGCATATTAGTTTTTTTGGACTTCAATAAATTATTCAACTAAACAACATGTAATACATATACTTGAGCGTAGTAATGAAGGTCAACACTGCAACTCTCTGTTATAAAAATAAAGAATTGGGTGGCAAAAAGATTTTCCTCCTGTATTTATCTTTTGGCCACTTTACAGCTAAGTGACAAACCGTATAACGTTATCCCTATTATAAAGAACCTTTTTATTTTATTGTTATTTTCAGGGCAGCCAATGGCAGTATATTTTTAGATCATATTGGTGCGTGTGGTGTGGGTGACTGCAACCGGGAATCAAGTTGTTTTGCATGATCATGGCATTTTCATCAACAAAGGATATTTGAACTTACTATTGACCCAATCAATTTTTACAGCCAAAACTGATAAGCATTGTTACACAATTGTACTAGGCTGGACCTTGGCACTTGCTAGAAGCTTGACTTTTCCACTAATACATACATATTATGTATGTATATCTAAAACGGGAATGTGCCTACAAAATATATATGTTATTTTATGTGAGCAATAAATAGTGAAGCTCGTAACCAAATAGAATGAATAGCAAAACGCATGCCCTCACCCTAGTAGTATTTGGGTGCATCTCTACAGCTAATCATACGTCATACCTAAACCTAACTTTTATACAAAGACCTTTCTTGTTAACGAAAAAGGACCCTTGAAGTGATCTGGCTAGCGTTATTATTGTGTAAGTGGGACACGATTATAACACTATTATTTTTATTGCTCTTATTCATCAACTGGCTGGTAAAAGATTTTCAGCTTAAAATCGAGTCAGTAGAACCATACAGTATCGGAATTTGCATCCGTGCATACATAATATTTAACGTGCACTATATACCAGCCAAGCAAGCAATAATATAATATTATGCGTCATTCATTCTTGCTCAGGTTTACACTTCTCCGTTATGATGATAATGATGACAAACGTACAGTTCTGTGAATAGATCCTATTTTGTTCACATTTGTTGATGGTAATTTGTTGTGTATTTTAACGTTTTTCTGGTCACCATCCTGTTATATGGCTTCATTATCATGTCATAATTTTTACAACAGTTTTGGGCAAGAAATTGGATGATTTCATTAGTTTTCTTTAGCATTTTGGTGTTCATTCAAAACATGAGGTATTATTACGGTTAGAATGTTCTTTTTCTGTGCCTACTCAAGGTTAACGCTACTTTCTTTAAACGCGTATCTGACTGACCCAATAAAATGAAATAAAAATGACAAATATAAACGATTTGTGGAAAAGAACCGTAAAGTAAATGTAAAATTTATGGGTGGGTGTAGCGTTTTGCGTCGTACCAGCACAATGCAAAAATAAATTAGAGCATATAAATAACGTAAACCGTATTGACAGCCGGGTGGTAACTTGTTTAGTTTCGAATTTCAAGGATTTTTAACTGGAAAGTAGGCCAGAACCAGAACAGAATTTACCTCATTCTAATGTATTTAAAACATTATTGGCATGCGCATACATAAGGAATGCAGATCTTCGAGTAGCTTGCTAGAACTCTAGTCATTGGAAAATAACTATACATAATAAGATATTATAATAATTATAAGATCGAAAATTTATGAGATTCAAAATTTGGTAAATACTCACACTTTATCATTACATTGCTGCTGGCTGTTGATCTTGATGATAAAAACTGATATGTATGTTAAGATTTTAAACATGCATGAGAGATAATTGTGAAATATAATGGTCTCTTTTTGAACCCTGGAAATCATGAAAATAATGGTGAAAGTAACAAAATATTGCGTACTTTTACGAATTATCTGCATAATGTGCAGCAATCCATCATGTAACCTTCAAAATAAAATGCATGCCATGTCACGCACTTTTCTTATTGAAAGTTATTGCAGCGCAGTCTGTAGAAATTCCTTAATACCACATGCACGCGTCCCAAACCCAATGCATTTTGTTGGGGAAATTGTATGCAGTCGTGATTTTAGGTGTCGTTGGGGTTGTCAACGTTCCAGAAACGTGCGTGGCGTGCGTGACGAGAATGTGAGTCAAGTTCCGTGTCGTTATGGTTGTCATAGTTTTTTTACGTTTGCACGCTTTTACTATTTTCAAGCTTGCAAACTTTGTTTTATGAAATTTTGTGTTTTTTCTGTTTTTTTTTTTGGTTTCGTCATTTTTACTCGGCTCGTCTCTGGTGCATCCTGCGACATCTGAAAAGTCAACTTTTGAAGAAAGCTTGTGTCAAAAACTCTTTCGAGTGTTAATTTTGTTGAGAATTTTCGGAAAAGTAGTAGTAAAAGTTTCTCCTCTTTGGAATTTAGCGGCAAGATGAGGGAAATTGTTCATATCCAAGCTGGGCAGTGTGGAAACCAAATCGGAGCAAAGGTATGGCATTGTCAAAGCATTAACTTGTATGGTAAATTGGTAACGTTGATTGCAAATAAAAGTTGTCAGACCCTCCAATATGATACTTCTTCTCATCCTGTAGTTTTGGGAAGTCATTTCGGACGAGCATGGCATTGACCCCACCGGAACTTACAGGGGCGACTCTGATCTTCAACTGGAGCGCATTAACGTTTACTACAATGAAGCTACCGGTAAGTAAAAAAAAGAATAGTCACAAACCATCATCATTTTCTTGTTCCACATCTTCCCTGCTCATTCATTTTGTTCATGCTTTTTTCTCAGGGGGCAAGTACGTGCCAAGGGCCATCTTAATTGACTTGGAGCCGGGTACAATGGATTCGGTTCGCTCCGGGCCATTCGGTCAACTGTTTCGTCCCGACAATTTTGTGTTCGGGCAGAGTGGCGCTGGGAACAACTGGGCAAAAGGACATTACACCGAAGGAGCAGAGCTCGTGGACTCGGTACTTGATGTCGTCAGAAAGGAAGCGGAAAGTTGTGATTGTCTTCAAGGATTCCAACTAACTCATTCACTTGGTGGAGGTACTGGATCTGGCTTGGGAACCTTGCTGATCTCAAAAATACGAGAGGAGTATCCTGACAGAATCATGTGTACATTCAGTGTGGTACCATCACCAAAGGTATTTTTTGATACATTATGCACAAACACTGACACATCAATAAACCTCAGTCAATATTGTTCATAATTAAATTATTTTCTTGTTTATTTGTGTAGGTATCGGATACTGTTGTCGAGCCGTACAATTGCACCCTGTCTGTTCATCAATTAGTGGAAAACACGGACGAAACCTACTGCATTGACAACGAGGCCCTGTACGACATTTGCTTCAGGACACTCAAGCTTACAACTCCAACGTACGGCGATTTAAACCACCTCGTATCAGCGACCATGTCAGGAGTCACAACATGCCTTCGATTTCCTGGTCAACTCAACGCTGATTTGAGGAAGTTGGCAGTCAACATGGTACCCTTCCCGCGACTTCACTTTTTTATGCCAGGATTTGCTCCACTGACATCCCGGGGAAGCCAACAGTACCGCGCGCTGACCGTTCCCGAGTTGACCCAACAAATGTTCGATGCCAAGAACATGATGGCTGCCTGTGATCCTCGCCATGGACGCTACCTAACCGTTGCAGCGATTTTCCGAGGTCGGCTCTCAATGAAGGAGGTTGATGAGCAAATGCTGAACGTGCAGAACAAGAACTCCAGCTACTTCGTCGAATGGATTCCCAACAATGTCAAGACTGCTGTTTGTGACATCCCTCCAAGAGGTCTGAAGATGTCAGCTACTTTCATTGGAAACAGTACCTCGATTCAGGAGCTTTTCAAGCGAGTCTCGGAGCAGTTCACTGCCATGTTCCGGAGGAAGGCCTTCTTGCATTGGTACACTGGAGAAGGTATGGATGAAATGGAATTCACCGAGGCCGAGTCCAACATGAACGACCTTGTCTCAGAGTATCAACAATACCAGGATGCTACCGCAGAGGAAGAGGGTGAATTCGAGGAGGAGGAGGGTGAAAATGAGGATAATTAATAGTCTCACTCATAAAAACAATCAAAATCTTATATATCTGCCTTTTCATTATCGTATGTTGTAGTATAAGTGCTCTCATGTTTATATCAATATTTTCTAATACAATGTCAGCATCTCATTGTACCAAACGTCCCATTTGAATAATAAATATTTATATCATTAAATTCAAACTGTTTACGAGTGGAGATATTATTTACTTTTAGTTATACACTTCCGTTCACACGCTCACTGTTGGTACTTATTACCTATGTGCTTCCTTATATTTTTGTATAGCACTACATTACAACCTGCCAAGATAGATAATTCATTCCTTTTTCCTTCTTTCTTGCACCTTTCAAAGTCATTCGTCCATTGAGTTGTCCAGACACCTTTCTGAATTGCATTTTGCACATCTATGATGAAAATTAATCACAGCTTGGAGAGGACGATACTACTCCAAATACTAAAGTAATCTATGATATCAGTTCGATAGTCGTACATACGTGTTCGTCTCCATTACCGCATCTTTTTAATACGCGACACGACAATAAATCGCAAATCAGTTCCATTGTACCGTCTAAAATAAAATGAAGAAATCTAGGGGCAGAGGACGGGCATCCGGTGGGTCAACTAAACCCAGTCAGGCTTTCCGTGGATCAAAGTCCGAAAATCCTCCTCCGCGAGACCCTCCAGCGCCTCCAGTAGCAGCAGTTAAGAAAGCAAACCAGCAACGGATACCATTCGAACGGCAAAAGCTTGTCGAGGAAATCCTTGCTGCTGCTGCTGCTCCTACTCCAAAAGAAAATACCTACACTTTCAAAGATGTCACTACAGACCTTGCCGTAGTACCTGAAAAGCTGGAAATCTACCCAACCAAAACCGCTCCATCTCTTTATGAAATCGAGAATAGATATGCTCGGCAGAGAGAGCATGAAAAGCTGAAATTTTTCAACATACCTATAAAAATGTACGACGCTGATGAAACCGGTACTACAAATCTGTTGAAAGTGGATTTCAAAGAAGAAGATAAGGTCGAGCTTGATCGCTACGGATCTCGAGTAGTAATGAGTCATGACGGCCATGTGGCGGCAGTGGAAGTGCAGCAAGACGTAATGAACCAATTCAAGCGGAAGCGATTGAATGCTGAAATTTGTCAGGTAACATTAAAGACTGATGATTATTACAGCAAGGCCTTAAGTCATGAAATATGCTTTAACTGCTGCATGATATTCCACCCTGGCAGTGTGTAGAAAAAGAGTACGAGGTCAGTGAGAAGATAAGAAATAATCCAAGAGTACGACGGCTTTTTATGGCCAAAGTTTTAACTTTGGAATGCCTGTTAAGAATACCTTCACTGCTAATCCTATATTGTCAGAAGGAGTAGTAAGGAATATTACAATCAAATTCATTGCAATTATACACCCTTAATCAATGATTTCAATGTACCATATATCCGCGAATATTATTCCAGTGCTCAACTGCATGACTTTATCTATCAACAAGTCCTTTTGATATTTTTTATGAATGCGTAAGCTTACAAGGGAAGGTATCGATGTTAGGGCGTCCGGATGGGCTGACAATTGTGTCACGTACGTAATCAGCGATGCTGAAAACGTTGGAAAAGTTAGATTTTGCGGAATACAAAGTCGTAAGCCTCTACGCGCAAATCCACGCAGAAAAGCAGTGTTCTCGGGATTGATTAATATAATCCAAATGGGCTGACTTGATATCAGTTTGAATTTTAATGTTACGAAATCCTAAAATAATTTAGTAGAAGTTTATTTTATATTATTTCTTGAAATAGTTTCCCAAAGTGAAACCAATTTCCACTACATGAACTTCAATATGATTCGCCAAGCTCCAAACAAATTCTAAACTTTTGCATAGTGCTTTCATGTTGTCCTACGCATTGCCACTAAATATTTTATATTTAAACTAATTGTAAACAAAACATCATTTCACGAATTGATTTTTAGTAGAGACAATGCAAAATTAAGGGGTGAACATCACAATGGCATACTTGGATGCTTTTAATCAATCCCGGCAACACTACCTTTCTCCATTGATTTGCGTGTAGAGGCTTACGTCTTTGTATTCCGCAAAATCTAACTTTTCGAACGTTTTCAGCATCGCTGATTACATACGTGACATAATTCGCAGCCCATTCGGACGCCCTAACATCGATACCTTCCCTTGTTAGAATAATCGCATAGTACTACAAAGTATAATTTATAAATAAAATGAAACACGAAATGACTACAAAACTAAATACCATACTATTATAACAATCCTCTTTATTAGAATCGTTCAAGGAACACGTTTAGCAGGCATATACTTTTCTGAAGTTGGACGTTACGAACCTTGTAAGTTCAGTGGTGGAATTTGCATTTTTGTAGCTTTAAAATTTAAAAAGTGAAACTTAGAGCAACCCCCCAAATATTCTTATATTTTTATATTTTCAGGTCGATCAATCATTACAGTATTGACCGTAAGCAATGATTAATTAAAATACTAATTTATGCACAGTTACATTATGTAATTACATCTTCAAAACTAAATGCTTTAATGATTTTCCTAGATGTCAGGTTACTGCATGATGAGTGCCTTGACAACAGCGCTTATTCAACAGTACAGCATTCTTTATGTTGAGTACTTGTTATATGAAGATCCCGTGTCGCTGGAAACTTTGCAAGCTAAAAATAAGAAGCCAAGTGGTCAAAAGATTTCTTATCCATTCGTGGTTGCACTTTTGATCATTTATTTGACTGTTGTCAACCTGGTTTTGTCTTTCATTCTTGTTGCTTGCAATAAGGTTTGATTTCGATTAAATGCACCAAACATTCCTGAAAACATGCCAATTAATATCACATTTTAACCACTTCCAATTATATCTTCTGGTTAATATGTAATTTCACCCTATTTCATGAAATGACACCAATCCAACCAACTTTTATAGCGAGTCATGGACGAATTGGGAAATGGATTTCTGCTGGTTATAGTATTTGTATCTGTCGGAATGGCAGTTCTCAGTTATTACTTCATCATGATATTCAGATTGCCATTCGTTTCTCAAGTTCCAATTGGGTGGGATGCAGCACAGATTCTTTTTACATTTTTGATTGGCACAAAATGGCCCATGGTGAGTTTGATAAGTAAATTCATGCAGTTTTTTATGAGTTGTGTGTTGTCACAGTCCTTAGTATTCTTATGAACTCATCAAGAAAATATATGGTATGGTAATCATAAATCTATGAATGAATGTTGTGTTTCAGTGGCGCTTTTACATGCTTCAGCTTTTAGTGAGAGGGAAGACATTGAAAGTGGATGAAGATATCAGTCAATTTGTCGCTCTAAACTTTGCAATTTAAAGCTAATCACAACTCTTGGGTTATCCTATCGATTCACAATGCAGCTCTGGAGAAAATGTGCACTCCTCCTAATATTATCCAATATAATTAACTAACCTGGTACTATTGGAGCCAGTACATATTATATCTCTAGGTTGATGTGTCACCTACTGATTGGAATGAAGAATTTTCATCCTTGACCCGTGCTATTTAGTAGACTTGTAATGTGCAATAATTTGGTTACTAAATATAATATCTAAGATAGTATATGACTATAAGCTATTATTAAGGATCTTCTAAAAGTTTGCAAGAAAAATAAACTAAATATGATGTTGATCTCATGCCACATGTATGACTCATGCTATGATTCGTCTTCACAATAATAATATAATATGTTGTTGGGCAATCTTCTGTAAATTACATTAATTTAATATATACACAAAAAAGGAGATTAGGAGATTACAACAAATGTCGAACTCTAGTTAACAACATTCAATCAACAAGGATTTTGTGGAAGCGTTAAAGCGTAGTGCGCTATCCATGATTCAGTATCTGATTTCCAGTTTTCCATTTAGTACTAATTCTTCTGGTAATAACCGTTAGTAAATATTTACTGTGTTGTTTCTTGTAATGTATACGCATTAGCAGAAAACTAAATTAATGATAAATAAATTGGCTCAAAAAAGCCACACTCATTGATATACCTAATATGATTTAATGAATATATTCTTCTATGCAAAATACATAAGAGAAGGCGAACCAAACGGTGTGGTAAATGATATTTTCATTCTGCCGACATATGAATTTACTTCCAAACTACTAGAATAATTTTCTTCGTTCAGCTTTAATCCGTTTTTCTCTACTACAGCGTGTAGTACATATTACGTATTCCAGAAGTATAATCTCTGTCGATGAGATTGTATGCATGGACAAGTTTACCAAGGCGTTGGTTTGGTTTTAGGATTTAGGGTGCGTGTTCACGTCAAGGCTTTTCGGCTCCTCTGCGTTTTGTAAATAGAGAGAGAATAGGGAGTCGTAAATGTGCTCAATTAAAGCCAGAGTGAGTTTAAATTGGTGTTAATAAGTTAAAATTATCAAAAAGAATGTATTATGTACTCAGCATTCACTCTTGTGTGCAATAAAATACCACTTTAGAAACCCACCCCAAAACTAAACGATCCTTTAAGTCAAAATTATTTCTAAGGAGGAAATTGGAAATGTAAGCATTTCCTTGATGATGGTTGATGGCAATTGGAATTGGTCAACTGAGCAGATCATTTTTATGAACGTAAGGATGACTTGTTTAGGGTTTGTCTGTAGTATCTACTCTCAACAACGACAGAGAATGAAGTTCAATACGAAAGTATCTTTCGCCAGTGGAAATGGACATTGTCCACAACACAAGCATTTATACTGCGTCATTACTGTAAAAGTCTAAATATCAGGGTTGATACTTTCTACTTTGCTTGTCCAGGACATTTGAACGTACGGTCGACGGTCATAAGGGCAATAGTATGGATGAATGTACAAAGTTTAACTGCGCTTTTATGACGGATTGCGAGATTTTAGTACATGATATCCAGATATGTACGGATTTTGATTGGTATTGCACAATAAGCTACTCCATTATCAATGTATTCATATGCATGCATGTAATATGCACTATGCAAGTACGATCTTCTTAACTTATTTGGTCTCGTCTCACCCGTCATACATCCTCCATTTGACATTAGCCGTTTGTGTGTTTCGGAAGTGTGAAGAACAAGGGATACCTATTATACATACATTTATCAAGAAGAGTGACTTTTAAAATCTGCCATCATGTCCATCACCGGAAAGTTCGAAATGATCAAGTCAGAAAATTTTGACGAATATTTGAAAGCTGCAGGTTATCTAATGGATTAACTAAATTAAATTCATTTTGGGGCGAACTGCATTGTTGCTACTTATTGCGTGTTGAAATGTAACAGTTTCCTGTGTGTTTTAAGGTGTCAACATTGCCAAGAGAGCTGCCGCTGCCGCTGCAAAGCCAACGCTAGAAATATCCGAAGATAATGGAGTGTACACATTGAAGACCTTGTCCATTTTCAAAAACACGACGATTACCTTCAAGCTGGGCGAAGAATTTGATGAAGCGACTGCAGATGGGCGTCAGAGCAAGGTAAGGTTTGAATTTGAACAGGAGGCCTAACCATGACCGAATGATAAGCTAGGTTGGAAAGGAATGACACTAGTTTATTTTTGTAAATTTTCCAGACAACTATAGTGAAAGACGGAAACAAGCTTATCCAGACTCAAAAGATTGATCCTGACGTATCCACAACTGTTCGCGAATTCTCGGCCGATGAGATGAAGGTAACAACATACAACTTTCACTGATTTCGTTGTTAATTATGTACTCAGATTGTTCTCGTTTTCTTCTACAATAACGTTTAATGCTCAACTTATATTTAATATAGGCCACCTTTACGACAAAGGATGTTACCGCAACTAGGATTTACAAGAGGGTACGAACTAAATGCTAAGTCTCCTAATGCCCCACATAAATAATTATATTTGAACAGACTTGATGAAGGGAGTAAATTCTAAATTTTGTATTATTTATGACAGGTCGGTTAAACATCAAATCAGTTCCGGCTACAGCCACAGGAATTTTCTGGGATTGTCGTAAGGATTGTTTGGCATCTATCAAAGTTTGAAATATTGAGTGCATGTTTCATGTAAGATGTATGTGAATTTGAGAGTTGTGTTCATTGAAACATTCATGCAATAAAAGGAAATTTAAAAAATATACAATAATGACTCATTGGTACATTCGGTTTTTAATGGAACATTATTATTATTACGTCGCGTTTTATTCAACCATTTTTAAATGGCTCATATCGAAGTACATTAGTAAAAAAAGTAAAATACGGTTGATTAGTAAAAAATGACTCGTATTAAATAAATATTATATTGAAGATAAAAGTGACCGTTTGATTATTTGTTAAAGTAAATTAAAAGTAAAATAAATTAAAAGTAAAATAAATTAAAAGTAAAATAAATTAAAAGCAAATTAAAAGTAAAGTAAATTTTGTCGGGAACACAGGGAAAAATAATTGATAAGTGAATCAGTTACTGATTTTGCCTCTTTGATAGGTCCGGATAGTGGCAGAGTTTGTCTTGGATTTGCTGCATAAAGTCTCCAATTTTCTTTTCCTACGACAAACAAAAATAATTGAATATATACATCAAACATGTTGCATTTGGCCTAAAAGTAAAATTGCGACCGTTAGACAGGAGAATGTATTATATATTTTCATTGTTTAAAATGTTTACCAGCCCTTCATATCTCTTTGGTAGTTCTACTTCCATAACTTCCTTGTTCGTATTGATGCTCTTTGCTATCTCTTCCAACTTGGTCTTCATGTCACAAATAGATTCACCTGCCTCAAAAACTTTAGTCTCTAGTTGAGCTGCGCTGTTTTTTACCTCCGGAATTTGGCTATAATAAAAATTCAAAGCTTTTGAGGATAAGCCACAAGAATAGACGTGCTAAAATTCACAATAAAAGAACAAGGATTTTCTTTACCTCAAAATTTGTTTCCGCTCATCTTCCACCCGCTGCAGTTCTGCCTCTTGATGCGTTTCCCGTTCTTGAATTTCTTGAATTTTTCGAGAATGCTGCTCCATCAAATGAGTGATTTGTTTCTGAATTTCAGCCATCTTTTGCTGTAAGCCATTTTCCTGGACCTTGTCTACAGCTCGTCGGGTCTGCGATCTGTTGCAAGAAAAGGTAGGTCGATATGCCCTTTTATGTAAACGTTAAACACACATTTCATAAGAAGCAATAGTTTTAAACTATAGTCTAACCTGATGTGTTCAAGACAGTTGATGGTGATTTCAAACTGTCGCAATATTTTCTCAACGTCAGCACAAACTCCCTCCACTGTTGTAGTTTCATCAACTAATGACTTTATTTTGGTTTGCAGCTCTTTCCTTTTGCTATTTTCAGTTTCACACTGCAAACGGAAATACGGAAAGAAATATTTATCGTATAAACATAAAGAAAATGCTATATAGAAAAAAATGCGGTTAAATATTGCATTGCATTTTTGCATTTGTCAATTTGCAAAAATATTCTCACTTGTTTTCTTAGACCTTCCAACTGAATCCTAATTAAATCCGGATTGCCGATGAGTTTGTTGTCTACCTGGGAAATCTTCCTTTTTACCTTGTTCAGCTTTTCAGTGAGCAACATCACCTCTTGTTCATGCTTTTCGTACCGCAATTTCGCTTCACTCCGTTTCCTTTCCCATACGCCCAGATTAGTTTTAAGTTGAGTGGTGCATGCCAGTGCCTCATTCAGGTCTTTAGCAACCTATACGCGGACACAATTCAAATCATGTGCGTATAATATTGTGTACCACATTAAATTTTTATTTTAAACAATTTAAGCATTAACTTTATTGTGAAGGAGGACTTACCTGGGTCTTTCGGCATTTGTTGACCTCCTTCCTTTGGATAATGTCACTGGTCTCATTTTCTATCGCCTCTATATCTGCAAGGAGCTGAGCTTTCTCTTCACTTTCTTCGACTGCTTCATCATAGCATTTCTGAAGGTGATCCTCCCACAGGTTTGTCATAAAGAAACGAAACTCCACCAAGTAACTTAAAACAGATTTGGTTCTTTGGGGTTCTGAAAGAGGACAAAGATGAAGAAAAAGATGCTTTATTACTGAATTCATACCTATTGAAAATGTGCAATTGAATGCAATCTCCAAGTATCGTAGGTCAAATTTTGATGGTTTCAAATTCATATTATGTAACAAGGCATTGGATGAGTAGGAAATTATATTGCTTCATTAGATATGCTAGGTAGTATTAGATTTTGAATGACAAACGTACTTGCTTCTGGAAAAAGGAGGACTGCGTAGTGAAAAATATCTTCGTCTGGGGGGAAGAGCTGTTTTACTTCATGGTAGATTTCATCAATTCCTGCGTCGTAAGTTAACATGCCCAAGTTCAACTCGGCGGCACCTTCAAGGGGTTTTTCCTTGTGGATCTTAAAAGATAACAATTGGTATATATGTGATTATTAGTTGATTATTATTGAGTGATCCAATATGTATTGTACGTAACTTCAAACAGAACACCATAACTCTATATGTCTGGCTACCTCTTGGGTTTCTATAAGCCCTTGAAGTATGAAAACGACAATCCGTAGCATGTCGTCAGAGGATAGGTTATTCAGGTCCCGGATTCGCCATAGTCCCGTGTGTTCAAGTCCGATTTGTTCCGCATCTTCACTGAGCCACTCGCACAAAATTTTCAAGTACTTCAATTCATTCGGTGTATTTGCATTTTGTTCCGTCGGATTGCTAAATATGCTCACCGTAGATCTGGGTGCAGCTACAGTTTGATTGAGATTCTGCTGTGAAGACGATCTCACCCTAGTGGAACTGAATGTTTTATTCATTTTGAATTTGCACTCGATCAAAGTATGGTAAAGTAGGAAACTTGTAAAATGCTTATTTTAAAACTTTAAAATTATATAAAACTTTTGAAAATTATGTCTGAGCATCGAAATTTTAAGTGCGTCCTGTCATGCTCAAAATAACGGACTGGTACTCAATGAAGTAGTGCCTGGAGACTGAAACAGGAGGAGGAAGAGGACAGTTCAATGTTCCATTAACTATGCAAATTGCATTTTATGCACTGCTGTTTCTTTTCTAACAGAATCTGTTAAAAACATATCATAATTTTTATGCTATCTTTTGTGTGCCTTCGTCTGCCGGTGGTGGTTACTCATACATAATGATTTTTTTCATACTCCAGTTAATCCTGAAGGGATCTATGTGAGGGGTAAAAAAATGTTGAATGCCAGACCAGTTTTCGTGTGCATTGGAAAATCCCGACTGCAAACTTCCCAGATACATAACTACAAACTGCAACTGGGAAGAAGGAAATTATGACTACGGTATTAGGATGTTTTGCTCAGTTTGGACTATGAGCGAACTGACACACCATCGAATGATACAGAAAGGACCAATGAAAAGATGTTGTCTTCAGGTTTGGATGTGGTGTGTCTTGAACTTAAAATCATTCAGCCGCTGGCCCGCTTGCATATTAATTACTACTAAATTTTTACCATAACATAATGTGTGCATCGATTATAGCGCAAGATGCACAGAAAAGTTTTTAATTATGCATCAAAATTCAGTTTCATGGAATATGCTGCTTAAATCATGTAACAATAAATTACAATTATTATCAAGATCAAGTACTGATGTCCGGACTAGTTTGTTATCTTAATTGACAATTATTTCCCTTGGATAGTTTTTATTTTATTTTGAGCGATGAACAGTCCATCCCATTCGATTTTATGGACAAACAAACTTGTATTGGAAGTGCGCAATCACGATTTAAAATAAAATTAATTATGTGCTTATTGACTAGTCATATCGTGATCCATTTTAATAAATACAAAACAAGAAAATGAGGAAGATGTTTACTTTGAGGTTATATAACATAGTAAACACAATAATAAATTAATAAACATGTGGTTCCATGTATTTAACTCATTGAAGATCATATTATATCCTTTCCTCACAAATTCATAGCATTTCTTTCGAAATACATATAATATCAAATACATTTCGCGTCTTTTCAAATACATATACCTAATACCATTAAATTCCACGGGTCCATCTAGTATAATATGTACCTATTCATTCATTTTAATTTTGACAGATCAGAGGAGAAGCACATCTTAAAACTAGTTTTCCGTTCCATACATTGTTGAACATAAGTACAACATAACACATTACCAAAACATCCAGTCTGAATTCTGCCTGAGTGTACCTATAAATATGCTTTATATTTTCATGAAATCAAGCCATATTTTGGTAATCAATAATGAATGATATGTTATGCATAAGACATATCAGGACAAACTTTCATTTAAACGCTTTTTAATGTATGCCCCGGGGTGAAAAATGAGTAAAAATAAGCCGGTCCAGTTTTAAGCCTTTCTTTTTACAAAGCAACCCATCATTTCAGTGTATCTGACAATGAGTAATGAAAAATGTACGGTACTTATATATATGTATAGTAGATGGCAAAATAACATAACGTAACATGCAATCATGCAACAAATTTCCTCAGTTAAGTCATATTAGATTTCACTTGCTTATATAATTAGTTTTTATTATTCACATATAACTGGCTTCTACAATGGTGTCTGGCTATGTGGTATAAAAGGAAAGTACCAGGGGATAATTGCTGTTGATTTTACGTTTGGATTGTAACCAAACTGTTGGAACTTACCGTATACCTAAGCCAATATTGTTCGTGTGCTCACGCTAAGCCAATGCTGCTTTCGAAAACATACATTACTTTAGTACCATATTATACATATCGTCCTTGACTAGTTCGTTACTCTCCATTCAGTTGTGAACAAAGCCTTTTCACTTACGGTAGTGACAACCGCCATACGGATCGGAGAAATACTCAAAGTATCCAGGAACTTGAGCACCAGCGTGCATACAAAAACTTGCGTCGTTGCTCTTAAAGAGGGGTCATCGATACCGGAGCTGAAGTGATTCCGATCAATACCTCCAACACTCATTTGTTACCAGTCAGTTCGACACAGACTCGCATTCAGTCCAAAATACATAGCTGTATGAAAGTTTGGTACAAAGTTTTTTCGTCTCTTTCTTCAAATTGATACCTGGAAAGTGGTTTGGTTTGTCAGCTCTTATTTAACTGTTACTTTTGTTCTCCGTTGTCACTTCATAGTAGATATTTCGTGTGCCTTTGATCATTGAAACAAGATGGATAATCTTATGATACGCGATACAAACCGTGTTCAAAGAAGCTGTCAGGATGAAATGGAGCCGGTGATAACATCCCTGGAGGATTTACAGGTGCATTTGCATCATGTATTTGAAAGTGAAAATGTAAATATAGAGATGGTCGAGGCACTCATGAATGCCTACAAAAGTAACCCACAGGATTGGAAAAAGTACGCAAAATTTGACCCGTACAGGTACACTCGGAATCTGGTCGATGAAGGAAATGGAAAATTCAATTTGATGCTTTTGTGCTGGGGTGAAGGACATGGATCCAGTATTCATGATCATGCTGATGTAAGTAGAAATTTAACTTACTAGTTACTAGCAACATACTTACAAAGGTATATGAATTTCAAGTGATAGCATCAGGATATCCTTCTTTCATTTCGTGACACGATGCACCTCATCACGGATAAATTTCCCGTGTTAGTATTTGATATAGTATTTTAGTATTCATGAGACAATCACAGAAAATTTTCCGCCATGATGTGATTCATGAGGCGTATAATATGACGTGATAAGATACAAATTAACGTCAATGTCGGTTTCAGTTATACCCTGAACTATTGACATTTCATGAATTCAGTATAAATACCTATATGCCAGCATGAAAGCATTTATTTATAAAACTATTCATAACTCTACCAAATTGAAAGCATGTATCGAGAGTCCAACGCAATTGTAATTGCTACTTGTTAAAAATAATGATAATGAATAGTAATTATATTAGCTGGCTATTTGATTAATACTACTACAAATTGCGTTTAAAATTTAACTGGATTGATTGATAGCTTCGTTAGTTTGAGCACAAAGAGACAGAGGCAACTGCTTCACAGTAGACTTAGAAAATTATGCTTCCTTGCATGATGAGACGCACGAGTAATTAATGCTTACCTATTCCGATTTCTAGGCGCATTGCTTCATGAAAGTTCTGGACGGATCACTCAGCGAAGTTAGATTCGAGTGGCCAAGGGAAGAAGATAACGAAGAATCTGGTTTGAAGGAGCTGTCCAGAACCAAATTACTCACTAACCAAGTGTGTTACATCAACGATTCCTTGGGACTCCATCGGTATGATAACTTGTTTATATGTTCAACATTACAATTTGCCGTCACTCTGATAAAAATGCTCAATATTTTATGATCCAAGAGTGTCACCCATTTTCTTATTATATGCGTCATATTTTGGTCGTATATATGTAGATTATAGATTATCTTTCACCGATAAAAATGTCAAATAAAAAAGTGCCTTCAGAAAGGCATATATATTATGCATATTTTTCACTTTGTCAGCAGTAGTAGTGTCAAGCCATAGTCATATGTCATATTTTTATTAATCAATAAATTGATTTTAATATCTTATGTTTTGATGGATTTACTCCTCTCATCTTCCTTACAGAGTTGAAAACACAAGTCACACAGAGGGGGCCGTCAGTCTTCACCTTTACTGCCCACCATTCAGCTCATGCAGCATGTTTGATCAGAGAACAGGTCATAGAACAAAGTGTCAAGTAACCTTTTGGTCCAAGTACGGAGAAAGAACCAGTTATAACACAAAGACTGAAAATAACAATCCACCGCCGGAAAATAATTAAGGGTGACTTGGTATAATACTGAAAATCAAAATGCACAAAATCCTACCTAATTGTCTTATGGTAAAAGATGAATGTATCACGATACCCCGATATCCATGATAAGCATTAGTTATGTTGCTACTATTCCATAATTTATGCAGTAATCAGGACGTAGACATCAGGAATATCTATCTTTATAAAAATTAATGGAATATAAGAAAGCAGACAAATTAACGAAACGCAATATTTATTATATATTTTGTTTATTCCAAAAGCAATAGGGAATCTCATGATGACATGCAGGGCGTGTGCATCTGCTTAGTTTTATTTAAATCATTTCCTCTTAAATCCTCAAGAAACCCCTTATTCTTTGCCTTTATTGTTTAAATGTATGACTTATGTATAAGTGTATGCACCACAGATATGAGTGTGTGTATAATTAAAACTACTGAGTTTTAATTGTGTTATGCAAGTTGACATGATGGACAGAATTAGGATAAGTATAAAATATGACGATGGCACTGTGGCCTGTTGTGATGCAAGAAATTATATATACCTACTGTAGATATAAGTTGTAATTGTATAATACGCTTTGCACATTTGACGTGTATTAAATAAGACATGAATAAAATACTTTAATAATTTTCTCGTGACATTACAGACATAATGCAATTAACCATTACATCAATAAACCGTTTCATCTAAATCTTAAAATCATTTTCCATGCTATACGCATCATTTCAATAAAAAAGGAGCTTCAATGCACTGCAGTCAGAGACGCTTTGGAACATAATTCATAAAAGCATTTAATGGATGGAATGGAAAACATAAAATAAAATAAACAATATAGAACCTTAAACAATTATATGGTTTGTCTGCATTCAATCTAAATGAAAAAAGTCGAACAATTCAATACAGGTAACAATGATTACATTATTATTCCAACATTATTTTGATTGATGACAGCGATTCTAAATCTAAATACCTACAATACAACAACACCTTCCAGAGTTAAGTTTGGCTTTAATTAAAAATATCTATTATTTATTTCCATTAGTAGGTTATTCGAACTGTTACAGGTAGGTGAGATTGTTAGTAACAAACTAACTCGTCAGTAACAAAAGTAGGTAATAAGTAATTCAATCTTGAGCAACGGAGCAACGTTTGTCTAAGCTAAAGGAAACACGTTCAGAATACTAAACAACTACATTATACGTAGAAAATGCATATTCTTAAAATCTAACTAAAGGAACACTTTTGTGACAATTAAAATAAGCATGCTGTAAGTTAGCCATGTTACTTTCATCGATGACGCTTGATTATGACCATAACTTGAGATGCACTGAAGCTCATGTGCATGATAACCTTCCATGCAAAAGCAGAGTGGGATGCTGTCTCCGCACACAGAGTTTGCAACGCACCGATCGCCCTGCGTACATGGACCGTTGGCTCCAACGATACAGCTGCCACCTCCAAATAATCCAAACAATGGGCCTTTATCCCAAACTCGAGTGGGTGCACATGTACATGTTCCCGTGCATATCAATCCTTGATTATTGTTACATTTCTCGTTGTCATTCAGCTCGGCATTTGTAAAAACTCGAAGAATGGCATTCGGAACACTGCACTTATCACCGTACGATAATGCTCCATCAGCATGTGAAAGGATGATTTGAGATGCCAGGAGAAGTCCAGTCATCAAAAGATGGTGTAGCTCCATTTTTGCACTAAACGTTGAACGTTGACTTGATTTTACATAAGAACAGTTGATGGTAAAAAAATATCCAATGACATGATCTTATGCTTATGCAAATGTACATGATGCATACTTACAAATTATTTCTTTAAAGTTGTACCTCTCGTCTGAATTTACCGCAAATTATTTGTCGCCTTCGCCTGGATTCAACACTAATTTTGACAAGGCATGTGACGCTGTCTGTAAAGTACATAATACATGATTTAATAACAACAATAATTATTATTATCGTAAAACCACATTAAAAATATTTAGTGATACAGATAAAAGAAACCTCGCTTTATATAAAGTTAAATCAGTTAAATGGAGATGAGTTAGTTGCGAAACAATTTGTTTTTATGCTTACACACTTATAGAAAATTACATAAGCTAAACTGCTTTCTACGTCTCACCACACGTATCGCCGAGAGAGGACTCTAATTTTTATCGATGACTTCTCGTGCATTTTGTACCTAATTCATTATCAAGATAACACAAACACTACCGGCTATTCATAAAAAATGAACACAGAAAAAACTTACCCTTGAGATTTGGTCAAGTTTGCTTGAAGACCGATTTCACGTTTCGTTTGCTAGCCTTCTAATCCTAATAATTTTTCAGCAAAAGTTGCAATTCCAGACTACAGATATGGTGTATCAACCTAAATGGCAGTTTTAAGTTTGTACGATAATGATGTTTGATGA
This sequence comes from Sinella curviseta, assembly GCA_004115045.4. NCBI lineage: Eukaryota > Metazoa > Arthropoda > Collembola > Entomobryomorpha > Entomobryidae > Sinella > Sinella curviseta. Next base: position 34,073,940 of record CM023203.3, on the reverse strand, counting down.
TGCTGGATATGAATATTGTGGAAGAGGGCTGTAATCCGGTTTTGTGTAAGCTAAATTGTGCCTTTTTATTGTTTTTCCGATATTATTGCATATTTTGTGTGTGAAGAATAAAGGAATAATCTGATCTTGTAGCCTGCTATATAATTTTAACTTTTTTCTTCTCAGGATCTATAATATTAAAAGGACAAGTACGTCAGCAGTCTTAACTTTTAATGCAAGTTAAATGTATTTATAATGAATAGGTGGAAGGTAAATGTTGAGTGCAAAGGCATGTATGTAATATATTTCATATTTAGTTTGACTTCTATCACAGCAAAAGATATATCACATCAACTATTAACAACTTCACAAAATGAAATTAAGACCCCTCTCTGTATTGTATTATCGTCTCATAAAGATTCAAAATCATTTTAAGAACAAAACGAGAATGAATGTGCGATACATAAAAGTGTAATGAGTTTATGTAGTAGTAGAAGTAAAATTATCGCTGCTACCACTAATGGCTCTCCACTGTGCTTTAGTAGACGAGACACATATTGTGCATTATGCACACATTATTTGATATTATGCATTAAGATGCAAGAATGATAATTTTTGTTCCATTGTACTAATATTGAATTAACGGTGACTCATACCATGCGTTAGGAATTAGTAATACAAATGAATGATAGAGACAGCATACGTACCTATGTATGTGCTACCACGTCGTGATTCATGTCATGAGAATTCGTTTAGTAAATGTAAGATTATCTGTCAGCTCTCATTTTTTCACAACAATAGTGTAATGTGCACTACATATTTTTTTTTTCTTTATTACTCGATTCATGCATTCAAAACAATTTAACGAAAGCGAAACATCAGCAAGGAGCTCGTATCATCGACTTCTTCAGATGCCATTATTTTACTCAGAACCACATCAAAGTTATTTATATGGAATGTACTGTAGGCTATACATTGGCTGAAAATGCTGAAATCGAGATAATAATATGTATGCACATAAAAGTAAGTTACATTTAGTTTGTGTGCTTACTCTTGTTAAAATATTACACATTCTATTTATTTATGCTTGTTATTCATTTCTTGGGCTCAAAGATGTATTATTATGCGCACAAAATTACCCCTCCCCTGAACAGTTATTAAACATCAAAGAACATTATTTGATGATTTTAGAGATGAGAAATTAACTTTATACTGTATAGGCTGGTATATGACATGGAAATTTCTACGCACTACACAGCATCATTTTTATTATTGAACGTAAATCGAATGAATTAAATAGACTGTTACAACATGAAAAGAAAATGCGTAAATGTGCATTTTTGATAATTCGACGCATTACAACGCATCCAAATCAAAACACATGAAATTTTTGATTTGTTATTATATACAGAGGCAGTTTGGTCATGGGGAGAATTCTGATGATACACTGATTAATTTTAAATTACATAATAACATACATTCTTTCTCATCTCATCTTTAAATCGTCTGCCATGCCATATTATTACTTAAAATCAGATGAGCAAATAGGCAAGCGATTTCACTTTCAAGTAAATCTCCAAAGCAGAAAACCATTACATCAGTTACAGAATACAAAATGCTTGAGATAGATTTCGACTGCATACAACTCTGAAGAAGCGTATTGTAGGTTATGTCGCTTCTGCTATATTTGATGCTAGTACGATTTTCTTACTCGTGCTTACTTTTTTATTAACTTGTTATAACGATATGGATAAATGAAAATTAGAATTTCTATTCCTCTAGATATTGGTACTCGCCACGCTAGCACGATATGAATTTCATTTTATGTATGCAAGTAAAAGAGCTGGTTGGAAACTGCACTCATACTTAGGATTAGGCTTTATCTTTTCACATGCTGATGGAAAAAATGCTTCCACTTCACAAGTTCACAGCCTGCTAAAATCCTAACGAGAATGCTAAAACACCGCTATATGAGATGTCAATGTACATATTTACATACCTACGTAAGATGTATTCCATAGTGTTCATAACATAACCCATGTTTGTTTTGTGGCACAATAATTCTGAGAGGTGACATCAATTTAAACAATGTCGGCATTAACAATGGAAGCCCAAGAAAACCTATCGGAAAATGGTTCCGTCGTAGTGAACAATCTAGACGATCTGATTGCTAGGCTGAACGAAATATTTAAGAGCGACCATATAAATGTGGAGGAGGTACGTTGTCTTATGGAAGCTTATATCAATTACCCAGAGGAATGGATGAAATATGCACACTTTAACGCACAAGGACTCACTCGAAATTTGGTTGATTCAGGGAATGGGAAATACAATTTGATACTGGTGTGCTGGGAGGGTGGTCAACAATCGACAATCCATGATCATGCAAATGTAAGTTACCATTTAAAGATGTTCGAAACATTTTTGAGACTTATGGTTGCAAATTTAAGTGATGTGGTCTACTTGATCCTTGATCTACTTCCTTATGTGCATACATAGTGCCACTGTTTCATGAGACAGCTTACGGGATCTTTGTATGAAGTTAGGTACGCTTGGCCTAACGAATTAGAAGGAAATACACCACTTAAACAAATTTCTTCGTTTCAACTAAACGCGTCCGAAGTCAGCTACATCAACGATGAAATTGGACTTCATAGGTGTGCATAACACTGTTATATATTTTGAATGCATATACACCATATGCCTCAAATTCTCAAGTATTTATTTGGTGCTCTTGTTCGAAATGGTTAAATAATTGCAGAATGGAAAATGCCAGCAAAACGGAGAGAGCTGTGAGTTTGCATCTTTACTGCCCCCTGTTGGGACTATGATTCATAATATGTTATTGCGTAGGTTTAGAGTAGCTTTGTTATTTTTCTCTGTATTTTGTAAATGTTTAGCAGACATGCTGACGCGCGCCGGAGTCCCTCCGACCATGCAGTCGGCGTGCATTTTCTTGTGTTCTTTGTTATTTTTGTAGTCGTTCATTGCAGTCGAGTTGAAGCAAGAAGAAGTAGTCAGTCAGTCAGAAAGAGAGAGAGCAAGAGCACAAGAAGAAAAAAAGTGCTGTTAATAATAGTATTTTAACTGTTGTAAAAAATTAATTTGGAGCCATATCTTGGAAGTTTAATTGTTCAAGGATTATTAAATTGCGGTGAATAAAGAAACAGTTAATTAATTACTTCTTTGTGTTTCTATTTTGTGATTATTTATACGCACCGTTGACGTATATGCCCGGATAGGCTGATTGCATAATAGTGAAAGGCACTGGAGAGGAGTAAATTAGTTAACGTAGCAAACAGTATTTCGAAACTTGTTATAAGGATCAGGACTGGGGGAGAGCTTTGAACTAGCCCCAACATTTATGGTGCCGAAACCCGGGAAAGTTTCGAAAATACAGAAGTTTTAAAATCTGAAAATTTAACCGACGAGATGGCGTGTGCTCCAAGTCACAATTCATTGTCACAAACTGGAAATCAAGGCGAGGATGGGATTTTCACGGATAAAAAGTCCACCTCGAGCGGCGGATCTCAGTCAAGAATGACACAACAGCAACTGAAGATGGAGGAGGCACGTGTCAATTTGAAGCACTGGTTCCAAAAACAAAATGGCTCAATAGAAGACGAGCTGGAAGAAATCGAATTTGAGCTGACCAACCCAAATATGCCAGATGAAAAGAAGGCTATCTACGAGCGTGAAAAGCAGCGACTGCTAATGAAACAGCAGCGGCTCAAGAGAAACCATGACCGTGAAGAGGAACGGATATCAGACTTCACCAAACTGGAATTCAAGAAAATTGAAGCTGAAGAAAGCCAGGAGCAACACTTGGATCCTGTCGATGAAGAAAGAGTTAGAAAATTTGTATTTTCTGACCAACAACAAGAGCAGCGTCGTGGACAATCTCATCAATCAAGAAAGGAGGCTCCGCGTCAAGACGAAGATGTTGAATATTATGACAGTGACGACAACACCACTCCGCCGAAGGAGGACAAGGATTTACTAGTTGTTCAGCTCTTGCAGAAACAAATGGAGATCATGGACAAGACAGAAGCTGCTCGAGGTGAAAAGTACTTGCCAGAATTTGGAGGCGACCCTTCCCAGTGGGGGAATTTTAAGGCAGCATACACCCGTATCCAGAAAAAGCACAAAATGGATAACGGCGAAACAATGATGAGACTTCAGAAAGTCTTAAAAGGAAAAGCCAAGGTAGCAGTGGAGCATCTCATGGCCAACGTTCTCAACGTGAACAAAATTATGGAGACTCTCGAGTTGCGGTTCGGAAGGCCCGAGTTCGTGCTTGATTATCTTGTGGAAAAGGCGAAGAGTTGCACCAAGCCAGACAGTTCCAAGCCGGAAACAATTGTGGAGTTTGGCACTTCCGTTGAAGCACTCGTTGCAAACATACATGCATACGATGAAAAAGAATATCTCTACAACAAGCAACTTGTCACAGAGTTAGTGGACAAGTTACCTGGAAGACTGAAGGAATGTTGGTACGAGTGGCTGGAACAGGATCCCACTCGAAAACGTAATTTGGATTTCTTTGCAACGTGGATGAAAACTCGTGTCAGGCTGGCTCTTTATCAAGTTAAACCGACAATGCCAGGAAGCGGAACTACTGAGGAAAGAGGGAGGTCCAGACGGGGGCCGGGGTCTCAAAACTCAGCAGCAGTTACAGAGGAAAAAGAAGAAGAAAAGGATTCGACTAGCAACGCCAGTACCTGCAACGTTTGTAAGAAGAAGCGCCATAATTTGGAGCGGTGCTGGGTGTTCCAGAAAAAGAACTACGATGACAAATGGAAAATTGTCAAAGAAGAAAGGTTATGCTTTGGATGTTTAAAACCTGGCCACGTTACGACTGACTGCAAGAATCAGCGACCGTGTGGTGAAAATGGATGTCAGCGCTCTCATCATAAATTGCTACATGGGACAAGAAGGAATTTCCAACAGCAAGACGGAAAACCAGTACGAGATGGATTCGTGGTGCCACAAATGAATGCACCACCACCACCACCAGCAGCAGCACCTTCCATATCAAGTGATGGATCGTCAGATGGATCCCCAGGAAGTGTTGGAGTTGCTGTTCTCATCGAAGGTACGGACGGGGCCCTTGGCGATAGTTCCTGTTCGCGTTAGAAAAAATAACACTGAAAGGTGGAGGACCACCTATGCCTTGCTCGACGGAGGAGCTACTCGAACGATGATGTCAGATTCACTCGCAGCGGATTTGGGCTTACAAGGAGAACGGATTTCCTACAAGTACAAGAATATGGGTGGTGAGCTGAAGGTCAACAGCAATGCACTAAAGGTGAACCTCGACATCAGTGGCAGATTCAAAGCGGCAAGATTTTATCCTCTGACAAATGTGGTCACTGTTCCTGAAATTGGAGTTCCTGCTTATTCAATAAATATCGACGAGGTCAAAAAGAAGTGGCCACACCTGAACCGTTATAAGGGAGAAAATTTGAAAGAAGTTGTTCCAGAAATTGTTGTGGGAGGTGACCACATATTTCTTCATGCTCATCGTGAGCTGCTCATCAGTAACATGAGCCAACCAGTGGCAATGCGGACTTTGCTAGGATGGGTGATTCAAGGAAAATTTAAAAGCAGCAGCAATCGAATAGGAGTTTCGTACTACGTTGGAGGTGTGGATGATGATGCATTACATACCCTCGTGAAGGAATCATTCAAGCTTGATGACTATGGAATGAAGCACAACAGTAGCGGCCATTCAGTGGAAGACAAAAGAGCATTGGAAATTATGAAGAAGACTGCTGTGAAAAATGAAGATCGATGGACTGTGGGACTCTTATGGAAGGATGAAGACGAATCCCTTCCCACTGATGATTCAAAAAGTGAAGCGACAAGAAGACTTGTCAGCACCGAAAAAAGGATGAAGAAAGATGCAGCGTTTGCTGAAATTTACCAAATGAAGATAGCTGAGTACCTGCGTAAGGGATTCATTCGGAAGCTCAGTCCAGAAGAAGAAGCTGTAAAAGAAAAGAAGACCTTTTACATCTCGCACTTTGGCGTAACCAATCCGAACAAGCCTGGAAAGTTTAGGCTGGTTTTCGACGCAGCTGCTAAAATAAATGGTTACAGCCTGAATGACAAATTACTGACTGGTCCAGACTTGGTGTGCAATATAATCAAAATATTGCTAAACTATCGCCGTCATCCTATCGCCATTACTGGGGACATAGAAGATATGTTCCACCGAGTATTTATTAAGGAGGAGGACAGATGCGCCCAGCGGTTCCTCTGGCGTGACGGAGACACTTCCCAGGATGTGGACACGTACGAGATGCTGGTGATGATCTTCGGAGCCACTTCCTCCCCTTCATGTGCTACATATATAAAAAATCTAAACGCTGACCAGTATGCTGCCAGTTATCCCGAAGCAGTGCATGCAGTAAAGGAACATATGTACTGTGATGACCTACTTACAGGTGCTGAGACACCACAAGCAGCAATTAAATTACGAGAAGAAATTTCAATGATTAATGACGCCGGAGGACTCCATCTCAAGAAATTTTTAAGTAACAGTCATGAAGTGATGGTGTCTATCCCGAAGGAACTGAGATTGGACATCAATAAGCCACAGGAGATCTCCGGTGACAAGAGTGAACGAGTGTTAGGAATGTGGTGGAATCCTCGAGACGACACATTCAGCTTTAAAGTCAACTTCCATAAAGTGGACCCGGAAGTACTGGAGGGAAGGAAGCCGAGCAAACGTGAAATGTGTAGTTTGCTTATGTCTTTATACGATCCCGTGGGCTTTCTCTCTCACTACAAAATTAAAGGCATGATTCTTCTACAGCAAGTTTGGAAGAGCGGAACTGATTGGGACGAAGGAATCCCTGAAGAAATATATGAGAGCTGGAAGCAGTGGTTAGAGGATCTGCCCAAGATTGAGGAAATCAAGATCCCGCGCTGCTACTCAACAAATTTGTCAAAGGCTGTGAGCATCCAATTACATACGCTGGTGGATAGTTCTGAAGCCGCATATTCAGCTGTGTCGTATCTGAGAAGCGAATATCAAGGAAAGATAACCATTTCATTTCTCGCTTCAAAAATTCGTGTTGCTCCGCTGAAGAAGAGTACAATACCACGTCTGGAACTTCAAGCAGCGGTGTTGGGAGTGAAATTGGCAAAGCAGCTAATGAAGGATTTGGAGGTGCGAATCGACAAGAATTATTTCTGGAGCGACTCTAGTACGGTACTATCATGGATAAAGTCAACAACAGGACGTTACAAAGAATTTGTAGCTAACCGTATCGGCTACATACATGAAAACACGAATGCAGAGGAGTGGCGTTGGGTTCCAACGAAAGAAAATGTAGCAGACGACGCTACTCGCACCGGCACTCCTACGGATCTAACGAGTTCTTCCCGTTGGCTGAATGGACCAGAATTTCTTAGGATGGAACCGGAAATGTGGCCCAAGACAAAAAGGACAAGTGAAGAAGATGTAAGCTTTGTAGCAACATGCATGGCGATGGAGGCCATCAGCGAATCACCAGGAGGGAGTAGAGACGATCATGTGGAAGAGTGGAAGGGGATTCCGAATATTCATAAATATTCTTCCTATCATCGATTAGTGAGAGCAACCGCAGCTGTTAAAAGTGCTGGCTGTCATTGGATAAAAAAGATGAGAAAGGAAGCCATTCCATTCCCACCGTGGGAAAAGACAGCAGACGGGTTGAATTACAATATAACCCCTGAAGATATGAAGGACGCGGAAAGGCGCATACTAAAATGCGTACAGACTTCATCATTTTATGTAATGGAGAAAGGGAAGATGAAGCTGACGAAAATTAAGAATTTAAATCTCATGGAGGGCAGCGATGGACTATTGCGCATCAAAGGAAGGATTTCGAACGCGGATACAGGCGAGGGAATGAAAAATCCAATCTTACTTCCTTCCAAACATCATGTTGTGGATTTGATTGTTTTTGCCGAGCACAGACGAAACGCGCACACTGGCAAGGCGACTGTGTTCAACAATCTCAGAAATAAATATTGGATAGTCGGAGGAAGGAACGTGGTGAGGCGCTGTTTCGAAAGATGCCATTATTGCAAGATTGCACGAGCCAAACCGATCGTGCCGGAAATGGGAGAGCTGCCAAGTTATCGTCTGGCAGCCAACAATCCGCCGTTCACTTGTTGTGGAGTCGACTTCTTTGGTCCAGTGGAGGTCACCATAGGGAGGAGACATGAGAAACGGTGGGTCGCGTTATTCACGTGTTTGGTTACACGAGCAGTCTATCTGGACATTGCCGCAGGACTCGGAGCTGACGAGATGATGATGGTGTTATCTCGCTTTATAGATACATATACATTGCCGAAGTATATGTACAGCGACAACGCGACTAACTTTACTGCTGTGTCAAAGGAGCTGAGAAAATTGGAGAAGTTTTGTGGTATGCAATGGAGATTCATTCCACCAGCGTCACCCCACTTTGGAGGAGCATGGGAGAGGATGGTAGGCGCTGTGAAGAAAGTACTTTGGAACATTCTGAAGGATAAATCTCCAAAAGAGGAAGTATTACGCACTGCGTTGAAGGCGGCAGAAAATATCGTCAATTCTCGCCCCCTAACGTACGTTTCAACTGACGTTGACGATCCTGAGGCGATCACCCCTAAGCACTTCTTACGTGCAGCTGTGGATGTGGCAAGTTCCAGTTTCATGGGGGAGGGGATCGGGGAAGAAGCAGAAAGAATGCACAGTTTGCATAAGAAGGCACAGTATTATGCAAATGTCTTTTGGAGTAGATGGACAAAGGAAGTTTTACCGGACTTGGTACGAAGAACAAAGTGGTACGATTCCAAGGAACCAATTCGAGTTGGAGACGTTGTGTTACTGGTGGACGACCAGAAGCCCCGGAACACCTGGGTCAAAGGAGTCGTGTCGAAGACGTTCCCTGGAAAGGACGGACTAGTACGGGTTGTGGAGGTCACAACACGTTATCGTGAAGGAGTTCCGGTTACCTACAAGCGGGCGGTCACCAAGATCGCGCCAATTGGACTTCATGTGGAGGATTCAGCCGCAGTTCCTAGCGGAAGCGACTAAATCAGGGGCCGGAATGTTGGGACTATGATTCATAATATGTTATTGCGTAGGTTTAGAGTAGCTTTGTTATTTTTCTCTGTATTTTGTAAATGTTTAGCAGACATGCTGACGCGCGCCGGAGTCCCTCCGACCATGCAGTCGGCGTGCATTTTCTTGTGTTCTTTGTTATTTTTGTAGTCGTTCATTGCAGTCGAGTTGAAGCAAGAAGAAGTAGTCAGTCAGTCAGAAAGAGAGAGAGCAAGAGCACAAGAAGAAAAAAAGTGCTGTTAATAATAGTATTTTAACTGTTGTAAAAAATTAATTTGGAGCCATATCTTGGAAGTTTAATTGTTCAAGGATTATTAAATTGCGGTGAATAAAGAAACAGTTAATTAATTACTTCTTTGTGTTTCTATTTTGTGATTATTTATACGCACCGTTGACGTATATGCCCGGATAGGCTGATTGCATAATAGTGAAAGGCACTGGAGAGGAGTAAATTAGTTAACGTAGCAAACAGTATTTCGAAACTTGTTATAAGGATCAGGACTGGGGGAGAGCTTTGAACTAGCCCCAACACCCCCCATTTGACGCATGTGCAGTTTTCAACAAAGAGACCGGTGAACAAATGAAATGCCCAGTGAGATTCTGGACAAAATATGGGTCCAAGTCTGATGTATAAGCGAAAAAAGTATTGACAATGATTTATTGGTGTTTATTTAATAACCTCTAACAAGTCTTTACATTTTTGTTTGGGGAATAAAAAGTTAACATATTCAAACTTAGTCTGCATTTAATCATCACGCATAAATAAAATAGGAGAAACAAGGTATGAGGCAATTTAAATCATTCGTACCCTCTACATTTCATAGAGACAAAAACATATCAGTTAATTATTAGCAAATGAGTAAATCACAAAAACAAATAAACGAGAATTAATTATATGGTCAGAGCTGCAAAATCTTTCAGCGAAAATTTTTTCTTCCGAATGCGAGAACATATTTCTGTAAATGCTCTGATTCCAGCAACTGAGGATTCTAGTTCCTTAGCTTTCTTGTGAGCCACACGTATAACGTCGTCGTTGATTCCGGCTAACCGAGCAGCGTTAAACCCGTAAGATTTTGGACAAGGTCCTGAGATCATTTTGTACAAAAACGTGATGGACTCCTGAGTAGGATCTTCCTCGTTTTCATTTTCGACCATGCAAGCCTAAAGGAAGATATTAAAGCACCAGATACACATTACATTAAGTATTATTTCCAATGTAGTTAATGTATGTAAATACATATAATAATATAAACAATAAACACAATATTGTGTTTAAAAATAACATACCATGTGGCACATTTGTATTGAAGGCACATTGTGGAGGGCTTCCACAAGAGTATGATAATGTGTTGAAAACAGCGATCGACATTGTCTTGCAGATAATTCTCTTGCCACTGCAAATGCAATAGCAGTTCCATCGTATGTAGCAGTGCCTCGTCCTAATTCATCAATCAACAATAGAGAATCGGCGCTGGCATGTTTTAATATGGCACTCGTCTCGCTCATTTCCACAAAGAAAGTACTCTCTCCTTCACCAATGTTATCATTCGCTCCAAGTCGAGTGAAAATTCTGTCCACGACAGACATTTCACATTTTTCGGCAGGTACGTAGCATCCCTAAACAGCAAAGAAGTGCATAATTTTAATGGTCAGTTACTTCAATGTTAAAACTGATATAAGCCATATTCCATTTGAAATTTTGAAATCTGAGCTACCAAAAACTAAACTTGCCACAAAATTTGAATCTACCAACTCACCAAATGAGATAAAACAGCTAGTAGTCCTACTTGGCGCATAAGAGTAGACTTGCCGCCCATGTTAGGACCAGTTAAAATGACAAAACTTCCATTTTCAGTTTCCTCTTCCACAGGAAATCCCAAGTTTGTGTCGTTTGGAATGTATGTGTCGGAAGGCACACAAGGATGACGTCCTTCAATTACGTGAAAAAACGGGCGCGCTGATCGTGATACCACCGGTCGGCACATAATTTCTTGACTCTCAGAAAATAAGGACAGAGAAATCAATACATCCAAAGTGGCGATACATTCAACAGCCTTACTCCAGATTTCGCGACTGTGAAAAATAAATTATTACTTTGTTACTTTCTGAAAAGGATTTGACACATTATAAGTTTTAAAAACGTTATTGACATTTGTGTAAAATATCTTACGATTTATCAAATTCCTCAAAGATTTTCCGCGCCACATCTCTAAGGATCTCTTCCCTTTCAGTTTCGGCCTTCTGAATGGAACTTAAAAAGTCCTAAAAAAAGAATAAAATCATTAAAATATAAACTAGAAGATGTCAATGTAGGTTGTAAGTCTTCACATAGACATAGGACTAATAATAGAAACCCAGTCCTTAGTCACATCAATTCATGGACTATTTTGTTCACCTTTGTTGTTGAATTGTAGTATCTCTTGAACCCCTTACGACTGGAACTCATCTCGAAATCTCTAGTAGGTAATTTAACATTATCGGGAACCTCAATCTGGAATCGTTTTTTGTCGGTTCCAAAATAACAAGCACGAGTTTTATATTCCTTGGAGAAATCCCGCAGATAATCATCGGCTTCTTGTTGTATATCCAAAACCGCCTGCAACGCGTCATCGTAATCCTTCAGAGCTCCTTTAGTTGGTTTAATCTTTCCGTCCTTTGCGGCAGCGGTGTGGTCAAAGGCATTCTAAAACAAATTGGTAAGCATTTAGTTCAACAACTGATTTTAAAAATCCGCTCGTCAATGCAATGCGATATGGAGTTATCCAAGTAGGTAACTAATAAACGCAATTTACATCAAAATAAGCCAATAGCTCGTCCAAATTCGGGAAACTTTCCAGATGTTGTTTCAGTAGTTGAGAATGTAATTCTTCTCCAGAGCCTGTAAATAGAAATCACAATGAAGAGTGTGAAATGAGAAAATAATATGTTGAGTGAGATTCGTACTAGTAGCTTACTTACTTGCGCTTTTAAGTTCACGGATAAGCTTAACACAGGTCTTAAATCCCTTCAGAGTTGAAAGTAAATCAGATATTTTGTTCCTTGAGTACTTGACCTCCTCAAAAAAGAACGCTCTGCCATCAGGATGAGCCTTTGCACGGTTCATACTTCCCAGATAATGAATTCTAAAATTCAAGAAATAGCGGTGGTAATTACTAAACATATTGCACAATATTTTAAACCACTAATAAGTTCTCTTTATCAGCAAAACAAATTTCTCTTGAACTAAACACATACTTGCTTAAAAGTCTCTCCAAATCGGGCAAACTCTTCAGCAGTGGAATGACTTTTTGTCGGGACTCTCTCAGTTCCATCAATTCCTCAACAGCGTCTTGCCGCTCAGTGATTTCTTGTGGATTGGCCAATGGAAGACACAACCAATGCCGCAGTAATCTTCTGCCAAAGTGTGTACCACACTTATCGACTACTGAAAGCAAGCTTTGTGGTCCATGTAGAATATCAAGATTCCTTATGGTAATACCATCTAGAATCTAAAATCAAACCAAAGTTACATATTATAACATACTTTACGTAAGTATACATTGTACAAAAAACCGTACTAAAAATATTATTTACCATGTGCTTAGGTCCTTGATACTGCTGAGGCAGATTTTGTACATTATTTCCGTTGGTATCAGTGACGTCGGCAGGCATGTAAATTAGAAACCGCTTTTGGGATAATAAATCATGGTCTAGCAGACAATATTTGAGGTACCACGTAATTGCACCCAGACATTTTAGACCCAGCTCCCAATTATCGTCAGGAGTTAGGCCAAGCGAATCACTTTTGGATAATAAGCTCTCAAAGGCAGCAGGCCACTCAGGGCCACCGGATTCTGATTTGCGGAAATAGTCTTGTTCAGCCAAAAACTTCAAAGTCTTCTTCGCATTCCAAAATTCTGACTCTGGTATTAAAGGATCCTTTCGAACTCCAGACATGTTTTGAAATAACTGCACCAAATTGGAGGTCAACTTTGCTTTTTCGTGCAATATCTGATAAGTAGCAAATACATGAATTTAAGATTATATATAAATAGGTAAGCATAATGAATTTGACCATCTATTCTTGTTTTGTTACATACTTGTACAGGTACATAATGTGACAGTAGAGTACGCAGTCTGGACGCATGTCGGTCGTCAGAGAATTGGCCAATATGGAACGTACCAATCGTGGTGTCAACAAAGCAAACTCCGAAAACGGTACCTTCATTAGTCGCCTGTAACGTTCAATTGAATTTATTAACCTTCTGCTTTGATCACTGTCAATCAAAATTTATAATTAGTTAAAGTAAAGCAGCTACGAAGCACGAGGACATACCTTTTCCACTATAGCATACAAATACGATGATTCCGGTCCAAAAGGATTACTAATTTTTTCATCCTGAAACGATGCATATCTTACGCCTTTTGTAGAAACCTGACAAACCTCTCTTCGAATCACTTTCTCGTGTTTCTGCAGTTTTGCCCCTGCAAAATATGAAATACATTCATTTTGGTTATTACTATTATCTACAGTTTCATCTTTGCACTGATCCTAGAGCTACTGTACCTTTAGAACGCTGGGCCAACATATCAGGAGTCTCCGTTTGCTCAATTCTGGCAATCTTATACCCTTTCTCCACTAAAGCATTAGCGAATCGAGAGAAAGCAATTTCAGGAAACCCACTATGTGCATAATCGCCCTGTTAAACAAAATACATGCTTCTATTAGAATACTTACATGCAGAATATAGAGAAACAAAGATACGTTTTGATAAAGAAATTAAAACATCACCTTCATATAGGTAATACCAAGCTCCTTTGCAGCAATGCACGCATCCCAATGATAGAACTCGTAAAATTTCCCCACTTTAAAGAAGAGAATAGTATCAAAATTTCTGCTTTTCAGTTCCCACCACTGCCTCATGCCAGGAGTTAACTTATTCTTGAAGTCGTCCGGAACATATAATGTTCTGGGATCATAATCAGCATCTGTCTCCTTTCGTCTCTTAATATCTTTTCGATTGCCTTCTTTTGCCCAATCAAGCGTCATATGAGTCCACACTGTAGACTCCTTGTCGTTGTTACTAATGACTGGCGCGCTAGGTGCAGGCGCGGCCCTCGGCGTAACGCTGGGACTACTGGGAGAATTAAACTGCTGCAAACGATTCTTAAACCCTGTCTTGTCAATTCCGCTGGTGCTGGGAGTCACAGGCTCAGCTACCTTCCTGTTTTTCTGCATTACAATTTAGTTTCATTATAACAACTGGCACAATACGAATACATGCATCCGCAAGAGCAAAAAAAACGAATGTCAATAGCATCACTTACCACTGAGGTACGTTTTGACTTCTTTTTTGTACTTTGATCATCACTGTCGGATTCAGCATTCGCTTCGCTGATATCTTCACTGTCAGCAGGGGATTCAGAGGACTCGGATTCCTCTTCGATGGATCCGTTTTTAGATGGCGAATACTCATCATCGTCAGTTTTCTTCTTACTTTTTTTAGTCTTCTTTTTATTTGCTTCTCCATCCGAATTGTCATCATCCGTACCAGAAGAAATAGTTCGGATTCTCCTATGCTTTTTCCTGTCTTTTGATCGAGACTTTGGCGTTTCAGGTAATTCAACTTCCATTTCCTCTGCTTCACCGTGTGGAGAACCATCATCGACTACGCCATCATTTTCAAAGTCAACCCAATGTTCCCGAATCCTGTCATTCTTCTTCATTGACAGAGCGTCATCTGCAGTTTGACAAGCCGTTACCCACGTAGTGTCGTCCTTAGCAGGTGGAATATTTGCGTCCTGACTTCCGCCATAAACTTTCAAATCACTATAAACCAACAGAATATAATACAAATGATGAAAACCATTATTGACAGATACATTTCCAATTTGCCTGCAAATTTACTAATTACATTGTTCTATTTACCCTTTTCGAACCCATGCGCGTGTTGGAGGATCATCAAAAAACTGAACATGAAATTCCATCAACCGTTTTCGACTGACAGGGCCGCCCCGATTTTCTCCGCGCAACATTGCAGGCCACCACGGGTATCCATCAAGCTTGGCCCAAACTAAAACACCTTCTGAGTACTCTTTAGTAGCTAAAAACAGTAACAAAAATGACTCAAATCAATTAAAAATGCACTGAAATTCATACATTGATTAACTTGAATATTACGAACTAAATGAATGACTGCTTACGGGAATCATCATTTTTCAGCTTTTTCCTTGAAGCGTGATTATCACCGGACTGGCCACCACTGGTACGGCGCCTTTTTGTTCCCGTCCCATTTCTTGACGACGTAGGCGTTGCTGGCGAGGAAGCGGAAGGAGTTGCCTCACGATTAGACTTTGGAGTCTGTGCGAGTCCGCCTATCCCGTGCCCATTTGGAGTGCCATTACTTGGACTATTAACGCTGCTACCCGGAGTGGACGGACTGGATCCTGACGCCTTTTGCGTGCGAGTGAAGAAACTAAACAAAGTGGTTTGCTTTTGCATCGTTAACCAGTTTACCAAAGTTGGCACGTCTCGAAAATATATATACACGCAGGCAGAAGAACAAATGATACAATCACAATCTAACAACTTTTAAAGACACTATTGATAAATAACAATAACAGTCGGTGCTCATCAATAAAATACAAACACTCCAATAAAACCACGCGAAACCTTTCTACCACATTTATTTGTACTGTATACATATAAACAACCACAAGATTGCCAATTAACTTTTAATTGCAAGCACCTTTTATTACTTCACACCTTCGCCCGCCACTCGATTCCAGTTTTTTACTTTTCTCGGCCCAGCTGCTGTTCGTGACGGGATTGTTAGCCTTTGTCTAGCATCCATCCACAAAAAACAACAACATGTAGTTAGTAACCTACTTGAAATAAAAAATGAATCTTCCAAAAAAGTTACAATTTCAAAGCACTTTTTTGCGCTGGTGCATTTGTTCAAATGTGTTGTAGGAGATCACAACAAGTAGAAGAAATGATAAGAATTTCATATAAGAAGTAAGAACACAAAGCAGTTTGTTTAGGGGGCAATGATCCACCGCGCCACAATGCACGTTGCAATGTATATCCTACGTCCTTTGTCATATATGCGCTTATAAAGCCTTGTCCTAGACTCTAGGACCTAGAGACTTTTTAGACCAGAGATTTTATCAAGAATGAAGAATGCGAGTTAAGTCATAAAGTAGCAAAGCAATCTGAGCATAAGATTAAGACATGCATGTTTGCCATTCTTCCCAATTGTACGTAAAGCTACCGCCGCGCGCCAAAGAGTGCGTGGGAAAGTATTCATGCAGAAAAGGCAATCAGAACCAGAGTGAAAGTTTGGTGAAAGTAAGGCGATCCCCTCGACCCTTCGTCGGGTGGAAGTAATTTTTTTGCCCAATTCTATGAGTTATGATTACGAATGATTGAAAAATTGTACACCGGATATGGCGAAGGTGATGACTATATTGATTATATGACATCACTCCAAAATGAAGCATTTCAAAGTGTTACATTGGAGGAGTTTATTGTAGTATTTGTAAAAGTACCTTCACAAATTAATGCATATGCATACCTACTTTAAGTAAATCCTTTGACTAGGCCTATACATACGTACATATAAAAGATTCAAACAAAATACAATTGAATTCTAGTGTCGTGTCGATGCTGAAGAAGAAGAGGGTTGGGAGGCTAATTTCTTTTCCAGTTCCAAGGGTGGAATTGTTTTGTCTGCATAAATAAAGTCTGGGTCGGGAGGAGGACCGTTACAGTACTTTTCTCTAGCTGCTTCGCGATTCCAAATGACATGTTCATAAAATCCTTTGTGGACGGGATTAAAATGACCTGGTCCAAGCCTGTAGTGAGGCTCCTCGCCATCTTTAGGAAGCCGGGTGGGTCTCTTGAGTTCTGGGTCAATATCTTCGTACATGATTGGAATTTCTTCAACCTCCTCGGGAGAAATGTTTCTTTCACGGGCGATAATTATCTAAATGAGTTATAAGAAAAATAATTGTACAAGTTTGATCTTTAGTTTGAAAAGTAAAACTGGCAAATATATTTGTGTGTATTGTATAAGTAGAGAAATTGATGTACTGACCCTCCAGATAGGGGGAAGAGGTGCCGTCTTCGGACGAACAATGGGTTCGTGATTTTTAGGGTCCGCCATGAACGCTTCCACTTTCCGGTACAGTTCGCCCTCCTTGTCCTTATGAACTAGCTCAAAATCTGCTTTGTCGGCATCTGTCCCAATATCAATTATCGATGCTCGTTTTCTGCCTTGAAAGATCTCCTCCACAAAGATATTTCCCTTGAAAACATCCTGGAAAGTAAAAGTCAGCAATCAATGATCAAGTATTTTAAACAAAAAATGGCAAAAAGAACCTGGATCCTACATTTAAGATTTGCAATAAACAAAATGAATTCAATATTACGTACAGGATATTCCAGAATGTGAGGATGAACACCGACAATTTTATAGAAGCTGGGAATTTGAGGACAGTCTCTGACAAATTGACTTCGTGTTACCAATCGCCCCTTCCCGAAATTTTTTAAATTCATTACTATCTCCCATAATGGCCTCCCGAATTCCTGGGTTGTGCGCCCAAAGTAGCGGTACGGCATTTTCCAAATTTGGCTACTTTCGTATTATATATTTTTTAAACTTAAAACAAGTAAAACACTAACTAACAACTAATCTGACGATGTTGACCATCAAAGCTTAATGCAAGAATCAGAGGTCAATCCGTAAATTCACTTTTGCCCTTGGTTTGAATGATTACCTATACCTCAAATCTCAACCCAACAATGGTCTTGTTGGATGCACACATGCACACACATTCATTCGATTCTAATTCCAACTAACCCTACAATTAGATTGAAACTACTTTAAATTTATGTAATTAAAAAGAAGATAGATTGCAGAATGGACTTGTGATGATAACAAAACAACAGCAATTGTAGTCAGCCGGCAGCTCGCCTCAACTGGACTACAGACTACAACTTAGTGAGTAAACCAAAACACAAAATATCCACATGAGAGGTTCACCATGCCCCAAAAGAAAACCCTTTATTTCGTCTTTGCCTTTGTTTCCGAATTCTCTGAACAATCGGCTTCGTTGCGTCCACAAATAATTTCACGCAGGTAATCTTTACAGTTGCATATGTATTTATCGTTTTAGGTAGTTTATTACAATTAAGAACATCTATAAAAATAAATTTTAATCTTACAACTTACAAGGATAACTTTAAAGCTAGGATAGTTTACAGCTTGACAAAGAAAGAACCTCCAAAAATCAGTCAATGGTAAGGATCCAATTCAGTTGATGGTCAGTTTTACTAATAGGGAACATTTTACATTGCAAACAGCAACGTCAACTTAATCTACATAATCTATATTATTGTTAGAAGCTTATCTTAGATATTACATTATACAACTGCATACAAACACAGCAACACAACATTATAATTTCATAACGATAGACCACAATTTTTTACATTTTTTGCTCAAATCAACAAATTGTTTATGCATCTATAGCAGGTTCGCTTGAACTTCTTGTAGACGACACCCTCGTTATTTGCGCACGGCCACGCCCTCGTGAAACATAAACAGGGGCTGGTATGCGAACAACACCGGAAACGGCTTCATCCTTGGAGACGTTACTGATTTGAAGAACCTCTTGCTTAACGCTTCCGGATTTGTCACCGTTTTCATCTGTCTTTACCTGCGTAGTAGTACTAGTGATGCCACCACCTTGCTTTCGATTAAGGAGAGCGTTTAGCAATTTGAGGCTTGAAGACACGTTTAACTTTTCCAATAGTGGAATCATCTCGTCAATATTTATGTCCATATGTCCAACTATTTCCATGCGTTTCCGTTTAATACAATTCTGAATACAAGGAATATCAAATGAAACAAAAATTAGAAGCTACACTTAATAGTAGATAATGATAGTTCATTGCCATATGACGTCTACAAACTTATTATTACGTACCGAAATTTCCTGTGCTGAATTGGGGAACTTGTCAATTATTTCTACCCAAGACTTGCAAGCTCTTAGTCGTCCCTCTACACTCACGTTGTGTATCCACAAAAGAAGCCCTTTGATAGTGAGAAGTTTCCGAAATTCAGCCTCTTTCTTTGCATTTGGAAGATACTCGTCAATTACATTTATCAGCGTTCCCACTTCATCCGCTTCCAGTGACTCCTGAAGTAATTTCAAATAGTCCATCAAGCACGGAAAGTTGTATGTGGAAGCCTCCAGTGCTCGTTTGTAGCACTCCGTCGCTTTACTGAAGTTCATGAAGCGCCCTCCCCCACGAGGATTGCCTCCCTGTAATCAGCAACGAGCAAACATGGTTATAATTCATGCCAATTTAGATATCGAATCAAATTCATGGATTTCGAATATTATAAATGCGAATTTATACCAAATGATAGAATCTTCCGGCCTTGTGCCAAGCCATGGAGTTGGTAGGCCACTTTTCAACACACTCGTTGAAGAGTTTTTCACCAGTCTCGGGGTTCAATTGGGTGTAATTTCCATATGCATAAATCTCAGCAAGTCGAATCTTGGCCCACGGATCATCGCTGCTCACTTTCACGCCATCCCTATTTTAATTGATTTAATTTAATATGCACAATGTTGCACAACATTTATATCTTTCCCTCATAATTATTCATATCGATATTTTTGCTACATCAATACACTTTTATTAACTAGCTTACTTGAGGAGATTAATCAACATATTCACTTGCACGTCGATTTCATTTTTCTTCATGGTCCTCATTGACGACTTCAAAACTTCCTCAAACATATTCGCCATATTTGAAAGGTTATCTCCTAGATCTGATCTGAGGTTATAAGCCATCTTACAAGCGTCCTTCTCTTCATCCGTAGGTGTCATGTTGTGTCGATCACCACCGGCATTTCGCCTAATTTGACGGAGTTTCCTGTACAAATAGCGGTACCATCCATGGAAGTCAGGCTCAAGTGACACAGCCTATAAATAAATAAATTCAAAACGGTTTAGCCGAGAGTACTGTAAAAGTACATGACAAAAATAAAAGTTTAAATGATAAGATGAACTAACTATTCCTATTACATACCTGCTTTAATTTGTCCAGTCCAATTGCATCCGGTAATCGCATGGAGCTGGCCAAACATGCTTTCATGAAACTTACGACAGCTTTAGCCTTGTCGTTCTTACAAAGTTCCTCCCAACGTAGGTCAAACCCTCCCAATTCATCATCTCTTCCAATATCAACATCTGATAAGCCGTATTTCTTCTTGAACTGATTAATTGCAATCAGTAAGCTGGCTTGGATTGCGTATTTGTACGCGCTAATGTGACTTGGCGAAGGTTTGTCCACCACGCCAGTGGAACCTCCTCCGTTGACATGTAGCTCCAACTCGTCCTTTGCCATTTTAATGCACCTCAATGCAGATTCGAAGTCTTGAATGAAAGTATACTGCGCAGCCAAATTCAATTTCCAGCATAAATCTGTAACCCGACAAGATGGTGAACTTTCCTCCTCCTTCAACCGAATGTTCTCTACAAGGCTACGGATGTACTCGTCCGTGGATCCTCCAGAAACTGTGAGTGAATGTTCCGGAATACATGGAAGTAATTCGTTGAGCCATTTGAAGTGGCTCTCCACCTCCGCCCCTTCCTCCATCACCGTCGCGAGACCAGCCATTACTACGTCGCAGGAACTTTAATAACTGCAGAGCCTTTTAAGATTTAGGATAACTCTAGTTTTTAGAAGTTTGTAACGATCGCCACTTTCTCTTATTCAACTCTGATATTTGTAACAAGCTGAAAAAATCAAGAAATGTGAAAGTAAAGTAATTAGCACTAGCAGCACTATGATCTTGTCATACAGACAAACTCTCGCGACAATGATCAAATGGCAAACTCCTGGAAAAATGTGAAGTGGACTTTAAGTAAGTTACTCAATGCCCTATACTCTGGCTGACTTGCTTTACGTAATTACAAAAAATGCAAATGTTTAGGACTCGAGCAGAGAAATTTATTAAAGCAAGCGTTCTTTTCTCTACGGGTCTGTCAGCACTCTGTCTGTACTGTACGCTTTCGTGTTAGTAGTCTAAAATGCATGCATCTGCTTTCTTCGCGTCGCGTCGTGGTGGAGTGGTCTCGATCTAGTCGGAATTTCCGTCACACGGGCGGGATAATTTGTTCCACGTTCCGAATTTGCATGGTAGCAGACGGCTCGTGTCTTGTGTGGTCGTGGAGTAATTGGGTTTGGGGTAATGAGAGACTGCAACATTTAGTTAGTGTTAGTACAATAAAATGGTTCTGTAGAAAGGGATTGAATGACGTAAGGGGGGAATGAAATGTTGTTGGTTGTAATGATCGATAATAAGTGGAAATATCATAATGACATTAATACGAATGGGATTTCCGATTCAGTTCCGGTTAGGCTTTCACCAGTCAACACTGACAATGACAGGTTATCAAAGAAAGATGGCAAATTTTGGTGATTGTTCTTCCAGTATTCTTCCATTCATGATCAGAAAAGATGTCGAATAATATATTATGCTACAGAAACTCCAAATGCATTTGCATTTACCAAATTACATAAAGAATTCGTTTGCCGAGAGAAACGGAGCAAAATTTATTCATATTATAGCGAGGTAAAAAGCTTTTAATGGTCACAGAAAAAACAAACTGATACAATGAACCAACAGTAATTAAATTTTTTATCGATAGTAATAATAAAAACATTTCTAGAAAATATCGCGGTAACACAAGATAGTTTAACTTATACCTAATTAGTAATTATATAGGTAGTTTTACTTAAACATATTCCGGTTGTCCAATTTAAATATTATGTATTGCGTGTCGTATTACAAAATATCATCTAGTTCATCCCTCTCTGTTGATTTTAATACCCTAATACTTCCGGTAGGAAATATTTTCATTCTTTTCCCAAGTTGAGTAGAGATTTCTCCTTCAACGACTTCTGCTACCTTTCCCCCCTTCGTCATTGGACGTTTCTTGACATCATTCCTTGTACCTGTCAACACAAAATGAAACACAACTTAATTCGTTTTGTTTGTAAATAGGTAAATGTACTTGTCATAACAAAATCGGACAATGGATTGTTACATGGTTTTAGACTAAAAAATATGTACCTTCCGAAAAATATATTGGCAGAGGAGGCATATCATTCTGTCCGATGTGCAGTGAAAGTTTTTGAATATTCTGCCACTCTCCTGGAAATCTTTTGTTAAGCCAGGAAACAATGCAGGTGATGTTATCTACGAGCTCCTGTTCTGTCAGATTATCTTGGCCAACCTGCAAATGTCAGAGTAATTAATTAACCCATATTAAAATTACTCACATTGAACTTTCATTCGCCAACTCTTTCAAGCATCGTTGAAATTTAGGTATTCAACTTAATAGCTTAACTGGCTGGCAACTTGGGTTCAAAATATGGGCCTTAATAGCAAACTTACCACAAGGGTGGAACTCTGTCCTTTTAAGCTCAAATTCAGAACCGTTTTGTGTAACGCAAACCAAATTTGTGCTCCAATGTCCTCTTTTTGAAATTTTCTTCCCGGAATACCCAAAGCAAATTTCTTCTTCTTGGCAAAGTCCCTCCCTAGAATTCCAGGAATCATTTTCCAAATTTTCATGTCTGCGATCACGACGTCCACGCTTTTCGCTAGAGCTCGTTTTGCCTCATAGGTCGAATAATCATCTCTAAACTGCTTCAGGGTCATGATTTCACGCACTTTAATTTTGTCCGCATGAGTTGAATTCATCAGCTCATCCCTGACCTCCCCAACCACATGATCAGGATCCTTATCCGTCACGTCTGGAACGACCAGCAAGACATCCAGCTCCGTAAGTTCAGTGTGGGGTGGATGCGGCAGACGAATGTTGAAGAAGTGGTCCTTTCCATCGGGCGTTTTGAACGCTCTAATGTCCATTAAAAATCGAACAGCATCATCCATGAATAAACTGTCATCCTTCGATTTAGCGGCAAACTTCAATAACGCCTTAACTGCTGCCTCCGCCTAAAATAAATGACATGGAAAACATTCAACAACTATAATTGCAATTCGAAAAGGAAACAACATAACAGTAAAATATGTATAATTAATTGCTGCTTTGGCTTCAAATAGATTTCACTTTTCCCTCTTACCTGGTTTGTATCAAACCCTTCGGGTAGTTTAATCTCTTTGTTGTCCACCATTGTTATCGTATCTGATTTTTAATTACTCTTTATTGTACACACCGACTACAAACTAATCACGAATTAATTTAAATTCAAATATTTATTGGATCTCATGAGCTGGCTAAACATGTGCAGTGCATCAAGTAAAGTCATCTGCTTGCACGTGCATTGAAGCTCAGTGTTTTGTAGGAAGCATCCTTGCGACCATTTACCGCACTTGTACGGGGCAAGTTGATACACAATGATGCGCGTTAGCACCTTCACAGAGCTCTTTAGCAAGTTATCTTGAATCGCCAGCGCCGATCTTCTGTCATGAATGATTCATGATTGATAATAATGATTGATAATCGACGATTATTGAAGGATTATGACAATTTTATTCAGGATGAAATAACTGCCTGCCTGCAACGTGTCTCAGAATAATTACATGCCTAATATGAACTTTTTTACAATCTAATTTTAATTGTTAGTTATTTTGCAAACTGCATAGCACTGGGGCAAGATGAGAATGTTTATGATGAATAATTGTAGAACTGCCCAGAGTGATAATAATTAATAAGACATTAAATCTTTTTACATTCCAATTCCATTTTTCTTTTTATTTCTTCTCTGAGTTATTTTTTGTGACAAAAACTGATGATAAATTTGTCCTTGTCTTGTATTTATATATAAAAATGCCGTTATAAACTTCGTTAAGAAAATAATCACTGACTTCTGTATATTATATGTACGATATATAGAAGTATTCTTATTCTACATTAAAAATCAGTCACATGATGATAAACATTTTGTAATAAAACATGACGACATGACGTACTAGACGCATCATCATCACTCATTATTCAAGTATTTTACAGGCAATAAATGTAAATTCGTGTAAACGTAATGTATATAAAAATACTTTTTAAAATGACTTTTAGCTCTGATTTAAAACAAGCGCACCAAAATCAACTTTCATACAGATACTCAAGCGTCTGGTTATTATTAGCAATAACAATGAAATATTTTAAAATAAAAACATGTTTTTAATTAAAAATCGTCATTTCCGAGTTATAAAATTGCGTTTTGCCTTCTTGGAACAGAAAGGAAATGGGAAGGATTTCCGTGTGAGCGTATAATAACAATGAAGTTAGGTCGAGTGAATGTACATTAACTACAACATGCACATTAGTTTAATGGATACAAATTTTAAAGGTAGCCTTTCAAAATTCCACTTTCTTCACACGGGATTACATGATGGCTAAAATTTCTTCCCTGCTGGTCCATTCAGTCCATGATCTTCGCTGATATGAAAAGTGCAACTGAAGCGAAAAGTAGCATGGAGCTTGCATAAATTTGAGACGCAGACGCTGAGGGTGGCTTTTCTGCTGGCGTTTCACTTGTTGGAATCTCGTTGGCGGATTCGTCTTGAGATATGACGTAGTTGACTGTCTTCAGCAATGGGTACTTGACACCGGAGAGGCCGAGAAAATCGTCAGTCTCAATTGACCAAAACATTGCACCTCGAAGGTTCTTTTTCAACATAAAATTGACCTAAGAAAAAAGTATATAATTTAGCTACCATTAGCCACCACAGCGCTATGATAATTTGACCCTGGGATATTTTGCAATCGATTAAAAATATTTAGCTACCTTTTCTTTGATGCTTTCAGGATTGTCAAACGACAGCCACTTATTTCCGTGTCTCATGAACGGTACTTTGGCGTTATCATCCCAGAAGGTTGTCCAGTCACCTCTGTTAGATAAGAGCTCCTTCACAATCTAAATGAATTTAGTAAATAAAATGATTACGTTAAATTCATCATATAGCTAACAAGCTAATGCAAGTTATCATATAACTTTGGTACGTATGCCCATACCTCATTGTACCCTAAAAATCCGGGCTCATTTGTGTAAGGACCACTGAAGCCTACGGCGCCAGCAGGCTTTCCTAGCGCAGGACCATCTTCCGCGTCTTCCGTGAGAAGGAAAGTTCGTCCATAAGTTGGCAACCCCATGACTAGTTTCTTTGCTGGAACACCTTTCTGGAGATAGTAGTCGACTGAAGCCTGGATACTCCCTTCGCCAAATGAAGCGTAAAGGGGCGCATTATGGGACGTCATCTTGTCCCATGAACCATGATAATCGTAGCACATAAGATGTATTTGATCCAGCAATCTTGCCAACTGTTTTACTTCATAGCCTTGTTCCGCAGTTGATTTGGCTGGTCCCAATGCGGCAGTGAGAATTAAACCGTTTCTATCGAATGGCTCCCTCAATTCCTAAAGAAAAAGAAAGATGAAAAAATTCAATTCCCACACGTATTGAACATAGGTAGGCATGTATGTATATTAAAACTTTCGTTCTAATTCTTTAAAAAATACCTGTACTAGTTGTGTAAATGACTGCTTGTCCTCAGGTTTACCTCCTCGGCTACCTGGAAATTCCCAATCTAAATCAAGGCCATCAAATCCGTATTCCCTGGATAAATAAAAAATTGACATTTTTTAGCATGATAAGCATATTGAATTACATGGGCAATTTAAGGTATATGATTTTAGCGAGGTAATTATTATAGTTCCATACTTTATTAATTTCACGGCAGATGCAATAAATTTTTTTCTGTGCTTAGGATCACCAGCCATGGTGGAATATTTTTCAGACCCCTCATTCCATCCGCCAATTGCTAATAATACTTTCAAGTGGTGGTTGTTGTGCTTCAGTTTGGTAAACTTATTGTACCAATCTAGTAAAAGGGAACAAAGAACATTTACATTATGTTTTGTTAGATTTTTCGTAACAGAATGTAATCAGCGTTTAATTTTAGTAAAATAATATCATGATGCATTATACAACTCGCATACCATGTCCACCTCCTTTTTCTTGTGCAAACAAATCGAGCCACGGGTCCAGTGGCTTCATTTCATATGTCACGTTATCCAAGCCTGCGAAGCTGTATATGAGGTGGGTGCACAGCTTTGGATCGATGTCCGTGACATCATATTTGCCATCCAACTTCCTGTACGCGGCCCACGTTCCCACATAACACACTACAACCTTTTCATGTGATAGTACACCTGGAACAAAAATAAAGCAAGAAATTAAAACTTGTATTATATCTGGAGAGTTATATATTAAATTTTCAAATTAATTTAAATGTACTTACTAGCTTGATGTTCATCACCAGAAAATTCTAACGAGACGTCGGTTGGCACGATTGAAGGATCATACGATAAACTTAGAGTATATAAAGTTGTCATTGTGAGTATCAGATTCCATGTCTGAAGACCAGAAAATCTCGATCTGAGTATCATTTTTGAAAGAAGCTGTTACGTTGATAATACTAATTGATTTTTTTAAATCGGAAACCGATTGTGACTGGACGCTGTTGAGATCTTTGCCTGTTCTACAGGTTTAGAAGGTTAGTTTCACTCTGCTTTAGCTCTCCTGTCTGTATTTTGCACGCACTCACATCCTGGAAAAACACAAAATCCACATTGAGCTCCAATTCTAAGAATCCTTCATAACTTGCACTGTTGCACACATTTTAGTAGAGGACACCAACTAAACTTTCATTTCTCACATCGCATATAGGTACCAGAATAAATTGTACTAAAACGCAAGGTGTGCATCTTCCTCCGTAGTTAGTGCTTAATGCAGTAAAACATTAAAATTGTAAGAATAGCTCTGTAACATTGAACGTATGTGGAATTGATGATGACTGAGAGTATTTTATGGTTCACAAAAAAGGACCTGTTGCTTGTGTATACCTGAGTCTCACTACTCTATTTGTAGTGCAGTGTAGTCAATGAAAATGTTATCATTTAAGTGGCCACCACCGTCCGTAAGGTACCATGCTTAAAGAATTCTTATGCACAGACCATGTTACAAATATATAAATCCATTTGTTATGTTATACGTTCTATTATTATGTGCGTGGGGTCTCCGTCTTGAGTAGTTCGTCGTAATGATTGTCTACAATTTTAGCTGCATACCTTGCTCAGGTATTGTTACCCTTCTTTGTTAACAATGCAACTCATAGTATGTGAGGATGCATGAACACGAAAGGCACTTCAAGGTCGTTAAAGTGAAAGCATTAGAGGAGTAGTGGGATTTGTACTGATTGACATGAATGCAAAGGTGTAACCCTTTTTACGTTATATGTTAATCACACGAGCTGTAGGTGTTTCAATTGTATACCTGCGTAGCGTTGGTTTGGCTGAATCATCTTATGGGATTTTTGGGACTAATGGATTGTTTGAAATCATAACAATCCACAATCAGAGCTACACAAGTAAAAACTATTCCAATGCTTCGTTGATGTTTTAAGCGAGATACTTCTACTTGCAGACATCTCAATAATATTCGTGTGTATTTACACGTGATGCATGCATAGTATAATGTACAAAAAATGTCAAATCTACATTTTTACATTCACATTATTTGGTACGTTTGTGGTTTGGATTGTGTGATGACTGCGACAAAGACGACTGAAATCCAAATTATCTTGTGGAATAAATAATACAACAATATTACTGTGCTGTGTTAACACGTATATTTACTTCATGTACATATATATAGTATTGTGCATGTATGAGGGGCCGGACGTGAACCTACACACGCGTAAATTGTTTTTAAGCTTCTCTAAAATATTTCTTTACTAATCACCAAACCACGTGTATATGTATATTGAATATACTCAATCAATACTGCTATTATATTGTAACTGATCAGCCTCATGTCATTTAAAATGATTTTTCTCAGTAATGATAGGAAAATGTACGAATTTCACTCTAGTCTCAATGAAATTCAGATTAATATAATGTAATTATTATAATCTTATTCCTTAAAACAATATACCTATTATATGAAACTTCTACCTTTTCCTATATGATTTTATTAATTAGGTGGGTAAAATCGAAATTTTAATGCTTTTGCAAACTTACCGCATTAATCGGTAAAACTGGTGAAGGTCGATACATGTTAATATTAGAAGAAATGGGAGACCCCAGTACCTGTACAGAACTTACAAAACATATCTGCTTATAATGGTAGATAAGACAAGTAAAGCTGACTTATCAAAAATGTTCCAGGCAAGTATAGTTGATGTTAGTGGAACAATTCTTGTTTAAAATAGCGCAACAAGCTTATCACCGCAAAGATGAAAGAATTGTGCTTGGATAGTCTATTCAATTCATGTTGAGGTTTGACTCATGTTCCTCCCCTCTCTGTCATGCATTCATACAGATTATTGGATTTCCTTTGTCAGTTTTGTCACAATCTAGAATGAACACTGGTGATTCATTTTAGACGACAACATGTTTGTTGTAATTCATCTATATTGATCTTCACAATAATATGCACTGTAAATATGAGCACCAGTTGTTTGTGCATTTAAATACTGGAACATTTATCTGCTAAATTACCGATTTACATTTTGGCATGCATGCATTTTGGATTTGCGAGCAAGGCAAAGCAAACATTGCTACAGGTTTTCTGTAACAAGAAGGGGCCGCATTCCTCTTCCCAACAGTTTCTACACCTAATTGACAAAAGCAAATTAGTGAGTCAGCAGCAGCACATCATTTTATCCAAATTACTTTTTATTACTCATTGCATTTCTGATTTGTCCAAAAAACCTTCACAACACAGACATGCTTACAGTGTATCATCAATATCAACAAAGGAATGAGCTCGCTCGCACTCACAAGTAAATGTGATCATAATGAAAGCTTCAGAACATGATGCATATGTAGTACTTGTCAAATTGCAGATTTTGCGAAGTCATACATGATCTGTGTGTCATATTATTTCCAAGAACAGAAGCTGAAAAACTACGCTATTCATTTAGCGCCACACCCAACATTAGCACTATTTCAGTCTCTAGCCCTCAGCATTATCATCATAAAAAACGAATGCATACATGTAGATTGGATGTAGTTCTTCTAGTAGAAAACCCAACATTGTCATGGATCTTTTTCTATCTTCCTCTACTGATGTCTTGTCTGTCTAGTCTCCCGTCTCCATTCCCTGACTACGATCACAGCCATGGGGTCATGCATTTCACAAGGATATCATGTCATGTCTTACCGTACAAGCAATTAAACTTATGGTATTAGCCTGAGCAATATCACATTGACTTTATCGACTCTGTTATTTAAGGGTCTCAATTTCATCCCAGAGTCCAGTTTAGATAGATTTCGAAATCCTAATATACCTGGAAATCACACCATGTGGCAACACCGACCAGTTCTACTTTCTCCTAATAAAAAGGAAGAAGTCAAATTGACAGAGCCAAAAACTAAAGGAAATGTCGCGTTCGCAGAAGATGGTAAGGACGAGAATAAAGATGTCGGTCAAGTAGACAGCGAAATGAATGAAAAAAAGGATGATGATGATGATGACGAAGAAGAAGAAGCTACAAATGAAAAGGCAGAACCCGAAGAAACAAAGCCAGTCAACGAAGAGAGCAAAAAGCCGGAAAAGAAACGTAAATGCTGCAGCAAAGGGTGTTGTAAAACAATTTGTCCGTACTTTCCCCGTTGTTGCCACCTTCCTCTGCAAACTTGCTTGCAACTTTCGGCTTTCACAGACTTGGTTGGTTTTCGGCTTAATATGATCTACTAGCTACGTTTCTATAAATCTAGGATTTGAAATTCATGCATATAGCATCATTTTTTTAATGATACGAGATTTCTGTATTTTTTTAGCTTGTTACATTCGTGAACATTGGCATTTGGATCTACTTCCACCAATATGATCCTTTCACGCACAACAAAATATTGGGACGTAACAAAACGGATCTAATCCTTACAACTACCACGGGACCACGCGTGCATACTGATCACGAAATAGATATTTCAGAATTCCATGAAACCACAACTTCGATATACGGAAAAGAAATAAACTATTTGGATGTTCAAGGAGACGCAATCAAGTATAGTAAAATAGGATACGTGTATAAAAAGTTTCAACAGGAAGTGGAAAATATGTGTGGAAGGAAATACTACAATGAATATCTAGTTGGGCACAGCCTAACAATAACGAACGGGGTATTTTGTAAGACGGCTTATACATATGCAAACCAAAATGTTACGTGTTGCCTGATGTGGCATTTGTGACATATTATTATGATTTATTTGCACATCGGGTTTCTTTCCTTCACGTAATACATGCATGTATATTCAATTTACTTTTAAATGTAGTGGACTTGCTAACCCTCACTTATTTATCCGAGTTCATGTATCAGTTTATTGATATCTCAATACTTGTCACAACCTGCTGCTTTGTAAGTAAGTGTCGCAATGTACTGCTACTGTATTTTGATATGTATTTTATATCTAAACTCTTATATTTATATTCATGGCTGGATTTAAAAAGATTTCTGTCTTTTCTACTTTTCGTTGTTGGTAGTTTGAGTACACCTCAGGGAGATTATTCCTAATAGTTATTTGGAACATAGAATTGCTCCCGGTACTGGCTAAATTGTATCTAATCGTCGAGTCCCGAAGTCACCGGCTCTGCATTTTACAATATGGCTTGGGCAAAACATTTCGAGGCTTGGATGCTGTGCTTTTGATACATTTTATACCTATGATACTCTTTCGGGCTTATAAATTGCTTGTATTTACGTACTTTGTGGGATCAATGCTGGAGTTAGGAAATCTGGAGCATCAAACTAGAATTCAAGGAGCTACCCTGCACGAATATGTGAATAGACATGAGGAGTACTTAAGAATGGATAAAAACAGGGACAAGTCTAGCTCTGAGGACGACGACGTAGATAACGTTTGATAGTGATTTGCTGTTATAATTTGTTGCACTACCTGGAGCTGTCATTGGTCGTTTGTGCTACCGTGATTTATGCTATAACAAAAAAGCTTTTTAGAGAATAAACAAAATGAGTGTTTATCAATAAATCAATTTCATAAAAATAAGGCTGTTTGAATTGAAATCATTTCTCTTGCATAATGTGTTTGCCAATGGAAAACATCCCATCATTTGTCATTTCTCATCGCATGTAGATTGCATTCCACTCTAGCCAGGTCCCTATTTGTAGTTATAGGCTTATAGTTAATTTTATTGTACGCAATCTTTTCTCAAGTTGAAAAGAAAGCTTTTGTAGCAATTTGCCCCTAATATGCTTTGTTCTTCAGGTGGAACATATCGTGATAACTAATTATTACTACTTATAAGAAGTCAGCATTCTTCATAGCCGCCTGGAATGAAACTATAATATACCTAGTTAGTTCGGTGCAACACCTGCGTTTCTGATAGTATCTGAATCCAGCAAAGTATGTAAATACCTAGGTATAAAGATAAAGAAAAGTCAGCATTGGGTGCCATTACGTAAACAATGAATCTGAGTCCCAAACCCCAATAATGCACTCACTATTCTGCTGAAACGAAAATGGAAAGTTGAAACGGCCTTCAATGCACAAAAATACCATCATACCAACCTGCGGCTGGTAAGGTTTAAGGCAACATGAAATGTTGGTAGCTAGCATGGAAAAAATGTAAAGTGCTGTAAGAGCACATGAGTTTCTTTCATATCGTCGAGAATCTACTCATTTCACGTCCGTGAATGAATTGTGCCAAGGCAGGACAGATGAGTCCTCAGAATGTGGCTTTTTACGATTCCATATAATTCCTATGAAATAGTGAAAGCATAGCCATAATATGCAATTCTTTCGATGGCCTGTTTACGTGGTGTTGTCGTAATGTCCTTTGTTCAGTTTCCTTCCATGCAAAAGGAAACCTTGCACCGGCACACCTAATAATGCTATGTAGGCAACAATGAATATGCTATTCTTAATGCGCACCGACACATATCTTAAATCTTACGAGAATCAAAAAGGGTTTTGTTAAAGTCCACAAGTGGAACTGAAAGTTAAAATATTTGCCCGTCCATTTACATTTAACTTTGTATAGCTAAGCGTTTCCGAAACAATATTGCATTCTTCCTCATTTTCCTTGCTCGTCGGCCAATTCCGTTCCGCAACATATCGATCAAACCTAGTTCGTAGTACACACATGCTTGCTGTTGTGGTGTGTGTTATGTGAACCAAATGCATAGTAAATCTTGAATTCAGTGACTCCATACTTCACGCATAGGCATTTGTACGTTAGCCTGGTCGTTGTACCTTTTTTGATACTAGAATTAGAATGCCTTCCAAAGAGGTACTCCAAACGAACATAAAGAAATTTCTCCAGCTGTACTCACTCCAGCATTTTACTCACGAGAATGGCAAGTGTGCAAGTGTGTACATATGTAGCACTTTTTGCAACATCCAAAGAACAGAGTTTTAGATTTTCTTGATTCCCCTGGACAAGCGATGTAAATAGCAGAAACCTTTGAAGACTTTTGCAGATCAACAAGATATAAACCATGCCAAGAACCAAAACATGAGTTGTGTAAGACCAAACTTGGCATGCATGCAAGGAATACAGAAGAAACATTGTAAGGGGTATGATGATTCATCCTTTCACTTCCATGCTAGAGAAGAAACGGAGAAAGTTGAGTTCAAGTTTTTTGCAAATGAGTTTTTTGCACACAGTTCCAGTTTTGACTCTTGTGGATAGTGTCGTGTGTGTGTTGTAAAAAATAGACTGTTTTGACATCAGATGTGTGTTCGCTTATCGGCAGTTTACTAAAGGCGATAAGTTTATGCCGTTAATGTACATACTTACATAAATACATGCGCCCTTTCTTGAATAAGTTGGGTTGAATAGCTATTGAACAATAAAATTAATATCATAAAGAGATATGTTATTTGATTCACATTACCGTTTATTGTATTGTGTGACTGTGAGCAGAAAAATTGAATTTTTTATTAAAATTAAATAACTACTGATGATTAATCAATTAATTCAATGTTGAAGTTGATGGGCTGAACTGAACTACATTACACATACCTACACATAATATTTGATTACTAGTGTTGGGAAAGTGAGATATTCCATGCGTTAATGAAAAGTTTGCAGTGCAAATAAACCAATTTGTAATGTAATTACCCGTCATTTAATGCTCATGTCCATGTCATTAGTGAAAAGGTTTGGAAAGAATAAAAGAAAAGGAGGCTATGACTAATAGCTGCAAACTTTTGAATAACAGTGTGTCCAGCCATTGCCTATTGAAAAAAAAACAATCTATAAAACATGTTCATGTTCCATGAAAGTTTAACGTAATGTGATGTAGATTTGTGATTTAATTAAAACGTGAACAAAGCAAAAAGCGTGCATTGCAAATAAAATGCCACTGCAAAGAACAATGGTGTTTAAATGGTTGATAAAAGGGTAGCAGCTCCGTGAATCTGCGTTGTTGTTACAAATATGTCACTTATGCCCACTGGGAGTGCCTGGTTCTTTATATCGTAAACCTTCAGCATTCAAATAAGCTCCCGTAATATAAATTACAGTATTTCCACATTTGTTAAGGTAAGAAATCTGTTGCACTTAAAAATATTAAAGTATCACTTGAAATGCAGTCGTGTATTGGTCCTGAATAATGGGTCAGTATTCAGACCTGCTTTTTGAGAGTGAACAAAACTTTCTTGGAAGGACGGACGTTGAGTAGAATTATTATGCATTCTTGGATGATTTAAATCAACTAGACTTATTTTATCACGCATCAAGTTGGACATTTCTGTTTCATACACTTTGTCTAATGGCAGCTCTTAATGCCTTCGTAAAGCTGATAAAAGAATGAATTATCGTGTTTCATATAACAATATTCGCAATATGCATGCGTAATATCCATCATTATGCTTAATATTTTATATCCGCAATAGTAAATGATTGAAAAGGGTATGTATTCACACTTAATGCAGGTATGTACATTGTGGCTAGATACATTAGGTCTTATAGTTTATTTAGCTGTCAAATCTGTATATCTCTTCACTCAGTTAATACATGCAATTAAAAGTAAATATTTATAATTATCTTTCTAATCTAGACTTGTAAAAGCAAGTATAAGCATGGGATAGAGAATTTTCAAAATGTTATTATCATGTTGTTATGAAGTTTCTTGTCTGTGGCCCCAGAGGAGTTCCGTTTTCTTTCAGCCAGAGTGGACGTGAGATTCCCACGAACAAATCTAATGATACATCTGTATAAAAGAGGAAGAAGCTGCATAATAAATCGTACGAAATTACAGTTTAGCGGCTGTTATTTAACTTAATTAATTTTGCCGTGTTTGCTGCCTCTTACGATCAATATTAAAGGACTGCATAATAATATATAATCTTCTAAAAAGTTCATAATCAAAATTGAATTCGATAGTAAACTTTTCCCTAATCTAGTTGATCCGTCTGATTCTTGACCGATTCAAATAA
Organism: Sinella curviseta; assembly: GCA_004115045.4. Taxonomy (NCBI): domain Eukaryota; kingdom Metazoa; phylum Arthropoda; class Collembola; order Entomobryomorpha; family Entomobryidae; genus Sinella; species Sinella curviseta. The sequence continues at coordinate 34,039,363 of CM023203.3, read as the reverse complement.
TATAGTAAACTACTGACATGCATTGGCACGAATTCTTATTATAAATAATACTAGAAGGAGTTTGCTCGTATATTTTTATCAGAGGCTACCTACTTTATTTTTACGCCAGGAATTTGATACGACACATTGACACAAAGACCCAGTGTCGAAATGACGAAATCACCACGCATCAATAGCACAAACCCATTCACTTCTACAAGTAGCTGTTATGTGGCGTTTTTAATTAAGCACATTAAAATTACACTTTCTTTTCCATTATGATTACAGTCTTATTTTGATTACACGGTAATTTTGAACTCAACACAACTTATTGAGCTTTGTTGAAAGGAATATAGTCAGAGTACTTTGGTGTAGCAAAAAGTATACCCTCACCCTTTGTTGACGTATGAGCATGATGCATACAAAATATTATCATTACTACTTTTTATGACAATTACATCCGTTTCACTTGAATTGAAAATATTTTCTTATGATTGTTTTGCCATCTTTCCTAAAACGGTAACAAGGTGCCTATTTTAAAGTAAGTTTATTTCCTCATTCACCATTCAGCTGAATTTATGTGTGGTATATAAAGTTGCGTGCTTTCGAGAATGGAGCAGATGTATTTGCAGACTTTGTTTTGCTTTAAGCATATGCGTTTTCATGAATGAACAATGAACGATGATACAATAGAAGTACGGTTCTACCGTCTGTCGACGTTGGTGGGAGGTTGTCTTTTTGTTTTATCATTGTTTTTAATTGTAACTATATATCTTCCATCCCTAAGATAGAAGACCGTTTTGGGAGTGTGTGTGAGCGTAGTAAATAAAAATACAGGTTACAAGCACACATTACTGTATGAACCAATGAACTAGTGACTTCATGACATATTACGACAGGACAGTCCTGGCAAGTCGTATAGTCGATAACGTTATATCTACCGGCAGAAAAGAAACGGTTTTTAAAAGAAATAATCAGCCCTTCTCCATTTATGAGTTGGGTTGACGCGATCGTGGTCTCATTTTTACAACGATCCCTGACATTATCAGTTACATCTATGTAATGAGTATATATCACATTTTGGTCGAACATATTTTGCATGTTTTCAGATTTAACTCCCAATAATTCTGCATTACATAGTTGAGTACATACCTATACATTTGTAGAATAAAATTCAATAATATTGTAAACGTTCTTTGGGTGCAGACTCTTTTATATGTTTGAGCCTAATCACTATTGAAAGTTTTTAAATCGTTTGATTCATTACAAATTATAGCAACAAGAATAGATGCTTTTCATATCGGCATTTATCTTTTTACACGAGCAATTGCTGCTCTTATTATTTGCAAATTTTTTGCACAGGATAACTATTTAATTGTTGGTGAAAGCAGTGGGAACTGATTCATATAATTTAATTGTGCTTGTTAATCGTGAATATCCAGTTACATTTTATTTAGAAATGAATGTCCCTTGCTAAAAATTACTGTTTGGACGTGATAGTGGTCTATAGTAAGCAATACTAAATCGAGGCTTGCTGTTACCACAAATAATTCAAACCCGTTGGTAGGCATAGCTGGTTATCAAAATAATAATCTACCTGCTGGAATAAACTTTACCGTTACCAAAATGTTGGCTGTAAAGAAAGTGGAATTATGGTAAAGATTTTTTCAAATACATATCTTTTCTCCACTAATTTTTGTGGTACTTTCGAATTCTTCGAGCATGGTTTTTCCTCATACGACAATTGAATACATTGAATCTTAAAGTGACACCGATTAAATGCAAAATTATTTATTTCAGGATGGCAGATTACGATATGAGTGATGTAAGCATTAGTGATGCGTCTTGGGCAGACGCGCAAGCCGATACACCAACAATGGGTGAAGGTCATTCTGGATCGGAGGTAAGACCAAAATCATTAATTAGTATTATTCGTACGAACATTTGAACGAATAATGAAACTTACAATAAAAACGTTATGCAAAAGTTAAAAAGTATAAGTACATCATATACAAGCATGTTGATATTATGTAGAAAGCATACTACAAATTACTGTAATATGACTTCTCATGAAATATTTCTATTCTGCAAATATCACACATCACATCACACACCTATTCAATGTAAACAAACAGAGGTTCATCACTCTCCTTCTGGCTAAACACATATTTTACTCAATTTAATATGGTTATGCACCGATTCAAACCAAATATTACCAATTTGCCACATCATTGTATGCACAAATATCGTGATCATGATTGTTAATGATTTCGCTGTCCCATCTCACATTTCCAAGTCGTGATTCAGCTGCTCCTATTTATGAAAGTGAAATGGATGAAATCAGAGCAATCACCATGTTTGGCAAAATAATCATCACTCGTGAACACAAAATTAAGTTGTTTTTAGTATAAGACAATCTGAAATCAGGCTAGGTATATTTGGCTTACTTAAAACTCTCTGGCACAAGGGATCGGATGATGCGGATAATAATAGATGAAATAGTGGGAACTTTTCGTCATAACGGAATACTTGTGCATTCAATATGCATATCCTATATAGGACATCCCACATCCCATCTTAATTTCTGAAATGTTTGTAGCTGTTACATGATCGTCGTGGCCCCTTCCGTTCCACTTGTATTTAGTGTTTGCACAAATAAACGGTGTTCGTTCACCCGTTGTTTTTCTAGTGAATGTTATAACTTAACATTTTTTAGTAATACGCGCAATAGAGTTCCTTGCCTAGTTAATTCTAGTTTCTCCATTACCATATTGTCATTAACGCTGAATGTATGTGTGCGCTTACATTTCATGCATTTCGTCAACATTTCATTCTTTATTTAGGGACACATAATTAAGTTGTAAGTTCTTTTCGCTATTTCATATTGCAGCGGTCAGATGACAAAAGAATGTATTGAGGAACGTAAATTTCTACACGATTTTTTTTCTGACGTTATTGTCTAGCTGGCGTACTTCATATCGATAGGCCGGTACTACATTTAGAAAGTTGTACATACACTGATTTTTCTCTATTTGTTCTTGCGTTCCTTAAGCATGGTTAAATCATGCTGAGATGACAGGAGGATTACATGAATATGATGAACACGTCATGTTCAAGAAAGGAATATTATCCGTTTGGGTGCGTTGAGTACGTTTGCTGTTAAAATTTCCTCTCTGAATGACTTCTTCAATTGATTTTGCAAATAAAAGAAACTCACGATTCTTTTTATTTATATCTATAGCTGTTTGAACAAACCGAAAAGAAAAAGAAATACACTTACGCGCACGCGGTGTTTCGATAAAATGCATGTGACATGCAGAGAGTTTGATTTACGTACAATGTACGTCGTACATAGTTAAGTTCCCTGTGCCACATGCTACATAATAGATGTATTATGATGTTTTAAGTATATTTATACTTAAGCACATTATATTCAAGCGTGTATCTAGTACCCTGCCAATAGTGCCTGCATTATCCTTCCACATCTTGGTATCTCATTCACCCATTGTCAGTATCCCAGAACGTTCACCGGCCGACGACAACTTGCCGATTATGCATTTTTTTAATCCATTGGATGCTGTTTTCATTCGCGATGATGTGACATGTGACACTAATAGCCCTTTAACTAGTATTGTCTATACGTATGTACTTACAATTTGTCTGCTACTGCAAGGAATATTCAATTGTTGCTCAGAGTAGAGGTATGTAATACAATACAGCCATCAAGCAACTAGATGGTCCATACTCCTCGAATACTTTACTTGAACATGGCCTTAACGTTAAAATAAAGATTTGGTAGAGTAGTCAAAACAGTGTATACAAAATACTATAAAGCTTAATAGTTAGTTTGATAAACCAGGTGAAGTCATTAGTTGCTTATACTATTCTAAATCTATTGTGTAATTTAAATTTTAGTTTATTTCAACCAAAAAATGTAGAAATATTTCATCTCATTATCAACCGATTAGGTTAACATAATATAGGGAATACATAGGTAGTATAAATCCTTTTCATTGTAACTTCTACACAATTCCATTTCGTCCACACCTTGCTAAAAAGCAACTCTTGTCATTCGGGGAAAAGATAATAGGTAGTAATGATAGATTACAGATACATGATTGTCAATGAAATCATTGCGCTTCTCTGACCAAATAGGGGATTGGTTTAATTCTTTAATTTAAAAAAATGCAAGTCAAGCAAATAATGGGTGCTCCAAGTGTTCACTTAAATCGCAAATATTCATCGTGTAACTACTTTTACTAAAACGAGCAAATAACTTCCATTTATAGTTAAGCTGATTTCACGTTGGAATGCTGATGGATGATTCTGGTTTTACTTAATCTTGGCATTTAATTTGCATTGTGGATATTCCAAGGTCAGTCGCAGGTCATAATAGTATAAAGTTGATTTCGTCTTGGGAAAACAATGAGCAATGGCATGACATTTAGAAAAGCTTTTCTTAAAATTGATGAAGTCCTGCCGGTCCTGACACTTATGTGCTTGACTTGCCTTTCTATACAACACAGAAAAAATATTACACTACATAATCAACTATTCAATTTATTCATACATGAAATAATAATAATGGCTTGTATAACAGGGCATAAGTAGCTTGAGAATGATTTTCCTAAAAATGTTCTTCAATGTCATGTACTGTCACAATATCATTCTTGGCATGTCTAATAAATATAAAAATACATACCAATATACCTACATTTTATACATGAATCGGCATGGACAGCGTGTCTTTATGTTATCTTTGTAAGCTCTATTGGGAAGTCAAGTGGTAATAATAATAGTAGTTGTGATTGCAATGCAATTTTTCCAATAGTTAGCGACAGGTGAGGTCAATGTCATTTCTTGTTAATTTATTCTTCACGTTTCCTTTTTCGGCTTTAGGATGAATAATATTAATAGACAGACATCAAGCCATTATGAAAAATTACACCAGTCAAAGAATAAGACTCATGCTACTTTTTTACTTTTCATTAAATTAATACATTTTTGTTATACAAGGGAAAAGAATGGGCATGGCATGCATGCAGATGCACTCAAGTTGTAACTGAAATGATGAAGATCTTAGTTAAATGATTCGTCAGTAATGTGCAAATTTGTCGAAATTACATTCACGTGTCAACGGATGTTCGATTTTAGGACGAAAACTTGTAAAGCATACCATCATCAGTCATCAAGATGAACGGTATATCAAGATACAACGCATTTAAAATATACTTCAATTTTGTGAAGGAACGCTATATTATTTTTAACAGACCACGCACTGTCGTATGCATACAAGTTTGTGTTAACCGTGGGATGAAGTACCAAAAGGGTCTTTCTTACGTTATGCATACAAAACTCATTCCCGGATTTTTCAACGCTCACAATCCATCCTTATCAGCCTTAAAGTATTTAAGATTAAATATTATACTAAGAATCTTAAGAACTGGTATGAGTTATGATACTGCCGTCAGCAACAACTGCTTTCTTCGTCCATATTGAACTAAAAGTCAATCTCAATATTACTTCATCCCACGTTCTACTAAAAGTTGAGGCATCATTTGCAGTATGAATGACAAGCTAAGCGGTTGAAGAAATGGCAAACTCTTGAATGAATGAAATGCAAAATATAAAGATGGTTATCATTAGCATTCCACTCTCCATATTTGGCATGACCTTATTGCAGATAAGTGAAAACGAACGGTCGGTTTCTTCGCGTTAACTTGTAAACTTGATTGATTAGAATGTATGACTCCATCATAACTGTATTGTATCTTCTGCTTTTGCAATGTTGCATCAGGACACGTCACCAAGCAAAAACAAACGGATCACTACTTCATCTTCATCTTTAATTAGGAGGTGGGGTAATGTAACGCACTTTGAATAACCAATAATAATTGTATTTCCAATATCCACACCCGCATGCCGCATTTTATTTACACGCCATTCTCACGTAAGCCACTTGAATACGTGCGGAAAACTGCTAGTTCGTTTAAACAATGGGCATAAGCACAAAATAACAATTTATTGATAATGATTAAATGACAAATTAAATTAACGAAAATAAAGTTGTTTTCTGTCAAATGCGTAATGACAAAAATGCTAACTTTACTTTTCTTCATTGTTCGGAAGACTGAAAACAAATCATCACTTTAGAATACTGATGCTTGTCACTTCCACCTGGTTTAATCATTGTTCATTACTTTCCTCCCTATGTTTGTTATTGTCATTATTAGCCTTTAGCGAATAGCTATTTGTTGTAGTATGACAATATGACTTCGACTCTCCTAACGAAGTTGTTATAATAAAGGCATGTATTTTTGCATGAAATTTGCAAAAAGCTATAGGTTTGCTTAATTTTATTTTGCTTACACCAGTACGTACAGTACAAAACATATCATCATTCAAGAATTGCCTTTTAGCATTGCGATGTTACGTGATAATTTGGTCAATATCTTCTTACATAATATACAATGTAGTGTATAGGTGGAAAACTGCAAGTGTAAAGATTTATGGATTTTATTATTAGAAATTGACAAATTATTCTTTAGAGTTTACCAAATAGCAAATGGTGCATAGTGCATACCATCGTATCGTATTGTTTGTTTGAAACCTTATTCAAACAAATTCAAACATATTCAATTCATGTGGCTTTTGAGAAAACCTGGAGACGGAGTGCATATCAACGTTCATGTAGGGCCACCCTTATTTTGTCACCTCTAAGTAAGATGTTATACCCCTCTGATATGTTTGTATTATTTCATCAAAGTAGATTCCTGAAGGCATGAATGGAAGGAATCCTGAATCAATAATGTTGAGGCAAAACTATTTTCATTAAGTTTTCTATCAAACATCCTTCCTGACATGATCATTAATTTATATATTATCGTTATTATTCTCATGATTGTACGTAGGTAGTCATTAGATGTTATCATGATTATCACCATTGCGTAGGGTACATTTCTTGCGATTCTTTTCATTTTTCGGTATCCCACACCATTTCTGTTCGCTGAGTTCACATTTTCTATAGTTGGCAGCAGCTTTTATTATTATTTTCGTAAATTACTTGCATCATTAGGTTGGCGGTAGTGCAATGTTCATGTGCGGAAGAACTGCATTGTAAAGAGTTTCTACTATTTTAATAAGTCAATGATTGAAATTTGAAATCAATATTTCTACACGATTGTTATTTGCCACTTGTTTCTTCCCATTTCGTTTTTGGGAAAGCAGATGAGTTGGTCAAGCTACTCGGGTCAAAATTGTGCGAAGTAATAACTAATCAAAATCATGCCTGCAGGTGTTTCATTTGTTCACCATGATTATTTTATGTTAATGATCATTTTGATCGCATAATATCACACGTTATCATTATCTCATCATAAAAGTTGAAAAAGTAATCCTTTAATTCTTAAGATAGCACATAGACCGATAAAACGACTAGCTTCCTGCATGTTGTCAAGTTGTTGCATGCTGTTAATGTGTTTGCATGTCATCATTTTTGCTGTTAGAACTTCTTCTTCCTAAGTACCTGTTTACGCCGTGAATTCTTGGGTTGTCAGTTGCCATCATCAAATGATTTTTTTGACGTTTCGTCGCTTTTAACGACGAGCCTCGTCAGTCGTCAGTGATTTTTAATGGGACGGGCAGATTAATAATTCTTTAATTAAAAGTGATGGTTAATTGAAAGAAAAATTTCTTTCATAAGACGCAAGCCAATATAAAATAAGGTATGATTGCCACAATGGACCTTTATCAATAAATAACTTAAAAAAGCTTAAATTATAATCTGAATGCTTCTTCTGTCATGTGTCATCAAGTCATTATTCCGTGTCACCACGCTGTTCATTTTCAGCATTCATAATGATTAAAAAAAGCAACATGCTCGCCGAAGGATCCAAATAATCGAAGATACGTACTTCTTTTTAGTTTTCATAAAACATGTAAGGTATGCATATTGTATTCCACGCGCCAGTTTGACGAGTATGGTTTTTTCGCAGTTAAAAATATAGATAGGTATATGTATGTACCTTATTTTAAGTAATAAGTGCTTTCGACAATTAAAGGTGGTGTAAATGAATTTGGTGTCATATCTTTCGCAAATCCTTAAAATCTTTCGATTTGATATTTCTTCCCCTCTTTAATTTCATGTTAGTAATGTTTAGTTAGGCCAGCAGCAAGAGATATGGATACAAAGCTCACAACAACAAAAACCCTAGTGAGTATATAGTGATAATTAATTGTTAGGTGGAAACAGTTAGACTACACATTTTGTTATGCAATAATGTGTTGTTGTCTCAGCCTTATCAACCTTTTACAACATCTTTTTTCAATTGCATTGTAGTGATTTTTGTTGTGCTTCTAGCTAAAGTGCTGCATTCATAAAGCGCTGCGTATGGCTAAAAGGACATTGTCGTACTTATGTAATAACAGAAGTCATTAGCTGATACTTACGACTATAATATGTTCTAGTATTAATACCTAGCAAAACATACATCAATGATTTTCCTATATTGCGATTGCTATCAAGGAAAAAGAGGAAAAAGGATATGCTTCTCTTTGAAGCGTTGATAAATTCATTGCTCATAAAATGACACAATATCAGGGTTTCTTTTTATATAATCTAATCGGACGACAGGGAGATACCAACTGCTGTCCATCACGTTTTAGTTGTGGGATTTTATTCCTTTGTTGAGTGCTATCACCTTTTATTGCCTTCCCATGATGTGTTGGAAATCTTATAAATATACCGTACTCACATCTTTATATTGCAAATTATCACTGTAATAATAACACAAAAGGTCATCACGTCTCGCTGCGCCTGTGCACTCTTCTGCACGTTTTACTGCAAGATGTGTGTATGCCTAGAGCATGTTCATCTGACAAATTCGCGTAACAGTACTTTACACACAATTTGGTACAAAGAACACCCGTACAGTAATCCACATTCTAAAAAGCGTTGATATTGCAAAGGTAAATCCAGACTTTAGGTTAGGGTAAATCCTTTCTTTGATCTTTGAGCATTCTCTTTCTAGCTGAAACTCAACTAATTTCAATTTACAATAACGTATAACGGAATGGGCGATAACATGATCAGAATGGAGTTGTAATCTGTAAAATGATTAGAGATTTTTAAGCTCAATGGAATCGCAATTACTTCGGTGAACAAAAAATGCCGCCATAAGCATGATATCGGAAATCGGAGCAAGAAGGGCAGGTCAAATATAATAGCTCATAAATAGCTGAGTTTATAATAATACACGACTACGACGTGCGTTTCTCTTTGTATTCCCTGGGGATGTTTCGTGATGTATTTAACTAAAGCCAGTGATATATCACGAGCACACCCTTCCTTAACTCAACAGAAACTATAAGTTTCTTACTATTGTCCGTGAAAACAAAACGACGCTTCAAATGTGTTAATACGTGTCTATTCGGGGCAACAAGTGTCAGTCATCTATCAAGCCATGAAGGAAAAGGGGATGTGGTCACTATTTTTGTAGAAATCCCATTATTACAGTCACTAAGAAATTTCAAGGTACGTAATACCTACGAAGTTTAATTGTGGCGAAAATGTATTTAAGAATGTATGTTGTAAATTACAACTTGTAATATTAATTTTCTGACATGTAAATACATAAAAACATAAAAGCTGTCATAAAATATTTAGAAACATTTTTTAACTTGAATTTTTACTGCGAAACTGAAAATATGCCTTCTTCGTGTAAGTCTACTGTCCAATTAAAATATTGTACCGAACAACCGTTATATCTTATCTAAACCTAGAAAATCTCTCAAAAGTCACTGCCTTTTTACTGTTTGTGTTTGTACCATTTCATTCGCTCATTTCATAATAGTAAATAGATACATACATACCTATATGCCTATCCCCAACTAAAGGAGTTCATTTCTATTCCTGCAATGAGTGTAGGATTGGCAATTTTACCCAACCCAAAATTTTACACAACTTACTAGACTTTGAAAATCATTCTTTGAAATGCTAAAGAGAAACCATGGACAAATAGGTTGAGAGTAAACATCTCGAAAGCGCGGTGGTGCAATCCTACAATACCGTGCGCTATGTAAAATAAAAAAAACAATCATGGAAAGTGTGCGTCTTCAGAATTTCTCTGTAAATCTTATGAATCCATGTCGGTATCAATAGGCGTATTATTATCTACTTTTGAAATTTTCTCCTACTCGTACGCCAATCTCTACGAAAGTCCTTTCATCTTAACTTCCTACTACATACAAAAAAATACATGAAGTGCACTAAAAATTAACGCTCAACAACTCATGATGAGTCAGTCAGTATAATAAAAAGAGACAAAGAATGCTCAACACCAAAATGATACAAAAGTGTCTGTAATGTGTGCGCATACATGCGGCAACAGTTACACAAACCATAGTCTAGTGACGTTTATCGTACATAAACATAAACTTACTCGTAAACTTACCATTGCTTCGGGTTACTTTGAAACATCACCAACAAACAACAGCAGTCAAACAACATAATACCACAACAGTTGAATCCCAACAGAAGCTCACCTGTTCTCCCACTACATTTCAGTTATTTCCCATCATCGTTTTATAATTTTGTATGCATGTGCAGAGAAGAGTTACATTTACATTACATTTGAGACTAATAGATTGGCGGTAGGTAAGATGAACACACCAAAGTCGAAAATGGGTAGTAGTTGTAAGCTATTCTGAATGAATTTTTCTTTTTCTTCAATGTTCAATACATTCTATCCTCTTTATTTTATACCTCATGCCGTATTTTTTTAGCTTTCGTAAAAGTCATGAGATTGTATACTTACTACCTGTGTGTTTTTCATGGGTATGGTCTAAAAATGTTTTTATAAAAACATTCTCAGCAACTTCTTTCTTCATTTCTTTATAACAAGTCTGATCTGATCTTTCTTACATCACTATATATTTTTCTTGCCACCACTTTTCGAATGCCTATTAGCGTAGTTATACCAGTAAAAATGCTGGTTACGATTTTTTGCTCTAGGGAATCATATTTTTATGAACATGTGAGATTACACCATTTACTAGTATTTCTTCCTCTATATATCTGGTGTGTCGAAGATGATGATGGAAGATGTTAAACTTACATATTATAGTATGGCAATATAACCGGGTACCGAGTTCAGATTGAGAATTACATACATGCAGTTATAAATACTACGTGGATACATAATGGATTGGATCAGAAATTGCTCTCATGATATTACACATTTCATCATAATTTTTTGGTAATATAAATGCAATAATATATTTTTTGCTCTAGCTCTCCCCTTTTTTTCTATGTATCATGATGATGAAAGGATGAAAGAATCATGTTGCTCTGATGATATGGAAAAAAGGTGGAAGAAGAAGGCAACGTAAAGAGTCAATGTCAGTCAGGAAACGGCAGGTAGTTGATCGTGTTGTTCTAACGCACTCTTCTTGCAACAAGTGTCTGTCAAATTGAGGCCTGGTCTTCAGTTCTCGTATCAAACCTGCATCTGTTATCCTCTATCGCTAAAATTATCTCAAACACATCATCTGTTGTCACTGTGTCGGTTGAATAATTTGAAATATTTATATATACATGTGTGTATGTACGGAATACATACATGCTATACCATTATACTTACTTAAGTAAGTAGGTAGAAATTGTTTTACGTTTATCCTAATCCTACATCACCTTCTTCAGGTTCATAGAAAGCAAACGAAATAATAGTATGCATGATAAAGCATGTATACCACCAAATGAACAGGCAGACAAAGTCGAAACCGTCAACAGGAAAAATATTAACCCCAAAAATGATATTGGTTTTTAGCACAAAGAATTCTGTGTAAAAAAGTAAACCAAATATCAACAGGTCTACCTTGATTTGATATCTATATGCATCCTCCGACCGAACCAATTTTAGATATTCACGTAGATACATCCACTGAGACTTTTCGTTTTACTTCTCATCTATTCATGGGTTTTGAAAAGTATTAAAAAATGCATGACAAATATGGGATTTGAGTGAGAGGAGTGAAAAAATGTTATTGTGTTATAAAATTATCTACAAGAAGAAGGTTTTCATATATTCCAATTATTTGACCTGTAAATGGTGAAAAATGGGAATAGTGTTTCGTCAAAAAGTATTGGTGTCTGTGTTTTTTTACAGCTTAGAATGTATCATGCAATCGACATGATTTAAGGGAAGGATCTGTGGGCGGCTGCCTTCTAAACAATATTTTAATTTCCTTTTAAAAAGCTTTTGAGTGAGCATTTTAATCAAAGGAATCGTTACTCTGTTGATCAAGCTTATAAATCAAGTTTCTGTCTACCATCTCGTGTGTGGAGTGATGATTGTGGTTGTGAAAGGTTAGAAAAATAAGACCCTTTATACGAGAAAAAAAAGATCAAGGTACGTTCTTCAGTTTCAGTTGACGTCAACGTAACTTTATGCCAAATTTCACATCAACTGTGATTGTGCATATAGCTATCACCTTATTGAACTCATCAAACGGAAAACGCCTTCTCCATTTTTCATTCACAGTTAACGCTGTCATGTTGATTTTGTGAAAAGTGATTTGTGTCCGGGCCACTCGCTAAACTTTTATTAAACTTAAACCATTTCACCATGTATTTCGTCTTGAAGTTAGCTATTGCATTTTATGTGGTCGGATTGTATTGTCAGTTATAATGCTTGTGAAAATGTTGGCTGTTTTGTTGTGGGGCATGTTAAATTTTACTTGAAAGCCTTTACTGTTGAATTTTGTATGCATGCACATTCTAATGCAATTAGTGGATCCGTGTTATAAAAGGAACTTGTTATTCAGTGTGGTTTGTGCACAGCACAGCCTTCAGAAAACACCAGAACAGTTACAATTCTGGAAAGGTCATCTTCTGCGCAAGATCTATGGATGGAAATATGGATCTGTACAAATAGCAAAACATAGTGCTAATATGACGGCTAACGGGAGGGCAGCATGAAGAAAAGTTGCTAGAAAGGTCGCTGACTTTTATTTTTTTCTATTATTATCGTAATTTGGTACAGGAAAGGATTTAGTGTGGAGGGTCGGTGACTGCAAAAATGAAAATTGTGAACAAAGTTTTTGTACTTCTCAGTAGGTTCAACAAATACTGTTAGATTGCTTATGATGTGTACTTTCATGATTCACATACACATGCAAAGATGGTAATTAGAGCAAATTGCATTTTCACTCTTGGTAAAATTAAAGTAAAGAGCATTGCGACATTGTTTACACATATACCCCAAAAATTCCTGACTACCCTTCATGCGAATACTTGCTGGTAGAAGATAAACATTACCTAAAGAGCATTTAAAATAGAAAGATGTTCATAACATTTAAACAAATATGAACAATGACTTGCTGAATTTCGAGGAACATTAATGAAGCAGAAAATGAAAACGAAATACACTAATGGGGCATTACAATAATGTTTCGTATTACATACTCAATTAAACCAAAAAAGATCGCTTCGTAGCTTTACGATCGAAAAACATCGACAGTTTTTTGCCTCGCCTAGTAATAAATAAATGGAGAGGGAAGGAGGTGTGTGATTTGTGAATACATATTGCACATACGCCTATATTGTAAAATCATTTATCTCACTGAACACTTGAGCAGAAACGACTGCAATAAAAATTAAAATGAATCTTCGGCATCAGTGCCACATTATTGTCGTCGTCAAAATGTTTACTGTACTGTGGTGTGGTACGGTACATCTCTCTTATCAATAAGTGATATGTCTGCCGTCGTCTTTCTTGTTTACCTTTCAATTTGCTAATCATGTGGTTAATTTCATGCAGATGCACTCCGCCTCCTCCATCTTAATGATACCCATACTAGACAATACGACATGACATAATATTTCGCATGGAGATGGTAAACGTGTAAAGAATCAGGCGTAAAAGGTTAGTTGGAAGATAATATACCTACCTACCTCCGTGTGTGTACGTTGGTGTTTTATGTTGTTCGTTATGTTACTCCATTATTACCTTCAACTCAATTACCGACTACCATTCATGCTATTTTTTTGCGTTTCTTATTTGCATACGAAATACATTGACATGCATACACTTTTTTATCTAGAGCAAACCAAGACATTTTTCTGTATTTGCCTCTAACTTTTTAATTATGGCGAGTATTTGTGAGGAGCAAGCAGCTAAAATAGTTCACTTGCTGTGAGTTTATCAATGAAGAAGGCGTCAGCGAAAGGGGCCATGCTACATGCTCATACCTCAGCAACATGGTTGCTGATTGCTCAAATGCGCAAATTGAAAGATCAGATGTAGGTAGTTATTAAAATATCAGCAAGAGAATTTACCACTTTTATTTAGGTAGTCTCTGTGTGATATCATTGAAATGCAAACATGAATTCATTAACTCCGCAGATGCTGGGATACAATTAACGGTAGCTTTTTGAATGAATGTGTGGGTTAAAATGTTATGCGGCCATATTTCGCTAATATTTTATTCTGCATTGTTGAGGTACTGGGGTACATGAATGTAGACCTTTCTCTGGCCATCATTCTAATATTAATATGACTCCACAGTTTACTTCAAGCAAGTTTGTCATTCACTTGTTTGTTTGGCCCGTCCGGCGGTTAAACAATTGGTGACGTTTTCTGCTGCATTTAGCTAAGCGATTGGACGATCGAATGGACAATGAACAGGCAAACCTTGAATGTGCAAACAAAATTTGTATTACGACAGTAGTTTGCAAAGGAATTGACTGATAAATGATGCTAACAGGCATAGTGTTCACACAATGCACACAATCCTATTGAATACTAACTAAATGTAGCAGTGCAAACAGTGAAATGTAAATGGGGGGAATTTTTTTTGGTGGTTTGCCGTTTGATGCACAAAAAGGAGTGCAGGTAAAGACCTTGCTTTAGCTCTTCTTATGGGGATGACAATCAAGATGAGGATGATGATGCTATGATATTTAAAAAGGAAAGACGACCTGTCGAGTTTACTTATGCGACTGTGACGTTGACAATAATACAACATAAAATTAATACTAATGATTTTTACAAGGATATGAAAAGATGTTCTTCTGTGGTTTGTGGCTTTCCTAGAGGCATGACTTCTCTCAACAGTAAAGTAAGCAAAAGGTAAAGATGTAACATACTTAGGCACATTTTAGCAGGTTGTGTTGCAGTTGTAGCAGTAACGAAAACGCTGCACACCAACACAACATGAACTTACTCACAAATATACTATGCTTATACACTGGCATCTCTAGGCATCCACCTAGTATGCATATTGAATTTGCAACAATGCATATATTGTTGTTTGCTATCTTCTTCACCTTTGTTGGTATAAACCTGTAGTGGTTTAGTTGTTATTGGCTGAATGTTTAATGTTTACTGATGATGGCATACACATTCATTACACCACCACTGCGTGAAAAAAAGTCTTTCATTTTGCACGCAGTGAGTATACGAAAAGAGTTGCACGTTAGCTCACGCACAGGCATATTAGACATGTTAATATGAAAAAATAAAATATCTACTTCTACTTGGATTAAGGTTGTAGCATCTTGCGTGTGGTTAGTTTGGAGACTGCGGCTGACGACTAGGGAGAATTCAAACTTCTTGTCTGGTCAGTCAACTGCTGCAACAATGTGTCGTTTGAATCATGTACTTTAAGCAGTGAATGACGATACTGTACTAACCACTGCTGGCATTTTCGAAAAAAAGATTAGTCTTTGTAATTATTGTTGTTGTACACGCTCATTAAGGTTACGTGTTTTGTCTCTCTCGTGTATTTCCGGAGAATCGAATCCTGCAGACCGAAACATTACAATTTTGTTGATAAATGTGCGATTTTTATTGCAACTCTAATTATTACCTATACGCATAAAAAGTGCATTTCATATCGTGTAGTGCATTTACAAGTCAAAGCC
Source organism: Sinella curviseta (assembly GCA_004115045.4). Taxonomy (NCBI): domain Eukaryota; kingdom Metazoa; phylum Arthropoda; class Collembola; order Entomobryomorpha; family Entomobryidae; genus Sinella; species Sinella curviseta. The sequence continues at coordinate 34,023,462 of CM023203.3, read as the reverse complement.
CATGGAGGCCAACCGAGAAGAGGATGATGCCATGAAACGGTTTTATTTTTATTTTTTTTGTACTCCACAATAATTTGCATTCGTAAGGCGGAACCGTTGCAAAAAACTGGTGATCGTGCTGACTGAAGATATCAGTTTTCTTACAAAAGTTTACCTTAGTCCAAGTTCAGCAACAAATTCAGTGTTTACAAAGAAGATTGTGCCGGTTCAGATATTTCGAGAGAAAAAATTGGCTCCGAATGTATAGGAGCGATTTGTTAAATAACACGTGTGAAAAGTTTTGTAAAGTGTAAAAATGGTGTGGCTTTCATTTGAAAGATTATAGATACTACAACACGATAGTGATTCGATTGGAATAACCAAGTTGCAGTTTTCTGTACGTAATTTGTCAAATTACACTAATACGCACATTAATATACCATTCACCATTAGATGCACATAAATACTTAATGCGCGTTGCTTCTTCCTTCGTTTGACTACATACAACATAGAAGAAACGATGAGAATGTTATTGGCCTGGCCATAGATAAAACAAATTAGTGAAGATTATGATATTATGGTTGTATACAATAAATTTTTTAACTTTTTAGAAAGTTCATTCATTTTAACTAACCGAATCCCAAAAACCGTGTCGGTGTTTTCCATACAAAGACTATCATCCATCAAACCCCATAAGCATGTATGAGTGTGTGTCACGGTGTGATGATTTATTCGCTGAATGTTTATTGCCGCAATAACACAAAAAAACGTATATGAAATTGGATAACTGATTATGAGCGTTGCTAACTCATGGGCGATCTTTACATTGAATTTAGTAAGTAAAGGCTGGTGATTGCTTAATCAATCCGGTGTTTATAACAGTGTGTGTGTCTAAAACGTAAATCCGTGCAGAGATATCTGATCAGATAACTTAATCCTTTTTCTGCATGGCTTATTCTGGTGTGTAAAAACAGGAAACTGTGCGCAGTGCAGTGATTACAGGTAATGCCCACAATATGTATATCGTATTTCGTATCGTGTTTTGCTTTCTATAGAACACACGATTTTATGAATTCCGCCGTACAAAATAGATATTTATAATTTCACCACAACATACAATTTTGGACATATTAAGTTAGGCATGTTTATATTCGTTTATCTACTTATATGTAGGTAGATAGTACGCATGATCAGAAAATCCATGATTTCACTGGTTTGTATGCTGACTGACTAGTAGATTGAAACGGGTATGTACACATTTCCAAGTTTCGTGGCGATTGATCTATGCATGGCTAATATTGCTTATTATATCACAACAACGGAGAAAAGGATTTATTGTGCTTGGCTTATTTTTGCCGTGATTTTGACACATTTATTTCATATATTTAGCTGGTATTTACTGTGTTGTTGTTGACAGTGGTTTTGCTCTTATAAATCAATAACTCGGGCGATAATGCAGTTCAAGTTCTTGAAACTCTGTAACCTTCACTTCACTTTCTTCTATATACCAATTCCTTGCTAGTCTATATGCCGGTGTTTGGTGGTCACAAGTCCATTTCTAGAATTGAACAATAAAGTCATTCCTGCATATAGTTTCCTATTTCTGCTGTTTTCACCAATATTTCTGCAGACGGACAAAATCATTTATTTGTTAGTACGTGGTGTAAATTGAAAAATAAACTGTTGCGTGTGCTTTGGTAAGTGTGAAATAAAAGTACGCACCTATCAAAGCAGAAGCTTTTTCATTTTGGATTGAAAATTATAACAGCAACTTCACTTTTGACCTTTCGATTCATATCCAGTTAAGTTCATTATATTCTCTGTGAAAGTACGCTATTCATCTTTTAAGTTAAATTGGTGGAATCGAATATAACCGCTCACACCCGGAATACTATAAAAGTGAATCATAACGTTGTCGACTCCCCAAGAACGGTTAGAAATTCTATTTGGAGGTGGTGACAGGTAAATTATCATGTTAACCAATTTACTCGTGTTATCAGCTTGATATAGATAGTTAAAACCTTAGTTGTTTGTGTGTTTATAAATTCCGTATATGTCGGTTATTTGGCATCAACCGTAAATCAATGGAAGTTTAAAAATCACCTCAATGTTCGTATTTACGCGTCCGTTAAATATTATATTTTCGTCATTTCATTTGTTTCACTAACGTTGACCTGACGGTAAATGTTTGAGGAAAAGTGGCATTGTCCAATAATCCATTGCTGTCATTTTAAATTTAAATCATGACATATCGCAACATTGAGCATTAACATACTATCATAAAGGTTCGTTTCATGAAAAATACAATATAAGCCCTTGACTTTCCAAGTTCATGTGAATGCACTTAGGTACAATATATAATCACCGACATACCTAAATCTGTTTGTGATGAATTGGCATCATCCTTTCCTTATAATAAGTTGAAATAAAATCGTGACACTTTGACTAATGATAGAACCAATGCGTTTTCTCTGGTATTCAGTAATTTAGTTTTCAATCCTGCTGCCACTATCAATGAGACTATTCTCTATCGTAAATTCATGTTGATACTTTCATGGTCATAAACTTGCTGAAAACGAGTGAATGAAATGAATGAACAAAAATACTTTATTGTATCAAAAGTGTGAATTTCCTAAAGCAAAGAAAATGGAATAAAAAGTGTGTGAAGCCAGTTTAATGCGTACCATCAGGCGTTACGAAGCGATTTTGTTGCAAGTGATGAGGAGGATATGAAGAAGATGTGATGATGATGAGAATGGGACTACACTTACACTGCTTTGTGCCGTCAATTTACAGATAGACACGGTTCAGTGCCATATCAGGCAACAAGATCACGAAAATTGAATTGCTTCTTTTTATTGTGTATTCATCGTAGTTTAAATTGGGTATATGTGTGTAGTTTCTGCTACTGATGATGATTCCTATACATACACACTGTTTCTGTCGCAAATTTGCTGAATAAAATCGTGTTTTTGAAACAAAATGATTTAGTTTACTTGTTTACTCAATCGGAGCCTGACCGCAGGGGTAGCTTCCACACGAAAATAAATTAGCGTTGTCGATTTATAGGAGTCATAATATAAAATTGCCGTAACAAAGTTGAATAACTGAATTTGCTGTGCTAAAAGTGGTGCATGACGATGCAATACTCATACTCACATAATTTTGAGAAGATGAGTATATCACGTTGATATGATATAAGTAAACTGAGTTATCCCAGTTTTAAAACTTTGCAGCATAGCAATTTTCCAATTGAGCCAAATTTTGGGTGCGACTGCTGAAGGTATTTAAATTAGCTGTCAAATTCCATCCTTTTTACATTATCTATTGGAAGTTTCTGAGAAGTAATTGTACACAAGTTCTCAGGTCTCAGATATTTTTGTCGCTGTTTACTAGTTGTAGTAGGTATGCATCAATATTTATGATATATGATGACCACAAACAATTTGAAGGATTGTAAGAAATTCCATACCTTGTCATGAGGACAGTTAAGAAATGAATAGAAATAGGTATTTATTATAGAAGTATTCAAGGTCAGTTCAACCGTGTAGCTTTTTTGTACTTGCTAGAGTAAAGGTCATTCAAGACAATATTTTAATGAGCATGTAGCATACTGCAGTTACCTGCAATTCTATTGCGTTTATAATATCATCAGCACTGGTTTCATAGCTGAATAAAATAGCAAGTACGCATTTTAGAGGCAATGAAAAAGATAATATATTGATTGAACATGCAAGTCAATGCAATCATGTGAAAGGCAAACTCTATGTGCATGGACGATTGAGAACGAGAACGCATCATACGGGAAGGAAGAGATGATTTAGATGATTTAGTTTTCAAAACTTTTTCCTTGTTAGAACCCAAGTAATAGTGTTCATTAAAGTTGCGTAAAAAATGGATCACAACACTTTGCTAAAGTTTTATTGCCATGAATGAATACACGCATGACACATTACGAAAGTTAATTTCAAGGATGAGAGTTCCTCGTAAAGAAACCGTGCGTACTACAAGCCTGATTTCTAGTCAGTAGTTTACATGTGAGCACCGTGAATATTCCAGAGTTAAAAAGTAACATAGTTTTAAGCAGACTGAAAAAAAAAACTTTTAAAACACACATAACCCATACGATGCCGTCCCTAATTACACATCACGCATGTAATTTAATTCATACGATACAATATAGAGGAAGTATTGGAGTTACTCATCAGTTTATGAGAATGAATAGATCTCTAAAAAATCTCATCGTGTAATAGCATCTCTCAATGCTAAAAGAATGCTGGTTTCGTATTTATAAACCGTTTCCCAATTTCCTATTTCATTTACTTCCCTTCTTGTCAAATTACATTAAATGAACAGTTGAAGTTTTTGTTCTAAGCGTTTTCCTAGGAGCAAAACGAACGTCAACCTCAACATTCCATCTCTGGTTTTCATTCTTTTGTTGGTCGTTCGTTTTGTCTTCCTTTTGGAGGTTACCTTTTTTTAAACAAGTTAGAAACCGTATTTGCTGGTATTATTGGTTTCACGAGCGTGCATTAAGTATTTCAATCTCGAACTATTAGCAACGTCAGTAGTACACTATATCTGACGTTGTCGGTGTTGTGCGTAGGATAAATTGTGCGGTCATTTTATTCAGTATCGCCGAATGAACCTCATGCCGCCAAAAGATTAGAGATATTATGATGATCCGTGATCGACTTTCTTGAACGAATGGTAACAAAAGAGATATTAGTTTTGGTTTCTCAACGTACCATTTTTGTATGTGAGTTTTGTTGGGATTATTTCTTTGAAGAATAAGAAGCTAGAGTCACTTGTCGAAGTCGAAAGTATTAATCATTATATTAAAATGCATAGTTCAAAATGTAACGCAGGGATTGTGTTCAAGTCATGAAACTGTCCATTTCAAATTTTAGAGAATTGTCTTTCGCCTTTTAAGTGCAAATCGTTTAAAACTAACCATCCTCCCTCCCATTAGAGTATTAAAGTGATGATGGTGAGGTTTAAGGCACAATAACTACAGCTAAAAGTAATCGCGTCATTAAGTAAATGTTTGTTTTCTGCAAAACGTGTCGCCCATCGCCACATATCTTCCACTCATCTTGAAAATGAGTAAATGTTTTCATTTTGATACCTACTCTTTAGTTCTCATTCACATAGGTACTCTTTATAGATATTTGGCTGTTTTATATCTTGGTAATGCGTGCGCCCATATAATTGCACACAAGTTATTCATTCTATATGTCGATCATTTGCTATTTTTTTAAATAGCGGTGCACGACACGGTACATACTTTCTCTGGGGTTTTAAGCTTTATGTAATTTTTCAATATAAAACAGTGTCGAGTAGTTTGAGCCACATGATTAGGCCCAACAAGTCACGCTATGATTTTGTTTCATATATGCTCGAATTTGCTTAGTGCAGCATGCGTCGATAAGATGTGAGTATGCAGGTAATTTTTATGAGGATTCTCCCTCGCCGTTCTCATTCTTTAATTGTCATTAAGATTATAATACGTGTTAGATTATTTAAACTTTCATTCTTTTAGCATTATTATCCTAGCACGTTTGAAAAATAGTTATGGCTAATCTGCCTATAAAGAGCGAACGTACGTCATTTATTGCATTTCTCACAGTTTTATTCATCTACCTTTTTTTGCTCATTTTACGTATGCTGTCATCATTGCACTGACGCCAATAAGTTAAGAATTTGCAAAAACCAACCAACAGCAGTATATGTTCGTGTGTGCCAAAATCAGCAATGAATGGACAACGTTAAAAAGTCATCAATGAAATATTATATAGATAATGTATTTAAATATAATACACAAATTTTTTATTTACTATTTGAAATTTACGGACACGCGATTCACAGTTACAATATTTTGTACTTTTTGATGCTGCGTAGATAGAATGCTTATACCAAATTGAAAACTATACTTGCACTTGAACTTGGTTCTAACGATTAGCTCTGATAATATTAACTGAGAACATCATAAATAATAATATCAGGGATATTATCCTTAGATATTGTGTTTATGTTTTGTTCTCTTTATACTTGCATAAAGTATTTGGAAAATGTGGTGGTTGTGTGCATTCTACAAAATACCAATTATTATCAATATTCATTTTTATAACGGTACCTAAAAACCCATATTAATCCTTTATTTTCGGATGATGTGTACTTATGAATGGATTACTAAAACATATAAAAGGTAAAAAAATAAAAGACAAATTAGTTTGGTAATAAAACATTTTACCTGAGTGAATAAAATTTAAGCGTTTACCACTATTGTTGTAGACAAGTTGAATATGAATGTATGAGCGGAACGCTAAAAATAGTGATGAACTCTTTTAGGATTATGATTAAAAATACAGCCTATTTGTACACCTAAACTATTAAAATGCAATAAAATATATCAGTAACAATGAATACGAGAACAACGGTATCAACGAACATTGAGGTACATTCCTATTGAAGCATGGGGATTCGGCTCCCCTCAAAGAATTCTCATAATAAATCATTTAACTATTTTAGCTCGTGGTTATTTTGCGGAGTAGAGCGGAGTTAAATAAAAACAATAAAATAGAAAACCATTCTTGAGTGCAAATGAATGAAAAAAGAGAGATTATGAGGTGACATTGACACATTACTTTGCATTGTGACAAATAGGAAAATAAGGACAATGATGTCATGATAATAAAGATGCACGTGGTAAAGGCGTGTAACAAGAACCTGGGATCTGGACACGAGAAAATATTTATGAATTGTCTAGCCTTTGTTAGTTTGCAAATCAATCTATCATCACTCATTATTACATTCCGACAAAAAATATATATCAAGAAATATATCATGCTCTTGTCAGTCTTGTCAATCGAACAAAATTTCATTTAAAATATTGGTCGTGACACGACGAGTCGTTCCGATGATGAAGATAAAGTTGAATTTTGTAGGCGATAAGACGCTGCAAACTTGTAGTCCTGCAGAATTCTATAAAAATCTTAATGTCTACTTAACCTACACTACGTTTGATGTTTTAAATTAGTTTGTTTGATATTGAATTGCTTAACGATCGCAGCTTTATGCTGCAGCGAAATTTGAGTTTACCCATTCAGATTAGATATAGTCATTTATTTAACCATCAGCAAATAACAAACACCTGGCCTTTTTTCAGAATAAAAATACACGACAGAATTTTAATATTAAAAGTGTGTCTAGTTATTTTATGTTTATGAACAGAACATCATCATCATGATTTTCAAAGATGTGAACAACGATAGAAAATTGGCGTTGAGAGCATTTTTGTAAAAGGACAGCAGCTAACATCTCTGATGTAGTCGACCACATTTTTACAATGAATATTTTGTTGTTCCTCCAAAGCAGATTATGAATCTTTGACACATTTCTTGATTTTTAGACATACTTTGCCGTGATTCAAGTACTTCTCTATTCATAAATGAGATTTCTATGTAAATTTTTGTCTTCGTAAGAAATCTTTAAGAGAGTAGGATGCAAATATAAAAATGAATTTACATGATCTTTCTTAACGTCTATCTTCTCTTGAAATGAACTTACACAAAAAGACGCATGTATTGAACACGGCACTTGTTGAATGTATACCTATTATATGCAAATCTGGTTAAACGTGCCGTATGCATGAGACACAACAAGTTTTCTAATTTCTTTGTTACTATCTGTCCAACTCAACCGATGAGCGCTGCATCAGTTCTGAGTGGGCTTTAATAAATGTTTTTTGAAGAGACTGTGTAATAGTATTTTGTTTTCACAAGCTCATATATAACTTTGAACTTATAGGTAAAAGTGTAGAGTACAGATTCACAACGAGTAATAAAAATGTCTTTAATAATGCACTTTTGTGTTATGATCAGTAAATGTTAATACTAGTAATATTGTTGGTAAATTGGGAATCTTAAATGGGCATTTACAAAGATGTCAATCTTATTGTTAGATTCCGTCATAATTTAAGCGCACAGCAATAAACAACGCATTGTTAAAGTTGTGTTTTAGTTACTTTCGAAGAAAGTTCACGAACAAAAGAATACTTATATTTATCTTTTATTACTACTAGAAAGAATATAAATGCAAAAACATGTTAGTAGGTAGATAACTGCAGCTTCCATGATCGAAAAAATGACTAGGTATCAATATCAATACAATAATTCATCTTCCTGAAAACATCAAATTTTTGCAATCATAAGTTTGAAGTTATAGTTTATATCCGTAGACTACTAGACAACGATTTTCAAAAAAAATGTTTTACGAATAGAGAAACGAGGTGACAACCTCTAATATTGTTATCAAAATCAAATATAATCGGAAAAGCTGAAATAAATTAAGATACTTTCAAAATTGTTGGCTGTACACTTGATCTGTTGCAAGTGTATATTTTATAAATAGCCTACACAATATCTGATCTTATCAGGGGAGAGGTAAAGGACCTTTAGGTGTTAAAATAACTACTTATATTTACATTCTGACCAGGTGGTAGAATTTTACTACGGATTTCTTTCCCTCGAGTAAAAATTAGATTTGTCATCTTGAACAAATACAGTAGTAGTTTTAGTATAGCCCTTTATATCGATATCTCCTACGTATCATATTTATTGTATTGAATCGCCATTTTGAATTTCACACTTTGATTAAATAAGTAGGTGGCAATAAATTGAGCATCAGAGCAACAAAAAAACCGTTTCTTATACACATTACTCATAATATATATTGTATTAAATATGCCCATATCTTTCATCCATACAGCTTTAGGGTATAATGAACTTCACGGCAATGACAATTGATGCATATTATAATCCTTTTGTCTCCTTAATTTACGTCTTGTTGTGTACGTTTCTTTTCTATGACAGAACACCACCACCAACACTTTCCAATAAAAAGCCTCTGCAAACTTTTTAGCCTCGCCGCGCGTTGATCACCATCATCCTACTACTTATATTCTTCTTTGTTGCTCACTCGTTTTTGTTCATGCATTGATTTGATGATGTGATGACTTCCAATTTTACTTTTTGGTTTCCCTTCGTGGCCAGTTGAACTACCAAGATCGCAGATGCTATTTCTTTTTCATTGTGTCTTCATCTAGCCCGTTTACTATTAGTAGGTCATTCATTCATTTTCTACGAGACTGCAACTAGCAGCAGCTGCAGTTGGGTTGAGTAGGTTGATGCTACACAAGTTTCGAATGACATATTATCAGTAAAAGAGTACAGTCCATACATTAGAAAGAGATCACTTTTACTTCATTATCGAAATTAAAAGTGATGAAGATGCAGATCTACATACATACGTAGGTACATTATCATAACAAACCTGCCTCTAACCCATGCAAAATGATCGTGTTGCAAATGTCTTTATTGTGAATGTAAATGACCTGTACAAATTATAAAAGTCCTTTTAAGAAGATTAAAACACAACTTTTTGGAAAAAAGGATTAGCGCAACATTTTTTGTGAGATGCTTGTTTTTATGAAAAAATGAAAATTGGTTTCTTTGTTTTTTTTTTTGTGCACACGTCAATTTACCCCACGCCACGTACATAATGAGAAATGAAAATAGGTAATTATCGTGCATAAAATATAGAATGTAATTTATATTTAAAAGCATAACCAGAGCACAAGTATCATTCACTCGCATGTGATGAAGCGTACAAGTAAAAGTAACATTGAGAATTATGCTTATAGCATTTAGAATGGATTTGTCCAATTTAAAGTTAGAAAACGTTGACGTGTGTTTTCGATTTCAGCCCCCAAATTTCGTTACTACCTGTCTTATTAACTCATTTGACAAATTAGTGTAACAACTGGCTCGTTATAGAAAAATGGTTCATCAGATCATGCGTGTACTGGGAATCGCAAATCACAGTTACATATTCTCATGGCCAAATATCGCTATTGCATAAACTTGTGCATGTAGTTCCCTACGGTTAGACTCACAAATACACAAATAGAATAGTGAAATGCAATTAAAGTAATTCCCATTTGGTAAACTATATCTAAACATGCAAAAAATGTGACCCTCTCTCTCTCTCTCTTTCACTCCTTTTGTTGCAAATACACACAAGGTATGTAACTCCCAGCGTATTATTTACAATTACACGACTAAAATCGTAATAATAGGTTAGAGAATGCGCGTGTATAAAATAAGTGCAAAATTGCATTTTAGTATGGTCTCGCGGTAATAAATAGGAGGTATTTAAAAAGATGTTGGTGGTACTGCGTTTTGTTGACATGCTTGTTCAAGTTGACCTCGTCTTTGCGAACCACGCAAGGATCTTGTTATCGACTTGACTTAATTGCACCGTGCCTTTTTTGTGGTTATATAGAGGCAGAGTATTTATGAGCACAGTATGTACTTACAGTTCTATAATGTGACACTATTGTTGTGTTCGGTACGTGTCGAAGGGAGGCGAACTTTGATGTAAAAGAGCATTTTGATTTTTAGAAGAAACCAATTATGGTGTTCATGGTTCATCATCAACGCGTCATAAATTGCAGTGTAAAAATTATAATGGTTTCTATCAAGCAGGCACATTTGCTTTTGACGAGACAATTTTTATCATTTTGATTAGCTGTGTGAGTAAGATTATTGGAAGGTTGGGAGTTGTTGAAACTAACATGTTTGATGCTCAATGTTTCTAAAGCTCGCCACACTATACCTCATAATGGCAATATGTATATTTTAGAGAACAATGAACTGGAGAAATAATGAAATTGTTTTTTATTTATTTCAGGACACCCTATCGAATTTGAGTTTTGACAACGTTTTAGACAACCAACAGGATTTACCGTATGATAATCATGTAGCCGGTGACGAAGCCGCAGGTGGAGTCAGCAGTGTCGGCAAAGAAGGACAACATAATGCTCACAACAATCATCATCCTCCAGTTCCTGGAGAGCCTTCAACTAGCGGCACTTCCGGGGTAAATCCCCCCATTCCAGCACCCCGTACTTCTAGACAAATCAAGCAGCCTAGCTCTATTCCTCTCGCCAGTGTTGATATTAATGGCAAAGACGGAGGCTCTGTAGGCGGCTTGAAAAACGAAATTGAATCAACAACCGTTAGAGTTTGCATAACCGACGCAGATTTCGACATGGATGAATCAATTCATCTTCCGCCTGGTGCGGAGTATGTTCCCAGCATACGTAAGTTATCTTTTATCGATAGTCAATCACTTTTAATGTGCATTTAATTGTTTAATTATTAAGAAGCATCAGAACATAGAGATAATATTTTTCTTCCTTCTCAAAACGGAAAGCTGTATTTGCGGAAACTGTCCGTTCGTCAGCATCCACAGACAAGAAATTGATATCTCTTCAGTTGCATAACATTTTGATATGATTGAAATCTATCTAATCATCTCAACTGCTCACTGTAATGCACGCATCGAAACTGATTTAATGGCATACTTATAAATTTAAAAAAATAAATTGTTCGTGCGTCAAGAAAAATGGACAGGATGAAGTTACATTTTATGTACAAAATGACAAAACAATGCTTTTATCAGATATGTCATCCTTTTCCCTGAGAAAAAAGCAGAGCTAAAAAACTACACTTGCATCAGTCATCAAACATGAAATCTATTTTGTAATTGGATTGTTTTAATTAGTGCGCGTGTAGGAATAACTATATGCTGAATATTTAATGTTGAAACAGTCTACAAAACGACAAATAAGCACTTATGCGTGTAATTTGCAATAAAACATTAAAATATTAATAATATTTTCTTCATATTTTTTACTTGATTTTTTAAAAGAATTCGTATCTTATAAGACTTGAGGCATTTTGTTGTTGTTGCAATTACATATATGCTAAATTGCATTATAATAAGCTAAAAATTTGTCGTTTTCTTCAAGATAATTTCTTGCATAGTTTACATTTTTGTTATAAGTAAGAAAACGGAAGCTGATAGGGATACGGATGAAAGTTGTAAGATTAGATGTGAAACATAAGTACCTTAAGATACGATATTAGGCCTCTCAAATAACAAGAGGAGGGGGAGGAGGTGTGTATGCAATTATATGCGTATATGATAGCATCATGATTGTCCCCACCGTACACTGCGCAAATTCACATTTTCACGTTATATTCATTTTGTACACTATAATAACCAGTATTTACTTACACTAGAAACGTTCATATACGCAGCACTGCTTGGATTTTACTCGATTTTCTACTCTTAAACTCATATAAGCTCATATTACATGGAAGTAGATGAGAACAAATAAAGTTTTATGTAAAAACGCACATTAAGTAATGCACATTTACGGATAATTGTTATTTAAACAATTAACCACTTTGTAAAGTAAAAAAGTACTGTTACATTAAGTCATCTAGCACACCAATGTAACGGTATGAAAACTAAAGAACACTTTGCTTACTGAAAGTAGAGAAACCGCTCTGTGATCGTTTTTACAATTAAACTAGTAGTTGTTAACGTTAGCTTCTTTTCACAATTACGGAAAGGTGGCGTTGCATGCTCACTTTCGCATACATAGGTTTTCATCCTTGCTCATTCATGGAATTGACAAAGTGGCTTTTACACTCATTGAATAAGTATTAATAATGTAATGTGATGAGTAATACTTTTTGCAGTCATAAAAATTAAACTTGAATTTCGGAAACCTTGATTTGTACTTTTGCAATTAGTGGAGGACCAATACTACTAATGTTTGCTGCCGAGGTTAACAACAGTTAAAGCTTAACACAGATGTGATCTGGTCATTGATTCCTTCAAGGAATAGAAATAATATGTGTGCATAATTGGCTTCAGAGCATCATCAACCAATACTTCATCCTGGTTCCCTAATTGACGTACAAAAAATAGCACATTTACCGGTGTGGGCGCAATACATAGTTGCTTCGGATATAAAAATATTTGTTTTATGCGTTGGGTTGATGATGATCGCAGCTCATAAAGACATTACTATTGCTCAGCAAGATTGAAATGACGTGAGCTAGTTGGCACTGAATATTGCCGTCTGTTGAAACAAAACAAGTCATGTTATGAGGTTAATATTATAGACAATTTGAAAATTGTTTGTGAGGATGATTGTTAAACGTTGTAACGGGATATTTTTTCCTCTTTGATGATTACGCTCAGGCTACTCACGAATTGTTACGCAGCTGCTGCCCTCCTACCCTTTTTCAATACACCACAATGGCGTACAGCAATCGTGTCAAAAATGAAACAAAGGATGAAGCAAATAAACGTACTTACTTTTACAATTAGAAGGAATAGGTATCATGAAAGTTATTAAAACAAACATAAAGCATGAAAACCGCTTGTATAAATATAGGTGGGTAATTAAATGGTATCATTGTTAGAATTCCCTTTCTGACACAACTCATCATTTTTGCAGCGCATCTTCTTACTTCACCTTTGCACCAACCAGGCTATAACAAACCCCTCTCGGCATTGTATTCACTGTTTGCCCGAACAAACTATTGATGCATTTCTCACAGTTTCTGCAAACTTGGTACGAGATGCAAGTGTAGGTTTGTAAATTAATTACGTTTTCCTATACAACTACCTATTCATACAGTACACGTATTCGAGAGAAGGGCTCTATAGGTGTGAGTATAGAAAACAAATCTTGAATAGAGGAGGAGGGTGGTCACCTACTATTTTTTACAACACTACATGACTATGACAAACAGTGTGCGTTATAAAACTACAAAGTTTGAAGAAAAAGAAGTACATGCAATATATGTAGGTAATATATGCTTTCAGGGACGCTCCCTTACTTACTTTTAATGCTTACATTGTTATTGTTATGATACACATTAACAGACAAAAGCATTTTCGTGATGACAGCATGCATGAATCAGGTAGGTAGTAGGTGTTCAAGTAAAATTCTGCTGCAATAGCCAGTAAAGTGCTATGTTTTTCTTTTATATAGCAGTCTTGCAACAGTATGAAACAAGTTGTATGCCTGTTGAATAGCATTAAGTAATTCTTGAGTTTTTTCTCTGTACTTTTTTGAATCAAATGATAAAAAAAAATTGTTGAAGTGCAGGTGCATTCAAACAGTTTACAAAAAATCTCATGGCATATTACGGTGAGCATGATATGCATGGCAAGTGAAGCTGACTCAAGGCACGACATCACATCATCATCCTATTCTACACCTTTTAATTATTGTACTGACTGTGCACTGTAGTGTCATATTGTCCGTTATCATTATGCATACATTCACCTTATAGCCATAATTATGATGAAAAGTCGCAGGCAGTGACAGGCAGGTGAATTTTTCCACTTGTACTTCTTGCAATTAAAATGGCAAAATTAAAACTGCCAATGTTCACAATTTTTTTGTAAATCTTGTAAAAAATGCTATAAAAAATGTCGAGTTTGTTACTTGTCTAAAGTTTAGTAAAAATGTATATACTGTTTTACCTATAAACTTTTCTCAGCACAATTTATTAGGTAGCACTTTAGTGCTAACTTATAATTTCGTTCTGTGTGTCTGTTCCGTCCGTCCGTCCGTCCGTCCACGCGATATCTTTCGAACGGAGAGGAATTTTTGAATTCTGTTTTTTGCAATGGGTTCCTAAGCCCATAGGGACGAGCCCCATTGATTTTCAACTCTGTAGGTCAACGGAAACCGTTAGAAACCGTTACAAGGTAAATTTTTTTCAATGGGAACATATGTCAAGTGGCATATCATTCGACTCGTCTATGAACATAACGCATAGATCTGAGGTCATTTTGAGGTCAAAGGTTATCGTTTAACGGTAACGGCGATTTCAAATATTTTTTTTCGTTTTATGCTCTCCTGCCAAGAATTTCTGACTGGTTCATGCTTGCTAACCCCATATGGCAACGGCAACGGTTAAAAACCGTTACGAGGTCAAATAGCAAGTGACATATCATTCGATTCGTCTATGAATGTAGCACATAGTCCTGAGGTCATTTTGGGGTCAAACGTCACCGTTTAACGGTCAAGACGTTTTGAAACTTTTTAGTTTTTCTAGCTTTTAAACAAAAGTGTTTGCTAAAGTGCTACCTCTTTATGTTTTCTTACAGAACCTAGTTTTTTCAATAAATTCTTGATAAACCCTATGAATGATTTATCTGTGAACGGGTGATGATTAAGTCTTTGACAGCTTGTATAGCTGCGTGTGCATTACATGGTTTGGGACTTGGACTAGCTCATTTAATAAGTTGAAGTACTTGCTGTTGGTTTCTGTATTGTACAGCACAGTAATGTATGAAGTTTAATACCTAGGTGTATTAATTTGATGTCAAGTCAAACAAGTATATTATAAGTATGTCTACATTCTGTTAAGTTACTTTGTATGTTTGGGTGCCCGTAAACGGCAAAGGTTCGTAATATTTATGACGTACATGTGCTTTGAGATACCTGATTGTCAGTCCAACAATGTCTGGCATTTGTGTGCCTCCTGAAGATAACAAGCATAAGCACTAGACCAGAGAAGAGCTAGAGTTACCAACTTAGCACAGTTACTGATGACTGCGACTACTACTGCTAACAAACAGATATACAACAAAGTACTAAAACTACTACGTTTATGCTCTACCTCATGTTGTTGGTAAAGCAAAATAGGAAAAATGATTCCCTCTCAATGAAATGTGTGTATAGATTACAACAAATTACTAGCTTTTTATTGGCAGTAGCGTGTTTAACAAGAAACAACGCGGATTGAAAGACATAGACAAGCATTCACAACTGAAGCCATAATAATATGTGGTTTTAGTCATGTGCTGAGTGCTGATGCTGACCAACCAAGTTTTCATGTTCATCATAATATATTATTATCATCATTCACAGTGGCATATATTCAGGTACGGGTGTAAAGTTTTATATTAATCGAATTAGATATACTCATTAAATGTTTGCGTTTCATGTGTGCAAAAATACAGTCTGTAATAGGAACATGCCTACTTGCGTTTAGAGTCCAGTTTGTAATGTGATTAAAAATCCATTGATTAGCTTTTTCAGCGAACTTGTTTTACCTTTGTTTCATGTTCAACATCTCGTCATCTTCATTCCGCCGTGTAAACATAAGCTTCATCTTGAAGAATCAAGATGTAATACGAATAAAAAATTTGTTTCTAAAAACCTTTTTTGAGTAAATGTTAGAAGGTAGCAACAAAAAATTATAAATTGAAACAATTTATCCTCATAATTTTTTAAAAAGATAATATTACATCATGCTGCGATTTCGTGAGTTTGTGAACACAGATTTAAAACGTGCATGATATCCTTGTTAAAATGTGTGTAAAACAGAAGATTTGAAGCAAAACATCCTCTCAACGTGAAAAAAATGATTGTTCATGTAAAGTTTCTTGTGGAAAAGTGTGCAAGTTTTGAAAGGTTGTTCTGATGTTTCGGTAGTTCGAGTAACCTATTTTGCAGTTTCCTTCATTTTTCTGGTTCTCTGATTTTTCAACAGTTGATCTTCCAAAGAGTCCGAGCCAACTGAAAATTATTAAAGGAGCAGGGTTCCTCCCCACGGAAGAGTCTGGTAAGTCTAAGAAATCATTTTAATCTATCTTATGTCTAGTCCAGATTTACACTAACAGTTTCACTATGATAGCTTCTTGTCACGTGCGCGCTGATAGCAGTGCCAACAACGTTTAGTAAATATGTGCACCCATAAATAGCACACATGAACACGATTCCTTTAAAAATATAATTTCATAGACATAATGGGCACTTTTATAAGAGAAACTACATTGAGTACGTATAAACTACTAATAAAATTGCTGACACGTTCCATGCATAAAATGACTCAGAATTTGTTAACCTCGTGTTAAGGTCATGCTTAATCTTATGAACATGCAAATATGGCATTCATCTTTCGTCAATATTGGAACTCTTATGTTCTGTGATCCACCTAGAACTGCTCTTTTCCTAAAAATTCATCCGTTCTTCGTATTGATTAGACATTTTAATAATTCCTAAATTTATTTAATTGTTCATTTTTATTGAATTCCGATCTGGATTCTATCGTGTCGCCTACCTCAAAAGTAAAAGTTGTCATGTTTCGTTGTTTATGAGAACATTTTTTGCCTTGATTATCATGCTCAGTTTTCTTGGCATATAGGAAAAACATAATGAATATTTCACAATTAATGTATTCTGCTACAAAGTTAAAATGGTGAGTGAATGATTCATAGTATGATGGACAGAAGAATCACCTATAAATAGGGACGCACATCCACAGTCTGGGTTTTCTACCCTTCAGTTTCTCTTCGTTATCATTACATCTACCTATGTAGGTGTACGATGAGTTGACTGCAAACTAAATGCGGACACAAAGGATGTAAACAGCCATATATATTATATGCATTATAGAATGACCTCTAAAAGCGAGTGAAGTCGAAAGTGAGATAGGAAAAAGTGCTATCAGTCAGTGGTCGTTCACTAGTTGTCCACGCGGAATGAACTTCAGCATAATAATAATGGTAAATATGGTTTATGTATATGACGAGGTATTTTATACGCGACATTCATATAAACGTTACCGTAAATCTGCCTCTGTTGTCGGCAACAATATAATTTATAGAAAATTATTCTAAAAATAAATAAATTATGAAGGCTATGCAGGTAATATTATGATTTATAAAGTTTCATTTTCCATCCACCCTCTTAATAGCAAAGTATTTCATTGACAGCATGTCTAATGTCAATCCATGCCTTTTATTCGTCAACTGCAGACTTTTACGCTTTTTGTCGTACGAGCAGATATGTATATTATTATTTTAATGTGATATGATTCGAAATCATATTGGAATGTGATTTTCCTGGTCGTTTCATACACCATCATGATATTTGCATGATGGTATGTCAATGATGACAAAATATATTGATTTGTGATAGGTAGTTTTAGGAAAATCACCTTCGGTTGCTTCAACCATCAAGATTAGATTAATTATAACTTATGAGATGAGTTATGCTGGTAGGTAATGTATACATACTCATAGAAAAACTTTGCTGTCAGAGCTTTATGTATGCATTATGTTATCAAACTTTAAAAATGAAGTGACCACTCGAGTGTTCAATTACTCTGAATGTTAATGCATGCTGTAGACCATGTATATGTAAGTAGGTAAACAGCAGCGTGTATAAAAATATTATATTTTCTATGGAACTTCCCACAGTCAACAGTGGTCATGATTATGTTTTGTAAATGCTAGAGTAAAACTAGGTGTCGAGTCGAATTACACACGCAGTTCCCTCACATTTTCATAACATAAGTCTATGAGCTATAGCTATAAAATATTGCAGGCAATGATATCAACTAAAGTATAAAATCCGCCAAAAAACCTGCCTTTTGTCCTGATTTTTTTATATTCTGGTACTTGCTATGTAGCTGAAGCGACATCTAAAAACCATACCTAAAGAACGATAGGGAGGAGGAATAACAACATTTTATAGCTATGTCAAAACTACTTTGTTTAAACTCTATTGAATTCAACGACAGATGCTCATTCGCCATTCTTACGAATAAAGATGTTATGCAGTTGACGCACGGACTAGTTAGTTTGCAACAAAAACTTGCGCTAAACAGATCCTTTCGTAGGTAATTTCTATAGGTATGTCTATATCTAACAGAAGTAATCGTACAGCTAGAAATAACTATATATATATAAGTAGTAGCGTTGAGTAAGCAATAATCATTATCATAAATAGCTACCATTACATAGCCGCAGCTGGAACTTATTATGTAATTTTTTATTCTTTGAAAACGTCTGGCTCCTTCATTAGAAACTCGTTTGAATGAAAAATACAATAAAAGCAATAAAGGACGTTCTAGAAATCGTCGGCGTATCGGAATCTACCATCTACTGCTTGATACCAATATAATATATTAGTTATGAGCTTCCTTTCACTCAAATGAATTGATAAGGAAAAATACGGAATGCTAAATAAAAAAAATGTTTGCTGTAAATACTGTAAGGCATTTTTACCCTGATGATAAAAGTATCACTTCATTGCATTCTTATCACACATGTTGGGTAACGTCAGCCATTAGTTAATAAACAAGTTAATATTTCAAATACATCCTCCTGTGTGATTTTTTGGAATGAGACGAAAGGGTTCGGGTTGATATGCTAAATAACAATGTGTTTTGCGAATTTATGCATGATAAAGCAATCCTAAAATCGTGAGCATTTGTTGCAAAATCGAAGTTTCGTACAATCAACGATAGATCACAATATAGCAATATATTTTATGCCACATGATAGACAGAATGTTAAAAATATAGATTCAATGTTGGGCGACTAGATCAAAGACAGTCTTATCTTTCATGCTTTTTTCAGAAAAACGTTGAACCAGAGGTTCGAACTGTAGCTTTAGTGAGTGGTCAATAAGTAACATAATTTAGTTTTTGACAAATTAGAATCCATTAGTCAACTGCACGTTTCTTAAAATGTTTTCAAACTGTCACTACGTGAGGAGCGGTATAATAAATGAAAAATATCACGACGTTTTTTGTATGTTATAGGATACTTGTGCATATTTCCTTCGTTGAGCGTTTTGTTTAATTTTATCGTTGGTAAAGCACACCGTAATGTAGGTATGTATGTAAAAATATTCTATGTTCAAATCGAATTGTGTAGCAGGCTACGAAGGACTAGGAACATCCTTATATATACTACAGTTAACTTTGTTCATTGGAAGCAACAATTTTCTGTATAAGAAACTAATGCCTGAATAACTTTGAAAACATTATCATCATTAATAAACAATTACACATGATATACATAGAAAAAAAGCAATATACACATAGTATTCTTGTTCTACTTCCATGTTGCAATGATGTTGCACAAATGTCGTCTATCTGGTCATCATTATGTTATGTAGCCCCATATAATCAATCACGACGATCATCATAACATAATTCCATCAAAAATTTGAGAAGGTGCAAGACCCACGTCATTTCACTAATGTACTTTATGAATAGATAGGTAATAATGGCCATCTTCAATTTTTGTGTTATTATCATCAAATCGTAGTAAAAATAACAATAATCAAAAAAGGGAAATCATTTAATCATAATCTAGTCAGTCATGCCACAGGAGATGCTACTCTTGAGAAGTTTTTTCTGCAGAAATGTTCAATTTTTTGAAAGTTACTTATTTCCCCCTTAAAATATGCATACTACAAGGTGGAATAGCAGAGGCGGCTTCATTTGTACAGGCCACCAATGACGATTAATTCCCCCTTTTAATATTAAATGTAATTAGTGATTCAGTAATTTTTACTTACACAAATTGAATTTGAAATGGCAAATACATTTTCACAAGTTATAAAATTCATTTCTTTCATGGGTTTAGCACATGGGGATTTTCTGTACTTAAGATAAGCTCCCTTATCAACTTTTGATGAGTCATTATATCTCCATTTTATTGTATAACTGTATTTTTTTGCGTATTGTTGCTCTAGCACAAAAAACCTTCCGCCGTGCATTAGTCATACCTGCTAAAAATATGAAGAACCCACCATAGAACGTGTTGCTGCTGATGCTTACGTTTTCAGTTTCAAGTCAACCGACTCCAATTATAAAGGATTAAATTACCTCATTTCATTTCGCAAACATTATCGTAAAAAAATTCAAGATGGATGTGCATAAATGGCACTAACTGCCTATTTAGCAATAAAAAATACAAAGGACCCATGAAAAAATAATATTTTATATAATTAGCAAGGCAAGGACGTGCTTAAAATACATTTAATTTTATATGCAGTTAAATCCCTGTACAATCAGCAAAGCCTGCGCCTGCGTTTGAGACGAAGTATTCTTTTTCTTCTTTTTGGTGCTGGTGTTTTTTGTATAGTAAGTAATGAAGCCACAATCGTACAAGACCATTCATATGCCCATTTCGGAAAACGCAGAAGGCCAGTGTTTGACATCCCTTTGTTGACGCTGCCGTGTACGTGTACAGTTGTGGGCAATTTATTGTGTCACCGTCTCCTGTGTAAACAGTTTTTTTTGGTTTGGGTGGCTCATATTATGGCCATAGGTTATCAGTTCTTTCATTCTTTCATACATCAACATGGTATTACAGACAACTAACTTTATGAACTCAGTTTTGGTACAAGTCAGAGAGGAGGCATGCAGCAATAACGGCCTTTGGCTTTTTGTCTATTTCTCCCTCTCCCACAACATAATTACTCAAAACTGTCAGACTGTGTGAGTTCTACTGATATAACGGAGCAAAAGGTTTTTTAAAAGTTTAGTAGAGTGACAACATTTTTTAAATAGAAAAAAGAAAAACGCAGTCAACATCCTGTCATTGTTGATAAAACATTCTCTTGGTATGATGAGTGCTGTTAAAATTGTTACAGTTGCTGTACTACTTTTTGATTTGTGAATATTTAGGTATATAGAAAAATGTATCATTCTTTATACATAAGTGTATTCATTGGTAGCATGTTCTTCGTTGGTATATAGTAGAGCGCGTATTTGTTGGGTGTATATAAGAAGGAGAATCGTCAATCACGACATGTTTTCCGAGCAACTTACACAGATGAAGATAGTCCTCGCGTACGCAATAAAATGGGATACAAAGAGGTAATTGTTGTAGTAATTTGAGGTTTTATCAGCAGTTCCCAGAGACATATATATCTAAGCACTAATTACTACGTCTCATTCAGACACAAACGTAAATCAGTCAAAACCGTAAAATATATATGGCAATTGCGAGAGACTGTTAATATTAAAACGCACGTGAGATTATAAATAAAAAGTAAAGAGCTGCATCTATGATAGTCGTAATGATTCTAATCAGAAGTATAGCATATAATATGATTTTTATGTTGAATATTTTGTATTTTTTTTTGTACAGGAAGTTTGTTGGCGAGCTTCTTTCGTATCACCAACACCATTCATGCATTATGATTACTTTTTTTACTGATAACACTTCCATCAGGGGACTGTATGAAAATGCAGGCTGTAACATATTCTGTTAATGCCTAACCCAAGAAATTTTTCAATTTGGCGTATGAAACTATTTTCACACGAAATGGTAACAATAAGGTTACTTTGATTTAATGCGTGTAAGTATACGTTTGCGTATTCTGCGTATTATTTGCTCAGAGAGACAGCAGCTTAAAATCCCTTAAGACACTTCTTGACGTACTGCACACACAACCTTTTTTACATTTTTCTGATTCGTGCACAGCAAAAGTAGCATATTTTACATTTTAAAATTACTTGTAGGTTGGTAGGCATTTATGTATTTTTCTATCAGATTTGCCATAAAGCAAAATAAAGAAAATGCAAGAAAAAAATAAATGAATAGATTATTCGAAGGAAAAGTCAGTCAGCAGGTTAAGAATATTTGTTTGTTATTTGATGCATGCGAGCGTAAACTGACTGAAGAACAGTTACACGTTATGTGATTCTAATAATGGGGCTCATTAGCACGGATCAACGGACACACAGGGAGAAAAGATTTTAAACGATGAGATGAAATTGGGAGGAGGATGATGATATGCAAAGCTACAATCATCATCATAATTGAATGAATTACGAATAGTTTATTTAATGCACTTGAAAGAAACGCTGTGCAATGGTGTCGTGGAGTTCTTTTTCGCTCTTAAAAAAACGTAACGCCAATAATGACTGTGTGTTTTTGAGTGTAGAAAGTAGATTCAACTTGACTTATATGAGCTCGTTATTTCCTGCGATTGTGCTCGACTTACCATTAGATCCATGCTTTGTATGTTGCCGTAAATTTTTATACGTTTGTTTAATTGCGAGTGTGTGCCAGGCGAGAGATATGAAAATTGACTGTGGGCCTAGTCTGCATTGCCCATGTTAATCCATTTGTTTATCAAATGATGGAAATACTTTGTACATACGATTGACTCTGATTTAATAAAAAAATCCAATGGACATATCATATGTATGGTGGATACAAATGTAAAGCAAGTCAGTCGAGCAGTGATGGTTTCTTGTCCTATTCAATGTAACAGAAACCTTGTCTATTACAGGAGGCAAGAATTACAACGAAGCTGGAGTTTTGAGTCTTCCGTTATACGTTTGCATGTTAATGCTAATAAAAACACACATAATCTAGGCAATGACAATCAGTCAGACGACGCATGTCAGAGGATTTCCGTTTCTATTGACTTTTCACGAGATGAGTTTTTTACCTGTTGCTTGTGCGAGCCTTGAGCCTGCAGATTTCTGCGTCCATTAACACTCATCGTATGACTCATGAGTCATGAACGCTGTTCGTTTTTTTACCTGCTCCTCCTATATGGCACATACACAAGAGGATATGAAATTGCACACCTTTCTATCCCTACTTTATTGCAAATGAAGTATACAAGTTGAGTGAGCATTGTATACATGTAATACTTACTTCGGGCACAATGGTATACATATACACATATGCCAAATAAACAGGTATGAAATTGCATGATTATAGTATGAGTAATGCTCAAAGAATGAAAAGGAAAATCTATGCCTTTTTATTAGATACATTAATACTTGTGTGATATTGGCTTTGATTTTCACATCTTTTTAAAACCATTTTAGCACTCAACAAAGGCACTAGAATAATATTCAATTCTTCTTGCCATATGCGTGTGGCGTGGCTTAAGGCTCAGGTGTTTTGTGCAAAAATATTAAGCTGTAAAGTGCAGTGTTCATGCAAAATGTTGATTGTTACATGTGTGTACTTGTCGAGTCAGCATTTCTGGTTTGCACCTTGCAATCGCATTAAAAATTTAATATAATCATGTTTACATGACATGCGGATTCGTAGATAACTGATACTCAACATGGGAGCCTTAAGTTTGTTCAACAGTTATCGATTTTGGTCATGATTCTTCCTACCGAAAAAGTTCCATACAGAATACACAGACAAATATAAAAGGTCTTGACCAAAACGAACGACATTACAGTTGGTGTGCTAGATTTACTGATAATATCATATTTTTGTGATAATATTGTTTGTTACAATGTGCGCTATTAGTGGGCCAAATGAAATCATTCAAGACAGTGGGCCACTGTCAGTGGGATATACGTGAACAATTTTGCACTCTGGTGAACTTGCATCTACAGAATGGTTTGTTGTTCCAGATAATATGGTCAATGGTGTCATAAACAGATCATTTATCGCTGTCGCTGTCATCTTGTAATATTTAAAATGTAAGCCTTTTTTATCAACAAGCAGAAATCATCATAAAGAACTGGCTAAGAAGAATGAATTCAGGGATAATTTTATGCAATGCCGGGACTACGATTAAACTCATGAAAGTGTCTGTCAAAACAAAGCAGTGTCCTGAGGCGTATTTGAAGTGCAATAACTTTTCATAGTTCATATTATTCTAGCTTTAAAGTGATTTATTGTGCATAATCATGTAATGAATCATATTGTATGAAACGTGATTCAGTCTAAAAGATACTAAAATAGGACTTGTGCTCGACTTGTCATGTTAACCTCGCTGCAAGGATTGGAGTGCAAATTGCTACCTGAGGGGGTAAGATATGTTGAAACATTATACGGTTTTCACGATTGGATTATAGTTTTTAAGAGTTTTGCAGAGAAAATGAGTAATAACTGCATTGAACTTGATGGGGTTCCTCGCAGGCAAGCGAATAGGTCAGGAATTATATATTTTATGAGCAATTAATGTTATGTATATCAGTTGGTTAATGTTTTATGTTTGCTTGCAGTGATTAAAATTTGGCTGCGTATAATCCTGCATTTCTAAAACAGTTGAACAGACAGCCTTTACAGTGGCCTTTCTTATTCTAGTAAATCAAATGTGCATGGATATACAGCACAACAGTTATCGTAAAATATTGTAATTCATGTTACAATAATTCACATTCATCTCCTTGTTTACTTACCGTTGAGCCACTCCCAACGACAAACAATCAATGCTACTTTATTCAAGGATATTGTAATCTATGTGGTAATGATCCCTAGCTATGCCCAAAGTGCAACGATGTAAAAAATTGTAAAATTCCTTGGAATTCCGACGATAGTAAGAAAATAGCGCTGCGTGCTCATCCTTATGTATGTATTCGTTACAATTAGTTAATGGTAATAAACAATCCAACGAAACAGTACACTGTTACTACAAGATTTACTAGTGTTCGATATCATCATGCACAGTTTGAAAACGTACAATCTAAACAAAAAGGAAAGGATAATTTGTTATAAGAATCTTTTTAAAATGGAGGAGGAGTAGATATGAAAGACTATTCCATATTCTTAATGAAACACTATCATTATTATTTATGATTACCATTTTAAAAACGAGATTTTTGAAAAGTAAGAGTATACAAAATGCTAGGTTAGGTGTTTGGTTTAGCGTTAGCTTTCATACGTTCATTTCTTGACTTGTGTGTAGCGTGTTCACTACGCATATAACACGTAGTAAAGCACTTTAGTCCATCTAACTAACTGACAATATAGTGGTGATTTTTTTCATATTTTCTCTAGTAGCATCATAAACACAACCTTGTAATAATAATTTTCGTCCCATTTATTTTATCTTTCAAATTCATACACCGCAAAATCACAGGCAGTCATGATCATGATAAAATATATTTTATAAGCAAGTATGAATTATTTAAGGCATAAATAATATGATAAGCAGCATCATATGTCTATTGGTTATAGGATGGTCTAGTCGGCACGATAAGTACTAAACTTTTATTTTTAAATTGTGAAGTTTCATTTACACCAGTGTTTACTGCCGTATCTAGAGCGTTGGCTCGTCAATGCTGTTTACGACGCCTGCAATTGGTTAATTTCAGATTATTTATGATGATGGATTTTAGAGAATAGAGTAGCAGAAGAAATAAATGGATAATTTTAACCAATTGAGTTTGTCCGATGAAACGCTTTGTTTCGCAACGTTATGAATTCAGTTGACATGTTTGTTTTTGCGCTACCATATTCATTCATTCCTTGCTCCTACAATGTGTAATGATTATAATAGCCAATAGTTCTAAGCATGGCACATGTTTTTGAGAAAAAAAACTTTTACCATTTGCGTATGGTGGTAAGAAAACTTGGCACAAGGAAGCCAATGAAAAATGAAGCACAATTTGTACTCTAAGAAAATTTTCTTTTTTAATAAACTTTCACGATTGGTGGTTATCAGTGTAGCGATCAGGATGAGTGGAATATACGTATACAACGTAAATACTAAACCAATAGCGATTTGTCAAATTATTTTAGTAAGCTATTGAAAAATGAGCAGCATCACGAATTATATTTCAAAATGAGAGATTGTATCAGACGATGTAAAATCGATCACCGCCAACTCTTAAGTGTGTGTTGAAAACCAAGAAGCATTACTGTTACTTTAGAAAAGTCGCGTGCGTGCTGCGTATTTACGTACGCAGACTTACAGACGTGAAAAATATTGAAAATGCAATTCATTCACTTACTGTTTTCAACACACCAAGAAATTGCTTTTAGCAGCAACTTATTCGTCCTTGATAAACTTTGATTTTGCACATGGTGCGACTAGCGCAATCATCATCTAGCTATTATTCATTATCGTCATTCAATAGTTTTCCGTAATTGCTTAATTTTACTTTACACTCATTAGGTGCAATTAGTGAAGATGAATCCAGTATTTCATCATGCGCTGCATTACTGGATCTCAATATTCACAACGGTGATGTGCGACTCAAAAAAAGAGGTAAAGCAATTAAATATAAGGCTCTATTCATTTGATGTCTTAATAAACAAAGTGATTGTGATGAATAGTGGAGAAAAAGAGTCAAATAAACTGCGAGCAATGCTAATCTATATTGTTTGGTTGGTGATAATAAAAGCATGCAGTGTGAGAGCCTACATTTACGAAAATATTCACAACTCAATTACTGCTCCATTGCATTTTTTTAGATTGCTGAATTAAACTTGCTAATTGTGTCTACCGTACTGTCTACTATATACATTAAGACGCCAGCTTTTGTTGTGTTTATAAATAGAGATATTTGCGCTAACTATTTGTACCGGCAGGCACAACTATATCTTTGGTTCTAAGTGCATGAGAACTGCAGCATCTGCAACTCTTTACAAAGTATTTAGTAATGAATAAAACTAATGATTCTTGAGTACTCCTGTCGTAATTTTCATTCCTCTTTGCTGTAATTACAACAGCAACATTTTTACCCTTACCTGTCTGTTTTTGTGACATTAAATTAGGTTGCTGCATGACATGTTTTATTTATGTATGCACAATTGTGGTTTACCGCTACGATAGCAAAAATGGCTCAAAACATACGCGTATAAGGACGATGGCTTTTGTCTCATTAGATTTCAGTTACACTTACACTAGATGTGGTTACTTTGTTCAAAATGCGAAAATGAATAAATTCCGTCAACAAGTATTTTGCAGCCATTTTGCTTACGAGAGCAATGCAAAGTAAGCCCTTAGGTGTCCTTCCATATTTGTCTATATCGAGCATGTTTATTGTTGTGATGTTGACAGTTTATTGTCGGATTTGCTGTAATTTGTTGCAAAATTTATATACGTTATAGATGAATTATTGCGGATAAAAACGTTACATATATCAACTACATGCTATTTATTATTTACATTAGTTTCTTTTACGTATGAGAGGTTAAAGGATTAGTGAATACCCCCTTCAAACTTCTTGTGCATGGAAAACCTTATAATGATGCTTGTTTTCTTTATGGTAAAACGCAAAAGGCAACTATTCATGTAGGTTTTAAGCATTTTGTTTGCCTGCATGAATTCTGGTTCTCCACTTTTGTTATACCTACTGCCTGGTGCGGTGCTCGAAAAAAAGATGGATGTGAATCATGTGAATCTGTAGGTACATTTAGTCTGTCAATAAAAATCTGCATGATACTCATTTCATGTGTGATTGGTATGGAATATGGAAGTGTAAGCCATTGCTTCGTATTATTTTTAGTTCTTTTGACGGAGATATGATAAGATGGGTTTGTCCCACTGCACACATTTTAGCTGTTTAAGAAAATACGAGTATAATTTTTCTGTAATCATTTTCAATAGCATCAGCATAGGAAATTGTATTATTTGTGAGTACATGATTTATTTCTATACATATAACAAAGCACAGAAAATTATCACAAATATCGTGACAGATGTAGCCTGATTTTATCTGTGGTTAGTAACTATCTAAAGTGTCATTTGAGTCCGATATATGTATGTACCTACCCAATACTTCAATTTGTGACGTTTGTATGTGGTACTACACAATATTATTCATAACATATTATTCCCCTACATCCATCCCAGTAAAAGCTTTCAGACCCGCTTTCAGGGTGGAGTGTAACTTGTGAAAAGAATCCTTTGTTTTAGGTTTTCATACTACGAATGGCTTCCACAGTCCAATCCAATAAATAACAATGAGCAATTGTTTGATCCCCACATAAACACTAAACGAATTTAGGTAGTGTGGGGGACGTGTTCTGAATTTGTAAAGATAGATATTACTTGTAATATACTTTGCTATTTATACCGTTACCGTTCTCGGCAATGTAAAAATTTCCTAATTTAAAATGTCTCTCAAGTAAATACTACATAGCGCTAGTTCGTTTCATCACTGTTTATGACAACTTGAGTTTGCATGTACGTGCATTGTAATTTTTGCATGCATAAAACAAATAAAAGTCACCCATATTAATTTAATTAAGCTAATCCTTACAGAAACCATGCTATTTTTATTATTACATTAGTACGTATATATTTTCAAGGCTGAAGTTGATTATTTATTTATTTTCCTTTTTATTATTTTTTTCATGTTTGCTTTCACCTGGAACCTGTCTGCATGCGTCAATCCCATGAATGGACATTATCTGTTCCTTCCTTGTCTTGTTTTGTGTTTTCATAAACCCTCACAACCGTGAAGGTGCAGTTAAGCCTAGTGAACTGAAAAAACCCAATTTCTTAGTGCCTTCCATAGTTTTTGACACAAGCTCTAATAGCGAGCACAGTGGTGATGATAGCTCATTAGCAACTTTGAATGGTGGCAGTGATTGTGATGGCGGAGATGAAAGTCTTCAAATAGAAGACTCCAATCTGCTGGATGACTACATTGAGGATTTCATCCTTCCCCACAGCCATGAAAGTGTAATGAGCAGGCAGTGGTCGTTCCGACGAAAAGTACAAAAGCAACTGGAAACCGCTGCAGCAGAACGTGCTGTCCAAGAGCTGGATAGATTTGAAGCAATGCTGGATACATATGAAGAGGAGGATGAACATGAAAATGAACTAAACGGTGAAGCTGGTGGGACCAATAACTCGTTGAAAGTTGATAATAAAAACCGTCGCAACTGTGCTAATAGTAGTAGTAATAACAATAACAATATGGATTCGCTGTCGTCAGTGTCGTCTTCATCCACAACAACTGGAGATGCCGAATTTAACAATCAGTCTGTACCGGTTCCGAAATCCAGAACCAAAACCCTGCCAAACTCCAGTAGTACTGGAAATAATAGTAGTAGTAATGCAGTCACCAAAGGCCAATTCCTTATAAATGGGACTACCAACAGTCATTTGCGAGCGAACGCTTATGGTAGTCCAAAAGGATTCACGACTGGTGTTGCTGGAATGATGGATCCAGAATATGATATGCCATCTGGAGCGCCCAGTCTAAGTTTGGATATTGATGCGATAGTTAATGAAAACGCTCCTAATTTAATGGGTTCCCGTAAAAACTCTTCCGTAACGGATGGAATGATCGATACCATTCCAGAGCATGGTCCCGAGGAATCTTTGTCCAGCTACTTTCTCCCACAGCCAACACTTGACAAGCTGTACGCAGTATATGAGTCGAGCAACTTCAACAATATTTACTGTCTCAGTGGAGAGCTTAAGGATATTTTGACGCCCGTTGAAATTGAGGAGATTGTTGCAAACAAGGATCATTTGGAAAAGTTTATCGATCCAAATGTAATGGCTGCTTTGTCATGGAGCATAAATGAGGCGAGCTTACCGTACATTCCCCCTTCCGCAGAAACTACCACCGGAAATAAAAATACCTCAGAGGATGTCACATCTGTGGAACAACACAATAAACTGAACGTGCAAAGACTCGGGGAAGAAGGAGAAGGAACAGACTTGGGGCTAATTGAAAACGAATTGAAACCCGGCTCAAAGAGCTCTAGCATATCTAACGGTTTCCATTCGGATGCGTCAGCCTCTGAGGACGACTTGCACAGTAACGATGATGCCGCCTCGTCCACCTCTTCCTCAAGACTTGAAGTGCCAAATGATGAAGATAATGATCACCTTAATAGCAATAACGATTGTAACAGTGCCAACAATAAGAGAATGGTCCCGGTGAAAGACAAGTACTCAGAGTCCTCGGACAACAATAACGGACGACTTTCAGCGGATAATTTGGATACAAATCATTCTGGTTTTAAGCGAGGTGCGCCTCACAGTAATTCCCTCCCTAGAAAGAACAGAGATACGCCCAAATCACCAAGTCGCATTTGCTATTCGCCGGATGGGGCATCGTCAGTGGGACGAGGAAATAGTCAAGAAAGTTTAGAAACAGATTTGGGTGTTTGTGAAGACGACTGGGAAGACGAAGAGGAAGATGCTCACAGCAAGAAATCATCCTCATCTGGTGTCGTGCTAGTCAGAAGGGATTCCAAAAGAATTAGTTTTAAGGGTAAAGATGGCCAAGTAGAAAGAATTGTGGAGGGCTTGTTTGTTGAAAGTAAAAATCCTAACCCGAATGGAACGCTGAGGAGGATACGAGCTCCATTAAATCTCACCGAAGATCTTGGTGATGATGGGTTGGATAGCCCAGAAGGGTCCTCTTTAGTTGAGGTTAAGGAACAAACTGAAGGTATTTATTTGGTGCATGACAGTCCACATTTTGTTTTCTCTTATCATTTATATATCATTACTTTCGTTCTTACACAAGTTGGGTTTTGTATGGTTTGGGATTTTCTACCTTTTCTCGGTGAAAGCATTTATTTTGACACATTCAATGGAATAAGCGCTGGAAAGCGTTTGTAGTGTAGTAATGTATGCTTTTAGCTTGTACTTGCACTGATGCTCACACGTCAATTTCTCTTAACCAAAATGGTAATGGTAATGGCTATGTTTGCTTTTCTTGCCTTTATATGTAGTGCATGTTGGAGAAAAGAAAATGGCTTTGTCTAACGAAGTGTGGCAGTTTAGTTAGAAATGATTGTATGTAAAAGTGTGATGTTATGTATCGTACTTGTATGTTGAATGTATTTTCATTATGTTCTAAATTCCATTTTACAGCCAAAAGTCCAAAGGTTCACAAGAAAAGGATTAGCGTTGACGACAAGATACTTAGCGTTATCTCCACCGATCTGGATGATAACTCTGCTGCAACGGATGTGACACAGTCGGATGTATTCCACTCCATAATCAATACACTGAGAGATGATGACGCGACAATGAAGTCAGACGGGGATGACGCAGACGATATTACATTGGATATAGACACGCCCGATGATATGGAAGATTCCATTCTAGAACGTATGCTTATATGATATTACACTTGAAATTCAATGCCAATACATCAATGAATATTTTAATAAAGCGCTTTTTTGCTATATGTCTGTTAGCCAATTTTACACCGAAATTGACATTTGAGCTTTTAAAATCCAATTTTAAATTCCCTTGTAATGTTCAAAGGTTTTCCACACGAGAAAGGTTTATGTCCTCTTATTTTGATCCGGATATTTCAAAATGCGAATCTTGTTTTGTAGAATTGGATTCCTTGTCTACCCAACCACGGGATATTATCCAGGAATACTCTGCAGAGGAAGAATTGGAGGATGCTCGTCGATGGAAATCCTTTAAAGTTGGGCCAACTGATATTCAAATTGACCTGAAAGCGATTCATCCGTACAGACGAGTCCTTTCTCACGGGGGATACTTTGATGCTGAGAAGAACGTTGCCATAATCTTGTTTTCCGGCTGCTATCTCCCTGATAGAAGTAGAAAGGAGTATACTTACTTGATGGATCATCTCTTCCTGTACGTCGTGCTTACTATAAAATATTATATTATTTTACCGCTTGAAAGGAAACATGAGAGTAATCTAGCTATATATGATATCCTTTACTTATCGTTTACTGATGCAGATAAGGTTTTATTCGAGAAATAGAGGAAGTAGTCAAAATTATGTTAATATAAATTCAGTACGGAATGTTCCCAAAGAAAATTAAATTCTTTATCTGATCTCAATAACTTTTATTACATTTTACTGAAGGAATTCCTCAGAACTCATTGCAGTCCTTTTGTGATATGAAATTGATGACGGTGGCCCAACAGTTAAAATACTAATGCACTTTGTTTTTAAAAATGTTAACAGTTACGTCTTGTCAACGCTAGAAGAACTGGTGGTGGATGACTACATTCTTGTGTATTTACATGGAGCA
The DNA here is from genome assembly GCA_004115045.4 of Sinella curviseta. Taxonomy (NCBI): domain Eukaryota; kingdom Metazoa; phylum Arthropoda; class Collembola; order Entomobryomorpha; family Entomobryidae; genus Sinella; species Sinella curviseta. The sequence continues at coordinate 33,991,080 of CM023203.3, read as the reverse complement.
ACACCCAAAACCTGCATGCCCACATTTGGTTGGTTGAAAAGGTGCTACCAGTTGATAGATCGGAGACTGAAGAAAAATCTCAAGGCATTGTATTTGGTTCATCCCACGTTTTGGCTCAGGACCATTGTTGCACTTACAAAACCATTTGTTAGGTAACTAAACTGAATCCATTATCACAACAAAGTATGCGGAAAAGCCGCCAACACACAATACAATAAAAGCTTTTGCAAGTTGACTGATTTACATTTTTGCAATTTTTTACAGTACCAAATTCAGCAGAAAGGTTCAGTTTGTCAACACGCTATCTGATCTTTGCCTCGAGATTCCTACTGAGCATTTGGTGATCCCAGACCGTGTCTTACAGTAAGTTCATACATAAAATCCCCGCGTTTGCCCAAATTTTCTCTAACCATTTTTCAAAGTACAACTATTTAAAAAAAATAACCAATTGTCATTTGTGCATCTCTGTCTTTTTCTTCTATCCTTACCTCCTTTTATGTGTCTGTTGCATTTAAAATATATCCCCTCATCAAGGTATGATGCAATTAGACAGCAAATGGAAAATAGCAAAAGAGCACGGTCGGCAAAAGCACCGTGAATCTCTATTGTGGAAGGGAATACCAGCGAGTACCAAGTTAAATTACATGTAATTGATTGTGTGGGTGTAAGGTACACATTCTATGACTGTTCCTTAAATATAGTCATGAATCATGTTTTAGTTTCCTTGCATGCATTTGCATAACGTAGTAATTTCGTTTAAATCACAGTATAAAGTTCACTTCAAAGTATAGAATATATATTTTTTGCTTCTGAGACAATTTTTTACATTTGTTTTAAAATCATATTTTTGAATTACGTTAGAAGCGAAATGTATGTGCATCAAAGGATTTTTGGAATAGTTGGAGATTGCAAATTGCAACCTTAGGCTTGTGTATGTAATTCAATTCACGTTTAAATCGCACTGACTTGTAATTTTTCTTGCCCTCAACAATATTATATTTTTTGCACCGCGTCTAGTTCACAAAATTAATTTCGCCAACGCACATAGGCGTCACCAGTAACAATTTTCCTTGTTAGTCTGCAGGTGACAATCATTGCTTACCCATCACAAATGGCCACCCTTTTATTATTAGCGGAAGTATATCGATTTATTCGATTTTTTGCTCTCCTCACATTTGCATATAGCCCCTGCACAATGTTTACCCAGAGCTACTTTATTTTTTGTTACGTTCTTGTAAAGAAGCCTCACCTACCTGACAGATAAGCCAATTAACACCATCAACAATATTTTTTCTGGCGAAGCTAATCCTATCCAGCAGCCAGCATAGTAATTTTTGCAGACTCATTTTAAAGCATTGTTTTAGTACGCATGAGAGATGATGATTGTGTTTTGCGCGACAAGAGTTTGAGTCCTGGTGGGCCTGAATATAAGCATGCGCCTTGCCATTCTTCACTTTCACACATTCTGTTTGCTGTAGCAAATGATTTTTTTTCTCTTTAATTCAATAAGCTTGACTACATTTCTCTCTCATGTACCAAACGGGCGGTCACTAATGAATCAATTTCTTATGAAAACTTTCATTTGTAGGTACGATTTCGACCTTAAAGTTGATGATTTGAAAAGGAGGAAAATAATGAGCTGATGATATAAAATGCATTGTCATCGTGGAATCACCAGGGATGAACACCATACCTCTCCTTTTGATGCGCCATTGTCTTCATTGTGTCAACAAGAATAAAAGGATGTGCAAAAATACCTGTCGTCGAGATTATCAACGAGTCTTGGACCTCAATCATTACTTCTCTTTCAACCAAGTCGACAGCCGAATTGGGACACATCCACAGGGATTACTTTTTAATTAGAATGTACAACTAACATAAATAAGCTTATAATGATATTGAGCACGTGTACATTTTTTCTTTCCCTAGGCAGATTTTTAAATATTGATGTACTTGTGTAAAAATAACAAAAAAATGTAGTGTACGTAGTATTATTACTAATTAACAAAAGACTGTGTTTAGAAAATGTATAACTTTTCAGCTAGGTGTAAATTGTGGCATGCTGTAAATAATCATTGTTAAATAACTATGTAAAATTGAGTGTAGGGGTCCCGATGTTTGAAATATGATGATTAATGTTTACAATTTAATTGACGCCAAATATAAATATATATACTTATCATAGGTTTCTTCGATTATGTGTCTATATGTCAAATCATTTATTAACGCTAAGTTAAAAAAAGGATAAACAATCATTCATAACAAAATATTTTATAGTGTTTAAATGCTTTAACAAACATATTATCTCATAATATTATGTACCTTGCCTAACCATTTCCTAAAACACGCTTTTGCAATGACAATTTAATTGTGTTAACTCTATAGTTGGCATTGAGTGATAAAAGTGTTTTAATTCGGTACCTTTACGACACATAATTCATAAAATAATAGGTATGCTAACTGCTATTGCTATGTAGTCTCAGTTGAGGGTAGTTTGCTGCATTCAAAATCGAGTTTTCAGGCTCATTTAAATGAATGATGTTTGCGTATTGTTAACAGAGTTCTACATAGGTAGTAACAGTAAACTAAAAACACATTATTACGATTAATGATATAATCGCATAAACTTTAGAACTAATAAAAGTAACCTGATGTACAACCTTGATTGAAAAAAAAGTAACTAAAAGTGTTAGCAAATGTTCCAGCATTTCGTATAATACATACAATACTTATTATAATATCACAATGGTTCAATCTGAGAAATTTTTAATTTTTACTTACAAAGTATTTTGAGTAGGTTAAATGTAAGTGTAAGTTGATAATATAACGAAAATAAATCCCATAGTGTAAAAATTTACAATTTATTAACTTGCCCGATAAAAGTACGTGTAGATTTAAACAGGACTAATAAAAATTCAAAGATGAAACTTTGGTAAATGATACTAATGTCGCTTGAAAAAACTAACGAAAAAAGTTGTTTAGAACTGAGTTTAGTTAAATACTATAGTTTGTAAGAGTACATAATCTTCAGTGATTTTGTTACCAATTGTTTGACGTGTATCGTCGTATTTATGTCATTTGAGCCTTAATACATTCAACTTGATATGCTCATTGTAGCTGTAGCTTCTAAATTTTCGTAATGACCACTGATCACACACATATGCGTATCACATTGTTTCATTTTATTGCTGAAACGAATGTATGGACGTAAAATGAATGGCTGCCATACTTGTGTTGTGTGTTATGTTTTCAGTGCTTGAACTTTCTGATATTGAAGTGTTCCTGATTTAAGATTCATTACTAATTAAACTACTTAATCGAAATTATTAGGTTATCACTACCAAATATTCTTTGTTCGCTAATATTTAAAGTGAGAAAACTAATAAACAGAGACGGTTTTTTGATACGCGTTCAAACTCAATTCAAATTGTATTAAAAATGTTGTCATTAATTTCAATGCACCTTTAACCAACTCATCTTTTTATGTTTGTCATATTCCCGTCAGTAATGAACACATCAAAGCAAGTATATATAAACTAGGGCTAATGATTTAACGGCTGCATCATTTCATATTTTCATTAAAATTGGTGTAAACCGTATAAATTGCTTTTTTTCTTTTGATTAAACACCATAATGTATGCATTATTATAAAATAGTCTGTGTAGATATGTACATATCATCACAAGATAAAAGACAAACTTCTGTTCTCGGAGGTGAAAGTCGTGTTATTCTGCTCCAGATTGGAAAATCAATAATAAACCAACAACAACAGAAAATTTTAATAGTCCACTCTCACCAAACGACGTACATGCGTTGTTTGTGACGCTTTATGATGTCGAGACTGAAGTATTAATGATGGACACAGAATGCGGGGCGCGAGTGGAATGTACAACGAGAGAAAAAATAAAAGTAATGCATGAGAAAGTGTATGCGAGTGTATATATGCGTGCATGAGGTGAAAGTTAATATTAAGCGGTACTTGGGAAGCTCCAAGGAGCTGGAAAAGCAAAACAAAAGGCATGTCCAGGTGGGACAAAGTTATTCAAACTTCCAGAAACACAGTCTCTCGTCATTACGTGTGTTTGTTCCTGTATATAATGGACTTGTATTCAGCATTTGAGACTAGACTGCTACTTGGAAGTGGATCACATAGGGGATTCAACAACATCATTTTAGAGGTTCTTTGTGAGCTCCACTTTGCACAATATGTCATTGAACAATTAATTTTACACGATTTGAAGCTGCTCGAAATTAGCTGTATTCCTCATCTCATTAAAGCCAACGAATTTGTAGTTTTTTAATATATAATATTCTCTCAAATCCAGTAACAAAAAAAGTATCATTTTTTTCAATTGATTTTCATGATGAGTGACACTAAAGAGCAAAAAGTTAGCAGCGATCGCGTTGCCGTTTGGGAAGTGCCACTCAATTCTGGCCTCTATACGGTCGAGTTTGAGCATGGAACAACTACAGGAAAGCGAGTTGTGCGAGTAAATGGAAAGGTTGGTTGTTTTTCCAGGATTTATTTAATCATTTTCTTCGATTTTTAAGTAAATTACTATTTTACTTTGGCAAATTGTCCTAAAATGTTTCCTTCCTAATTTTGAAGGATGTATTACGAAAGGATTGGATGTTCAAATTGGTTGGATTTGAAGAATTTCCCATTGACAAAAGCATAGGTCGAGTAAAAATTGACCCAGTTGGGATATTTGCGTACCGTTACTGCTTGGAAGTGGATGGAAAATCATTTAGACAATTTATAGAGAGACAATCTAAAATCCTGAAAAGTTGGACAACGAGAACTGTTGATGGGACAGATCTTCGAGTTGTGTTGGAGAAAGATACATTGGACATCTATGTAAACGGGGAGAAAGTTGATACGGAGGTAACAACTATTCCATTACATACACAAATATTGCGTAGCATTTTCAAAGAAAAATATTTAGATGTACCCAATTACTATTTTCCATTAAATAGAGTGAATTCGTGGATGGAGGAACAAAGACCCATTTCGAGGCTCTAAATTACCCTGCCACGCTTCATGCTCTTTGCACAGGCATCAAGAAGCAGCCCATCATTTACTCCTTGACTTTCAGCGGAGAACAGATTCCTGAGGTGAATGAATGAGGAGGATGTGACAAACGAAAATTTGAAACGGAGTTTAAAGGAAAGATATGCCTATTACATACATCCTTGTGCAGTGTATAAATAATTGTTCAAGTGTAGCATTTATAGAAGAGAAAAAAAATTATTTTGGCCTTTCGGAGCAGATTGTCGTTTACTTTTACACTTTAATACGTGATGTTATATTGTTTCAAAATTCTCAAGCTGTGTGTTTACATCTATGCAGTTAAATAATATGCTACTTTTAGTGCACTTAAACATTATACATGTTTGCGTGCTAAGTAAGATTTAAAGTATGAATGTCCAAGCAAGCGCAACAATACACAACAATCATCACGATGTCAAGAAACCCACTTCTCGGTGATTGCTCGCTCATTCTATTCATGTTGTGCCACAAGATGCATGCGTACATCGTCCCCATTTTATAAAATACGGTTACCTGCCGTTTATAACATAAAAGTGTTGTTTGCTGCTGCCCAAAGTTTTTGCTGAATCAAAATTCTCTTTACGGTTAATGCACAAATGTAGTAGGTATGTTTTAGTGAATAGTGAGAGCTCAACCTTCATGTACTTTCATTTGACATTAGACACATCCCGGATACTTTTATAACCTTCACTTCAATATTTGCTCTATATAGTAAAAATTAAAAGAAAAGGAAACAAATAATTCATACGTGTAAATTATGTTATTGTAAATAAAGACAATTTATTTTGTGAAAAAAAATGGATTCCATCAACCTTGATAAGTAAAAGAAAATCATTATTTGCGATTTACCTATTTTGGCAACTAGGTATGCACGCTTTATTATCATTCAGCCAACCTGGACTAAGCAAAAGATAACTTGATCGGTATTGACAGAGTGATAAGTGATAAAGATAAGCGCTAATCACGTCATTATGCATTCAGTGTCACACGGAATACTGGAACTATAATTTGCCATTTCTCAAATGGTCTGCATATATATCAACAAGTACTAATTTGTTAAGTGTGCGAAAGGGTTGACGTAAAGAAATATTACATGTACTAGACAGTGTGTGCCCTAACAATTATTCTAAAATGAAATATAAATGATTACAAACTAAATTGTAGTGTTTAAGCAAATCATTATTAAGTTTTGTACGACGCAGGTGCTGGAAGATGATAATGACTAATATTTTGCTTCATACACTGATCACTTACTAATCTAATCCAAGCAAAACAATGAAGATCTCAACAGTACTAACTTTCACAATCTTCTTCTTAATAACATTGGTAAAAGTGACTTATTGTCAAGAAAGAAGATGTGAAGAACCACTTCCCTTGGGTTGTCCGAAAATTGTTTGTAATTTAATAAATAGTCGAAAATCAGACTTCTGTAAAGACATTCATTGCGAAGGAATTGAGCGTCAGGACTGTCCAATCGGCACAGTATTCGAAAATGGTCTAACAATGTGTGGTTGCTGTTCAGGATGTGCCAAATATCAAGGTAATCCTTGAGGATTAATCATCAATATCTGCATAGCTCGCATATTAATCATTACATATTACATGGTACACTAACGTTATGCTACCAAAAATGTTTAGATGTTGGTGATCCATGTGAGGTGTCACCACCACCACCTTCACTGGATGTAAATTGCACTGAAGAATTTTGTCCCATTCTGAAAAATCAATGCAAACCTGGTTTGGTGTGTAACTATTTGGGAGAGAATTCTAAAGTATGCGCCCTGGAATCCGACAATGACGATACGACCATACCCACCTGTGAATACAAAAGAAACCAAGGATTAACAGGACAGCTTCATTGGACCCCCACTTGTGACTTGGACGGGACTTATGCACCCAAACAGTGCAAAGGGGGACGCCGTGACCAGGAGGCTCAATGCTTCTGCGTCGCTCCCGATGGAAAAAGAATATTTGGGAGAGAATGGTTGAGCAAATCTGAAAATCAAACGTGTGGTTAGTAAATCATTTGGAAACATTGAAGTTGACACCCTGAAAGCGGTTATTGATTGTCGCAACTTTTAAATGTATTTTTGGTTTCAATATCACTAGCATGCAGTCGGCAAGTATATACGTTGCGTGAAAATGGAAATATTGCCACGATTCATTGTTCCTCTGATGGGAACTATGAGCCCTTGCAATGCGACATGGACTCTGGGCTTTGTTACTGTGTGGACCCTGTTACTGGTAAACTTAGTGGAGCAGTTCTTCCTGAGCATCAGTGGCAACTTCTTCCCTGCTATTCCTTAAATCTAACTGATTTTGACCCTACGGGTCAATACCTCAGGATTTGTGAAAGTCAATGGGGCGCTGGCATGAGAATAAGAAAGGAAGCTCTTTTACATGGATTGGATGTGTACGCTGTCTCAGATTTTGAATGTGATTATGATGGAAGTTTTGGTCATATTCGTCGTGATAAATCTGTGTAAGATTTCTTTCCAATATTGACAATCATTTTAGCGTTATACATTAATTTCTTGACCGCTACAATCTACACATCTGTATTCTTTATGTTATGTTATATGATGTTGCATGCAGATCGTATTGTGTTCCGAAGAATGGCAACCTTCAGGAAAGTGGGGGTCATTTTCAAGAAATGGGCAAATCGTACATGGATTGTCGTAAGATTTCAAATTCAAATCACCTTATTTAGACATATTTCCTCGTTCTTCATTGGAGGTGCACCTAGCACTAACAAGTGGCAAGTAATTGAGCTTATCTGTGACTTCTATTCATAGAATGTTTCAGGGATTCACTCGTCTATCAGGCAGAAGGCAGGCCCTTTTTGAAAAATTGTGACCTTCCAACGGGAAACTATAACGTTATTTCAATGTCTGACCCAGTAACGGAGGAATATCGTTGTGTTGATAAAGACGGCTCCTTTTATGGAAACCCAGCCCCGAAGCGCCTCAGATGTTGCTTATTAGGAGATTGTCGTAATGAGCACCTGCTCATTCAACAAGAATGCTCTCAGGCTTACCAAATTGGCAGTTTGAAAAAATGCTTGGCGATAAACGACCCGTCTCTATAAATTGCAGTGGTACTCGAAATAAGAAACGAACGCAGGATTATGACTATGCCATCATTCAGTACTATTTTAACCATGAAACGTTATTAGACATACAAATATTCAAGAATATCTTGGGAGAAACAGATTTATACGGTGAAATATTTTTTAAACCCGATTGACACAGCGACCCTTTGTACATAAAGCCAACGAAATAAAATAAAAAATATAATATAAAACTTTCAATTTGAATTTTATAATGATTTTGATAGATAATATCAAAAATTATGGCATATTTTCTAAATTAGTCATCATTTATTTTCCAATTTTGTTTACGCACACACCATTAGTATATCATCATACGTGACGAGGTTCATGACAATACACAAGATAATCTGGATGCGATAAGACGAAGATAAAACCACCGAGCTTACGTTTGAGCACCTTGGTATTATATCCTGCTTACGTACATATGTATTCGTCGGATTCACAATACGTAAATGGTTTGTCATCTAATCATATGCCAGCAAATATTAATGTCAACCAAAAAGTGAAATTCAATTACAATTTATTACAACTAGGTACATATTTACATAGATTAAAAGCATTTTGTACATACATACCTAGATAGGTTTTCATCTTCCATAATGTTCGTGATCAACTATTCTGCCTAATTACTTGAGTGATTTAAACAATTTATTGCAAGGATTGATTGCAAAAATATGCTTTGAAGAAAGCAGAAATAAAATGACGCATACATCAAAACTAAACGGACTCACCTCCCTGATTTTCTTGGGACTTTATTTATTTTTATTATTTCCAAATGTTGAAAGTAGCATTGAGAAAGCAAAGTGTCCGCAGTTTCTTCAAATGATTACGGAAGGACGATGTGCTAGAGTAAACTGTGATCATCATATCTCTAAAGATAGATGCCCTTCAAAGTACATCTACGTCGACAATTTTGCCCTGTGTGGATGCTGTCCATCCTGTGTCCGATATCTCCGCCCAGACGGTTATACATAATAATTTGCACGATATATAATATCAATCAAATCAAACAGTACACTTTTAAATATAACGTGGATACTGCTTGAATATTTGTAAAAAGATGTTTATATCTGCTAATGCGTAAGTACCTTTGGAAATTCAGATGAGGATGATCGGTGCGTGCAGCCAAACTCTCCAGGCGTGATGTGGTACCCAGACCCCAATTGCGATGATGAAGAAGGATTTTGTCCAGTGCGAGTAAACACATGCCTTGAGGGCCTGGTATGCAATGCTGAAGGAAGATGTGAGCTACCGGACCCGACCAAGGTCCATAATCCAGAAACAGAGGAGTGCAATTACCGAAAATCTTTAAGGCAGCTTGGTCTAGTTCATTGGGATCCAGATTGTGAAGCGGACGGCTCATTTGCACCAAAGCAATGTAAGGGAACTCAATATGATGGGGAATGCTTTTGTGTGGACAGAGCAGGCAATCGAATATTTGGGCGTCAATGGAGGATGGATGCCGAGAATCAAACTTGTGGTAAAAAATTCTTCATATTTACTCCTTCAATATTTATTTTGTGTCTTTAATTAATCATTTAATGCAATTTAATGTAATGTTCATATGAATGCAGCATGTAGCAGAAGAGCACATTATCTTCGAGCACAAGGTCTCACAGCCACGTTCCATTGCACCTCAGACGGAAACTATGAGCCCTTACAATGCGACACTGACTCGGGTTTATGTTACTGTGTGGATCCCATAACTGGGGAGCTGGATGGAGCAGTGCTGCCCGAATTACAATGGAAATCTCTGCCCTGTTTCTCACTCAACACAACTAATAATCATACTGATGGAAAGTATTTGCGAAAATGTGAGAGTGAATTTGCAGGATTATGGCAGCTAGTCCTCACAGGAAGAGAACATGGTTTGGAGTACCAAACGAAAATTCTACGCTGCGATTTCGACGGGAGCTTTGCACCAGAACAAATTGTTCATACATCGTATGTCCGTAATTCTAATACCTTCTGTTTCCGTATTTCTAACTGAAATGAAGTATTTTCAAGTATTTTTTTTTGTATTTACAGATCAGAATGCGTGTTCAAGAACGGCACAAAAATAAGAGCATATTCACTGCCACGAGGGGAAGATGGTGCCGTGACCTGTAGTATGTTCCATCAGTTTAACATAATACAAATTGTTTTACTAGAAGAATGAAAGTTCTGTTTATCATTGAATTTTAATTTGATGAACTATTCTATAGATTGTGCAAGAGACAAGGACGAGTATTTGCCCTCTCAGGAACGATCCTTTACCTTTGACTGTGAGCAAAGAACTGGAAACTATGAACCGGTTTATGATTTTGGATCATACGTTTCTTGCGTGGATAAAGACGGGTTTTTATATGGAGATATAGCGCCTTCTCGGTTCCATTGTTGTTTAATGGACGACGGTTGCTCGCCTGAACTGTCCAAAGACTGTTACAAACCTGATTCTGATAAAGGATACAAACCTTGTACATATTGGCGATATCGATACTAAATAGTCAGTAACCTTAATAATTCAAACAAATTCTAAATCATAACGAAATATTGATTTTTTATCGGTAGGCGGTTGTTATTTTGATACTTATGATGCTTTTGTGTGTCGATGGTTTTTGATGACAATAAATTACTAAGAATGGCATTGCCATGTTCAAGAAACCCAATTCGTGTATAAAGTAGAGAAAACAATTATATAGTGTGCTTTACTTATATAAAGTGTTTTTATTTCTCTTCGTATTTATATTCGTATATTTCAGTACATTTTAATCTTTATGATTTGTGATTATATATTATTATCGGATTATGGAGTTAAAAAGGCGATATCTGCTAATAACAAAACGAATCTTATTCTAAAATATTACGTTGATTAATCGGAAATTAGTTCATCCATTCTACGACGAACTGCTAGCTCAACAACCTCCAAGCTTTGCCAGTCCAACTCAGGAATCAAGCATAAAACGGCTGAAAGAAGATTTGAAGCCTGGGCAAAAAATAGCAATGATCATTAAAATATATTATTAACTCGGTTCAATTTATTTGTCATACACGCTACGGAACAAAAATCATACTTTTGTACGAGGCTTGTTGCGGAGAGGCTGTGAGACACTCACACGTTGCTGAGACTGCGAGTGTACCATATTTGGCATGGCGTTTCTGTGATTCTGTATATGCTGCGGTGAAGGTTCATCATAGCATATTTCCGCATAATCTGTGCTGGAACGCCTCTGTTGATTGTAGCCACTGGAACCGCTTCCATTGGTGATTTCACGTTCGTTGCTTCCACGATGCTGGTAATAATCAGGGGAATGAGCGACGCGACGTGTCTGAAATAACAAACAACAACAAGATTTGGTTGTAAAGTTCATTGCACATTCGTTCGTAGTTTGAAAACTGTATTGAGAGAAAGTTCCAAGAATGGTTGTGTTGTCAGCACTTTCACTAAAATTAAAATATTAGCACGTCATTGGCTAGTTATATATCCCTTACCGTAGGAGGCACTTCCCCATTATTATTAGTGGGTGACGGATCGCGTTCATCAAAGGGTGATGAACCGCCAGCAGAGCTGGCCCCCTGACCCGCAGTTCTGCTAGGTGGGGATTGTGTTTGCGGATGGAACTGGTTACCGTTTGAGTTATTAGATACTGTTACTGGCGCATTGTTAGTGTTATTGGTTAATTGAGGTGCTGGCGTAATCTCAGGGGTTCTCGATCTTGATCTGTCATCGCCCTGTTGACAATGTTTCAGTTATATTTTCCATTTTCATTCCCAACAAGTAAAAATAGTCAAGAAAAGACAATAATATGTTACTAGAGAATGTAATGTATTATGACTCCCTTAAATAATTAAAAAGATATAAAAACTACAAAGATATGCAAACCAAGCTGCTGAGTTAGTTGGCAAAGCTGAGTTAATGTGTAGAGTACAGAATTAACTAGTTTGTGCCTTTGTAAATTGCATAAAAAATTACTTTCATTCATTAGAAAGGTACATACATTTTGATTTTGGTAATAATAGTCCGCTGGAGGGGAATGTGAGACACTGCTGTTGGTATTTCGGAATGCTAGGTGAGCGTCGTCTTCATAATCATACTGCGTGGAATTTCTCCGTCCAGGATTGGGTGGAGCTGGAGGACTTTCTTCCCGATAGAAGGCAGGCTCTGGAGATGATCGTTCCTAAAATAGAGATTACACTTAAAGTCCAATACTTGTTATTGTCAAATGCATCATACAAAATTTATTATGTCGCTTACTGTCGGGTGCTCGAGAATAAGACCGAGTTTGAAAGCTTGGTCCACCTCGTCCTGAGCGACCGGCGTATTATCCAAAACTTCCAAGTTTGGCAGACACCGAAGGACAGTGTGGCGATATCTACATAATATGTAGGACATTAATCATTCCGTGTATTTAGTCTGTATAATATGTAGGCAATGTTCGTTTTCATACACATCGATTTAGAATTTGTACTTACGCTGATCCAGCCGTGTCGACACAAGGATTTTCCGCCAGTAAGAGTCGTTTCAAGCGTGGCAAATCCTGGAGATAACACAGTTCTGACAGGTCACGAATTTCATTGCGACGGACGTACAATTCAACAAGGTTCCGGCAATGCTGAAAGTCTGCCAAGGACTTGATCTTGTTCAAGCTGCAAAATAAGAAATATGACATCCATTATTTTCCTTGTCAATCGTTATATATTTTATCAATTTACTTTTTTCATGGTACTAGACAGCTAGTTATTGGTAGCCGAACTAACGACAATTATGGAATTCAGCAAGACATACAGTTTTCAGTAAGAAAATACGTTTTCTATAAAATGTGGGGACATTCATTTTTTATTCCGCGCAGTGCATGAATTGCGAAGTCGATTACAATGTACGTATTTCGAAAGTATGCAGTTGCATGCTATAATTGCCTCTTGCTACCCTAAGTAGTAATTATAATTTAAAATCTGACAGAAACTGTGGTAGATTTACCATGAAATAATGATCACTGAAACAATTAGTGCGTAAGAAAAAACTACCATTTATTGCTAGTCTTTATCTATTTCATCATCAAGGTTGCGGTTTCTGAATTTATTATTCCTATGCACATTTTCAGTCTCAGTTGTGCGATAGTGAAAGGTGATGCAAATGATAAGTACTAATTTAGGTGTTTGCAGGCAAAAAAATTATCAATCTGGTCTGATCACTAAATAAAACAACACGTTCATTTGTATACACGTTATTTTTATAGCCATATTTCAAGATGCATCCTGAAGTGGAGGATGAAAAAAAGTTTTTATTTGTGTTAAAAAATATTCCCTTCAGGTGGCAGAATACAATTATTTTATTCTTTCTGAACTGCAATTATAATCTGCATTTGCGAAGCAAATGATTTTTAATTTAGTCGTATTCGTGTTCATGTAATATTATTATTGTCATTAGAAACCTAGGAAGCGAGATTTTGAAATCTGAATTTGCATGAAAAGCCACCGATATTTTTCGAAATGACCCGACCTTCCACCTTTATCATGGTTACGGTAACAAAGCTGGGGGGCTATTTCGAAAAATATCGGTGGCCTTTCATGCAATCCCAATTTCGCTTCGTACCTTTCACATGACAATAATGTCAGGATAATTATCGTTCAACATCTGCTAAATTCGAAGCATAGAGGTAATATAAAATGTAAGTTCACTTCTCAAAGTGGAAATTCCGAGGTAGGTTAATTACTCTAAATTGGAACGCCTACTAATGAAATCACCTTTTGAAACTTAACGATAAAACAAAACAATAACTATGTTTAGGACTTGCGCACAAAGCACAATTTTTTGGATCTTTGGGCAATATGTTACAAGAATGTTATAGTGGTGATTGGTGATGCATCACTGTATCATCTTGAGAACAAAGGTCTTATTCATCATTGACAGAAATCAAAAGCTGCAACATAAAGTTTCCGTATTGAAATCATCAGAAACCCCAAACCCAACCAAAAGTTTGGCTTTTTAATTCCTGGGAAGTGATTTTACTTGTTCTACATTGCTACTTCCTGGTCTGTCTAAAGGCATCTTAGATTGAGTATATATTACATATTTAGTTTCTTCTGGATTCTATTCAATAATGTCATGAAATACATATTACTGCAACACCAAAGCCAAGAGCCAAACCGTATAATTGGACCATTACGGTTCAATGCGTTGGCTGCAAATCTTCTCAGACCACCACAATTGCGTTGAAATTTTTACGCGTTTCCATCCGGCTTCCCAATTTATGCATGTCTTAGCTTCAGCTAACAAAATCTAAGTTCATTCGTCATTAAACAATTTTTGATAAGCATGTAGGATGCCATTCAAAATACCAACAATACAATAAATTGGGATGAGACTTGCCTTGCCACATACGCAATGGTTGGCTGCTACTTGGCCTCTCATCAAATTCTTTATCTCTTATATTTTTTCATAACTAGACCTACAAGTTGTGATATTTTTATTATGCCACAGTAGTCGAGATGTTATTTATTGATACGATGCATATAACGATGATAACATTAATCTTTCGTCTACCACCACCCACAATATAAGTCGTTTTTATGTACCTGCATTTGCTCAAGCGATTCATATTCATTTTGTGTGTATACGCATTTTATGCAAATTATTTCCCATTAAAAAAGTGCGTGAACATTAATGCTGATTTCTTGAAACCGAATTTCCATACGCATTAATGCTTTTTCGCGTACTAAATTATAGTTCCACGTGTTATTACAGTTTTATGAATCGGATGAATGAATTTGCAGGTTGCATTATTTTTAAAGACTTTCAGTATTTTCACTAGTTATACAACTGCGAAGATGTGGTTTACAGATTTAAACCGTGTTTACAGCAGTTTTTACGAATTTAAACAAAACTAAGTTTCATAGTATTTCAGTTAAACCTGTCATTGTGGTCCTCATTAGATGGACCATTTCCTACTCGAAACGTAAAATCATACACACAGTAAAGTGACGGAAGCATCCATTAACAAGCTAAACTAGAAGCCAGTGTATTGATGAACGAAAGTGATTGAAATAACAAAAATATTATTATGTCTGGCTGATTTTACCGTCAACGTCAGTCAGAAGTCACAAACAAACCAGCAACTATCATTATTATACCACCTATTTCAATCCCTTTATAACGACTAGCTTGGCTACTTTTATCTATTGTTGTGGTTAAAAATTGCACATTGCGCACATGCAAACATAAACACACCACAAAGGAACAGAGATTGCGGTTGATGACAATAATCATTCCTGCTTGCGCTGCTGAATTTCATGGTTCTTATTACTTGTATCATCATCATCTTAATCTACATGTTAACGACGACAAGTTGAACCAACCGACCGACCACCACCAACATTGTACTTTCTTCTACACTGTATGCCCCTTTTGGTACAAGTTTGTTGAATTCTGACAGATTGCATGCGTAATGCTGCTATTTCCCTCAGATAGAAATAGGAAAAGGAAGACAAAATGTAGTTATTATGTCAGTCACCGCGTCACCATAAGTATAATAATATTATGGTGAGCTATGGCTTTTAGAGAATCATTTTAGCGCATAGTATGTACGTATGTGTTATTACGAAAGTCTGTAAAAATGGACGTTGACAATGATAATGGTTACAGTTACTTACATGAAGAAGAAAGCGTGAAGTTGGTGCGTGCAAGCAAATAAGATTAACTTTTTGTTCATTCACTACACAGCAGTGCAATCTCTAGACACGATCACTTTTGGTGGAATGGAAAGGAATTTTTTTTGCTCACAGATGTATACGAAATCATTTCGGCTAGAGATCGTTAATTTTCAACTTCGATGCACTGTAATGTTGAATGCATATAGAGTGAACATCTTCCAAATATATAATACATATATAATCATTATAATGTATCTTTATTGTCTAGTTCCCAAAAATAGAACACTGCGACATTTCAGAAGACGTGTTTTAGAAAATGAGAATTTAGCTATATCGAGCATCTTAACAACCCTTTTACTGCGACATTTTACAGTCTAAAGGATTTCACTGTTTATTTACTGGTGAGCATGTTCATTGTTTGTTGGTACTTTTGATACTATTAACCCATGCAATGAGCTTGCAGCAAAGCAATCACTTACCGGAATGCTACAGACATTTGAACATTTTTTTTCTACTGAGTCTGAAATGTGTTTTAGGCTTATTTGGATCACTAGCGCAGAAAGTAACGAAACATGTGTACTTCAAACACAACATAGTTAACATCATCACAGGGCAAAAGAAAACCTAATTGTTGGATGAAATAGGCTCGACTGAGGCTGTTTTAATATATTGCCAACAACGGCCCACATGTCGCAATTCCATTACCACCATAACGTATATTACATTGCCAAAAACAGTATGAAGATGCTTTTTTCTGTTCCATTTTTCAAAGCCCAGTAGAAAATGTATTATGTCCATATAACTAAATGGAATACAGCTCAGGGCGTGCCGGATCTAACTTTTCCAGCCATAAATTAGACACCAAATGCTTTCATTGGGAAATGTTATATAAATATTAAACAGGGTATGGTACAATACATTATTAACATTATTCATCCAGAATACAGTGTGATTGTTATATGATCACATTTCTCATTTAACCATGAACGTAGGCCCAATAAAACTTCTAGGAAATTATAAACATACACAATTCGGGAATAATGGACTGAGTGAGCAAACCGAACAACTGAAAACTGGACTGATGAGAGAATCATTTATGTTAGCACGTTCCAAACTCCAAATACATGAAAGAACTACAAGAAAGAAAGAAAGAACTAGGTTTCATTCTCAGGCAAAATCATCCAGCCAAACACGTATACCCATGACGTGCCTACGTACATCTTAGATATGTGAAATTAGTTATAGAAGAACACAATCATAACTAAGCATTCGTCATAGTTTTGGTATAATAAAATTAGGAGAATCTTAATTTAATAATTTTACATTTAGTTCCGAAATCGAAGTCATAAAAATTTCGGTCATGCAATGCTCAATTCTCGGAGAAACATGAAAATCTCCAAAAAGTCGCACACGTAGTAAATACTGAATATTTATCCTCCTATTTCACCTTTACAATCTCATAATAAGTTACTTGAAAGGCATGTATTCAGCCCCAAACATCAACGAACTTGGAGAAGATACATACTGAAAAGTGAATGACTTGAGAATTGAAAGAACACGATTTCATGACTTTCAGCTCACATTTTACCCTTATTTTAACCGTATTCAACAGTTAAATTATGAAATACAAAATACACACTCATATATCATCTATCCCCCTCAGTACCACACATCTCATCCTTAAGCAAACTTGCAACCCACATGGCATGTTGATGACGGTGCTGATTATGATTACTATCAACTGCTCCTACTTTTCTAGTGCAATGGCAATAGCTTTGTTAGCAAAGTAAGTACCAAATAATAGATGTTGCCGTTGCCATTGACTTACTAGGAGCAATGCAAACCATGCTTCTTATTATTATGTTCACATTTTTATTTCCAAGCAAAACCGTAAAGCTTTGTTCAGTATGCTGTGCTTATGAAAAAAAAGTCTAAAAGAACGACTCCTTCGTGGTATGAGAAAAAGCGTCCAAGGCAGGCATTATACAGCGCATCATTCAATTCCATCATCTTTGTCCATGTTGCAAATCCGTATATGGAAATCACCTTGAAACGTGTTACGTTATCATTTATAACTGCCACGTTTTCCTAAGCACTTTCAACAAAACATCCCTGAAATCTGAAAATGCTAATAGCTTATACCTCACTTGTTCACTTCTTTGTTGGCATTTATTTATTTAACTTGACTGGTGTGGTATGATGTCTCCCTAGTCGTTATTATGTACAACGCAATATATTCAGCATAACAATATACGAGAATAACAGGCAGTGTCTCGATCATGATATTGAACTTTAAAAGATCAAGATATATACATACTATGAATATCGCATTAATATGCTACCATCCGAAAAGGGAAAACATAAAATGATGAAGGCGGATTACCGGCCGACGGTCCAAAAAATTTCCATACCTGCAAGGAGATTTCGTGCACAATTATATACCTACTATATAGCCATTAAGACACATCAAGGCACACAAAAATATCGAATTTGAAGCTTCAAATGGACACTTGCGGGAAGACAGGCAGAGCTTGTCATTGGTCTTGTAGTAAATTCTTGCCTACAGAACAGCGATGATGATGACATGATCGCAATGAAATGAATCTTTCGTTTTATGTCAATGTTTCATTTTAAGTGTACAGCAAGTACCCGCTCTTTAACTTTACCGAATAAGTTTTAAATTGTCTCATATCATACTGCAAGTTATATCTAGTGTTCTTTTAAGTTCATGGGCCAACTACTTACAATCACAGAAACATGACGCGTATTTTACGTGAATATTTATATGGAAAATTTTACTCGTTTTCATTGAATTGTAGGTTGACTAAAGTTGGAGGAGTTGGGATGGGCCTATCCTGGCTTCATTGCACAGGTGGTGGTATAGTTCATATATCTCGTTCAAAACGACCAACATGGAATATAATTATACAAATCATATAATTACAAATATGCGCATTGTGTGAAGATGGGTTATCAGTCAGTATGACTTCATTTTTGCTGTTGTAACCACCACTAAACAGAACTTTTGAATTTGCCAAACTTGGTATTTTATCGATCAAGGCTAGATGATGATAGCTAAAAGCAAAAAAAACAGAAAACAAACGATTGGCTGAGTCATTTTTGTTTCTATTTTCTATTTTACTATCGGCACAGCACTAGTATATTTGATTAGCAAGTAATGCAATTCAATGGAAAAAGGAATTTCCAAAACAATCAATTTCAACACAGGTATCTGCACTTACCTTATGTCAGTATCAGCCAACAGTAAAAACTGTACTTTTTGATGCATTTATGTTATTTTGGGTACGATGCATGATGGTCTGTTCAACCTAACTATCAACGATAAATTAGAATTCCAAAGATTTATGTAATTCTTCAATATTATTGTACCTGTGTACTCGTACAATAGTTTGAAGCAACTTTAACGAATAAAATTCTCAACTTAAAACAGTAGTGACAATAATTTGTAATTAATGCGACTGCTGCGATGCGAAACGCGAGAGCTTGAGAACTGAGCTAAAAATTAATTATTTTGTCAGTATCTCCATTGAGAGCTTGCCTACTTATGTAACATTGTATTACATACGCAACGATTTAAGACATCGCACTTGAAGTAAATAGGATCCTCGTCTTATTTTCTAAATCATATTAAAACGTATACTTATTATAAAGATTTAATTGCTAATGAGCCTTAGCTGCTTCGGAAGAACGCGTGCAGTTATTTCATGCTTTCACAATCACAAACAGCAGTACTGAAACTTTTAAAACGTCGAGCAAAAAAGTTAGTCACGTTGCGCAACCTGTCTCTAATAAGAGTAATTTTTGTAACTCATAAATTTTAAATTTTTTGTTTTGGCGAAAAAAATCATTATTAGCTTGTGTCTTCAAATTTTATGGATTAGAGATAGAAAGCTATCTTTTTGCATTTTTGCTTTTACGATTAAGATATAACAGCGATTAGAAACGAAGTGTTGCAAAACGCGATCGCAACAAAATAATAAATAATAACAATAAATAAAGGTAAAAAATCAAATTAAAGCATTTAGCGAAGATTATATCACTAAAGAAAATCACTAAACACATTATTTTCCCAAAAAAGTGGCTCTCACAATTGATCAGTGCAGTAGTACATTTCACACGCCATCATCATCAGCATAATTCCTTAATGAACTTATTTTTAATCGTACACTGTAATTTGTGATTTGGTTTTTTGCAAAACAATATCATTTATAACGAACGAATGCTTTAGTACAAGAAAAATGGCATTGGGACTAAATGTAATAATGCATGTAAAAATGCACATTTAATGCATCTCCTTTAACATTATTCGAATGAATGATATCAAAAATGAAATATTGCTTTTAAGAATAACGAATTAATATCATCATTACCATTACCCATTATAACAATCGTCTTATATTTAAGGACTATAAAAACTATATTTAGTGACATCATAACTGTTGAAATGTTGACTATTATTCAACATTTTATGGAGTCTTTATGCATGTGAATGAGGTACATCCTCTTTCTTATTTTAGCAAAAAGTGTTGGGATAAAATATTGGTCTATTGCATTGGCCTATATGGTCTAATAATCGTAGTGTGTCTAGTAGTGAATAAGCCAAAAAAGATCTATCAGGGTTTCATAAGCCATTTATAAAAACACAAATGATGAGACTATGATGATGTATGTCTATACGACATCGCATCGCACTTAACAAAATCCAAAATATTATGCATAATTTAGGCTATATGTTGGGTGGACTAGGGTAAATAAATTTCCGTCACATCATGATTTCGTCGGTCATGAAAAAATAATTGCCTCCTCTCCTGCTTCATCCATGTACAAATATGCAAAGTTGATCCATACATCACTCGTTTTCACCTGACTTTGTTCCTTCAACAAAAATAGTGTTTAAGGTCAGTACTCACTCACTATTGAAGTCAGTGCGGAAAGGATCACATTTTAGCAAATGACAACAATCTAAGCTATTGCATATTTGCAAATCTATTTGCGATACTGACAAATATTAAGTATTATCTATGTGTAAATGTATGTATGGTTTCCTCTATAAAGTGCCGAACCAGACCAAGTGCATTTTGAACGTTTATTGACAAAGGTGGGTATAGAAAGAACAGGATTTGCAGATTGTAAAATATGAAAGAAATTTTTGAACTTATCCTTTTGATCATACATATTTTTCATGACAATTGCTGGTTTGTCATTAGAATTTTTTTTACTATTCGTTGATCCGTTTCTGGGATTTTATTGCTTGCGTGTGCGGTATTATAAGGCGCTGACTGATTTAAGTGCGTTGGATTGATACCCTTACCACAGATGATTTAAAAACTGCTCAGATGCGTCGCAATTTTTAACAAACTGACAGATTTGAAAATGTGTGGGAGTCGCCATCTGATCAGATAAGAGATCAGTTTAAAATCTTTCTATAAAAATATTCCCCCGACAAATTAATCTAAATTTGAGTAACCATAATTCATGTAGAAATGGAAAACTAATCAAACTCAAGACAGCAAAAATGGCTTACCTCGTAAAAGTCGCCCACACGCAATAAAGGTTTTTATGATAATAATCTATGCCTGCCAGCAGCCTAGAGTTCCATTTTGTATGCTTATTACCTCCACAGTTTGTACTTTATCGGTATACCCAATGCATTCGTCAAAAGTGGAGATTTTTTACTAACTTTTGAAAACTGTATTTCCTGATGTTAATAATCGCATCTCTGACGAAAAGCTAGACCAGTGTATGTGGCAATTACAATTTTTCTTGAATTCATGAACTTCTATATTTCATCAAGTTTAACTATCGGGGTATGTACATGAATGTTGCTACTTTAAATTGGCTGGTTTGGGTGTAATGTTGCAGATATCATACATGTACCATAAAAATACTAAGAATTGTCTCAATTGCAATTGTTCTACTAGGACGAGGTCTGTGCCTGTGACTGATTACTATTTAATGGCAATTGTAATTGTATTTAAATCTATGTCAAAAAATCAATGTGCATCGGAGTGTGTGAAAAAATGTAAATTTTGAAAACAGTCATACCTACACCTAGTTTATAAAATTATAATATTTACTTCGTCCATTTTTTAGTTTGTTAGTAAATACTTCAGTTTAGTTCTTTGCATTACATCATATATATTTTTTAAACAGCTTGTTTGTTAGTAAATCCAAACCAGTGATTATAAGGATGACGAAATTATTTTTTTACGCGCAATTTTTTAGAGTGTAGGCATTTGCAATGAAAAATGGTCACATCTAAATTCCAAATATAATTCAATGTTATCAGGACAAAAAGAGCGAGAAGACAGGGACGAAACGAAACTGTTTATCAGGCTTGTTCTGGTATGCATGTCATGCATTGTAATCGTGAATCAAGTAGGTAAAGTAGATATATTTTTTAGATTATTTTGGTTGGGCTGCGTCTCGAGAAGTTGTGGGTTGATGGTTGATGACGATGATGCATAATATGCGTAACGTGACACTTAATATGGAAATCGTTATTACATTACAACTGTCTACCATTTTCTAGGTCCCTAACCAATTACAATGAGATAGGGCTGTCACATTGTACGAACACAATTACAACACTTACTAATACTACATAATATTACTAATTTGAACCAGTAAGGACAGTGGACATTAAAAAATTATGATAATTGACATGTTTAGCTGATAATCGTCAATCGTTGCCCAGATTAACGCTTCGCACTCCTTGAACCATTCGTATTCGCTACACAAACAGTTTAAATGAAATCAATTCATATTTTAATTCGCTTTACTACTACGAATGATGACATTGGGTCATGGATGTTAGTAATCTAATCGTAATAATAAGACGGTCAGCGAATCCCATAAAACTAAAAGCTGTTGTGTAACATGCCTACTTGCTTTCAATCTATGTGGTAGACAACAGGCCATATAATTTGCTATTATTGTTAAATAATTTCCACATACATTTTGTACATGCTTCTCTGCTTTCTTTCCCGTAGTTTTCCTGTAAATCCATTCCTTTGAACATGTTTTGATGTAAAACGGATTTATCGAAAAGAAATAGGTACATACATACATATTATGTACATAATATTATGAATTTGTAGCTATCTAGAATCTAGCTGCCAGCTCAACTTTGGTTGAGCCTAATTACTCTTACTAATAGTAAGTTACTATGCAGTCATTGATCTAATTCTAAACAACTAATGAGTTAATGAGTATGAGATGAGATATTTATGGTTATTGTGAGACTCGCTATATTTGTGTTCATGCATTGCATTTTGACTATTGATCTGTCGGTCTTGGTGATGGCGAACTTCCAGATAGCACGTAAAATTAGCACATTTCAGAGATTGTATCGTTTACTCGATTGTAGGTATACCACGTGCTTGAACGAGAGATACTATATATAGTACGCACTGCATTTTGTATGCTAGTGTTTAGTTGTATAAAATGTTGGTAACAGTTTAAAACACGCGTAAATTATGTGTATGCAAATACAAATAGTATTAGTATTAAAACTCTAGGTTATAATTAGTTGGTTAGAACTTTGAGTTGAATCTTTGAGAGCATAAAACTGAACTGATAACTTTTGCGTAGTGCAGTATTTCCAAATGTAATGCATTTCCTCATTCCAGTTTAAATTGGCATTAATATATGAAATGATCTCAAGTTATTTCCTTGTTTACAACGACTTCACAAATGCTTAGCCAAACTTCTGACAAACCATTTCTTTTACACACCCGAGATATATTATGTGAGATGGATATGTTTTAAACTGCAGTATTAACACTTCGTCGTTAGTCATTCACCGCTCTACCACATCACCGAATTATATAAATATCAGTGATATCATTGATCACTTTACACCTTCGCGACCAACGGCAATAAAACATCGTCGTGTCAGACAGTTTTATGAAAATTAACAAGTTGTTCACTTACCTCAATGACAACACCTCCACATTGCTAAGACGTCGAACCAAACTGATGTCATCGAGGTCACTTCCCCTGGAATAAAAAGATTAAACATTTTAGTCTCCACCTTCCTCAGTAATTAAAATTTAAATATTTCTATTCTAGCAATACAAGCAAAGCAACATACCAGCAATTAAGTTTCTTAACAGCTGACAAATCCGAAGATTTCGTTCGAGCAATAATCATATCCTCCGTGAGTTTTGTCATTTTGACTGATTGAACTTGTTCCCGTTGTGCTTATAAATGTTCGAAAATCCCAGTTCTCAGCCAGTTTGCTGAGCTGATATGCGTTACTACGTGAGGTTCGGTAAGTTCACGATGGAGCGGAGCGGAAGGTGGAAACCTTCATTCAATATTATCTTCTTGGTTCACAATATTATTTCCTCCAGCCTCTCCAAGAAAGAATCTGAGACTCCTTTAATTTATGATGGACTATTGACTATGAAAAATCCATGTAAACCGGAGTTCTCCCGCTTGTCATAGGAATCGAATGATGTTTTCCATTGATCACACCAGTTATTTTTTCAGCAA
This sequence comes from Sinella curviseta, assembly GCA_004115045.4. Lineage (NCBI taxonomy): Eukaryota > Metazoa > Arthropoda > Collembola > Entomobryomorpha > Entomobryidae > Sinella > Sinella curviseta. The sequence goes on along the minus strand of CM023203.3, from coordinate 33,966,769 downwards.
ACACGTCTCTACAAAGTTGAAAGTCCAGTTTCAGTTGAACTTATCAGGTTCCAATTTCGAACGACGCTCTTTCCTCTTCAACAAAAAAGCACGAAAGTAAATAGTGCCTCGTTCGTCCGTTGTATTCACAAGTTTTTGTCCAGTGGCTACGAAATCCAATGTATCAACATCATCGATAAAACAAAACAATGACAAGCGTGACATATACCAGCACGCACAAAATGAGTCATTCATGTAGCCAAGCCAGCTCGCAGCGTTGGTTCAACAGCCACTCAGCCACCATGCACAAAGCTTTTTAGACTGCCTCTGCCAATTTCTGGATTTAGTCCAGCAGCAGTTCGGACTTTGGAGAACTTTGCATGTACCTATGCGCTTCAGTTAAAACTACCTGTCAGTCATTTACGAAATATACTAATGAACGTGGATAGCCTAATTACTGTGCTAATATCGCTTTCCTACTGAATTCAAAAGTTTTTCAATGATTGTCTTAAAATAAGCCGTATTAAAGCTTGAGTCTATGGTATATATATGTCATATGGCTAATGTATGATTATTTCGGATAAAGTTATCTTTCGATCGATGAGAGCACCTTTGCACTTCCAGTCAGTGTATCGAGTTGTGTGAGATTATCTTTTGCATAAGCCGCAATGCACTTCTCTCGCTCTTTACACACTAGTCACATTGTACCATGTTGGCTCCTCGCTATCTGTATCGTATCATTTCCTTCCATTCACATCCAGGCAATCCCCCAACTGACTGATTGACAACTTTACAGGACGGAGTTACATGCGGAGACCATGCAACACGGGAATAATGACAAGGAGTAAAGAACATCCAAAACTTTTCCATTCGACTTTTTTGCAGAGAAACGTCTTCTTGATGCGATACTCTCGAGATGATGTGCAACACTGAGCTACAATATCACGAAAAGGGTGCACAGTTTGCCGTAACGGTAACGTGAATCCTGTGTAGTTGATGATATGATGATATATAAAGTAAACAACAAGCACTCACACAAAACGCCTCTGTCTGCGAGACAAAAGCCACCACAACGAGTAGAGTGAACCACCAATCTATGTATAATTATTGATTTGTAATGTTGTACTTTTGTGTGTGTATTAATGTAGTTGGTTCGTTTTGTGTGTAGGTTTCCATAAACTAATGGATTTTGTTACAGCTTCGTTTTTAGCTTCACCGCATGATCATAATAATGACAACCATAAGGGGTAAGACCAAGTACCATTAAATATTACTTGTGGCTATAATAATGGTAATGCAGTACGCACAACAGCATATTATTATTATTAACTGTGTGCATAGTTCATGTCTTTCGTTCGTGTAGACAAGATTATTGATGGAGTGAGCGATGAATGATGAATTGATCCACTGACGTAGAAAGAAAGATGTATATGTGTATCTCGTGTAAAAAAATAAAAAAATTATCCTTGTATTTTTACACAAAAATCACACAAGATTGTTGAGTCTGAGGTGAAGTAACAACAACTTGACTACGGCTATTAAATGATTGTTGAGTGTGTCTAAAATAGATATTTTTTCGTGATACGATCTCTGTGTCTGTCTGTTGTACCTTTTTTGAATTATATATAGAATAATGCTACTTTACTTTGTATATGGGAGCATGATGATGATAATTTTTATTCTGATCCTGAACAATAAAAAAATGAATACACTTGATGATTTGCTTAACACCAACAACCTGCCGCGGCCGAGTAAAAGTACAAAAAAAGTACAAAGGGATGAAACGACAAGAGATGGGATTATGGGAGGCGATGTGGGCTGAATGGTAATCTTCTTTTTGCATTCGTTCGACAAATGCTCTCTCGTGAGTGATGATGATGTGATGTTCTACGGTACACTGACAATAAGAACAGCAAACTGAATATATATTCCACAGTACTGCACTCACTGCACGCTTTAAAATTTTCAACCTTCAGTTTTAGCACATCACCACATAGTATTTCGAATGAAAGAGCTATATAAAACGCACTGTTTGCTTGCACACATATAACAAAAGCGTAAAGTTAAGTTGCAGTGTGTATAACGTGAACAAATGAGATTTGCATTTCGCATTGTGCGAAAGAAACACATTACAGTAATATTATATTACAATTCGCATAATATGTGTGTACTTATTTGTATTTTATTACTGTTATTCAACTCAAAACTGTTAGCTCCAACTTGCCAAGAAGATGTAAAAATCACAACAATCAATGCATGCATACCATTCACTAACCAACTGGTACGTAAAGAGTGTGTCGAAGAGTTTTAAGGAATAAAAAAATAATAAAATGCAACAAGGGATATAAGAATTTGTAAAGCACTATTTGGCTTGCACTTGGCTTTTGGCAAAATCTACAGGATGTGCAACACTTCTTTTGAGAGATTTTTACCTGTTGTATGTGTGTTTTTTATGTGTGATTAGAAATTAGAATATTGTCTTTCCTTGAGCTTGTATGTATGTGTAGTACCAAAAAATCTCAAAATCACTTACAATCTAAATACTACACATTAAACAACGATTGTCTTGAGAGCACTGTGTGGTGATGATGAGGGAGGGTTCGCAGGGATGACTAACTTTTGCTCTTGGCTCCTGCTTAAAAACTTCATATGTGTTCAACAATACGCATAACATAACAGCACACAATCTTAATCTTATTGCTTCAACAAGAAAAAGAAAAACAGCGTACTTTGCATCGCTGCATGCAAGTCGCTCATTCTCATACTCAGATGTTTGCTCGTACTAAGAGATCTTCCTAAAATTGTAAAGATAGGAGGAACTACAAAAGCAAGAAGCAAGTAGAGAAATCAGGGAAGGAAGAAACTACATAGATGCTTCAGCTCACACAGCTCTTTGTGAGAAAACATTACCGGAATGCGAATGTGGTGCGGGGTGCATGCATGTTTCTCTTCCCTGATTCTGAATTCTAACGATTGTAGAAAAAGAATGAAAAACATGTCTGATGTCTAAAGTTAATTTGTGCTGTGTCTATAGATTGGCTAGTTTAATTATACTGTAACAATAAGTAGAATGCGTTAGTGTGCCCACATGCAGAGTAAATACACGTACATATGGCCATTACATGAATGCCCAGTATTCTCTCAAAGTTTAACAAAACAATGTTTAGACAAGAGCGTGCCAACGAATTTTTCTCTTCACATAAAAACTCAAAACGTGCGTCTCCATACGCATTTTAAAACTTTTTTTCTAGCATAGTGTTGTATGATGTGGACAGAGTTTTATTGGCAATTTATTCTGTTCAAAAATTTGAAATGTGCATGTATATAACATTGTCAATCGTTCGCTTCCATTGTGTGCATAACATCCTACACAAATTGCCATTTTTACATTGACATAATTTTAAAACAAATTGACCACGAAGTAATGATTTCTTTACAAACTTCTCCTTGAAGTCGTAAAGAATCATGATTTTAAAATCTTTTATGCTATGTTGTATAAGTAAATAATAATATTGTTTTTTCTAAAATAGTTAAGCAAATACTTGCGGGGAGCTAAAGCCTACTAAAACAGCTTAATAAACCTAAAACATGATTTTTTTACAATAGACCATTGACTGATGATAAGATGAAACTATAAAATGCATTTGATTCGCACATTTTTATTTGCAACAAAGAATGCATCCTGCAAACAATATTAACTAACAATTGCATTCATAATACGTATACATAATCAAGGAAAAAACCAATGGGTAGCGGTTTTGAATCTTGGAGACGAGAACATCTTTTGTGAAATGCTGTAATTATTTAGTCAGAGTGGTCGGAGTACTTTAAATACATTATGTTAACATATTCTTCATGTGCTTTACTTGAACATGTTTTGAAAATCAATTAGTCGTTTTTATATACTTGAATTTGTTTCATTTTCAGCGATACTTTCCATTTTCTATTACCTGTCTTTATACCCACAAACGAAATGGGACCATTCATCTTTCGAAAATCAGTTCGTATTGGTGATGGCATCAGTTATTAACAAAATTTCCATTTCAAATATATAATTTTGGATTCAAAGAAACATAAAATGAATGAAATTCATGCATATTGCAAATCACCGGAAGACTTTTATTCGAAACAAATGCAACGCAGGCAGGTTAATTCCCAGGCCATGTTCATGTTTCCTGATATATGTACATACATGTGCTTTGTTAAGAAGAAGATCGGGTTTATCATCCATTCGATACTATTTGTGTTCCAAATTACCACCAATTGATGACGAATGCTCTACTTTACACTAAAATTGGGCTAACTAGAAGAAGCATCTTAATCTTAACTACTTTTAGCATTGTGAATGTCATGCATGCATATGCTTGAGTAATTATGCATCTATTTATTTGATTTTTATAGAGGCTTAATTAGAGATGATAGAGGAGATTTAAAAGACATTAGCTCCATCACGAGCCCAATACTTTTAAATCACACCGAGTTTCATGGTAAATGGTAAGCTATAAACTACTAAATATATACTATCAGCTTGATTTAAGTCGGTGGCATCCTTGTTCACTATCGGCGACACTAGGTAAGCTATAAAAATGCATACATGAGCTGTGGGATTATGTATGTAGTTGTTGGATGCATAGGGAAGCAGCAGTGACGTCTGGCAACCAACACAGCGCAGCGCCAACTTTGGCAAAGATTCTGTTTCAGCCCATTCCAGAGTCGGCATTTTCCTATCACACATACTACAAACCTAGACCTATATTTACATCAGCCGTCTTTCTATAATTTTAGAACGTGATTGATAATCATCTCCTAGAAAAGGTGCTGCTGCATCACATCATCGGTTAACTTGTATGATAATCGTTCACAAAAAAATCTTTCAGGAGAAGACAGGGATTCACCGCAAAAAAACTGCAACTTCTGATTTAGAGGTATAAACAGGGAAAGACGACTTGGAGAAAGTTTGCTGTTTAATTGAATGAAGGAACAGTGAAAGTTGTAAAAGTTGTGCATAGACAAAGGTCTACTTTCGCAGTTCCACTTTCACCCAGTAACCCGTCATATTATCCTTTTTACAACCGACAAATTAACAGATTGTACATTTTTTATTGTATATTGGTTATATAAAATATTATGGTGCCACATAATCTTTTAATGTATGAATGTTTGCTGTGTTTTTACAGAAAGTACAAATCAACAATCAAACCCAAAAATGGCTGTTTCCGCAGATGCTTTAGATGCACAACGCAGGGTGCAGGAGGAAATGGGAAACGTTATTAATGAGATAGATAAAAGTCACCTTAGACGAATACAAGTGAGTATTGTACAACAGATTCTTTAAGATAAGTTTGACCGTGTAAGCGTAAATAATTAAATGTCATGCGTTTCCTTGTTTTTTTATAGAGATTAATGCACGAGTGTTCTGCCAAATGTTGTGCAAACGAACATGCCTCGTTGGAGGATACGCATAGTTGCATAGAGAGATGCTCATCAAGTGTTCATGTCGCCCAAAATTATGTTCAGAAGGAAGTTGGAGGGTTTCAGGTATGTACTTTTATATTTTAGTTAAGTATTCAAAATATTTGGTTTATGATATATCGTGTTATCATTTCTGCAATGGAATCAATTTTACTTTTAAAGGAGCGGCTACAACGGTGTGTCCTAGACTGTCAAGATAAATCTAGAGATAAGCTCAATTCTAACGCTTCCGACGTGGAGGTATGTGATTTTAAAAATATTTAATGCGATTTCAATTGTTTCAATTTCTCAATTGTTTAACTTGTGTAATATAACTCAATGTAAATGTTGTTTTGATTCTTTCATTTTCTTGTAGATGACCAACTTGAAAACGGAATTTGAGTCCTGTGCCATTAGATGTGTTGATGACAACTTGAAGTTACTTCCAAATTTACTTAAAAGAATGAAAGCTTCGTTAGATAAAGCTAGCAATCAATAAGAATTATAGTAGTTATACGAAGTTACTTACCTATTTGTCATAATAGTAGTCAATCACGAAAAAAAAGATTTTTTTGTAATACCACAAGATTCTTGACTGGTTTAATAGTTTACTCATAGTCACGTATTAGAATATGTCATCAATTTAGACATAGAGAAGTTGTTCATTTGTTAATTGTCGAGGTTCTGTAAAATGCATTAATAAGTGTATTTTCCTACAAGGAGTGTATTTAAGTTAAAAGAATTAGCAAAGCAAAACAATTAGCATTTATTAATCGAGCGAGTGATTATATTGTAGGAAGCTGGACAACCGTTTCAGCAGTTTGAATAGATACGTAGGTGCGTAGCACTGATTTCCATTATGGATAAATAGATCCATTAGCTTCCCGGTGTCAAATTTATTTATTTAATGTGTTTGATGCTTTCTTTCTTTTGTGATAGACATTTACAAGTTTGACTTGTTATCTTGTAGTAGCTCTATTTTTGGTAGTCTATATACCTCTACATTGACAAATTATTTTTGGTTTTGATTTATAAGCTGTAATATATAAGGTTAACAGTTGTTGGAATTTCCTGTAGATTAAGATTGTTTCGGAAATAAAAGATATAATAATTAAATAATATCTTTCCTTACTACCGATAAAGAAATTCCTTACTACAACTAGCACTGTGTGCCATATTCATCACGTGTTTCATAAGCAATGTTGAATGTCAAGTTTTAATTGAATTGAGCCAATTGATTTTTAGATGACCACCGACTGTTTGGAGTTAAAGGAGAAAGTGTTAACTCAAATTTTAGAACACATTTTCTTCTTGATATCAGGCCAGGCATTAATTTATTTAAACTTTTAGATCGCTTACTGCTACTTTTTTTCTCATGATAATGCAGTCAACCTAAGGAATAAATATTTGCTTTGAATGAACTTCTCACGAAATCATACATAATATTCAATTCCATAATAATATATTTTGATTTCAACACTTTGCTGTATAACGGTAAAAGCAATTTTGTTGTAAAAAGCAATAAGCATGAGTAGTGCATGTGCTATTCACGCATACAAAAATGAACACCAACGCGTTTTTCATTTATTTCCATAAGACATCCAGGCCATTGCATGATCCACTTGTCTCGCCTATTCAAATTTTTCCGAAGGTCCTCTCTCGTCATCTTGAGTTGCACTTTCAGGCAAGCCTTCATGCTATTTTCAACGTCACGGAGCCAGTGCTCGACAGGACTATCAATTTGGAATGTTTTGAGGAACTCAACGTACTCACCATCCCCGCTTATCATTCCATGTACATCTTGTCTGGAGGCGTAGGGTGCCTTACTCAATTTTATCTTGTGAATGTTGTCAAACAGCTTTTTCAAATGAGGCTGCACCATTTCCCGATTGCGACTGCTCCCCAGAATTTCCAACAGGTCGTCATTGGAAATAAAGTAAAATCTTGGAAATGCCTGTCTTTTTGCCTCAATTTAATTAATAGAAGATAGAAGATTTCCAAGCTTTTCAAAATCAGTTCAAGTCGATCGCTCAACTCCTTCAGACTTCAGTTTCTCGTGTCAAATTCCTTGCTCTCCTTGGGCAACTGCTTACGAATGTCCTCGCCCTTGAAAATGTTTTCCAAGTACATCCACTGCCTTTGTACGTTCAAGAATATGTCAAACACGTCTCTTATCACAGAAAGAGTCTTTTCCCAGTAGGTAATCTCTTGTTCAAACGGTTTAGCAAACCAACTTCCTTTCATGGCACTAATTGAGACATTGTTATCTTCCAAATTCTGCACCATGTCTTGGTTCACATTGAGTCTGTAATGACCTTTGTCCTTGTACGGTACCATTTCCAACTTTTCTACAGTCCAGTATTCTCGTATTGCTACTACCGTCTTCTCAATTAGCAGTTCTTTCTGAGCAGTTGAAGCAATTTCTGCAATTTCATCCGCATACTTTTCCATTCCATACGACACAATTCGGTCATAAGTAAACTTGGGATCGTTTGGATCAAATCGAGCGCCAATTGTTTCGAAAATTTGATTCCAGTGACGCTCCCTCAATGCAGACGTTTTAATTTCATGAATGACGGGAATACTCTTTTTGAACACTTCAACTCGGGCCTTGGTGAAGTCAATAATTGGCCAATTCTTCTTCTCAAAAGTCTGTTGCAACTTGATGATTTTTTTATCATGATGCCTGCATCTTCCATGTCTCCCGTTTGCATGCTTTTGAACGGCACCACTTTGTACTCGTTCCAGTAGCCAACCGATTCCTCAACCACTTGCCAAACGCTTTCTATATTTTCCAGGTCTCCCTCGAAATTCCTCAGTTCCAGACTTGGAGCCGTTTCAATCTCAAATATCGCCAAGCTACTGAGCAAATCGGTTTGATCCTTATTTGACTGATCGAGTCGTTTTCTCAGACTGGTCCACTGCCTGAACACTCGTCGTTAAGGCTACCATCGACCGTTGACCGCAACCGTTTCCTTTATCTGGTACATCTTCATCGACTTCATTACAAGCAACAAGATAACTACTCCGACATCTCCACAAAACACCAGTCAATCCGCTTCAGAGATGGAGCTGTCTGAATCTGTATCACCATCGTTTACCGGGATAATTATCCTTTGCTCGTCGTGGCTTTCCTCGTCAAACATTAGGTTGGTAATTCGATCCCGATCTTTGAAATACATCTCAACTTTCTTAACGTGATCAACACAGTTTTTCCAAAACCCAGATGGGAGAACTTGGCAAGCTTCTTTGCACAAGTTTACAACATTTTTTACTCCTCCGATGGTGTTGTGATTGGCGACATATCTTTTTACCCAGGACCAGATTAACTCAATCGCGTTCAATTCACAGTGCGCTACCGGTAGCCATAAGATTCTAATGTCCTTATTTGAATTCTGTGCGATCTCCTCGATTATATATTTTTCTTGAATGGGATACTGCTTGGATAGACTAATCAGAGCGTTCTTAGTCAGTTTCTGGAAATCATCAATTCCGTCTGGTTTTGGAATTCTTCGTATCTCCAAATTAGCTATGATGTCCTTTTTCAACCAAAACGCCTTTGCCATTATGGTTTCTTTCACCTGAAGTACGAAGGTATACCATGCATTAAATGAATGTATTACATGAAGACACATTACAAATATTACAATCAACTGAAAGTTTAAATTCTGTACGCACTCTAAGCTTATGATAAGGCGCCTGGTCTACTACCACAACCGACTTTTCTGGCAAGGCGTCAACAAGTTTTTTAAACCAATCAATGTAATGCTCCCCGTTCATGGCGTTGTGATAGTCTTTGCTGTCCTTCTTGGATTCAAAGATATCCTCCGCCTCTTTTATGAAACCGTCTTCACTGCCAGCGTGATTAACGATTGCGCGACCTGCACCAGATTTTATTAAGAGTCCCCCTAGATATATTAATATTAATGGTATAATATAAATCTTATAGCGTGAGGTTACCAGCAGCGGTTACTCTTGGCAAAAAAATTATGACCGTATTGGAAGTAATAACAAAACCGTACCGACGTATCCATTCGAATCTTGAAGAACTTTCCCAGTTGCCACAGCGTTAAATTCCCGAAACTCTTGATTTTCCAGATGGAAATGCCACATTTTGTTGGGTGAATGGTCAGGGCAGGCCCAAGTTTCATCAGTGTACACTATTTTGTAGTCATGCTTTCGGTAATAATCAATTTTTAAAAGATACATCTCTCTCATTGCAACAATATCCTTCCTTTCTAAAAATACGGGCTTCTTGTTGTATTTTTTGTACTTAAATTTTGCTTTCTCCGTCATCCATTTTCGCAGTGTCTCTCGGCTAATCTTTAGAAAATTAGGGTCATCTTGAGATTTCCTCCAAATCTTTTCAATTGTTGGATATTCGCCCCCCTTGTAAAAGTCTAATGCCATCCTTCTAAGAGCTCCAACCGTAAAATCATCACATTCGATTTCCTTTCTCCCTCGTTTAGTTGCACCATCTTCACAATCATTAGCGTTCTCGTTTTCCTGGTTTATTTTATTTTCTATTTTAACGCTTTTCATGACGTAGCTAACGGATTTATTATATTTCCCCGATACAACTAGTATACTCAGCTGTAAACTTCGTCGATATCACATGGACTCAGGAAACGAGCCAGACAAGGAGGGGAGCACATTTCTTGTATTCTTCCCTACTGTTTTGAACTGTTTTCAAGAGTATTCGTTACAATAAAAGAATAGTCTGAAATTAAACAAGAGCATGCACGTATGTTAATGTTGACGGATATAACGGATAACGGGAAAGCATATATCACAAAAATAAACTCGCAAATGGCACGCATTCCTTCCTGTCTTATGGCTAAAGTCTGAGACACTCACTAGCTACTAACCAGTGATATTTGGTGTTGGGATAACGTTAATGTAAATACGTGTACGCGCATACAATAAAAATATTTAGTACGATAATATTCTCATTCATGGCTCTAGCCGACGGCGCATAGTCGCAATCGTAAGTAGTTTTCTACGTTTTCATTTAAATATTTAACCCTTCACATGTTTAGGTATTTACACATATATATTTGTTCTAATGTGTGTGCAGTGTGTAGTGCACAAGTGTACACTTGATTGCACACATTGCAGAAACAATCACATTATTCGGAAGTTTATGAATAAGACCGTGGCCGGTAGTGTGGTGTTAATTTGATAATTCACATGGTCGAGTAGAAGGTGCATAGGAATGACGTATGTGGTGCAAGAAACGAGTTAAATTGATTTGCTCATACTTACATGATGACATAAAATGTTCAACAACAGCAGACTGGCACCTAATCTTATAATTGCTTAGTTGGTGCTGGAAGTAAAAAGAAATATATTTACTGAGAAAATATTTTTCAATATTCCTTGCTCAGCCATCAGAATATCCTATGCAGCTACATGCATCGCACATCTATAAAATAATGACTCCTCATACCTATATTTTGCTATTAATACAGAAATAGAAATTATTTGCATGGGCTATACAAAAATAAAAATGCACTAACTGAAAGGAAATTCTCATATTCCGCGTTCCATGTGCATTATCATGTTCTCTGTACTACTACGATCCTCCCCGTATTAGTGATGGCCTTGGAATTTTAAATCATGATAATACAAGGTCGACTCTAAAATTACAATACAAGACTATACCAAATATTATAATACAGTTTCATATAAACTTTCATTTCAGTTGTGGTTTTTTATACCTACCATTTCGTCAGAAGTCATAAGCATTAATGTGATTTGAAGAATTGGTAATAGTAAGACAATAATTGTGTCTACTAAAGCAATGAATGAATGAATGGTGGTCTCGTTTTAGAGAATAAAGTTCATAGGAGCATTCATTCGAGTTCAACACCCAATTACTAACCTAACTCATCAAAAAGTACATGTGGAAAGTTTTCACATTTCATTCGCAGTCCTACACCAACAATGGAATGAATAGGAAAGTAGTGATTTCTTCTAGTGCATTCTGTTCTGCAAGATTATAATATGTGACATATGAGATATTGGTTCCACAATAATCTCGAGGAACTTACTTCTACCTACACTAACAATCAGTTGTACTTCTCCAGAAATCTAATCTACTACTTCTTCCAACCTTTTGTTTCTTTGTCATTCCTCAGCTTGCACTCACAGAGTCCATTTACCTCAGTGCTCTGGTAAAAAGTAAAATTCCATAAAAGGCAAAATTTACTACGACACCGGCAACCCGGAAAGAAAGCAACTAGTTCAAGGTTAAGAAAATGGCCCAAAATCTCAATGTGGTAAGGAGACTAATACTATTACTTTCTAAGTGTGTGTGTATTGTGCATGTACCCTGTTCTAAAATATCAACCAACACACGTTTTTCTAAAAATTGTTCTTTGTGATTTCCGTATATTGAATGTGTGCATCCATGAGTAATGTAAACTGTAAAGCCATGCAGTATCATCATTACTGAACGTGTACATATTATGATGTGAATTGTATTTACGCATTTATGCATGAAAAGTGTGTCTTTAGAGATTGTCAAGTGATCTATCTAACGTTAGTGTGAGAGTGAATCCCAAATCTTGACATGTCTTTTATTCTTACTTTACTAATCCTTAATGTGTCCGCTTACCGTTTTAACGATTTTAAAAGTATGTTGAATCATTTCGGGGGTCTGATTGTGCGCTTGACTCAAAGGCTTCTTTAGAAATTAGGCCATAGTTGATAATACAACTGATGAAATGTCAAAAGTTGAACTGCTCTGGAATGAAGAGCATGAACTGTTGACGTAATTCTGAACAAGTTCTTCATTTCACGGATTGTATCCCAATCCAACCGGATGTAACGAGAAATATTCTGTTGAGGTGCCATTATTTTCTCTCATCTTTCGAGAAATGTTGTTGCATATCATATTATATAGGAATCTATATAGGATTATATAAAGATTTTAGGGAATTACCTCACCCATGAATTAAGGATTTTGCGCCATGCATTTCATTTTAAAACTGTACCATTCAGGTACATGATAAACAGGTTGTTCAATGGGATGTACATAAAATGCACTGAGACACCACGTGCTTATCTTTCTCATTATTACCCATATTACATTCCTATTGCAGCTTCATACATGGCCCACAATCGAAATAGCATACCTACATAAAAGAATGGGTGTCAATATTGTTTCTTTACTTACGCACTTTTACTCGACTGGAACGAACTAGTTTTTACCAACATTGTTGGTGGATTTATGCACTTATCAGCCCTAATTTGAAACCTGTGTAACTTAATAGGTATGCCATGCAATTAAACAAGCATGCAGGTGGAACGAACATAGGATGTCGGATTGATTATAATGCATTTGAAATTAAATTATTTTTCATTTTCTTCTTTTTCATTTGTCACAAAATGGCACACCGCATCATAATTTGTAATCATTCTAGTATATAAGGCTAATATGTGAACTTATTGTGAACAATAATATCATCGGGGAATCAAATATTTAACTTAGGGTATTAATCTGTTAGTCAGAATGAGATGAGCTTCCATTGTAGAGGTAGGTTTCTTCTAGATATGCCAAACTATTGAACCTGAAATCACTCGCATAATCGCAATGTCCGTCCCTCACTCACTCACCACTGCCTCGTAACAGGTTTTATCCTTGTCCTTGAATTAAAGTAATCATCACCATGCTGGACCGGAGTACATAAATGCATCCAGCTCTGCTAAAAGTTTGCGAATAACAACTTTCAATTCAATTTGATGCTTGCTACATGAGCAAATGTATGCGGTAGGATATGTCCGTCTAGTCTCATTATCCGTGCCAGTCCATAATTATACAAGTCCGGAATATTTAGTTCCAGTAGCTCTCTATTGACATACTTTTTCCTTCCATGCGAATGTGAGTAGCAAACATGGTGCGATTTGGTGACGATCAAGCAGTGTCATCGTGATATCGTTCACGGTCAGGGTCAACTGGTCAAGGAAGGTTGTCTGCTTCAAGTTTGCATACAATATTAATTATTTACTACACGCCTTGATCTGCTGAACCCGAGACAAGAAAAACCCTAATTCACCCTACTACCCAGACTAAAAAAGGATGCGACAATATTAGTTTATAGTTTGTTCCTGAGTTGTTTATTAATAAAAAAATATCGGAAACATAATATTAGATAACTCAAGAAAATAACTGCATTCTCCACTTCACAATATTTTGCAGATGCGATGAGGAAACATACCAGAGGAATGCGAATGTGTAGGTTTATATTTAATGCATAGTTAATTCTGCTACGCAGTTTGCTCATCAGTCTTGTCAGAACAATTGAATTGCAATTTTATTTTCCTGTCGTACTATATTAAACCTAATCACATCGTATGATATCTAGTTGGCTGACGAGATTTATATTGCAAACTGCTCATTACTGGAAACCCGATGAGAACGAGATTCTCGTTGCATATACCTATGTAAATACATATGCCACAACTTTTAGATGGTTAATCTAATCGTATTCTGTAGCGCCTCTGCATAGATTATATTGGTGCTTTTGAAATTGCGACAGACCCGTGATATTTCTTATTTACTTAGTGTCAACTGATCAGTATAATTTTTTACTATGATGATGCTTTCATATGGTTACTTTTAACCGAGCGGAGGAGCATATTACCGAACTACAGAACCGTTGTTGAAAGAGAGAAAATAATTACATATTTACCAATACACTAACTTGTCTTGCAGTTTATTGACATGACACATATTCATAAAGCAATGTGCACTTTCACATGTGTAACAAGTACCTAAAGGTATAGATACTTAATACAGATTTAAGTTCTTAAGCAGGCAATGTGCAATACTGCGTAGGTATATGTAATTTTATACTTCTTGACATGCGCATTTCATTAAATAACTCATTAACACATTCTTACGTATTTAATGTACTATTTCCAGACTAATTCCAAGCAATTGCATTATCTATCCAGCTATCCGTATAAATATTTTCATCATACTTCAGTGGTTTTGCCTAATAAAACGAGGCGTTCTTCAATTATTCAATTTATCTTCTTTTGAGATAATATTATGAAGATGGTGAGTGTCCTTGTACTTGACTCTGCAAAAGTTTAATGAGTTTTATGGTACATGTGATCCGCTTACACTCGTTCTGCTGGTGACGAACTTGAAGTTTAGCAACAAGTAAGTTTACACTATTATAAGGGCAAGCTCTGGCATCTCGCTATCGCTGCTGTTAACTATCGCGTCGCGACACATCACCACGAATATGGCAGCATTGTTTTCGTAGCGTTATATGATATTATGCATGAATGTACCACGTTTCATCGTGGCATCTCTTCTGCTTTCATGAACCAATCATTTAATTCTTCCACTTACGCCAAAAAGGAGATAAGGTAAATATAAATTAAACCCTCTCCTGATATTTACTTACTCCTTTGCTACATATTGGTTTTATTTTCCGAGTATGGAGAGTATGGAAAAAGGAAGACCATTATAAAAATCGATCGAGTGAGTGTGGTTGCAACAAGTAAACACATCCTTTTTACCCATGTGTGCTTGTGTATGAATACCTCGTGCTTTTCGTATGTTATCTCTGTGAAAGAATGCTGCTTTAAAACTACGCGTTGCGTACTTGAAACAATCTTACCCATTCGTACATAATATACTAACCACGCTTTTCTTCTTCATGGTGCATTGTATTATGTGGGCATTTGTACATTTAGGTAAACTTGCCTATTATTTAGAAAAGAAGAAGTGGCCATAGATGAGCACTCTGCAGAACAGATTAGTCTTGCTGGAACAGCGTTGCATCGCAGTCATCAGTTTCATATACGTCGCAGCCAAATTTACGTGAGTTTGTCAGTTCAGACCATATTCAGTTCCAAGTTTATATAAACCCGATTTCAGTAAATTTGAATATAAATTTTATTAATTATTTGTTAACACGTTGACCACGTGTCGTTTCATTTCATTATTATTTAGCAAAAATACAATAATTTCTTTACATGATCATATAATTTTAATGCAAACTGTGATTTCAAAACTCCAGCAAATCACATTTCTCTGATAATAAAATGTAAAGCTGGGTTTATTTGAGTTGTTAAATTTCCTTTGAGTGCCGAGTGTGGTCACTATAAAACATAAAAATGCACTAATCTTCATCCGTAGTAAACTTTACTTAACTTTCTGAAGCCCTTTCTGAATTGCGTACAGTTTATATTATGAATATGTAATAGAGTTTACACGTTCAGACAGTTTGTTTTTGTTTTGTTAATATTTTTTGAGGCAAATGCCGTTTGATGTAGAAAGCATGGACAAACTATAGTCTTTAGTAAAACCGCATGAATATTTTTTATTCAACAGATTCTGTCAAGAAGTTGTAACTGTACTTACTCCTGTAGCGTGTAGACTTTTTTCGTACATTTTTGTCCCTGACTAAACTAATAAGAGTTAATCATGGAGCGGATTGGATTTGGAGCCAAGGTATTTTTGTGTATTATTTAGTAATTCAGCTGCATTTTTCATGGCCTTGTATCTGTTACGGGTTCTCAGTGAAATTGCTTTCATTTTGTTTTAAATGATTGTCCATTAAAACTTGCAAAAATTCACCTCAGTTTGCTTGCAAGCTAACAATTTATTATCATCTTCATCACTTGTCTATAAATTAATTAATTCCTTCGCACATTTTGCCCTAGGCCAACGAGACTTGCTTTTTGCTGTTCATTTCGTTTCTTAGAAGAAGTACTAACTCTCTCAGACTTCTATTGCGCTAGTCATATTATTTGTATGCATAATGTCAATGTACATTGCACATTTTAATGCTTTGCAGCTTTATTTTTCCTGTTATTAGTTGTTGTTGTTTGCAATTAGCATTGAACCCAGAATTTTAACAGTTAGCTACGATTATTTTATTCTAACAAATTCATTTTTTCTTGCAGGCAATGACAAACGATAAGAGAGCCGGTTCCCCGCATGAAGCGGCGGAATTCGCTGCTATGACCAAAAGAGATGCTCAAATTCGGATGGATCATGAGCTGAAGGAGTTAACAAAGACATGCAACCCGGAAGACAAAGAGGTAAATACCGCATATACAGGAAAACATTTCACGAGAAATGATTTTTTCCTCTTTAGAAAATTCATATTTTCATATTCCGTTTTGTATAGGACATAATTATACTACAACAAAAACGCATCATTTCAAAACTCCCTTGCTATGCACTTTATATTTTGATTATGTACTTTGTTCGCACAAACCGGTTTCTAGTGTTTCGTCTGTTGTAAAACACCGTTCCTTTTTCTTCTTTTGACATATAATGTACCCTGTATGAATTTCTATAGAATAACGTGAAATAATGGTAACGAAAATTAAATAGCAAAAGGTACTGTCACAATGTAGTTCCAAAATCCCCATAAAAGCAATGCTCAAGTTTATCAATTTCTACCGAAAGAAATGCGATAAGTTTGTCTACCAATTGTCTAGTGTGTCCAAAATAATGCTATTGTTTCCAACATAAGTGCAATGATCGATTTATTTTTTAATCCATTATGTATTTTAAAAATATTGAGGGTGATGACAGGAAAGCATTTTTATTTTTTAAGTTTGCATAGCGGCAACGAGTAGAAAAAGTACAAACGGATAGATGTATTATTTTGGCTTGCGACAACAAGTGCGTAAATGGTTCATGCAAATAATGCGGTTTCAATTCAAGCTCCAATTATTGTTAAATTACAAATCAAATTAGTGTTGTAAGGAAAATTTTATTCATAAACCTTTATGATGATTCAACCCAAGTGGTAACAGTAACCACCAATAGTAAAGCAATATATTGGAACACAAGCGTGTGATTATGAACAAGTACCTACGTTAATTCATTTCATTATTATGAAACTATATTGGCTATTATTTACCCAAACTCTTTAAATTATACTGACTGGAAAGACCGTTATTTAAATACTGCAAACAGATAAGCAAACTTGGCGGAACTTAAGCAATTAATATACTGTACATATATTAATGCACTTACATGAAATAAGTAAATTATGTGTGTATTTTCCTCCATCAAGTCAGAACACAAGTACAGAGTAAAGAGAAGTAAAAGTGAGTAAATACTAAAATGTATGTCGTTGTAGATTATTCGTTATCAGCGACAAATTGAGCAAGCAAAGTGTTAAACGCTGCTTACAAAGCTAATGATCATTTTTGCCATTAGCATGTGCTTTTGGTCACGTGATATTACATATCCTGGAGAATTGTGTTCGATTTCATTTTAGCTTAGGCTTTGTTAAGTTTAAGACAAGAGTGCACCTTTCAAGACAATTTGTTACTTTTTTCATTTTGAAATAATTTCGCATTGTTTTATATTTTTCCTGGGGGAAAATGGCAGAAAAGTTTAAATTCTTGTTTGAGGTAAAATACGTACACTTGTCATAGTAGGCCTTGGTAAAAAATCATTTCAGTGCCATTTACCAAGCCTTTAATTAATTAAATTTATTACCGATCAACAGGGCGTGGAGAAGGAATTCGAAGGATTTATGGACATTTTCAACAAATTCCTTCAAGCATCTGCGACCACGGTTGACTGGACTAAGATTGAACCTCCTCAAGCGGACACCATTCGTCTCTACAAGTCTCTTCCTGCCCCAGAGACTTCTGAAATCCAGAAGATGTTATCTAAACTGGTAGTCGTCAAGTTAAATGGTGGTTTAGGAACATCGATGGGATGCAGAGGACCAAAGTCCGTAATCACCGTAAGTTGAGAAAATCCAGTATGCATTTTTTGTGTCAGCGATATTTAGGAACGTGATGATACCATCTTCTAACTAATTGCTTGCAATTGTTTCATCAGGTGCGAAACGATCTTACCTTTTTGGATATGACCGTTCAACAAATTGAGCATCTAAACAAGACTTATAATGCAGATGTCCCTCTCGTGCTCATGAACTCATTCAACACCGATGAAGATACTGAAAAAGTAAGCATGACATTTATGCCCATGAACTGAAACAAGATGAATATGACGTTTGTATACAATCCATGATGGTGATGAAAGTTTTTCTGTGCTCAATTAACTGTTATTACGATGCAATGATGATGAAATTGCGTAATGACCATCTGTTATCAACACATTAGTTTAAAACCTATTGCTTCATCCATACAGATTATCAGAAAATACACTGGATTCAAGGTCAAGATCTTTACGTTTAACCAAAGCAGATATCCCAGAATGGACCGTGATTCACTCACTCCCATTGCCAAGACGTGCAAAACGTCAGACAACATTGATGCGTGAGTCTCTAAATGTCTAGTAGTGTGGTTTCACACTTATGAAATGTAAAATTAAATGTTCCTAAAATGTGACAAGGGAAATAATTTTGTTAATGACCCCTTTTTCAGCTGGTACCCTCCAGGGCACGGTGACTTTTACCTCTCCTTCTACAACTCTGGCCTTTTGAAGCGCTTTGTAGATGAGGGCCGTGAGTACTGCTTCATTTCAAACGTTGATAATCTGGGCGCAACTGTGGATTTGAACATTTTGAACTTACTCATGCATCCAACCCCTGGTCATCAGAAACCTGAGTTTGTGATGGAGGTCACAGATAAGACCAAAGCTGACGTAAAGGGAGGTACGCTTATTCAATGCGAGAACCATTTGCGGTTGCTTGAGATTGCTCAAGTGCCAAAAGAGCATGTTGAAGATTTCAAGAGTGTTAAGAAATTCAAGATTTTCAACACCAACAACTTGTGGATCAACCTCCCTGGTAATCTTAGATGCATAATGTATGATTTGACATATGACACAATCTAAAGCAAAGCTTATATTAAAGTAAAATATTTATCACGCATGTAGCCGTTAAGAAAGTCGTCGACGAGAAAACACTAGATATGGAAATTATCGTAAACCCCAAACACCTTGATAATGGACAGAATGTACTTCAATTGGAAACCGCTGTCGGTGCTGCTATGAAGTGTTTTGATGGCTGTCTAGGTATGTAAAATGCATATTTGTACATTCTTATGATTTTGTTAAAGAACATCACACCTGACACATATACGCTTGAAATATTTAATAAGTTAACAAGTGACATTTCTTGTTACCTTACAGGTATCAATGTGCCACGTAGTCGTTTCTTGCCAGTTAAGAAAACCTCTGATCTGCTCTTGGTCATGAGCAACCTCTATAGCCTCAAAAATGGAACACTGGAAATGAGTCCATTGAGAATGTTTCCGACCACTCCATTAGTAAAACTTGGCGACAAAGATTTTAGCAAGGTAAATAGCTTACCATAGCCCAATGTATCTTTGGTTTGAGTTTGAATGCAGAATATACTATATGTTGTGCCTTCTTGACATATTTTTTAGGTGAAAGACTTTCTTAAGCGGTTCCAAACGATTCCTGATCTCTTGGAATTGGACCATTTGACTGTTTCCGGAGATGTCACATTTGGCCGGACAGTTTCTCTTAAAGGAACAGTTATCATAATTGCCAATGAAGGAAACACCATCAACATCCCGGATCGTGCCGTTTTGGAGAATAAAATCGTATCAGGAAATCTCCGTATTTTGGATCACTAAAGTTTTTATCCACTGTGTCAAAAACATACAACTGATAAATACGCAGAAATACGCATATACATACAAACATAGTAAAGGTATTTCTATTTTAAAATACTATTTGAACGATCAGTGTTTTCAATTATATTTCAATCAGGAACGATTAGTGATAAAATACGAGCTAAATGAACACTGCACAATACAATGCAACGATGGCATTTTGTGAGAGGAAGGAATAAAAAAAATTGTGCAAAACAGAACGAAGATTATATTTTCATGTAAACTTAGTTCAAAAAAAGCTGCTAACAAATCTTGTGTATTATAAGCTACTTTTAAATGTTAGTAAATTGTATAATATGTATCGCAATATTTTCGAAGATGTAGGGATTCAAAAAATTCTTGTAACGAAAAAATAATACAAACAAAGTAGAGATGAAACTAAATTAGGTTATACGGAAATTACATTATATTTACTATCATGTAATTATTATATTAAGCGCAGCAAGTAATAAATGAAATAAAAAGCTATCAAACTATATTTAATTAATTACACGTGTAATCGATTGCATAGTCAACAATATGACCTGATTCATGCCACGAATATTCGCATAAACATCTAGGTATGTATTAAATTAATACTTGGGTGGATTAAAAAACATTGTCCATGATTCAGAATTTCAAACAATGCTTCATGGGACTTTGTCCAATCAATCCGCATAGAATTTTCATTATTACTGCTTTGTTTACCATAATGACATGGGATGCATAGGCATTGCATACCTATGCTTTACTTCGTCATAACATATTTTGCAGGTGGTTGTGTGTGTGAAATGTGAATACAATAGAAGAAACTTGTTAAATGAGCAATGCAATGTATATTGATGCTATATACATAATGGGAACGGACAGTGGACAGGTGCGACGTAGCCCCACAACATCTAAAGCAGGTAAACCTTTTATTCTTCCAGCAAAGCAACAATGCGTTAGATAAAAAAAATTACTCGCTATCCCCATTCTCATAATGTAATACATGAAGAAAGAGGGCTTTCATTATTGCCAACCGAACCTAAAACACCAAAAATGACTCATTACATGTTTTTAGACAGACAGTCAACAGATCCTAAATGAAAAGTGAAGAACTACAAAATAAACTTTTTAAAACGGTCAAGATTTTGAATGTTTAATGAAATTGTTTAATCATATTCACTGGCAGCGCATGATTTTGTTAGAGTAGCAAGCAATCAAAAAGTGTACACTTCTCTGGACAATGCAAGAGAAGGAGTGACAGTTTTATATTTTTACGTTTTAATTTTAATTAAAGGGATTACCTCCAAAATTATTAACCATAAGCGCGTACCCAATAAATGATAGTATGAAATGGAGATTAAGATGATCAAGGCGTCTTTGCTGCTTCTTATTGTGCAGACTTTATTGAGCCATGGTAAGTTTGTTCTGAGCACAGCAGAATAAGAGTCATCATCGCGGTTTTAACATAGAAGAAATCACTAGATAATTATTGTACTCATGTGCATACATCATTTTTGTTTTAGTTTACGGCTTGTGGTGTTATCAATGTGTCAGTACACAACCTGGATGTGGAAGCCCATTTGACTGGCGTTGGTACACTTCGTATACCTGTCCGATGGAGCACGACAAATGCGTGAAAATTATTGAAAGAAAAGGAGGTACGTAGTTGAAAATTAATACATTATTATGCAGTAAATAAGTGCACTTTGGCCGTTTGGTCATGTGTCCAGCTATAATGTGTACTTGCATATATATTGCGTATATATTGCATACTTTTCAAAGTTTGAAGTGCTTGAAAATGAAAGTAGGAGATATTTTTATAAAATTACACAGCGTCTAATAAAATTATGTTTTATCATTGTAATTTGCAATTAAGGGAATGAAATGTATTGCAAATGAAATATAAAAATATGAATGAGACTGAAAGTAGATTTACGCACGTGCCTATGTGAAAGTAAGCCAATAAAAAAGTAACATTAAACATCGAAGTTAATATGATCAAAAGGAAAAGTTTATAAGAAGTTGGGACAGTTTAACTTGGAATAGTTTGAATAATATGCTTTTACATTAAGTTTTATACCTTAAAATGTCTTACTTATCATTTTAATTGAATATGTTACAGCCGATGAGATTATTACCAGAAATTGCTTGAGTCAGTTGGAGTATTCCAGACATGACGTTCCAGCGGACAAATATGAGGGTTGCAGACGTGCTGCAAAAGACATTCAACTTGCTCATTACGTCAACAACAGTATTAAACAACTGGATATAAGAAGGTACGCTCGCATATAAGTACATACAAAAGAATTAGTAAAACCAAAATATCATTTAGGTATGAATTCTGAGAAAAAAACTGATGACATATTGTTTATACTTTTCAGAGACTATTATGACGAGGTCACTTGGTGTTTCTGCGAATTTGATCACTTTTGTAATGGAGTTCAAAGTTTATTCCCGAAAAGGACATGGCCAATATTTTCATCTGTCCTCTTGATTACAGTCCTACATAAATTCATTTTCAAGTTGCAAATCTAATGATTCATGAAATATATTCCCATCTGCGTTCTCTCCCTACTTCATTGTTAGCGTACCAAAGGCCAAATATTCCAGGCTTTAGTCCTCATCGTTAATTTAGTTAAAGTAAAAGTACTGGCTGTTAAAATGAAAGTTTCAGGAAAGTAGAATCAACATATCAACTTATCCGGTTCCAGTATATACTGCATGCTGACAAAGTTATCGTCGATTTTAGAATAACTGGAATCTCGATCAGTGCAGTGCAAAAAAAAGTAACCGCAGATTACGTATTTGAATCCGGTAATACTAGGAGATGGAATAATAGAATCTAATAATAATCTCAGGTTACAAATTAAATATTTCTCGATCAAATTGTTTATATTACTGACTTTTGTAATTTAATCTTATTTATATCATAATTTAATGTATGAGATGATAATTATAAATGTAGGTATGTAGTAGATTTTTCATGAATGTTTATACCTTCCTTATATGAAGTTACATATTTCATTTTTGTTAATTGTTAATGTTTTATACGAATAGGGTGTACACCTACACACCTACATGAGCTTTCTTCGATACTTGACATAATTTTGACAAAATATTTCAAACTGATGCCAGCAGAGCTCTCTTTTTCGGCGTTACTTACTCCATTTCAATTGTTTTATGTTTTCGTACAAATAAATACTGTTACTGTTTCATCCAACCGTAATTGTTTCAATCATATCATTTTATTTCAGACCCAAAAAGTAAAGATAACACATAACTTTACTGGAAGTTACCTCTAATCATAATAATAACAATTTAAATTTACATAAGTGGTGCTTTCATTGTAATTTCATGTTTAACATTCAACCATTATTGCATACAAAAAACTCGGACTACAGGGTTTCATCCACACGAAGCACAAAGGTGAGCAATTTTCTATAATTTGAATTACTCTTTAAATCACTTTGCTAAGAACAGTGGATGGAAGTCATAATCTGATAATGAACATAACAATGACAATTTCACTATACATTTATCAAGTCGCGTTCACACCTTCCTTCTCGAATTCTATTGGCAACTCTTCCCAATACAATGTACAGGTGGGTGAAACAGACACCGCTTATATGGCTTAGTAAATACATACTTACAATGCAAGCGAAACCACATACATACAGGTACAGGTGTGATGGACTACAATAGGCAACCCTTTGTACCAACAATGCAATGTACGCTGATCGTAGAAGCCACGTATTAGACGATTGAGCTTTTATAAGGCTCATGCTTAAAAGTGTATTGAACAATATTAATGCAGAGAGCAGCAATCATACAGATATTGTATACAGAAAGATCCCATAATAATATTCGTTTAATTTTATTATTGTGATCCTAGAATGGTAGTGGAGTTTAATCTTAATCATGCTATTTGTATTAATGAGTAGCACTATATACATCCCTTCCCGACATATGTTTAGCATTGTATTGTATTAATGCTAAACACGGTTGACAATTTAGCGCATTCACATGCAAAAATGTATCAACTAAAAGAGTAAAGCAATTGTCAAATCCTGCATTGAATTTAAATTATTGTTTGAACTGTTGTTAAGTTTAAGGAGACTTTGAAAGTAATGGTATAATTTAATTTAAATATTAATGTATTTTTTATTTGTTGTTGTGAATAGTGTTGTTGAACCCAATATACCTCTTATGTGTAACTATATATATTATTTGCTCAATCATTAAGTTCCAATTTCCAATGAACCTTACGCTTCCTTCCATGACGTATCTTTTACTGGAGAGTTGTAATAGGTGACCAATGACAGTTTCGAAGACAATGCATATCGTTGCATGATATATTGAAACATCTAGAATGTGATCGCTGCCCAAAGGATATTTGTGATTCATCTCGATTTTAAATGCCCCATTTCTCGTGAATAGTCAAAAACTCTGTTTTTTGTTAGTGAAAATCAAATTTTGAAACAAGCTATACGGCCTTCTCAGCTTCCTTCGTTATTTGGTGGTACCTCACATGGAGCCAGGAACAAGTGCAAGTACCGCCAGTGCGCCTCCAAGCACGATAACGACAAAGTCCATGTCAGTTTTTGTTTGGAACTCTGGAGACATGGCTGCTGATGCAACAGGGATCCCAGGACACATTAAAGTCTCATTTGGCTTCATTGCAATAGCCTTTCTTTTTATCATTATTGCTTTCTCCACATCATCATGGTTGGCGACAGACGGAGATTTGCCGAATCCAAAATTTATCAGAATAGGTAATTAAAGTCAAACTATAAAATTTTTGCCTGAAATTTGGTTACAAAGCAGTACATGTAGTAATTGTGAGTCGATTTAAAAGCTTCAGACGATGTATACTAAACTCATAACTTATAAACTATTTGTGTACTTGCAGGCCTCTGGGAAGGATGTTTTAATGATCTTCAAGATGCAAATCACAATTTTGATATAACCATTTCGGGATGTCGCTACTTGCTCTCTGAGGAACTGTACCATTTAGATGATCTCATTTTTCAGCGTAAGAAACTAAATTTTTTATGGCCGAAAAGATAATTGCGAGATCATAACTTCTTTTAGTTTAGATGTGCTAACTGCAAAGATTGCGCAATTTAACATTGCTTAACTTTTGGCTTTACCGTCTGTTTCTTGGTGCTTTTTCCTTTAAACGCTGCTGCTTCAAAATAAATTTTATATGCACATGCCCATTTTATGAAATTTCAAAGCATTACAAATTGTAATTTACAGTGAAGCATAATTTAGGTTAATATTTTTGAACACATATTTCTGAAGATTTAAAGCTTTGCAAAGTCAAGTCATTTCCAAGATAAATTCATTTCATCCCATGCATGGAGCAAGGTTCCATGCATTAGCTCCTCAGCATATTTTCCAATGAAGACAGTTACTACCGCATTTTTAGTTTGCGTGTGTGAAGTATGCATTTAATTCCATTTCTATATAATAATTTACATCGTACATATATTACCTAGCTAATCAATGTGTAATCAGCGGAAGGGCGTCGATGAAGATGATTTCATTGCAGTTAATGCAACAATATGAAAACCCTGTGTTACGCTTAGTAAGCCTTATCATTGACACAACAGGCTGGGGCTACATGTAAGATATGACTTCTCTGTTCCTCTGTTCGTGTTCATTAAAGCATGAAGAGCAAAGACTTCATCATGAGTTATCAGATTTTAAAGCATATAAATATACACACTGAACAGTACATTACAAATGATTATGCAAAAAAAAGATTTTAGTATAAACAATGGAAATTTTAAAATTGTATTTCGAACAAGCAATTTCGAGTTACAGCCTTTGAAAGCAAAAGTGCATACTCTAACCGATTTCCAGAAAGCAAAAATGAGTTCCATCATAAGTTCAACATGCATAAATATCTCTTTCAGATAATGGTACATTGTGAAAACAATATTTTTTATATATTTATGTGAAATTTTGTGCAAGCGCATTGCAATACGCACTGCACCGCAAAACAATATTTTTCTTCGTTTGTCAGTTTCGGTATTAGTCACCAGTATATAAAGATTAAACTACGCTATTAGACACTGCGTCGTATTTACGTGAACATACTATATAATACAAGTACACCAAACGGCTAGCATTCAGCATAAACATCTAATAACAATCATACCTGTGTACGTAAAAGGAAACATGCAAAACATTGACTTTTCTCCATCCTTTTTTCAATTCAACAATTGAGCTTACCTGTGTATGTTGCAATTGTAATGCAATAAAAGGTGTGTGATATGTCCATATAATCTGTACAAGTTTCAGGCAAACATTTTGATACATGTATAGCTTGGTGGTTCACATATCCTTGTGTTCTGGTACTGCGTTTGTTATGAAGGCCCTGCACCTGTCGGTCTTCTTCTGGTCCCTCGCCCACCACATCGACATTGAAACAAGCATCATTGTAGAAGGAACGAACGAATGAAATGTAATCAACTTCAACCGAAGAAACGTCCATTATTGCATAGAGACAAGGTAAAATCGTACGGAGTACTGGCCAACCTGTTCAAGAGTAAACCCCACCCGGACAATCCTTTTAATACTTAACGAACTTCGCATAATTCCAGTAATGCTTAATACCTTGATTACATCTTTAGGCTTACGAGAAGTGACGACATGTATAAGCTATGCGCATATATACTATCCTTGATGATGCTTGTCTCTTTTTAACAATATTTTGCCTTTTTTCTATCTGCGAATTCTATAGAACAATAGAAAATGCTACTGTAACATTCCAACTGTTAGAAAAAAAATCTATACCTGCATAGTGTTCAGAATAAGTTTTAAGTTAAAATTACTTTTTTATTGTAATCATAACAAAAATCCTCCACACATTCCATTCATATTGGAAGGTGGAAGGGGTTCATATGCAACTTTCCTGTATCAATCGCACTTCATTGATATTTAAAAAGTGTCAGTGGTATGGGTACACTATACAAGATACACACACACATACTTATATTTTTATGGTAGCTCATCATTTTTTCTGATCTCTAAATGAATCTCTCGTTGCAAATTTTAAGTATATATTGAACTTGATTTTTAAGAGATTCTAAATGAAGATAAAATAAGTCTAATTGGACGAAGGAACAGAAACGTGTGCTGCAAAAGAACCAAACGCATGTTTGTCTATAGGTTTTGTATTTCTGTAGTTCCTAATTCTGCTAAATCTACCGTAAAGTCAAAACAAAGGTTTTGTATCTCCGCTTTTATACAAACGTAAAAGCGCTTTAGTGCAATTAAATAAACATCTCACATTGCATGTAGAGTTCGTATTGCGTATTGGATCATGCATACATTTTTAAGTCATGAATCACACCAGTCTGGAGTAAGACGGAAGTAGTTATTTTTTAAACCTTAGTCTGAGTGCGTAAATAACCAATTCGTTTGCAAATTGTGTCGTTTATTAGTGGGACAATCTTTGAATTTTGTACATGTGAATTTATTTGGCATTCAGTATAAACATCATAACAGCAAAGGAAAATTTTAATTGTGCAATTTTAAGTGAAAACTACCTTACTTTACGTATACTTTAAAATTGACGTGACAAAAATACATAGACATTAGGTTTTACATTAAGTAACCTACTCATAAAAAGTCAAGAATTCAACAGTAATATTCAACGCGTAACAAATACTAATGCATTTTTGAATGTGCAACTCTACATTGTTTTGCTCAAAGTTAAGAGAAATAATTTTTTCTGCAATTCCGCATTGTCAACTTCATTGAGCACTGTTGCTTTGTTGTACATTTACGCACTCACCTAAAGCAAACTACCTAGGTACATGTTATAGTGATGTGATTGGATTGCCGTTCTGGTTGACAATTAAACTTTGTGAGAAGTGAATGTAGTGTGCTTCAGTCTGTATGTACGTTATCAAGCGCACTATATCTTTGCAAGTTTGTTTGCGCATGAGAACCACATTACGTCGAAAGATTTCACTCAATATCCCTTTGCTATCTGTACTTTGTAGACAGACACAATAGTTAAAGCGGAAGTAGTTTTCCGTTGAAGACTTTCAATAAAATTGGTTTGAAACAAAAAAGAAATACGACCTGATTCTTTCGAATCGAACTTTGTACTTTTATTACAGTAAGTAAGCAGGTTTTTGCCTGCGATAGATAAATCAAAATTCAGTCCTTTAGAGTAGACTATCCTGTGACTCACAGGCCTACAAACATGATGGATCATCATCATCCATACATGGACAGTGCGTATTACAAGAAGCGGACTTTGTCCGGAACAGGTAATTAAGATTCCGTAACATTACACTGATATCTAATTAAAAGTAACGTAATCTACAAATCTAGGCAAAACTACAAACACGTACACTCTAACATTAGAATATAATTTGAGTACTGCGTTTTGGTATTTCCCCGAACAGTGGCCATTTTTGTGTTCCTACTCGCAGTCATACTAATTCTCGTTGCATTCGCAACTCCGTACTGGCTGGAAAGTGATAAACGAATCGTGGGCTCAAAATTTGAGAAACTGGGCTTATGGACACATTGCTTTAGGTCACTACCTGACCCGTATGATCCAGCTATGGGAAGATTTTTCTCAGGATGTCGCTGGATTTTCGATCCATTTACGACGGGATATCAGGAGATCAGAAGCTTCCTAGTTCCTCGTAAGACATAGTCGACCCCATAAATGAAATCAATGTCGCGCGGTCTTGATATTTAATTATCATTGCTTTAACAAGTCTTTCTTTTACAACATTTTAATGAATAAATTGACACTTTGCAATGCTGCAGCTTTATAGACATTAGCTTCAGCTTACTAATTTCGCTTTGAATATAATCAATTTGCTTTTTGGGTTATGTTCCAAGCGTGGAAGGATTATGTGTCAACTTAAAACTTTGATTTTCTAAATTTTTTAGCATTCTTCGTGGCAGTACAATTCTTCTTCACCATGTGTTTCGTGACATTGCTCATTGCCATTGTCCTTGTGCCAGCCTACATCCTCTGTTTCGGACCCGAGCACGACTACTTCATTCTGCTTCTTCGCATTATCGGGATCGTTCTCATGATCTCAGGTAAGATTAAAAGTAGTAACATGAATGTATGGATGCATCAAAATCATTCAAGTGTATCATTACCTTCCATCGTCCATAATTAATGGATGATTATCTCCTTTAAACATGATTTGTTAATATGATAAGCATAGCTGTGTATTTTTTCATATTTAACTCCTGTATGAAGATTTCCGTTGACCACACACGGCCAATAATAAAATTGCATTTCTGATTTCTCTAATATTCCCAGCCTTCCTTGGAACAATAGCAGTGATCGTATTTGGGGCCAAAGGAGACAGCAGGGACTGGATGCCTGACTGGCAAAATAACTATCTCTCTTGGTCGTTTGCTTTCGCTGTTATTGGAGTGTTTTCTGAGTATGTGGCTGGCGTTCTCTTTCTGGTTGAGTCACGGATCCAGTCGAAACGGAAGAAGATGCGAGAGTCTCACTCTGCATACACAATGGAAACAAAGGCTTGACTAAGGAAGGGCAACCGTGCCAAGGAGGAGGAAGAAGAGGACGTGACATCAGCGGGTAAAAGGAGCACATGTGCAATGACAAGCAGTAGTGGTGTTTTTCTTACGAGTCCCAGTGACATTAGCAGTAGTAGTACATACAACACAAGAAGGGTTAGAATTGAAGATGTGGTCATGAAAGATGAAGCCGAAGCATCAACGCTAATTGTTAATCCACACTCACAACACATGGTCACTACATTATAAAAAAGTGAATGATTTAATCCTTTGTTTAAATTTAAGCATAATTTTTTTTCTGAATATCATATAATGCGTAATATGAACATGAAAAAAGAAAGAATCTCACCATAATATTCTTATGACAATGACTCAATCATCGCACATCTCATAGTTTACTTCTCCGACAGACTGATTGTGACGAGCTGAAAAGAGGGGTACATGGTTCATACCGAATTAACGACAAACAACCAACACTCATGTATGTAAAGTGATACATTTTGACTTTTAAGATACGAAATAGTAAATATTACTGTATTACTATTTCAGACATGTTTTTCATACGTGAGTTTACAAAATAGTTTATATGTTAATTTTTTTATGACATCTACGTGACAGATTTTTATGTTTGTAGGTATTAGTATTTGAGAGCGGTTATTTATCAAGTAGGTAGAGATAGTCTTTGGAGTTTATTGCGATATACTTTACTGTTTAGTTAAGAATGGGATTTTTAGGCTTTTAAACACTGATCTGAAGTGGAGATCTGTGTGACTATTTACCTTCATTCTTCTTTATAACAAAGCTCTGTTCTCGTCAAAGTGAAAGTTATTAGCAGGTAGTTTATTCCAAATTCTACCGTTAAAAATTATGTAGTAACTATTGAATCTATATCTACTGCATTCAACTTTATTAAGTATTATATAAAATGTAGCTATTGCATGTCAACTGTAAAAGACCAGTAAAACAATACGTTTACTTATTTTATCATTTACTCTACTACTTAAGTTAAGTCAAATTAATATATCTAACCGTCTTATGATTTGCTTTGGCCATGTCAAATAGATTACAGTTATTCTTGCTTTAAAGCATTAACTGAGGAGCATTAACTTTAAACTTTGTTCTTTATATTTACTGATATAAATGAATCCCTATATATAATGCTAGCTTTAAATATTGACCGCATTGTAGTATGTAAGACGTCCATAAAATGTACAGAAAACCATTACGCCAAAATGTATGTACAAAATATTAAATTACATGCTACAATTTGTTCGTAAACTTTTGTACGAAATAGTAGTTTTAAGCAAAGGGAATCATGAACATTATAAATTTGAAAACGCACAATATTGACACAAAATTAATATTAACACTTTACCGTTAATAATGTCCTGTTTAAAAATAGACGAAGCAATAGATTTTTAAAATTCAAAATTATAGTTAATTTGTGATTATAATGAATATGTATGAATATTTGATGTATTTATGAATTATCGCAGTGTGCAAAGCAAGTGCTGCATGAGTTGTATTATTTCCGCGTGTGCAACCATTTTATAATTGAAGCATGCCCAGCAGTTTTGATGATCAGGATTTTTGGAAGTCTCATTTCCAGCAGGATGAACAAACGGCCTTTCAAACACATTTTACACAAACAAACGCAGGGACAATCAGTCATCTTGTTTAGAAAAACAGCTTAGCAGGTTTTAAATATTATGCTTTCTAATATGAATATGCTTTATGATTCTTCGTGTAAAGATATGGTATGTACCACAAGACCAACCCCGGTGTTCCATTTTTAAATCCTAAAAGGATCTTTAATTAAATGTATTTATATTATATTATATTTAATAACACACATATTATTTTAAGAACAATGCCGTAATATTTGGTACGTTAAAAAGTGATGTCAAATGCATTTTTGTTATACCGATAAATAAATAAATCTTTTATGGAAGTTGTGAAATACTTTTTTGTACATTTTTCCACCTTTATCCCAACACTATTGTGTGCTCATTTATGTTTTTTCTTAAGAAAATGATTAAAATGCTTAATGCCCACAATCATCGCTGAGTGCGAAAAGAACAAAAAGAAAACAAATGTCCATTCTGATATTTCGAGTTTATGGTTTATTGAACTATCTGGAGACGTTTCGCCAAAACTGATTTACCATCATTCATGGCTATATGACAAAACGAAAAATACTACTGGATTTTTAACAGTTACATCAACTTAATGAACTTATACATAAGAACAATTGACTAAACCGGCCGTTATCATGCCACTATATTTACTACAATGAATCTACATTCATCGCTGCTGCTCTATTAGTCTAAAAATAATCTTATAAACATGTCTGATGCCGTGAATGTGATCTGATTTTTTTAACATGATTGATATCACAATTACATTTCTCAATAATATAATAATATTATGATGGTATACTGCAATTACAATTAGATACAATACAACTGTACAAAAGAACAATAACGGAATGGTATTTTTTATAGTATATAGCAAAAAATCATTCTTGAATTTCTGAATTTCAATACCTGCGTATATAATTTTTGAACTAATTTAAATCTCGCAACTTCAATACACATAAATGGTTTGTCCGTCTATACACATTTACTTTAACACAAGAAACATTTTGTTGTAATTTAAATCTTGACTTAGATAAAACAGAAGATGCGACAAAGAAAATAAAATGATGTTCTCAAAGTACACAATCAATATAATAATAGATCTCTTCTAAAACGCTGTCCCACTCGTCGATTTGTTATTCATATAGAACTGTTGCGCGGATATCAGGAAGGTTCCAACATACAAACAAGCTGCAATCCAACAATTGTAGGCGTTTTGCGCATAGGCCCGGTCCACGTCTCCGTAAAATTCTTTCATATCCTTTTCCGTCGCTGCATATTCTTCTTTCAAAGGTAAATCCTCCACCAGAGCCACACTTTTGATGTAAAAGAAAATTCCCATCAAAGCCTGAAAGTAACACAATAATTCAGAATCAACATTAAATCCAAAACTAAAATAATACTTTTTAATTGAAGTACATAAGCAATTCCTGATTATTCTTACCAATTGAATTACGCCCCATACGCTGAGAAGGAGACAGCAAAGTGATAACTTAGGACCGCACAGAGCCATTGTGAATTCTGAAATGATAAAGAAGATTACCAATGATAATGATGAATGATATTTAATTTTTTAACAAGACTACCAAATTGTTTTTGAAAGCAAGATCGATTGTTTCAGGGAATTGCACTGCATGCTATTTTGCAATTTCCACATAAAGAGGTATTATCGGTTGACTGATTTCATTCCCGGTTATAATGATTGCTGCCGTTGTCATTTACATTTTAAATTGAGCAATTATAAAAAAAATAATGTTTTCACTCGACATTGTTTTGGTTTTCATTTCTTGCGCAAATGATAACATATTAATCTGCACTTGTTTGCATTTTGTTCATATAAGCTATGAAATAAAAACTTTAATAAGAAACATTGAGTGATTGTTTAGTACATTAATTAATGATTTTTTTTCTACGTGATGAATTCCTGCATCACTAGTTGCGCACTTCATTGAAAATTACATTTACGAAGAAAAATTTCAGCCACACTTACTGGAATCAACCACCACTACTAAAACTACAGATCTCAGCTAATTGCTTGGTTTCTTACCGTAACCACTTATGTGGTGGAAACACCCACACCCTTCTCTTCAATTAACCTTCACAGTGGTCGCAACCCCTTGCAATTTGAAGCCTCTGGAAGCAAAGTTCGTTGGGCCCTTGACTGATAGACCATATAATCACACCTTTCAGAATAAGTAATACTGCACACTGCTAAGTTTCAAAAGTTTCCTATAAGAAAATCACTAATCGTGAACCGATTTTTCCGCAATAACAAATTTTCTTTTGCTCAGTTCTCTCAGTTGTTATTGTATGCGTAAATACGGACTACACCTTCAATTCAACAACAGCACATTACTATTATAAAGCAAATATACACCCAAAATATGTTTAAGGCTGGTTCCAATGGAAGTCATGTGAAACCTGCTGTTGAAGAAATAAGACATCCTACCTATAAGGCTAAGTTAAACCTAAACACATCTTTGCTAATACAAGCTATATTTCTCTTATTCTACTATCAACTTTCAGCTCTTATGTGACGGTATGCTCAAGTAGTCACTATTTTAGAAATATTGTATGAGTGTGCATTGGGCATAATATGTGAAATTTTAACAATAGATATTTACCTGAGCGAGCTAACGCTACTGACACCATGAACGTAACGTAGCTTACATGATATATCATTATCGTAATGTTTATGATGATTCATTAAATTCAGTTTCGGTATAGCGGTAGCAGTATTAACAAAATATGCACAGATTCAACATTGGAGCTCTTCTTTTCCATGTAAAATTGTTCGTCTCGTAATTTAAACCAAAGTAAATCACATTTAGCAAAATGCTACACTACTAGTACATAATACGGCCGGGCTAAAAGCGTCAAATACATGCCACTAATTACAGCGCACCATAAGTTCCAACTTACTCCAGTTCTCTGAGAGCTTTAATTAAAAGTGAGTTAGAGCTTTTAAATGTAATGTAAGGCATGAGGAACATCGCTGTTCTACAAAGTTGTGTTGAATTCATTTAAGTTAATGTAGGTATGATAGTTGGAACTTTGGAACGCTATGAAACATATTGGATGAGAGTTTGCAATGTAAGCAACATTCAACTGATCCAACGTTGAGTATTTACTTTATAACAAATGGATGGTTAACAAAGAAAAAAATTATAGTCCATGCTCCAATCCTATGCAGTGCATACAGAAATATGTATATCTACATACATACATTCATATAGTCATGATAGTACACTCATTATTCATTAGGTTACGTTAAGTTCAAATAATTTAACATGGTTATTTCTAGTTCTTATTTTTATGACTAATTTCTTTCTGGCCTTGTACTTCTTTATATTGGAGGATTTATTCATACATAACTTGAAGAAGAAGCAAAAAAGTTATGTACTACTTGTTGTAGTAGTATATCAGTTCGTATCATGCCATGCCTGTGTGCATTCTCAAAACGACCATTTATTCTCACTACTACGATATCACTCATCTGGCTTCTTGTTGAACGGATTCACAATTTCCTGATGTTACCATTATTCCCCAAAAAGTAAGTACAGCAAACAGAGAGGAGACAAGCCGTGGCGTAAACCATTGTACTTAGACTTGCCACTTATAATATCGTTTCTCTGATGAGCTTACCTGAAGATGTAGTAACAAAAGTACTCACATTTTACTGTACATGAGAGAGCAGCACAGAAATCATTTCATGGGAATGATGGGAGACATCATCATCATATAATTTTGCTATTGCAATGGCAGTCCACAAAACTTTTATTTACTCGACAATTAGTCGTGCACGTAGTTTACCAATTGGACAATGACGATCATGATTGGAGACGATAGGTGAGCAGGTCTGTTTTGTTCGTGGAGTGTCTAACTGACAAAAACTTAATGGATTCTTTATTCTCAAGTGTTGTGTGTAAAAGTGTGCATTGTTGTTGAAAACTGTATAAATAAGTCAAAAGTATATTCACTTGGAATTGGAATAATTTCCTTGTAAAACACAAATATTCTATGAACCA
Source organism: Sinella curviseta (assembly GCA_004115045.4). Lineage (NCBI taxonomy): Eukaryota > Metazoa > Arthropoda > Collembola > Entomobryomorpha > Entomobryidae > Sinella > Sinella curviseta. The sequence continues at coordinate 33,931,566 of CM023203.3, read as the reverse complement.
AAGGTAAACTACCATTATTTTTATTACACATATAAATACATTCGTGTAAGATGATGTGTATGCTTATTGATGCGTAATTTGATTTAGCGAGGAGTGACGGAGGACGCACATCCTTTTGTAACCAGCTTATTTGTCACCGTATTTTATTTCGTTGTAAAATTGATTTTAAAGAACTTTTGTATGCCCATGCCATACACTTATTTTTACCGTGACATGACATGACATACCGCTACGATTTTTTTACTTGGAATAGAAGGATACACTACAATAGAATCGGTATTTTAAAATTATATTTAACTCGTGTGGTTATTATTATTCCATTCATGTCATCTTTAGTGCACACTTTTGTGTACTGCCGTGAGACACAATGTGTAACAGCAGGTACTGGAAGTGTGACCTGTTGTAACTTAAAATTTATTGGAAATCTTTCATATGAATGATTTATATTGAAATGTAACATCTGCCAACTGTCGTGGACAGATATTAATCCTTCCAAACAGGAAGTCAGAGGCAGAATGTAGATAACAGAATGATGTCAGCATTTTCTTAGAATATTGCACAGAATTAAGAATCCAAACATTTTGTCCGTCCAGTATCGATACAGGTGAAGAATATTAATGTGGAGATGACAGGATCGGGCGTTTTTTTTGTGATTTTTGTGTTTTGATGATCGATGGCCGCTTGTGTCAAGAATATTTCTTTTTCTGGAAAGTTAATGTGCAGAAATGTGAAGCGCATGTACAGATATATACTTAGCCTTTTCAAAGAAATAACACTAGCTAGGCACGTTAAATTCAATATTATAGTTTAACTACTGTAAACAGTATCAATGATACATTGAAGTTCTCCATTTTAACAGTTTGTTTGTACAAGGAAAAGAAGGACAAATGACGGACAAAAGTTAATAGAGTTTGGAAATACGGAGGACATTTCTTGGGGAATAAGCAGACAAGGGATTATTAAAATGTGGTCCGTCTAACACTTGTGTTATTAAATGTGCTTAACATAAACGTTTGGACCGTGCTGTCCTCATTCATTATAGGGTAGGTGTGTGCATGTGTCTCGCCTGGCCATATTCCAAAGTACGAATAGTGAAAGTGGCTTTTGATGGTTGAAAGCAAACAATGTCATCATCACCACCATCAGCGTTAATGACTTTGAATGGCTTTACTAAATCATTATTACACCCTTATTAGAGAATAATGGTATAGCAAATTGTAGTCAAAACAAAGTACATAGCATAATATATGAATGCAAAAGCCATATAATGTTAATAGGTGACGGCTGATTAACTAAAATCTTTCACTTTTAAGTATGATACTTAAGACAAATGTCCATTGTGTTATAGCCATTAGAAAAAAGAAACAATACCCACATTATTATCAAAGATACATTTCCAAATGATTACGCGAAATGCTGCTGAATGTATCCAATATATTTAGTGCATTTCAATATTCTCTAATAATATCTTACAATTGGAGCATTCAATGACAATTTTACCTGAAATGTATTTGCATAGTATCTCGTTATTGATTAATTTTTAACAGTCGGTACACCGATCAGATCCTTTCAGTTGCAAAAATAAAAACGAACTAGTCGCGTGGCCTTGTATCAGGTTAACATTATTACTTGTCACAGGAATGAGTAATAATTTACAAATACGAATACGTATACGAATACGTAGGTACGTATTGGGTGAAAGAATGGGAGTAAAGTCTAGGGCATTGGTGTGCTATTATTTTTTAAATTACATTTCGGCTTTTGTCTTTCTGCGGAATGAGCTTCCACATGCCAATTAGCGATAGCCATTTAGTCACATTTCACATAGGTAATCATTTTCATCATCGTTCAATTTCACAATCAGTACATTTACCGGTGAATTGGAGAGAGTTGAAACAACAATTTAAATTCTTAGAAACGGTAGCATTGATTTGAGAGTGACTAAAACGATAAACTGTCCTGTCGATAAGCAATAAATGTTACAGGAACCACTTACCCGTTTACCTGTTAGGATGGTAGATTGACAAGCTGGAGTGACTCCTGCAGCAAGGCAAAATCATAATATGTTGCAGCCTTTTTGCATGGGCAGGCATAGATTATCATAATTGGTTCATTTATCTAAACATTTTACTTTTCGGAATGTTTTAATGATTGGTTATGTAGTAGTTATATAGTTTATCCATTTATTGTAATTTGTAAATTTGTTTTTTTAACTAATAAAATTTGTATTTTTACATTTGTTTCTCAGACCCAGATCTCATCATAGAATTATCCCCGTGATACAAAACCGGAAATTCCGACAGCCCCTCGTAAGCTAGCAGCAGTCAACGACAAAGAAGGAGAATCCCGACATCCATCAACAGCGCATCCGCAGTCCCTTCGTTTGACTTTTGTGGAACACAAAATACGACTATTTCTAGAATACAGGATAATAATGCATAGTACCGACTTAGATCTTCGTTATACAATTGCAAACTAGTTTCAACTACAAAATAGGTCCAATTCTTTGCACTTTCCATTTATTAAACAATTTTAGTTTCCTACAATAATTCAATTTCATCCGTACAAAAAGGGACGTATTTAAAAATAATGTAAATGCTGTTCAGTAACATTTATTCGCTCAAGAAAATCTTGTGACTTGTATTAGAAGTAGTTTTTCTATTACTGAGGTGAGAATAGAACCGTTAGATTTTATACGAAAATCTTAAAACATTCTTTCAACTCTAGTCATCTTTCGAACGTTATTATCGTAAAACGTTTTGTACAAGTTTTTGATATCGCGACGTGAAATACTTAAATTCAAAGCACGCAGACTTACTAAGAAGCTAGTAGATTCGATGCATTTTTAACAGAATCACGTCAATAATTATTTTATTGTGTTATGAAGAATATGCTTCAAGTGGAGTTGTCAACAACCGAACAATTTAAGCAACAACATTTTACGCCATTAATAAGTTAAATAAATATCCTGTCCAACTCAAGCATGGCCTCCCAATTGTAATTAAAAGACGCTAGTGGAAAAAGTATTGCGTAGTTGTACGTGCGTGAAACTCTATATTATTGGTTTTGCCCTTTGGGCATGGGTAGTGGTCCTCTGATTTGGAATGGGTCCCAGAAACCCTCGTAGAGCGCTTGGCTATTATGGAATGAAGAGGAGGAAACGGGATAGAATGTTCACGGTAAGTTTCCGCATTTTTATCATGTATTTAGTAACTTAACTTAAACTTAATTATCAGGTCATATACCCATTATTGCATTACATCCCATATCCAATATACTCAAGGCTTTTTTTGCAGCCTCTTGTGGTAATGCAACGTGTACATACAAAAGATATAATATGCAATGCCTTTGTCATAGTGGTCGTATTTTTTGGTCAAATCAAACAAACCAAGGTATTTACGCAGTTACGAATGATTTTGACTTTCCCCACTGCGTAAGAACAATTATGTTTTTTACGACTAAAAATCCTCTAAACCCATTAAAATGTTACAATGGCATTGAATGGAGTGGGCCAATCATTGAAACATCATCACTTTTGTCTTTCATCACTTGTGCTTGGCACTGAATAAATTCACTTCGGTCCTGTTGCAATTCTGTTTACATAATATATACAGACAAGAACGCGTTATCATAAACAGTATATTATCACAACATGATTTGATTGGGTGTAGGTGTATGCACCTATGTCGGTACATAAATATGCTATGCTCTGCATGTCAAACAACACGTGCTGAACGCCCGCCCACGCCCACTACTACCACCTAATCAAACATCACACTTGTGCGTTCTTACTTTTTTACGCTTTAACACTATACCGAAAAGATCCCGGATTCGGTTCACTCGGCCGAGCGGTATTACATACCTACTTTCGTTGTTGATGGGCTGATGCATGATGGTATAAATTATAAGACAGAAGATCGTAATTATTATGCACATCTATTTCGGAACAACTGATAGTTATATTCCATTCTGGTTCCAATAATAGTGCGAAACGTCCACAAAAGTGTTTAAAAATTGCAAGCGGAAGACTCGCCATCTGGCTACTTACTTCATTTTTACTCAACTCGATTGGATTGTATGGTTGTCATAAAATTCATGTATGTAGGTATGTACTCGTCTCCCTTAAAATAATGAAATGCTTAATCAACGGCAACGGCTGCAGTAGTTTGGCCCTTTTTCATGTAGAAAGGCTAGCGGAATGTATACAATCAAAATGTTATCATTGACAATAATTCTAATTCATTCCTTTGTCTTTGGCTACTTGCCATACATCGTAATTTTTTGCGGGTATATATGGTCCTTCACCAGAGCAAAGTTATTTTCGTTCATAGTCTGTAATCTGTAATACATCATCAAACAAAGCAAACCCTAGCTGCACATGAAAAAATCGCTCGCCAACAAAAATCGTTTATGTTCGATAATGTTTACACTGTCAAGTCTATTATTTGGTTGATACATTTATTGAGAAGCAATGAAACTCCGAGATACTTCTTGACGGAGAGTTGCTGAGCAAGAAATTGGCTAGGTGTAAATGAAAACTTCAAATAATGTGCGACTTTTAGCATATTATCTCCTTGCTTGAAATCGATCATAAATTACCCTGATCATTTTCTGGTCCTGTATGTAGTTTTACTACCGCTAACAGTTTAGCAGTGACGTAGTCACTTGGGTAAAAATAAAGGTATTTAAAATTTTGCAACAGCCAATTAACATTCATTCAACCAAGCGACCCGATATCTATCTTCGTTAGGAAATATTTTGGTAGAAATGAATTAAGTAGTCGAGAAAGGGAGGTCTCTTAGTCTCCACAGATATCTTTATTAAAGTACGTCACATACCGAAAAAAAGGAAAACGCTTGTCAGATTTTTTTACGGTCAGGTTCAAGTATAAGTACATATAGTTCTGAAAAGCGCCATCAAAGTCAAATGTCACATTTACAAGCCCCGAATCGCACTCTTCTACTCAAGCGGAATTGCAGTCTAGACATATCTTTAATCACTTCTAAGAGGCTATGTTGTATGTAGTTTCTTCCTCAAATTGTTTCATTGCTTCAGTCATGTAAATTGAGATTTCAAGACTGAGGCTACCAACCCTATTCAATCATATATCTATACTCAACAACAGCATCATGCAACACAACAAACTTGAGCCCACAGGATTTTTACAGATTAAAGCTTTAAATTCTTACTAGGTAGTATAGTAGGTAGTTTTAAAAGGCATGTATCATGTACCTTCGTGAAGCGGCACTTGAATTTACGTTACCCATGTGGATTCGTTTGCTGAGTGCATGCAAGTTTATGTAGTGTTCCTGATTACATGTTACTGCGTAAAACACGATGGCTGTAACTCGTTTTATAGCTCTGATTTTTGGTTTATAGTTACGGACTTCTGGTATGCTAGGTTGTACATTGTGTGTACATGTACTTATTTTGTTGGTTTACTTTGGGTAGTAATGAATTCTCTTTTTATATTATGCAAGAATTTAGTAAAGGTGAGCTTTGAAGGCACATAATATAGCCAAGCTAAACAACTAAAAATTTAATAGAAATGAACTTGTTTGCTGAGGCTCATTTATTAATATAAACTGGTTGTACAGTGTCGTTGGTTTCGGCTGTGCAGTAAAGCGTTGAATTGATGCACGAAATAGGCTGGTGGCAGGATATCTCCAACAAAATATTCTGCAGTATAAGCATAATAATGCATATAAAATATCACCAAATAAACAGTGAACTTCTATTTCATATACAGATAAGCTTTTTCATAAATTAAGTTTAGTTTTCAAATGTGTGCAGGATTTGTGCACGGTGGTAGATGATACAAAGTCTAATGTACTATTTAACACAGGCCGCATTATAGTAATTTTTCATACGCGAGTATTACTACATTAAAGATAGTTCGTTTCGCTAAAATTGACTCTATATCCCGTATAGGATCTGTCACTGTCATCCGTGCATATGCGGTGTCTACTTCTGCTTGCCACTTGGCTCTTAAATATTTTGGCATGGATGTTCGAAGGATAATGTTCAACACTGCATCTTTCCTATTCCATTGACTCTGAGTAATGAAATTCCTAAGGAAAGTTGCCTTGTTTTTTTGAAAAAAATTTCTGCGTATGCACAAGGATACTAAAGGTTCCTTTTAAAAATGCGTTCTTGTGCTCGGAGAGGATATACACAGACAAATGCCAAGTATACTCTTTTACATTTAGAATCGGTGAATCTGTGCTCTCTGTAGCAAAACGAAAGGAAAAAACTGACGGGTTACCTTCCTCCAAGAACATTATTATGCTGTGTGTGGACTATAAAATATAACATGAAAGAATTGGTTAAATGATGGGTTCGGTTCGGTGGCTTGGCTGTTGTAGTGAATGTACCTAACATATGCATTTGGTTAGAGATCAGGCAAAGATGAGCTTAATGTTTTGTGTGTGCTCGCGTATGTCTCTCGTCTGTCTATTAGATAATACAATACAATGATACGATTTTTATCTTATTGTGAATTCGTGAATCTATTTGCTGCAAAATGCACGCATACATGTAGATATATATGCATACATATTATGCATATATCTAAATCTATATTCAGTTAGGTTTTGTATGATCACTTGCTCGCTTCTTTTACTGCAGCATACTATAACCACACGACTCGTTTTCAAAGTGCAAGCGTTGTATTATTGGATTTTATAGGGGCTAGTGCCAGTATTTTGCTGACACGCTGGTGGAAATGATGATAATTTGAGAACTGATCTTAACTGAATGTGGCGAGTGAGGTGAACTCTGGATTTGTGAAGGAACAGAGTGATTGCTGATTCTGCAGTAGTTCTATACAGAAACCTTAACCATCTTAATATTACAAATCTGCATTGAATCATTCGGTCTATACCGTGCACGTAAGAAAAATGCACCACTGAACTTACATTTAAACATTCTCTATGACTAGAAGGTCAGCCGTCAGGGGTTTACATTTACATTGATTGATACAACAACAACAACAATAAGTTTTGCTGAAGAAAGGACAAGGGAAACGAGAGGATTTACAACACACTCTAAAACCGTACAAATCTTCCCTTTCTTAGGAATGCTGTTTTGCCATGTCGTGTTCATGCTTTTTTGACATGTGCTCCGGCTCAACTAACTCGGCTCCGCGAGAGAACGGTGTTTTTTGTCTTTGTACTATTTCTAGCCATGAAACAAGCAAGCCTGAGACAAGGTAAAAGTGTAAGTTCACAAAATATTCATGCTTGCATTCATGTTCATGTGTTTTGTGAGTACGCTGCTGCTGGTAGTTCACCACACGATTAAAGCACGAACTTGAGAGAATATTTTTCAACGTACACTCGCACAATCAACACATTAGTTAACGCGGAGCAATTGCCTGCATCTGACAAAAAAATGTAACAAACTTAAGTAGGTGATTGCAAATTAAAAGTAAGTGCGACAAGATACAAACCTGCAAAATACGCGGTAAATCTTACATATTGCTAAGTTGAAGGGTGTAGGAGTAGTTTGCGTATTAAGGTGCCTGTGATATTAGCAATCAATTGTTTTTAATTATTGGTGTTAAGGAGTGGAGCAGTGAAGAAGAGAACGTATTACAAGCAAAGATAACGAAAATAGTATGTAATTTCTTGGCATGAATGTGCGAGAGCTGTTATCACTGCGTGGCAAAACTTTTGTATGAACATGAACATATATTAAGAGTGAATTGGTACTGATATTTTAAATTTTACCAATCACTTTTCATATTGGATTTGCAGCATATTATGTGATCTATGTACGTAGACATACCGAAAGAAGATTAACTACATTGTTTGTTAAGTTAAAAGTGTACGTACACTTACAGATAACTGTGCGCATGGTCTCATACCCTTTTCTATCGAATACCTTTTAGCATTGGCTTTATATGGTTAACCTATTGGTGCGTTATAAACTTGAAATACGAAAGTGAATCAAGTAAGATTTGTATGATGTAACGCAGTAACACAGACTATTACATGATCAAGTTTTGATGTACATACCTACGTATAAACGCGTTTGTAATTTCTGTTCTTTAAGTAATTCTATTGTACTTTGTAGCACTATATACCTATTTTCATTATTATCTACCTATAAATACGTCTGTTCAATTCAAACAAACAACTACCTCTCAACGCAGTACACACGTACAAAATACTTTTCGTTATGCGCATACATTATGAACATGAACATTCTCTAACAAAATATAAATATAAATACCTATTTTAGCCTACATTCCATAATTTGTTCTGTACATAAAATTCTTGGCATGAGAAACTAAACTAGTGAGCAGTAAAAAATATATTTTCCTCCTTGATTGTACTATTGCTTTAAATGATAGATTCACTATCTGCTAATACTCCTGTTTGTTGGTGACCGTTGGTTTAGCACGATTCGTAATTCGCAATCTTATTAAGTAGCGATAATTAGTAATTACTACGACATGAGACTATCAATATTGCGAATTGTGCAATCATTCGCTGCAGTGCGACCGTTTGAGAAGCTTATATTGTGTAACATTGCTTTAGTGCAAGAAATTTTTTAGTGATGCTGTGCTCTTGTTGTGATACCTATATATATCCCTGTTCCACATGAGTTTTTCGGTGTGCAGATTGTATGAAAGAGTAATCTTGTGATTTTCAGTGTTTGGGTGTGTTAGATTAATAAAAAGAGGACCATAAAAGTAAAAGCCTTTGCATTCTTACCATAAAATAAATTAAAAGTGCTTGTATTATTGACGAAGGTGGAATTATGTGTTTTTATTAAGTTGGCGAGCATTTTTCTACATATGCGGATTGCCGTCTTGCAAAATTCAAATAAATGTACACGAATTCACCTTTTTTGCAATATATATCTGGGTCTAAATATAGCTATGACTTTAATGTCCAAGCCTACACAGCTACACATATCACAATATGGTACATTAGTTACCTGAAAATAGCTAAAAACTGTGTACGTACACTATATATGCTGGTATTTCTTTGCAATTTCTAGATTAAAAGTTAGCCAGCGCTTTGCTTTGTTGACCACTTTGAGTTTGATTTCCACAATTTCTACCATAAATTGCGACTCTGCTCATCGTCCTTTCGGTTCACTTGTGACCAGAAAGGTTTCCGCTATGTGAAACAAAGAGTGGCAGCTTTACAATATTTTTATGTGGTTCCTCATATCGTTATATATGGCATAACGTTAGTTCAGCCAGCTAGATTATCAACTAGCTTATATGTCAGTAAAACGTATTACCGGCAGTGTATAGGCATTTAGAAACTGGATAGTACTATCATGTCGTAGTAGTGGTCAAAAGAATGTGTGTTTGTTCAGCAGATACACATTTTGTCATTCTGTATTTGCCCACTTGTGTAACCTCGAATTTGGAAAATTTGGATCGATACACGTAGCAATAATAATAATACTATAATGTTGATAGCTAGTAGTGGTCGTAATGGTAGATTGATGCCAAATGGTAAAGAAAGCATATTTTAGACACAAGATTTTCATACATAAACCCACAAGACGCAAGATTATTTGCTCAATCTTTCTTCGACCTCTTCTATTACGCTAAAAAAACTGAAAGGATGTCGTACACAGCCTATCTATGAATTACACCATCGCAAAAAAATCAAGCATTCATGTATGTAAAATGTAATAACATTCTCGTGTAATGTTTAGTTTGTACAGTTTTGTTATTTTTTCACGTGCGCCGTCTTCAATTCCGTTAAGGAATGTACTAACAAACTCAGTATCACTTTGCTTAGTAATGTTATGTTTAAACAATACACATGTTTAAACACGTTTTAAAACGTTTATTTAAACATGTGTATACATTTTTGAATACACAAATACAGTGCACACAAAACGAAAAATAAAAAAACAATTGTTTTTACCAATAAACAAAACAATAAACACGTTTTAAACATGTGTATTGGAACGTTTATTTTCCTTTACATCTTAGTAACTTTTCAAGTACAATCAACTTTTAAACAATTACACCCACATTTCCGGATACTTAAAAGTTTGTCATCAAGAGTTATAAGTCAGACAATGTTTGTGAACTAACAGTAAGATATTTGGAGAACGTCTTAAATCATATTATGCAGCTCCAATGTTTCTTGTGGACGTTTTTTCAGTTCAACGAATAAATGAACTGGAATTTTCAGTGAAAATTTAAGTGCTACTGCTTCTAATTAATTCAAAGTTTCCCACTTTTTAAGATCTTTACCTGTCATTTTCTAGTATTCATCAAATATTTGGATTGTAAATTGAAACCTAAGAGTTGTTTGCACATAGCGGTCATATTATTTAATAAAATAAAGTTTCCGTTTTGATGTAATCAACACCAAGTTAATAAACAAAAATAAACGTTTATTTATGTTTATTCACAAAAACAAAACGAAAATAAACAGATCTGGGGCAAAAATAAACAGATCGAGATTTTTTGAAACATTTACGCAAAAAACAAAACAAAATATTTGTGTATACACATGTGTATTTTATAACATTACTAACTTTGCTTGCCCGAGCCTCTTTGCTAAATTTACATTGATAATGCCCCAATGCTCTTCTTCTGTTTTTTATGCCGATGATGGTTTGGCGAAATTGCAAATCGGAGGAAGCTTTCACTGACTCCACTGGACTCGTGCAGACAGCAACCTACTAACTTAGTTTTTCCTCTGACATGTTTACATTAAGAGGGAAACTGGAGACCTATCTCCTTTTTCGTCTGTGTAGCTTTGGCATATGAGTATATATCCAATTCCAAAGTCACAGAGTCGAGAAATTCTGTTGTATTAGCCATATATAACCATATTGGCTGCGTAGCACCTCTACTGCATGCAGCTAAAGTGAAGTGCTCGTTAGCAGGTGTATATTCTTTTCCCTTCCGAGAAAAAGGGACATTAGTCTGGCATTTTCCTAAACCAATGGCTAGAGTTACTGTGCTCGTCCTGTTAAGTATTTACTTGCCTAAATACTTATAGTGATTTGGTCTGACGTATAGCGTGAAAGTTTTCAATAATTCCGCATTCCATATCGTACCTTGCCTCTTGTCTTCCATCCAGAGCGCAGAACACATCTAGTAAAAGTCAAAGTGACCAGGGCGAAAGTGATGCTTCTCTGCTTCATTCTTTGAGCAGCGCAGTTTCCTTTGTTCCGATTCTGATCATCTATTTAAACGCAATGCAGTAATAATGCAATAGACAATGGTGTCTGTCAGAGAATGTAAGGAACACGGAGACACTTAACAAACATAAATCAGTTGCGTTGTGGGAATATTTTAGTCCACTTTAGTTTCATCAGTTTATAGCATTTTGCTGTGACCAATGTGTACATTTACATGTGGTTGGGAAAACCGAGCCAATTTCAATACGAAATCATACTACTTGATTAATTTATTTTGTAGTTAAAGTACGTGACAAATATATATATGCAACACTTCGTAATATAATGTAGTGATTGACTGTGGCAACACTGTGACCAAGACTTTATTTAATTAACGGAAATAATAAAGTTTTTACCTTTTCAAGACAAATTAAATGTATCCCGCTTGATAATTTTGTGGCTTGAATCCAGAAAAGGAAGCTTACACCTGAGCAAGCATGTAACAGTTTTATAGCGCCATTACGTGCTTTAAGTATTATCGTGATATGTGTATATTGTTCCTTGATCTTGTTCCATCTTTCCAAGATCATATGCGTGTACCACCTCATTAATCTCTCATGACTAATTAACACCGAATTTAATAATTGGAGTACATTTCAACAAAACATTACCTCTAAAATCATTCATATTCGTGAAATTTTGTGCTTTGAGGCAATGACTATTGGAAAAAACAATACCCTTGTCCTTCTAGTTGTTGAAGTGTCTAGTATTCCTTGTTTTCCAAAGCATGTATATTTTAATGTATCCGGTAATCGATCCATGAAATCGTCAAGTTTTCAAGTGATTAATCGTCATTCATCATCAAGTTTTTCCGCAAAATTGCTATTTGGAGGATTTTCGTTGTAAGTAAATACTTCTGTGATGTGCCTGCTTTAATGACGAGAATTGTAATATGCTTATGCATATCCAACAACCACGTCGGCATTAAATGGATTGCTTGTTGTTCCTGTCGACTTGCATTATAAAACTTCGTCATGTACCTAATCCTGTTGCAATTTCATATCATGTGTCGGCTTAAATTCCACATTTCTGAGAAAATCTATCTTTTCTTCATGTGTTCTAAAGGACAGCAAATACAACGTTTCATTTCCGTATCACTTACTCCATGCCGCATGGGGTAATATGATTTGTAATCTGAGGTATTGCTTTAAGGCTTTTGTCGAAAGTTTATATTGAGCAGTTGAATTATATTTGAAAACTCTTTTTACTGTTTAAACATCCAAATAAAAATGTGTTCTAATAGGCTGTAGTATGTCTTAATATGTAAATTATCACTTGTTAAAACACGAAGGTTATAAAATCTAAAGTTTGACCACAGCAGCAGGAATTGTTTTAAAAGGAAATTATCGGTAGTATTGGAAGGGTACGCCAAAGTCAAATGCTATGTAGTACCATATCCCAGTGGTATGATCAGTTTATTATTCGTTTGAAATTAACCTTTTGTTGTATACACGTGTCCATTGTCCATGTATGTGTATGCTTTCTTTACCATATATGCAATACCATGCGTATGTCATGTCACATGACTCATGTGTATAGGTAGTACGTGTACGAAATTGTAGTATTCGAATTGAATGGAATCCAGTGGAACATTTTTATTGATTTATCTAGCCATTGGAAATTCTCATAAATGAGGTCTGTCGTTTACAGACTGTGGTTGTTAATTTTTGAATAATGCTTCCAGTATTAAGTAGTATCATATGATAATGGAAGCTAGAAACTATCCTATATATCTAGTAATGTGGTTAAAATTAACAAGCCAAAAGCAAAACTAGGTACATAGCAGTGAGTATTCAGCATTAACCAATAGTACTGCGCTGTGATACTTTTGCATATTATGATTCCTTTCATCTATAGGACAATTTATCATCATCACGAACTTCATTTAGCGTGACAAAAGGGTAACATTTTCAGTGAATTGAAAATGCTACAGAAATCACAAAGTAAGCTATGATCAAAAACTGTGAGAGGACAATGCATGACAAAAGTATGCGTCAGGACTAGGATGTTCCTTTTAGTGTTCTACTTGCGGGTACTATAATTACTAAAACGGCGATTTTTTAAATAGTTTATAAACTTCTGAGGGAGAATGAGTTTGTACAGTAGCAATTTCAATTCAGTGGAATGCCTACCTGTTCATGCAATAAGAAGAATCCTTCATAGATAAAGTAGAACCATTAATTAAATTTTGTCCACTCTCGGATGGATAATCATAATTACGGAAATATTAATGGTCAATGGAGCGTTAGAGGATAGTCTGGAATTATGAGGAATTGTTTCTCGCAAATTTCATGATTTTTGCCATACTACCGCTGGCCACATGAAGTGGCACATATAACATATCATATCGTTTGTGAACTGAACAGCGAGACATATTTTCGAGATGTATGGCTGTAGAAAATTACTCCCAGTATTTCTGTCATCCTCTCCTAATGAATCTCTAATATGATACTATGTTCTCTTGGTACATGCATAGAATTACATACTAAATCGCTTGAAATAGTTCGTTCGTTCGTTAAATCTGGTAACACATAAAGGTATTGGTGAAGGAGTTCTAATTATGTTATACGACCATAATACTTGTATCTTTGCGCTAGATTGATGCAAAATCTTGGTTACACCAGCGAAAACTGAAAGTGGAGTGTTGTGATGAAGAGCTTTTTGATAATATGCAAAAGAAATTGAGTACGGTGCTGATCCCGGATTCTTGAGTTCTGGGAATATTGAGTTTTTGTGTGAAGTGAACTTCAAGGAAATAAAAGAAATATGAACCGCCAAGCAAACGTCAAATTAAAGTGATAATGTATGTGTGAAATGAAAGCGCGTGAGGAGAAAGTAGCAAGCTGTTTTGTCGTCGGAACTTTCATCACTCATGTTCCATATATGGCGTGCGAACTGTGTTGGCGTTCTATGTGGTTCTGTGTAAAACTACATTGCTAACACATGGTATTTTGCCGGCGTAAAGGGAAAGAACTTTCTTCTTCCCATTTCACCGATGTCAGAGTCATCAGAACAGTCGGAAATTGTGCCAACCAAGAAACACAATAGATATGATTTCCTCTCACTTAAGTTCATCTTCGTCTTTTTCAATGATGCCTTTGTAAGTTATCAGCATGTGTTTATATTTAAATTGTAATGTATGCTTTATAATTATAATGTATAATAGTTGACAATTGGGACTTAATTGATCGACTATAGTAAGAGCTAATTTGAGTTCAAACTTTAAAGTAAAATGCGACACTTTCCCAAATTCACCGTTCGCTATACGATTAAATGGAGTAATCCATTTGATTTGCCCTGTTAGGTAATATCCCCAGTTTAACATTATTTTTGTGATGACCAACTTTCTCCTTTCTCTTATTTACTCCTACGACATTTTTGTCTTGGATCCATACGTTGAATACGGTAAATGAAAAAAAAGAAAAGTGGCTACGAAAAATACGGCATGTACAATCATCTACTACTTTATTAAAGTGCAATTTCAGTAATGTCAATTTAATCTGACGCGCGCTAATGCATTTTATTGTGAGATGAAAAAGGTAAATTTGACAGATCCTTTCTTTTTTAATGAGAATGACATGAAATCCAGTCAGCACGGCTTTGGCTTTATATACATACCCTTGTATACCTATTATATTGTTATATAATATATTACAAAAAGCATGTACTGGGTAGCAGAAAACTTTCACCGAGTTGCATTGTTAGAATCACACACAACCAACACAATTTGTTCCTTTCACAGACATGTGGTTCAACTCCCATTCACATATTTTTTATCTCATCCATGTTTCCTTGCCGCACACACCATCACCTACTTTCACCATACAGCATACCTACCTATATTATACAGGATATATATCAGGTGCCACTTTTATGTGTAGGCGGTATGGTGTTAACAATGCTGCAATTCACAACTACACAACATAATCTTACAACCACATATTCCCTACGCTGCTGCCTCTTCGTGTATCCGCAGTTTCTGTCTGGTTTAAACCGTGGTGCTGTTGATATTACTACTGTGTGGCAATGGCAATAGTAATAAATAAGAAATCTATCCACTACTATAACATATTATAAGTGTGAAGCCATTTCCAAGAACCATAAATTCATGATTCACATAATGGTATACCTATGTACTACATCTTTGGCCGTTTTCGCATAGCAAATAAATAGAAAGTGGCAAAGTCATGAACATTTGTGTATACCGCGAGTATTATTATTGTAGGTACATATTTTTTGTTTGAAACAAGCAGTTTTTCACTCTTTTCCGGAGTGATTGTTCTCATAAAACTTTTTCATGAATTCCTGACTGTTCACACTTCAAGAAAGGTATGTGATATAGCGTTGCGAACACGGAGGTTTGGTTGTACGCTGCTTCATGATATTATGCAAGCACGCGAAGAACTGAAAGAACCCAAATTTTTGTAGGCTTTTTGTTCGTTCTGTCGTGGAAAATAGATGCAGAGATTGGATCACTTTCTAGACATCCCACATTTTTATGAGACTAGAAAAAGTCAATGAATGGAATGGCTAGTTCATGCCTGACATGGAAAAGAATAGGGTAAATCGTTAACGTGTACCAATGACACTTAAGGCATGCACAAGGAAAGTAGGTAGAAAGCGGAGCAAGCAAAGTCTCCTTGAACGAAGCGAATTAGGAAATGCTTTTGTTCAGACTTTTCGCGGTGAAATAACAATGTAGCATAAATGGTAACAGTCTCCGCAGTGAAATCGATAAAATTTCTTTTTTCCGTGCTTGCTATTGTAGTCCTGTATACTTTCTAGGTATGTCGTGGATATTTTAACCTCTGTCGATGTCGTTGCATGATTTATTGATAAAATAAGCACCCGTGATGTCATTCGGTAAATGAATGTTTGCTAGAAATATTTGACCCATTATTGGCTCAAGTTGAAGGTTAGTAAAATTTTCTTGTCCAGGTGTATTACTCACAGAATGTGATTTTAATGTGTGTTTTCATGAAGAAATCATTTCACTTTATACGAACCCTATATTGAATCAAAGCTTCCGGGAAAATAAACGGAGACTACAATCCAGCACTATTTTTTTGAAATTATAGCTTTAGTCTGCATAAATACAACCCATCAGTACATTTTCTGAACACTCCTCAACAATTAAATTTCTTTCGCAAAATCTGGCATTTAGAAAAGATGGGAATTCATACAAGGCTTGACTTGACTTAAATTTCACATTTTGACGAAAAAAGTTTGATTTTAGTTTTGTTTAATGTTTATGAATAATACAAACAAATAAATTCATCATTTTCTTTAGGGTTTAAACAGAAAGTTGCTCGTTCAAGTTTTCTAAACAAATAACCAATGTTTATATTGACATACTTATCCTATCCTAGAGATGAATGAGTAAATAAGTAGTTCAACTACCCTTACGTGCACTCACTTATGCTTATCATGATCATGTTTTGCTTATATTTGCTTTTTACAAAGCTCGTTTTGTCTCGACTTTATGGATAATAGTACCATTCAGGCTTGAAAATGGCCAATGTCAGTAGTCAGTGTGAATGCGAATATTTTTCCTCGGCTTGTCATAGGGAATAGCATTTTGTACAACGAAACAGGAAGACATTTCACAGACGGTCCAGCTACAATAACATGAATAAAAGTTCATTCGTTTCGTACTTGTGCGTGGGTGGAATATGCAGCTTCCAAAGCATGGTAGCAGCGTTCGTGTTTTAGTACATTTGACGTAAACATGACGCTTCACGTGAAAATATGAGAGTCCTACTATGCACCGCCATGTAATACCCCCTCAGCAACAACGTCACGACGGCATTTTGCTAAAAGATAAAGCATACTGCAATTCGCAGTGGTAAAAATGTATACAATAATATGAAAGTCATGGGAGGTGATGAAAGAAACAAGCATTTATGCTTTGTACAGAAATTAAGTTATATCTTCATTGTCACTGCTCAGTTGTCACCCAGTTATACAACTCGCCGAGAAATTACTTCTAGCACAGGTTATGTAGTTCACTTCCCAAGCAATGCATAGAGCTATTGTATGTACATAATATTATTATGTGTGTTTACTGACAAAGTGACAACGAATCGTTAGAACTCTATGAAAAGCTTTTTAATTAAGAATAAAACAAAGCCTGAGAGAGATCCTGCACGTGCACACATAATAGAAGTGAATTTTCTTCCACGAATCCTATACCTCACTTTCCCTATATTTCAAACTCATCTTGCTTTCTTTTGGAAATATGTGTGAAGGGAGACTGCAGAAAGTCGAGAAAGGATGAAATTTGTTTATTGCTCACTGATTTCTCTTGTCATTCCTGCATTCCCATGAGTATACGTAATACGTATATTTATATATGTGCAATAATATGTTATATGTATATCAACAGTAAGTAGGTAAAAACGGCAAGACGTTATTAATTTCTAAATTGTGAAGATGTTTTTACTGTCTTCGTGTTCGTTGGGTTTTCGCACTGATGGGGCGCAACTCAGCATTATCATACAATATCGAGATGGACTATATATTATCACTTATGATGATTATATACGTGGAGTTTTTACAGGCTACCTCTTTGTGTATGAACATAATGAAATATTGATAGAAAACTCACGATAATAATAATATGTAGCTTTAATAATATACATTGACATAAGATATGACTCAGAAATGTACAATTATTATTATTAGTGCATGGCATTTCATCTCAGACGTGTTTGTATGCTGAAGTTTTGATGATACGATGACCATGGCCCATTTTTTCCATTCTTGGAGAGAACAACGTGCCGTGTTCCCTGAAACACAACTTCTTCAGACTCAATTTATGATTCCGTTTTAGATAATGATTTTGCTATTATTTACTTTACCACATTATGTCACTGTTGTGGTTTGGTTGGGCTCCATGTTTAATTTCCTTTTCTATATTAAAATTGCAATTATAGTAAGAATGCTCTTTTATGATCATGTTCCATTTCAGTATCGAAATTTATTTCAAATTTCACCATGCACAAACTGTTTGCAAAGTGATTGCAATTGATTGCATCAAACTGAGTTATCTGAAAAGAATATTTATACCCTCAGGCATCGGCTGCATGAATTGTATAACTTTTGAGAATTTATGCAATGTTAACAATATGAGAGAGCTAAAGCCTTAACCAGTACGTTTTGCAGTCAGTATGAAACCTTTGTGGCCTTGTATAATGTATGGTATGCTGTACATTTATAAAGTGACATGAACTTTCTCAATTAAAATGTAATTTATATTTTTGAATACCATATAAGAATTACTACTTGCAGAAAGAAACAGTTTTAATCCAAAGTTATAATACACAGTTGTAATCGGTAAGGGGAAATTCCAGACCTTTACCTAGACCAGGGTAAGTATATACATAACATAATATAAATACATTGGGTTTCGCCTTCACCAAGTCTCAGTCTCAATAATGTATGATGTGCCAACACTTGGGATTAAAACCTTTTAGAGCCTTTGTTTCCCAAGATGTAAGAACTAAATTAGTTCGAAGGTGATTATAGTATGCGTAAACCTAACTACTATAAAGTACCTGGTCAGATATTCAATTTCACACAGGATCGGTATACTTCATATGTATGGTTGGCAGCAGATTGGGTGATCAAAATTATGCTTGAAGTTAACCGAAACTGATATTGTTGGCTCAAATAATCAAAAGTGTATTTACAACAATATTGGGTAACGCAGTAAATGCCATCCGTTCCGGGAATGGGAATACTAGTCACTTTTCTTCCTTTTATTAATTCATGGCGAAGAAACACGCGATCGTTTGTAAAACAAATCCGAAAGCTATGAAAATAAGCGCCAAAATGCGTACAGGCACCTTTATTTGTATTAAACGGATGTGATTAAATAATAATGAAATGAAATATCATCTCCTGTGGGACGCAGCAGTTTCAACTTTTAGTACATGCAATTGAGTAATAATTTCAGTTATGTCTATTTTAGCGATCAGTGTCCATTGATATTATCATTAACATGTAATAGCTTGCTAATTTATCTATCACCTTTTTATTTCATAAATCTCTCATATAACATAATGGATGCAATATTACGAATGCCTGACAGACAAGTCCTGCCCTTATGCTTATTTTGAACACTATCTCGGAAGTATAAGAACTGTGAAGGTTGCGAAGAATCATAAATTGTGAAGCGTAAATGAATGTAACTTGCCATAGTATGCTGTCTGCTCTACTTGCATATTATATTGCCCAAGCCATATATAACCGGGAATGAACTTATCGCCATCCTTTTGCAAATCTATATGTTTGTGTACAAATGTAATATGAGAAGAATACATACAAAATAGAAAAATTCTCTCAGCGTAGACACGAAAGAAAGTCGACTTTCACTTCAAATCTAACAGGCCAGTGTCTACACTGGAGTGAGTTCTGGCTCGTGATTGGGTGAAAGCAAGCTCGTACCAGATCAATACGGCTTCAAGGTTAGTGTGTCACCCAGCTTCCCGAAAAGAAGCACATCTGCGCTTTCCCCAGTTCCCTTTCTTTATTCCTGCTTTCTCCTCAAAAGTACCATCTCCACGAGTACCCCGACTTACATAGTAGCATGTAGTTTTGCAAAACCAATTCGTGTCTTAATATTACCCTTCAAAGGCAAGTACTGCTATAATCCTTTGTTTTGCCTTAAAGGTACATACCTAAAAGGTATATTAGTACCTTAGATCTCATTATGTATATACGTACCTAGAAAATACAAAGCTTGGTCCTGGAACTGTGATGAAAAAATGGTGGAGAAGGAGAGAGAGGGAGAAAGCAAAGGGAAAGTGATTTTGTATGTGTTTGGTTGGTTCAGTCCACAAAGACATTGTACATAGTTTCCCAAAACTGCTTCAGTTAAGCTTGAGAATTCGCAAAAGTTGCACTGCACTGCAAAATTCGCCCCCGGATTCATCTTCCATTGATGCATTGAGGCCTTAGTGCTCCTACTGTTTATGGATAGTTTAGGCTGATAGTTTTCAGAAGTAGTGGGTAGCAGTGTAAGTGAACTCGTAGAACAAGATACGCAGTGGTGGTTATGAAGAAATTGCAGCATTTTTATTAGGTATTCGTAGATTATTGGATGGAAAGAGTTTCGCATAGTCCGTCTTGCTGCACTTCTTGGAAATATTACTAGTGAGAGATAGGATAAGTGAAAGAAATACACAAATACATGCATCCCTATCAATATATAGTTTTCGTTTTAGAATTAAAAACTGAACAGATTGTGATGCAGTGTAATGAATAAACATTATATGCATTTGGTACAATGGTACAAGAGAGGAAACTATTTGACCTCATTTTCAGATTTTTACACATTTCTTTGTCAGTCTGTGGTGTTCAGTCAAGGTCTCTGTCCCTGAGCCGTTGTTAGATCAATTCCTACAAGAGGTTTAATAACTACACTGGAATTCTCCATTTTGATTATGGTGCAATATATTTTATAAACTTTGCTTTGAACTTGCCCAATGACACGAAATTAACATAATGGCTTATAGTAACACAGCCTATTCTAACCAGCATGGGAAGTTGGAACATTGTACATTTCACAGGAATCTATATATCGAGGTTGTAATAGTATGTAATGTACATATTTCACCCTACACTCAGAGATCTCAGAGATATATTAAAGTTCGTGTTCCTGCTATAATTGACTTGTAGTGGGACACGGTTTAATTTTTTGATTGTTCAGCAGTTTAGCGTGCTGTCAATTACAATTAAAAATAGTTACCTACTTAAAATGACAAAGTATTAATAAAATCATATATACGCCCCTGTCTGCTATTTTATCTATCACTCACATCTCATATACAACTTAGAACAGTGACACCGTGCGTAGTCCGTAAATACATATTTTAGTAGTCATTATAGTCATTTTTAAACAAGTAGTGAAAGCATGAATCCATGTATGTACAATAATGGCTTTATAACGTCTAGGTTCCAATGAAAAATGAATGCACGTTCCTATTTATAAGTAGCAGAAGCACAGTAAACCATTGTCGTTAATCACATATTTTATTGGCCAAACTTGTGATTTCGATTAGCTTTTACAACAGAAAGAGATAGATTGCTGTAAGCAGTAGGCATGCATCTTATGCTGTGCTTTCACCATCCCTTATCGCTAGTGACTAGTCAATAAATGAGTGAACAGTGAGTTCCCAAGTGAGATATATAAATCCAATGTAAATTATTGGGAATAGAATAGGAAAATGTAGTCATGTTCGTTTACAACAAAAATAGCATAAATCATCATCACATTTAAACCTGCATTAAGTATAGATATAAAACTCGTAGCTAATGCGTAGCTCTTGTAGTGTAACATGAGATGTAAAATAGGCAATAACTGCTTAACATAATGGAGTGGAGGGTAAACGATTCCCAATCCAGAAGTTGTGATTGATTCACGATTCACTTACAACTTTGCAAAAACGCCAGGCCACACAGACCTTGTGCACCGTTTCTCTGACGAACAGACATAAACGAACCGAAAGACCTTTTGACCTTTTCAAAAAAGAAAATGCATTCACACCGATTGACACATATGATATGTGTAGATCTTTATGAAAATGATGTCAAACCAATTTATTTATATTCTGTCAACAGAAAACTTAAATTTCAGTAATTGAAAGGAGGAAGTGAAAGTTTAGCGTTCCCTCTTTCACCCACCGCACCGTAAAAAGTCCTGACAGTGTAAACTACCGTCCATTTACACATAACTACAGCGATCGTCTTTACATTTCTGTCCTGTTTACCAAAAAAAACATTTTCGAAATTCGGTTAAGAAAATCAATTTCTTGTCTACTAACTACTAACTAAAGATGTAAGACGTAAATTGTCCTGCTACAGACACACCTGACTTTAAAATCTACTGTTAAATTGAGAATCCTCAGTCCGTACGTAATTGAGAGCAGTGTACCTCATCTCTAATAATTTTTAATTTTACCTAACTACTAAATTAACATGTCGTGCATCTGTGGTTATCAAAGTGATGCATCTCAATGCATCCGAAAATGAGTACTGGAACCGTAACCGTGAGCTATTGCGAACGAGTTGCACGTTTGTTTGTACGTTATCACTATTAAAAAATTATTTCTAATCAAAATTAATAATTTAGAACATCGCAACATGTATTCTGTACGAAGTGATAATATTAGTAATACTGAATAAAATAGTGAAATTGCAATTTGCAAGCTAAAATTCTATAATTTATTATTTTTTCTTGTTTTTCCAGGGCTCTGGTATAGGAGAGCCGTCCGTTAACCATGCGCTTGTCGTTATTTTTCTCGAATTTTTCTCCTGGGGTCTCTTGACCACCCCAATGATAACAGTAAGTTTTGGACATTAGATAATTAATAATTTATTCCCATTTTATTTTAGTAGCATCCGTGTCGTATATCATATACGGTATATGTGCATAAACTAATCTGATGTTTCCTTTCTTCTACAGGTACTCAATGAAACTTTTCCGAATCACACCTTTCTTATGAATGGACTGATAGTAGGGATTAAGGTAACAGCTAATATTGAGTGTACCATGATTTCTCCTCTACAAACTGTATTTATAGTTCAATAATTAATTGTAATAACTTTAAATTCTAGGGTCTTTTGTCATTTCTGAGTGCTCCGTTGATCGGAGCTTTATCAGACGTATGGGGAAGAAAGCTTTTCCTTATTTTGACAGTTTTTTTCACTTGTGCTCCCATTCCATTGATGCAAATCAATACATGGTGGTACTTCGCTATGATTTCAATTTCGGGAGTTTTTGCAGTAACGTTCTCCGTCGTGTTTGCATATGTAGCTGATGTAATTCCAGGTACTCATCATTCCGTATCTATAAAATGTATGGGTGTCCCAATTCAATCAAAAATTTAAACACGCATTTTATTTTAATTTTAGGTGAACAAGAAAGATCAGCGGCATATGGGCTTGTCTCAGCTACATTTGCAGCGTCTCTTGTAACGTCTCCAGCTCTGGGCGCTTATGTCGAATTAGCGTATGGCCGTGAAACTGTTGTGGCACTAGCGACTGCCATTGCAGCTCTAGATGTACTCTTTGTACTTGTGGCTGTACCGGAATCCCTACCACAAAAACTGAAAATGTCTGCATGGGCACCTTTGGGTTAGCTAACATTCTCTATTCTTATTTCTCAATGTCTTTTATTCAGTTCATGATATAAAACTTCAGAATGATTTTTTTAAATGTATTTTTAGCGTGGGAGCAGGCAGATCCATTCGCTGCCCTCCGGAAAGTAGGACAAGATAAAACCATTTTACTTCTATGTGTTGCTGTTCTACTATCATATTTGCCAGAGGTGGTTAAAATCCCATTTTAATTTACTAATTTAAAATACATTTTGAATTAAAGAAGAGTATACATGAACAATCCATTTTTTGTGAACCCATAGGCTGGTCAGTATTCCTGCTTCTTTGTATACCTGCGATTGGTCGTGGGCTTTAAAGCGGAAGAAGTTGCTACCTTTATAGCAGTTGTGGGGATCATGTCAGTGGTAGCTCAAACAGCAATCATGGGTCTACTCATGAAAAATTTGGGACATCGTAAGACAATAGTGATTGGGCTTCTTTTTGAAATGACCCAATTGGCCTGGTATGGCTTTGGATCTCAGACATGGTGAGTACATGCGAATAGTACAGAGAGTGACTAAAAATAAAGTGTGAAGAAAGGACAATGACCAAATTATGTACTTTTATTGCATTTTAGGATGATGTGGGCTGCAGGTATATTAGCAGCGGTAAGGATTTAATACAACTATTGATATTTACGTAAAATACATAGTAAAAATTATGTAAATGCATAAACTAAATTTTTTAACTTCCTTTGTATACTAGCTGTCCAGTATTACCTACCCTGCCATTTCTGCATTTGTTTCTACTCATTCGGACCCAGATAAGCAAGGTAAATTGAAAATGGCATACTGATAATTTGTATTCTCATTACATTATATTCTCTGGCCCATCCTATAAGTTCTCTAATTAATCTTTTTCATAAAATGATTTTAGGACTAGCGCAGGGCATGGTGACTGGTATGAGAGGACTGTGTAATGGTTTAGGTCCTGCAGTTTTCGGTTTAATATTTTACGTATTTCACGTCGACTTGAACGAAGATGAAGCAAAGTTAAATCTGCAAGATCAGATTACTAGCGTAAGTAAGAAAGGCCAAGTCCCTCCACCCAGTGTTGAGTTTCCCAACAGAAC
The DNA here is from genome assembly GCA_004115045.4 of Sinella curviseta. Taxonomy (NCBI): domain Eukaryota; kingdom Metazoa; phylum Arthropoda; class Collembola; order Entomobryomorpha; family Entomobryidae; genus Sinella; species Sinella curviseta. Next base: position 33,907,161 of record CM023203.3, on the reverse strand, counting down.
CATGTCCGTTGAATTAAAGCATCAACACCAACAACAACAGCTACTTGGAGATGTAAGAAAACCAACATGAAAACCATGTAAAAGTACACGAACATTTGCATGTAAAATGTATATATATTTGGTTACATGTATTATTATAATTATACAGATCATGCCGGGACCTCCATTTGTATTTGGCTCGTTAATGGTGATGCTCGCCATCATTGTGGCTCTCTTCATTCCTGAACATAAAACTAAAAACAGACGACAAGGAGGTTGCGACTCTGATCTAATTGACCTGGAGAATTCACCTCATCCAGGACAGAATCCCCAAACAATGGCACCTCTAATTCCACAAGATCCTGCAATACTGTAAAAATTACCCTGTGCATACTACTGCAAACTAAAAACTGATAAAACATAATAACTATAATATTGTAGTCTATTTTTTAATTGTGCGTTTTCCAAAGAGGGAACGCTAGTCAAGACTCTAGGTCATGCCTAATTAGAATGTAAGTATCATTTACACACAGTGTACATAACTTAAAATGCAGAAAAGCCTCATATAGTATACTCTATAATATGAGTGTTTTGTAGCATGATGGAGAAGGATCCCCAGACTGAAAATATTTAATTGCCATTTTGTTTCAATTCGGGAGAAAGGAATAATGTTTCTTTATTGATTATTTCTCTTCACTGTTTCGTTTTACTTTCAAATTGTTACAGACACAAGTATAATAACCACTCTTGAGTTTGGTAATATTTTTTCAGTTAATTTTTCACTGCTTTATTTGGTTGTGTTGATGAGTTAAATATGATGTTTAAAAGGGGTTTACATATTACATACATGTAAAATATATGCATAATATATATCAAGATACGTGTATGCACCTAGAACCAATATGGATTCATAAAAAATTATTTCAGGTTTCGTCTGTTTGCTTTTAGTTGATCGTATTTGACTGACGCTCTGTACAGTAAACAATACATATATATGTAACATAGATAAAATAACAATAATAATTATTATTATTGAAAAAATAGTTTTAATATTTTTATTCCGGTAGTATTATGAAAACATGAAAACGTTAAGTATTTTGTGGTTGGAAAAAAATCATAAAGTATCTCTTACGTAATACTTGTTTGGGACATCCAATATTACGTACACTTTAAAACTATACTGTAGTCTTTACTTTTTTCATACCAAAAATACTTTAGTGTGTATTTGCACTAGTAGATAAACAGTTACCTATTCTAGAGCCGAAACTTCTATCACTAAAGTTAGTAGTTCAGAGGCATATTGTGAAACAATACAAAAAATTGATGGATTGGATGTGTAGACGATTTCGTAATTGAGCATATCTATAATTAGTTATGTCGATAAATCATTCAGGTTAAAAAAGTCTTTTCCAGATGTATAAATGTCTACAGGAAGATATTAGATTATCCACACATATATTTTGTTTAATTATTATTATAACCACAGTTTATAGGTAGCCATCAGAGCTAGCACACTCATTACTAAAATACGTCAAATCAAAATCAGTCAGAGCAAGAAATTGGTTTCAAAAGATACCTGATATATACATACATACCTAGGTATATATTGTACATTTCAAATTTGACGTCCTCTAATTCTTCTGTTACTTTCCGACAAACATGGAATGTCTTATTATTTGCTATTAATATGAGACATGCACTAAAACAATACAAATATTTTTCGTGGCAAAAATCGCAAGCATTAATTAGCTACATTCAGACCAATGTACTATATACTTGTAAGGAATAGTAAATGACGCGCATAATATTTTGTAAAGCCTATATATCCGATAACTACCTATCCTTTGTGATATTCGAATTATTATTGTTATGAATTATGATTATCAACTTCATTTATTCTCTGAGAAAAGTAAGAAAGTGCACCTATTATACATAAATACTTGATCTATTGGTTCTGTAGAGAAACTTGTAAGGAAACCAACAAAACAAATTACATACATGAAGATATAAAACAGGGGCTTCTGAAAGATATTTCTTTTTGTAACTTTGAAACTTGATGTAGCATACGAAACATTTATATATCTAATTACGATATTTTTATGTCCCAACACAAAAGTTTTGAAGAAAAAAAATGATACCGAACAGAAATCGCGAGGAACGATTTGTTATATTCGAACGTGTACAACTACAAAAGCAAAAAACGCAGAAATTCATTTAAGCCTCCTACATCGAAAATGTGTTGATTGAAAATATCTGAAAATAATACAAGTAGAAGAAGAGGAGTGAAAACTTAGGAAAGGTTATATGTGCAGATTGATTGTGTGCGCGGTGATTGCCAAGTGTCATGTACCTTAATTCAATAACGGATAAAAAATACTGCTTGATAAGTAGTTGGTATGTCGCAAGCCGTATGAACTTTGATATACATATACACGGACCGTTACATACTACACACACGAAAACCACACGTATATTGAATGAATGTTTCAACACACATTTTACACTACTACAATAATATTATATAAGAAGCGTAAAAGTATAATAATGTATTAAGTTAAAGATGTACTTTGGCAATTCAAGTGAAAAATATTTATTTATTTGAAGAATCATGACTAGCTAAAGTATCTTCAATGACTTGAATATAAAAACACGTTTCAACAAAGTTTTAGAAAAATGAAGTAAAATAAAAATACAGAAAAATCATATCACTTTGCTTTTGATTTGAATATCATAAAGTGCATACCAACAACGCATCTACATTAAGGCGGCATAATTTCAGATGAGTCTGTGCAAACTTTTATTACCCTTTTCCATGCTATACGCTATCATAAAAATATAAATTATTGATGACGAGAAGGTATTTTATATTGATACTCTAATATTCATAGTTCCTCCACTCATTCACTCCATAATAAGTACGACTACTATTGGACCATATGTGCTTTCGTGTTGGGATAGTAAAGTGTACTGTTTGACCTTTCTTCAAGAAGATCCTCCACGTAATGATGATTAGCGTACATGGGCAAGCTGAGTCTGTGAAACTTCAAAAAGTTCAGCAGCTTCTCTTCCACAATGTCCTTTAGTCCTGAGCTTCGCCACACGCTCCGAATAATGTTGGGGTCCATTTGTAACTGCAATATGCATAGGTAATATATATTTTTGCGCGGAATCTAAAAATTAAATGTGGTCATTAAAAATCCTTTTAGCTTACAGCTTCCGGATTATCCAAGTTGGAAATAAAGTCACGAATGAATTCCACAAGCTTAACTCCAGCACCGATATCCTTAATGGAATAATAGTACGAAACGTTTAAATATTAGTAGGTATTTGATAATGTAGGTAAAGAAGGTTAAAAGCATATCATTCTTGTTTACATGTTCTCTGTATAAATCCTTCAACTCTTCCATAAAATTATCCCATTCGTCAATACAAAACAAGCTAAACCAAGACTGTTGGAAGTGATCGTACAAACAAGTTGTTTCTCCAGATTCCAGCCTTTCCATCATTTTGTTGAGTAGCGTCTCGTGTTGACCATACAATGCTGCCATGTTTGAAAATGAAAATGGCTATCGAAAATATGTATAAAAAAGGTTATTTACCATTATAAATATGCCTTTAAATGTAAAAAAATTTAGTATGCTCATCGAACGCATGATTTTCCTCACCAATTTCGACATACACTCCAAACTCACAATCCTTTGCCTATCATCCAATCTGAGCTTGAAAAACTTTTGCTGTGGATCCTCCTCCAAATTTACCGATCCTGTCACCACTTCCGTCGTACACTCACAACTCTCTTCGCAAGGCACTGACCCGTGAAAATCCGTGCACCTTGAATGATTCCCAGGACTCCTCAGATAAAGATAGTGCCAATCGCCTATGAAATTCACTGCGCGTATCAATGGCTTTTTAAATTTTATCACGTTGAAATTCTCCAGCTTGCCTTGGCCACCTCCTTCTGTTCCTGACGACTCGATCAGGAATTCAGCTAATTTCGAGCCAATCTCCTCGCTTTGATAGTACACGTGATTCTGATTATCTGCCAGGAGAACTTTCTGATAAGTGGCTGCAGGACCTGCAGCGTAAATGTTGTGATCATTTGTTCGAAAGCCGGCGTCAATGACAATTCCATCCTGGTAAAGAATATACGCCTCAGATAACGCTGTACAAAAAAGAAAGTGTCTTGGGGCAATGTGAGCAAGTTACCATTAAATTGAATTGAATTAAACTGCTTATATTTTATTTCTAAGCATAATATTTATTTATAGATGACGAACCACTGACAATCCCATCGTCAACCCTTCTATAACGATAACAGAAAAGGGCAAAGGTGGAAAATGAAATGTGCGCATCTCTCTCTGTCATGGACTTGAAATGAGTTCTTTTCACTAATCCGGAAAGTGAGCAATTTTCCCAATAGCTGTATTCATAGTTATCCACAATAGTTACTCCCAACTTTTGCAGTTCTCGTCGCATTGGAGTTCGGACTTTACTGGAGAAAATGTAGCCACTTTTCTTTTCCCATTCAATGTCCTTCTCGGGAGTTCCAATAAGCACTATTCTGTCAGCAGGGATGCCAGCAGCGAGAAGAGCCTTTACACAGCAAAATGTAGGCAGACCACCACCGAAAATTAACACTTTTTCTACAACAATTAAAAGTGTTATTTTACTCTTCTTTTTCATATTTTCAACACAACAAGCTACTGTTTTTATCATCCCATAAATTAAACCAAGTACTCTTTTTCATGAATGGACGATATTTTTTGATAAATTCCAACGCAATGTTCGCTTCCACTTCGTTGTTAATCATGAATACATTTTTGGGCTTGGGAATATCTCGACTGGCGAAAAACAAATTTTATCAAATGAAAAATTACACCTCGTGTATATTTTGGACAGATTATCATTACATTTGTATAAGCTCACTTAAACTTCAAGTCCTTTGAATCTTGCAGCTCATGCGTGGCCGTATTTTTCTTGAACGCCATAAAGTTCGGGTCATTAATTTCAGGCTCGGGACAATCCAACCGTTGAAACTGTTGACCCGGAGCGAGTACTAACTGATCGTACGGCACAATATACTCCGAATTGACAACCACATACTTTCCATCTCTCACAATGCTAGTCACTCTCCCTATCACCACTTGCACCCAAAGATGGACGCCCGTTCGCTGTACCCACTCTGCGTCGCTCTCGTAACTCATCTTGGTGCCTCCATTCCTCATGGCAAAAAACTCGTTTCGGGCAGGATCGTATGGCAAAGTGCCCGGAAGACCGAAGGGGTCAATTACCGTCAAGTGTTTGAAACTTCGATACGAACTTGAAATCAGCTTCTCCAAACAACTTATTGTAGTCGTACTTGCGCCCACAAACACCAACCTTTTCGTCAACGTTATCTTTGGCTCCAAGATGGACTTTTTCCCTATATGAATCAGGGCATACGGATCCGCCATGTCTTGGACGTAGGGTGGAGGCTGTCTTTCATCATCGTATGTTTCTATCAATCCAAGGTCTTCATAATGAATCAATTTCCTGGGCATCACAGGTATCCAGTCCTCCATGTTGTTTATAATGGATTGATGGGACACAACTTCATTGTTGACATAATCCGGATACACCCTGTGATATAAACACTGTTTTTTATCCATCCGCATAACTTCCTTCAGAAACAGTTTCGAGTGTCTTTGGAATAGCGGATTGATAATCATGTGGTGCAAATATCCATGATCGGAGAATACGTCATGAGCCGCAAAATAAGTATGCTTCTCGAGATCATAGTTCACCGAGTACTTGAGCACTTCTTTCTCAGTGCTCACCATTGCCAACCCAATCATTGGGGTATTCTCATAATTCTTTACTTCCGCCAGGTAGCAAGTCATTTTTGGAGTGTTTGCTAAACTACCAAAGAGAGTCTTTCTAGTAGTGTTGGTGGTTTTTGCAAACGACTGAACATAATCCTGGTAAATCTTATCCTTGTCCAGCAGACTACTGAGAAATTCCTGCACACGTTCCATGTCTTTTTCTTTGGCTTTTCTCACACGTAGTTTTGCCGTGATTGCGACCTTATGAATAATGAAAAGGTCTCGAGGATAGCTGGACTCTACGCGAGGAACCACCCTAACGAAATTTTGAAGCCAGGCAGGCTCTCTGATATTGCCGCCGACAGGTACTGTAACCACCAAATATTCCTTGTTGGGGAACGGTTTGAAAATTTCCCGAAAAAGGTCCATGTGGCGGAGCATGTGCTTTTTGTGCATGTTGAACATTTTGACAGCGAGAGCATTGGGGATTCCGTGAAACGCAGATTTCCTTTTTGTGCCATCCTCAACTTCCACTACTGGTTTTCTAAGAAAGGGATATCGGGACTCGTCTGGGAGTAGAGCAGTGATGTACTTTAGCAGACTTCCGGTGGTCAACAACTGCGCTTCTTCAAGAGAATCCATGTCAGCGGGGCTGAGCATTTCTTTTGCCTGCTCTAGAGTCATGCCGTCTTCTTGAATCATGTTGTACACGTCCCACACTTTTTTGAAGAGCTCAACCTTCTGGTCAAAAGTTCTCGGCGGAATGCGCCTGCCAACGTAAAGAGTGTCCTCTGAAATTCGCCGTCTCACTTCCGGAGACATTTGCTGCAGCAAAGCAATGTTTTTGTCGTTAAATATACTTTTTGACGGTTTTGCCGTTCTTGCCATGTCCATTATCGTAGCTTGAGGTTGTGGCATTAAGCTTTGTTGCTCGGTTGAAGCTTCATCTTCCACAGCTTCAGTGAGGAGGGCGCCGGCATCAGAATCTGTGGGGCTTGGAACGCTGTCCTCACCAGCCGATTTTTTTCTAGATGGTGCCGTTGTCAAAATGGTGGCATTTGTCTCAGCCTCTACAACCGGAAGAATACCTGCACCTGATTGGTCTGGTAGCGCCTGACTGACGGTTGAATCAACAGGTGCTGGTACGCCGTCAACCGGTATAATATCCAATCCTCCTCCTCCCATTCCTCCCACAGTAGTAATCACTTCTTCTGCATGCTCTCCTCCCTCAAGATGATGGTGAATTTCTGTCGTGATACCTTCTTCCATATTCATAACTGATGGTATAAGCAGCTCTATTGGAATAATACCCTCGTCACCTTCCTCAGAATCTCCTTCAATTCCTTCTTCGCCGTCTTCCTCTCCATCTTCTAATCCCATCATTGTGTGCATCATTTCTTCACTTCCTTCCCCTCCTTCAACAGCCAAACTTTCAGATCCACCACGGTGTCCAACGAAAACCTGGCTTTCCGACGGCATTACCAGATCATCTCCATCAATCACCTCGATTTCTTCGTCTTCTTCCTCGCCGTCTGCTTCATCGCCCTCCTCATCTTCCTCACCTTCGTCCTCATCATCTCTGTCTTCGTCATCCAAGCCCCCTCCAAGATGGTCCTTCCTACTTGATGATCCGCTGAAATCTCCAGTTTTGCTGGCCGAAATCGTCAAACTGCTACTGTCTTCTTCTTCTACAGGAAGCCGCTTTCTCAGGCCATACAAAATGATGTCTTCACTAACCTTTGTAGTGAATTGGTGAGGTTTTGGAGGCTTATCATCCAAGATCTTTGAAAGTCCAGAGCTTTCGTCATCACTGAGACCATCTGCCATGCTAAATTCCTTTATAACCTCAACGTCATACGGCGGTCGAGCAGCCTCATGCCTTTGAATTCGCACTTGCCCTTTCTGCACTTGTCGCATCTGAAAACTTTTCTCCGCCTCCTCGAAAAGTTCCCCAAAGTTCACATCCGCCATTACATTCTTCATTCGGTCATCATCCACATAGATCTGATCCCTATTGTGTGGCTTCCGGAGACCATGGAAAGGCTCCAAATGGAAGAACCCATTCAAAAGGTCATAGTCGAGATCGGCAGAGACGGATATGATTCCTGTCGCTTCTCCCTTCCACTCTGCAACCATGCTTTGATTTCCTTTCTCTGACATGGCAATGATATCACTGAGATTGGACTTGCCGAAATGTTGTTCCATAAGGGGAGTGTCCAAGGGCAAAATTGGCACCAGATCATCAAGGTCGTGTTCCCTCCCCTCCCGAACCAACAAATGTGGCATTAGATGATCCTTCTTGTAAATGACAATTTTTCTTTTTTCGTGGTGACCTGTTGATATTTCCAGTTCCTTGACCAACGGGGAAAATGCATAAGGTCCAGTGTAATTAAGCGTGGGCATTTCCACCACGATATATTCAACGTGAATGGACGATGAGAAAGTGTGCGAAATTATCTCCGTAAGGCAGACGTCCTCCGCGACTTCTGGATTACAAACGAAGCACCTCAAATGGAGTGTGTTTATGGGAGCCATTGATTTCAGGTCAGAGGTGGACTTCCACTTTTTGGAAAGCTTAAAGAGATCGGGATTAGCTGGTCTGTCATCGAAAAAGGCTGCAGCCACCAGACGATCCGATTCAATTACATCAAAAACGGCCAAGGAGAAGCAGCATGTTTCGCTAGAGAGGACATCAAGAAAAATTATTATTTAATTGGAATGCATACATAGTTAAGCACAAAGTCGCGTGTTTTTTATAACGGTTTTCATCACCATACTAGAGAATGACAGGATCCTCAAAGTGGAATTGACTGTAGTCTTCATCTCTGAGGAGATTTCGAATGGCCCTAATATCATCCGCCTCCACCTTACGTGCAGTATACTCTTGTAGATCCGTCAGTTCGTACAGTGTATTACCAACTTCTTCATCTTCATCATCTCCGTGACCCTCTCCAGCAAGACCTGAAGCAATCCCAGGCTCCTGTCCTGAATCACCCGAGAATCGCGCGAAGTAGTCCATGAGAAAATTATGAAAATACGTGTGAAATAGCCACAAGAATAAAAGTATTCAAACTGTATCGAAAAGCCCCCTGGAAGAACCAAAAAGATTAATAGGTGTCAGTCAGGTTATATTTTATTACAATTGAGAAGGCGTCTGGAATAAGGGCGGATTGAATTTTTAATTATAAGTAGCCATGATAATTTCTTTTGAATTAACTATGACAAATTATGTATGTCCGTTACTCAAACTACTCGTAACTTCAAAAACGAAATATTTTTATTTATTTTGAAACACGAACAAGAACGAAACACAAGAAACCATTGCATTATCACTAGATAATAAAAGTATTGCTAAAAACAACACGTAATTTAAAAAAGATTCACGTAAAACTGAGCATGTTCCGGTGCCAGGTATTTCAGCATTTGCCGCAAGTCGTTGATTTTTGCTTCCGATAACGGCAATGGACCAAAATATTTTCTCGGAAGTTGTATATTGAGTGCTGTCAAATCAAGTGGTATTCTATTCGCATGCCTCACACCAACTTGATTGGGAGCTGGGATAAGGTGACATCCATAGTGGTACGGTTATGGTTCAAATACAAAATTATACATGGCAGTGGCAGTAGCGACTTTCGGCGGGATGTTGTGCTCAGGAATCTGACTTATGTACCCCGCAGCACCAAATTTCAAAGTTTTGAAATACACCTGCAAAATGTGTCCCATAGTGGTATTTGACATAGGGAGTTCAATCGAAATAGTAATGTGACCTTGAGGTCAACCCAACCCTACAGGACGCAAATTTAGAATTTAGGAACAACGTGGATGCAACAAACAAATTGCTAATTTATTTCACCAGTAGTTCAATTATGGTAGTTATTCTGACCTTAAGGTCATCCTAACCCTACAGGACGCAAATTTCGAATATTGGAATAACACAGAAAAAATAAACAAATTGGTAATTTATAATACCGGTAGCTCAATTAATGTAGTAATTATGACCTTGAGGTCAACTTAACTCTACAGGACGCAAATTTCGAATATCGGAATAACGCAGAGAAAATAAACAAATTGGTAGCTTATAACGCAAAATCGGTGTCCTGTGGGGTGATTTTAACTATTATCAACAGTATTTGACTATTTGGATCCCTCCCCCAATGATATAAATTGCCCCTTTTTATTTTACTTTATTTTATTCCAATATCATGTTTACGTCCTGTGGGGTTAGGTTGACCTCAAGGTCATAATTACTACATTAATTGAGCTACCGGTATTATAAATTACCAATTTGTTTATTTTCTCTGTGTTATTCCAATATTCGAAATTAGCGTCCTGTAGGGTTAGGATGACCTTAAGGTCAGAATAACCACCATAATAGAACTGCTGGTAAAATAAATTAGCAATTTGCTTGTTGCATCCACGTTGTTCCTAAATTCTAAATTTGCGTCCTGTAGGGTTGGGTTGACCTCAAGGTCACATTACTATTTCGATTGAACTCCCTATGCCAAATACCACTATGGGACACATTTTGCAGGTGTAGTTCAAAACTTTGAAATTTGGTGCTGCGGGGTACATAAGTCACATTCCTGAGCACAAAATCCCGCCGAAAGTCGCTACTGCCACTGCCATGTATAATTTTGTATTTGAACCATAACCGTACCACTATGGTGACATCTCCAAACTCCATCGTTGTGATCCGAACGTGTAAGCAAATGACTTGGATTCCTTGCATCGATCTCTAAAATCTGAATTTCGGACACTTTAAGCGTTGGAGGACGCGTAAAATATGTCAGGTCCAAGTGATCTTTGACTACAAGTATGTCTTCTTGGCCAAGTCTCTTCACGTGGAACGGGTTTGACGGTTGAGCTGATCGTATTATATTTATCCAATCGTCAGGAACATAGGCCATACTAACATGTTTCCTTCGCTCTATCATTGCAAATTGCCTATCACACGGCAGGAATGAGTGACCTGAACAAAGAAACTTTTGCACAACTTTGGTAAAATACTTTTCCTTCAGCAAGTACAGCAACAAGCAAACAATCTGAAAATTATTGTTTTGGCCGCGACAACGGTCACTCCAACACACAAACGTTCGCTCGTCGCCATCTAATAAGGGTTGGTATTTTTCCTTGATGTGAAGTAACATGCAAGACGCGATCTCGTCAACACCTCGTTTACCCTCTGCTTCGTTCCAAAGGTACATGTAGCCTTTATCATTCGATCCATTATAAATACAAAGGTTGTATGTAGAAAACTGGCGTAAGTAGAACATGTCAGAATGCGTTAAAGTTGGCGAAAACAGGACTTGTTGCAGGTCACAGCAAACAGTTACGTAGCTCGTATCAGCTTTGCTTCGGGCAATATCTTCATACATTTTACTGTAGGCTCTGTCTGCATGAATTTGATGGCTAATAATATCACGCTCTGCTGCTTCACGGTCCTGTAGATTTCCGGCAAATTTTATCTTAACGAATAGTTCGTCGCACTGCTTGCAAGTATCCGTTTTAGGAATCCCAATAGCTAGTCCCGTTTCTCTGAAAAGTTTTCTGAAAAGCCACAGTTTGCCAGCACAATTTTCGATTTCCGGATGTCGGTCAACAAAATGTCGAAACATCATCTTCACGTTTAGATCAGTCGAAAGGTACTTCTCCCCCTGTGTTCGCCTTGAGTAATGATTGTCGTACTGAGGGTATTGAGAAATGTGGTGCAACATTGCTGCCTTGATGGCATCGTCGATACGATGTGGCCGGTTTGTGTGAAGTCCTCGCCCGTCCTTAACTGCAATCGCTCCTTCTGTCATCTTTGCCCTAACGTTTCTAATAATCTTTTCAGAAATTCCGTGTGCTTGCAGGAAGGTCTGTTGACAAACCTCCATTCGTATCCCGTTAACCAGAAAAAAATATTGGACTTTATTTTTTAAAGCTCGCTGCTCCAACACCATCATACCCATCAAATACGTACGTTGAAGTTCATAGGTAGCTAGCTTCCAAAACTTATCGTGTATAGCAGCCTTAATTTGGTCTGAGATTGTACAGCCTCCTAGTACACATTTTTCCTGGCATACCTTCCCCTATTGTAAATGTTTCATAAGACTTATCATTGTCAACGATATTCTATGTTGAACTGAACAAAAAAAGTTTCGTGTTATGCGGGATTAACCTGTGGAACAAAGTGTTTTGCTGGAACCTGAATACCTCGTTTGTTTATATAGTCTTGTCCACAATTGCGCTTGACCTTTGCAACAGTACTCTTCCAAACATGAGGTTGTAGTGGACGCTTCCGTTTTTCGTTCAGATTTTCCAAACAGTTTTTTGAAATTGAGGCTTGTGACTCCATTGTTAGTACTACTTATTGCGATTAAACTGAGCTGTAGCTTGTAGGTTTGCGTTTTTTATGGAGTAAATAAACGTAGATTTATAACAAAAATAATCATCATAACAAAATTTGAAAAAACCCGTTCAAAATTATATGGCTACTTTGGTGCATCAGTTAGAAATATTGATTGTTTTAAAAATCTCCAACATAGCAACCGTTTAGATCCGCCCTTATTCCAGACGCCTTCTCAATTTTCTACTCACTCTTGCTTTAACTAACGGTTAACTAGGTTCAGCCTAGGAAACGTCAACGAAAGCGGAGAAGAAGTCTTCATCAAGTGAAAGTTTCACACAACTATCGATTTTCGCAACAAACAATGAATGACACAAATAAGCTACACTGCCGTTATATATTTAACTACATAAAGCATGCATGGGTGAGTTTCAGTTATAAAGTTACAGATGTTAGTATGCTCCAACAATAAGGTCGCAAGTCACTAATTCAGACAAACTATGTTATCCACATATGAAAAAGTTGCAAAAGAAATAAGTTGAATATTATGCATAAATGAAACTGAAATACATGGAATGGAAGTGAAAAATTGAAGATGACAACTTAAAAAATTACATTTATTCCTGAACAATCATGACAAGTTGAATAAAAGATCGTAAATGACTCAAATAAAAATCTGTTTCAACAATGAAATAAAATATGTACATAGGGATGTAAATAATAAATAAAATAATAACAAAGATAAATATAGAATCATTTCACTGTCCAATACTTCATCAGTTATCTGCTTATCTCATTAATTAACTGTTTACTCATCTAGATTGACCACTACTGGATTTTTGGGCGTTGCTTTAAAATCATCATCTTCTGTCATCAACCGAGGTCTTTTCTTCAGCGTTGCTTCCGCTTCCAAAACGGCTCCATAAATTTCCTTTGGATCTGACTGTTTCTTCAATAGCTCTTCCTTCTCCTGTAAAATATTCAAGAACAGAACATTTTAGGAACCGCTCATTATACACATTTCATATGTAACAAAACTAATTGTAACAAAATCTTGCAGATTCTAAATGCGGTTGTGCTTGACATAAAGTATAATTAAATCGCCTACCATCTCAATGTTAGATATTGTGACAAGCAGCTTTTCCCGGTCCTCGACTAGTAAGGTCCACCATTCTAAACAGAAATACAAATAACAAGTCTTTTAGCCTTTATCACAAATTTTATGACACGATTACAGTCATTAAACCGAAACTATTAAAAGGACATTTTTCTTACGAGAAATTTCCTCCAGTAACTCCACAATTTTCTTCTTTTTGTCCACTTCCTGTTTCTGTAAAGCCAAAGCCTCACAAAGCAGAGTAACAGTCCGAGCCTTGTCCTCATGAACTGAATCCATGAGATTCGAGATTTTCGTGGATAGTTCACCTTCCTGAAATGGAAAACCATTTTATTTTTAACGCCATGTCATAAGTCATGCAAGAGTCAACAACACAAAACTCATTATTATACATTTTAATAATAGTTAAAAATCTTTAGATGAAAATGTCTTTAAAACCAATGCAAACAAACCACCTACATCATTCATTAAAGCCAGGGCCTGAAGAAGTGCCGTTTTCCCAGCTTTAAAATCCATGATTACTGCCAATGATGTTGAAGATAACCCTAACGTGTGTGTAATCTTCGCGAAATTTCTTGAGTTATCTGCCGCTAATTTACACACGTTTCTTTAATTTCACTTTAGGCTTTTCCTACTCCGCACCGCAAATAACGCCATTAATTATCCAAAGTATTCAATTCATTTATTGTAGTCTTTTCGCCACCCACGGATCAAACTGAACGCCGAGATGCGTGCTGCGTTGCGCGCCGCGCCGTCCAAAGTCGATTTAAGTCTCCCGCCGCGTTCATCTTTTAAACGAATATGTAATGCAATATGCAATGCGTTCGACCAATATGAATTGTAGCAGGAACTGTCTTTTCGATATGGGGCAACGTGGGTCGGCAAATGCAAAGTGATTGCAAACAATGAAGACCGGATAAAAATCACCAATATGCAATAATTAAATAAAAGAAATAATTGTCAAGTAATTTGCAAAATAAGAATATGAAATATCGAAATATGTGTTTATTTTGAAATGCAGAAGCAAGAAAAAGTAATACTTCATAAATTATTCAATACAAGAGTCGTTTATACTTATACCGAAATTAGTAACATAAATACATATTATGTATTTTCCTATAATAAGATGATTTTTTAACTTAATTTGTGTGGACTACTCTTAAGGGTTGCTGGTATTGTTGATCGAATTGTAATTGTTCTGATTTGGGTTCAGATTGCCATTGCTATTACCACCATTTCCAGTGTTTCCGCCAGGGTTTGACTGAAGATTGCGATTAATATTCTGGAACGACATTGGATAATTGGATTTATATTTAAACATATATATCCATTAAATATTTTACATTAAATGTTTACATTTGTTAAATGTAATACTATCCCAATCTTTAAATGACCAAAACGGCAGCTTTAACGTACCTGTTGTTGGTTTAATTGTCGCTTGAGTACGGCTATACCTGCCATCATGAGAATAATGACGAGAGAACTACCAACGCCAACACCTGTCAGCTCTTTGTTGTAAAACTGCTCGACAACTTCATTGATACAGCTTTCCGTGGAGTTTAGGTCTATTCCAGATCGAGCTGGAGTAACTATTTAGGTACGCATATAAATTCAACACAGATCACAGTTATATCTTATCATTTTACGCAGCGTCAAATAATCAATTTGTTATCATAATTATGTTCGCGTACATTCAAATCCCAAGTTAACCTTTGATGAAGCCCCTCCGGCTGAGCAGTCCAATGTCAGTTTGGTAATTTGACCTGGTTCTCCGGCTACTTGGTAGATGTGTAAAACTTGCTGCTTGCATGATTGTCGGACTGATTGCTGGGCCCACGCGGCATATTTCTACATGAAAGTAGAGCATTCGTTCGGGGGCATGAGTATTTATATAAAATTATTTGCAATAAGTAAAAATTATCATATTCTTATTGTCTTTAATGTGAATATAAAGCTTTGGGGTTATAGAGTAGCTGTTAGGTATTTATAGCATTGCAATTTTTGAGTAACCATTTTTGATGCCATTTCCTTGTTAATAGACCACACTGGGGGATCCATATGTGAAGGACTGTAGCATGTCAACTTAAATTCAGTAACGTCCACTCCGTACGTTAGTGAAACAAATTGATCGTCAATGTAATGACTTCTCCGATAAGCGGGTGAAAACAGGTCCGTTGAAGGCATAAATAGTGAAGTTATTGGTTTCCCAGTACGTTCTGCTTTTTCGCAACTATGTGAATGATGAAGCATAAAACAAAATAAGATTTTAGTAAGTCGACAGCAAAATCGACATAGGGAAACTTTTAAAGAGCATTGACTTACGGTTCGTTGTCTGCGGTTAATGCGGCTAAATCTATCAACGAAAACAAAAACAAGTTTGCATCAATTCATCAATAACCCAACACTCCACACTAATGATTCAGTTAATGTTTACTTATTCGATAAAACAACAATCTATTTTTAAATCAGACGAATCAGCCATGCCATGAACTTTGAGTAAGCGTACCTTTCACTTGGATTTCCAAAAACCCGGAGGTTTTAGGCGAGTGCTCGCATACGACGCTGGCAATGTCTGCGCTGTCAATTCGAAGGAAGCTCGACACTTTCAAATGTCCCTGTGAAAAATTTCGAACTTCAAGGGCTGTCAATACATCTATATAAAATAAATACAAAAACACCGTTGAATTCCCAAAAATATTTCCTATTAAGTTGCAAATTATTATCTGCCTTGTAATTGAATGAGTTTTTCTCATACCACTGTCATTCATGCTAACTGCGTCGCCATTTTTTAACTTGAATTTCCATTCGAATCCATAATTAGAAGTGACATCCTCTCCCTCGAACTCACAAGTAAACTTTTCGTAGTCTCCCGTAACTGTGTCCCTCGGGCCAGTTACATGGACTTCAGTTGAAAGTACAGTGGAAAGATTGACGGTGACAAGAAGGCCAACAATGAGCCTCTTGAAAATTGCCATTTTCGGATGGACCCTTTACGGGTGCTGATTAAACTTTAAAATTTAAGAATAAAAATATGATTGAAGAAAAATTATTTTGTGCTCTCAGACGTCGTCAGTTATTGACTAATGTGATTCCACTACAAATATCGATCTATCAACTTTTAATTATTGAGAATCGGAAGAGTATCTTTGAACGTTATAATAACATGCAATCAGTGGCATGACTGAAACGCTAATTTTTCTTACTTTAGCTGTCATGATATTTCTTACTACAAACAATAGAAGAAATTGTTAAATTGGACAACGTTCCATCAACGTTGAAAAGACTGGACATCCCATCATTACTATCATTATTAAAGAAAGTAGGTTTTGTTCCATTTTAGGTTATTACTTCTGGTCGTATAAGGAGAATGATGACTCGTTGGTAAGTCCATTAGTAGATGTTGCAACAAAAATTTACACAAAGTAAACTACATGATAACATTACTGCTTAGCGTGAGCGAGAGAGAATACGAAATACGACCATTATTATGGTCAGCGTAATTTACTTAGTCAGTATAGCCAGTAGAATGGCAAGACCACAATAATCAATGCGATAAGTCAATGAGCAGATTACATGATTTTAATCAATGATGCGCACTTTACAGTTTAACAGTTGCTACTTCCTCTTTCGCAAAGAGTTGAAAGTGCATAATTACTTGTGAATCATGCCTGAACGTTAATATTTACTCCACATTTCATTTCGAAAGCCATTTGTTGAGGTTGGTATTGGTAGTAATCATGATAACGTAGTATGGAATCCATACTATGGATGACAAATCAGTTCAATAATTTCATGTGTAGAATTTTCAGTTACATATGCATAATAAATACATTTGTACATAAATTGGAACAGAGGTTCCTGTCAAAACACGCGACGCGACCAGCTCCAAAGCTATGATAATGTCAAGTTATGGCTTTTCAAGTCAATGGAGTAATCTTTCTAATTACATAGTTTTACGTTTGTTAGCACTGATCAGTGTTCTGAACCAACTCAATCAATTTTATATAATATTCGCTTAAAATGACAAGTGAACTATGATGGAGAGATGAATAGTATGATTGATAATGAAGTGATATGATTATCGTTAGTATTTTTTGAGCAGCTATGTCAAGGTTTTTTTAAACATCGTCAGTTCAACCTTCATTGTCGCATTAATAATGAAGCAAACTAATAAATGGTTGGTGAAATGTTGTATATGTTCATAACATTGAATTTGTTTAACGAGTTTAAATATGCCGATCATAATTATGCTACCATGTGCATGAGTCATAAAAGTATTTAGTGCCAGTTCTTGAATGTGACCTGTCAATATTTGAATTGCCATTTGGTGATTCCTAAGCGTGGCATTAATATATATGTATTTTTCCGTGATTGTCAGTGAAAGTGGTATATGGTAGAATATTCATGTTTAACGTAATGAAACCATGAAGTTCTTCCTCAAGGTCAACAAACAAACATGTATATTTTGCTGTTTGTGGTCTGTACGTTTATTAAGTTGAGGGTTAAAAATATATATTTTGTATTTATTGGCGACACTGACCAACTATAAAAATTACAATCAATGACAGTTTTAACGTTATCGGGTTTATTGCATAATTTTCAAGGATTTTCAGCTATGACAGATACAGGTCCCTCAGGATCATGTCCATCTGCGTGCGGATCGGGTTTTGGTGTATTCTGTTGTTGCAATCTTGTACGCATTTCCGTTTCCTCTGGTCCTGATTGCCCATTAGACTTTGATGGTGTTTGGTTCTGCTAATAAACGACCAAAACCGTGAATGATGTAGATTTTGTGTTTTAGTTACGCACTTCACGCGAATATCGGGAACAAAATAATGTACATTCAAACTTACCTGAGGCTGGTCAAGCTTTTTCTTGCAGTAGTACATAAATAGCATCAAAATGATGCTCATTACGGAGCCCAATGTGTACCAGGGCTCCCTTCCTTGCCCTTTGCCCTGGGACATGGAATCCAGAATAGACAAAATATCCTCAATCATTTGAATCTCATCAGGGCCTATCGTTCGTGGATCTTAACATTGAAACAGTTTGACATGATAATATAATTGCCACCTTGACCTTTATGACTAGTTCATTTACCAACTGATTAGAATGTTTGCAAAATATTATATTGTATCAATACTTTCAATTGTGAGGGAGACATGAGATGCGACTTTTTCTTCATTGTTTATACATTCATACGTCCGACTTGTCATGTTAGTGACATTTTGAATGTAAACTGTAGTTGTATAAGTTACTTTGTCCGAAATTCGCGTTGTGTAGTTTCGGAAAGCCATTAGCTCCACTTTCAGTAAAAAGTTGAGGTAATCTTTCCACCTCTAAAATATTGTTGAAAATTATTTAACAAGCCATGTAACATAGTCATGCGAATTTGTTTTCATGTCAAGATGATGATTTATCAATTACTGCACCTGTTCTAGTGTTCCTGTTTTTGAACGAAGCCATTTCTTGTCTCTGCCACTCAGCTCTTGATGGATCCTACGATAAGATTCAGTTATATTTTTCCAGCTCACGGGTCTAGTGTGAATACACAAAAGTTTCAAACTATTCACTTCTAGTCCATTGATTTTTATGTTTTGATCAGTAACATCGTGAGCACCCAGTCGGACTCCAAAATCATCGGAGAAACGCTGAAGGATTATTTTTGGTCTAGATTGTACATAGCTGTTTTGAATAGTAAGAAAAACGGTGTATAGAAAGACTGAATTTATTCTAACGCTATAATTTTCAAGTAAAAACGATTATATATATCTTTCTCAAACCTCGACAATGGATTTGCTACTTGTACGCCTGCGAAGTAGTAAATAGAAAGGTTACAAAAGGCTCAATTTTCAAATTGCTGAATAACGATATTATTGGCATGATGTATTTTGATAATTGAATTAATATATTTATATACGTTGAATGTCTAGCGACTCCTGGTCGTCTTCAGTCCCATTATTTCCTGTACATAAAATAGCGGTAGCGGATTCAGGAACCTCAACATACCCTTCGTACACATCATTAGTTTCCCCCATGGTCCCTTTTTTATCTCCATTATTAGTCGTTTTCGTACACTCTGAAATCGGGAGATGTTTGTTGATAAAAATGAGTTTCTCCACACAATATTGTTTAGTATAGTTTTAGTATTAAAATGACCTTTCGTCACTTCCTGTGACCAATCGTTAGATCCTTCGCTAATAAACTTCCACGTACATGACGAAAAAGAACTGGATTGTCTATCGATATTGTAGACTGGAGGCTTGATACACGTAAAACGAACAAAATCGTGAGGGAAAACTATGCGCTTATTGGCTGCAGTGCCTTCGACGCATACAACCAACGCTGCCATAATGATTGTTGCGCAAAAACAAACGACTTCAACGTGACCCTTTGCTACAAATGACCTCATATTGGTACTTTACACAATCGCTGACCTACAACCGCAACGATCATTGAAAATGAGGCTCAATGCACAACAATTTCCACTCCAACTGTGAGTAAAGAATAATATGTACATATAAAATATGACGTTTCTGATTTTTGTGACCAAAACTGATTAAGAAAAACAATGTCTTAATGACTTAATATGATTATTGTATATTATATACCTACATATCCGTGTAACAGGTAATGATTTTTAAAGGATGTACCTATGCAGCGGCAGCGACACCGTTAAGCACTTACGAGTGAGTACAGTATCGTTTTAGCAGTGCAGACAGACGAGAGCTGGAGGGTTCTTCAGTAGTGTGATAAATGTGCGACAAATATTCACATTTCCACTTATATAAAAAACAATGAAAAGGAAGCTGCAAGTGAACTGTGGAAAAGGAAGTCAATCGTGCGAATTGTTGTATGGTGACGAGAGTTGCAGGCTACGCTATAGTATAACTTACGTAAACACAAAATAGGTTAAGTTTAGTCAAATGGAACAGGAAAAGACAATTGGCGGTTGGGTATTTTCATGATTTTGGTGACAAATTTTTGTAGCGTATGGTAGTGTATTCTCAAAGCGCACCCAAAGCACAAATAACGTAGCGATGTGGCAAAAAAATTACAGTTCAATTAGCGTTTCAGTTCACAACGATACAAAGTATATACATAGGTATATACATCGGCACAATGACACTTGCCCAAATTGTCACTGCGCTGTGTATAAGTTGGTATAACTGCAACTAATTGTAAGCAGTAATATTACGTATATATTACAACTGATAGTTTATACTGCAATCTGAGTAAGTTGTTAGTGTATGCTCTACCAAGGATGTTAAACGAAAGGTCTAGTAAAAAGCAAGAAGCTATCATAATGACTAAACCCTTTTAGTCATGTCTGTCATCAGACTTAGCAAACTGTTTCCAGTATTTGAGAATTTAATCGGTCATGGACTCTAGTGCTACGCATTTTTCATGGAGGTCAGTAAAGTTTCCAACCAATCAAGGGTAATGAAGTGGAAACTCCGTACATCATATAATTGTCCGGGAATGTAGGATTTTTAATTACTGGATTTGTAAATTCATGTTAAAAGCTGAGTAACTGGCAATTCTAACCAAAACTGACAACACAATAATTAAGTAAGCAATGGTAAGATGAAGTCACATAAAATGTTTCTTCATTCCTTCATCCTACATTGGCAAAATTCGATGATAATATTATTGGAATGCAAAATTAGATTAATATAATATTCCAGCTGGACTAGTTTGAAATTTTTGCAAAACTGGCTGGGTCTTTAATGATAAAGTTTTGTTGTAATTTCAATGTTTTATTTATTGGCATGATGCAAATGGATGACAAAGCAAACAAAGTGAAGGATTAATATCTAATCACAACAACAAATCCTACTGTTATGTTTGATTCAAGGTACACAATGTGAATCATTAATTTGTGAACTTTAAATTGCGTTATTGCGTGAGGAGACAAAATACAAGTCAACTCCGCATAATACCATTGGTTCTTAAAATATTTCTATCTAGGCTAATTAGCTGATATAATTTGTGCATTGAATTTTAACAGAAACAAGCTTTCTACAACAGCGGCAATATGTGGATTCTCCGGATGAAAGATGCTGTCTTGCTTGAGCGTATCATTAAGCTTTAGCACATTTTTTACATAAAAATTGAGGTCATGCTTATCGCCAAACCACTTCCACAAGTGTAAACAGTGTTGTAAAATATGAAATCAGAATAAACTTCATTGTCATTAAATCGGAAATCTTGAACTGCTGAGGATGCTTTTATTAACAGATGAATTTTGAATGAACCGATGGTATTTTGGTTTTGCTTGACATGAAATCTTTATTTGATGATGAGTTATCCTAATTAACCTTGGTCATCTAGTATAATCTTGGCAATGCTTCTTGCTTTATCTAAATTCCAAAAATAATCAATACATCTTCTTTACACTTGTTTTGTCAAAAAATTGCTACTCAAGATTATGGATGATGATGTGTAATCATTGCTGTCAAAAGTGATATCCAATACGCCATAATAATTATGATGCATCTGCCGACTTTAGGGTTGCTAATCGGTTGGGGCAAGATAAGATTCATATCAGGACTCCATGCAATCAAGGCTATGCAAGTATATATCAACAGTCCTGCCCAATGAAATGGAACGATGTATCTTTCATGAGAATATAACATTATCAATACAGTTATACCACAACATGCTTCCGTTAATTAATAGCATTATATAAGATGCCGAGTCAAGACAATTAGAATCGAAACCTCTACAATTTAAATTTCGTTTGGATGCTGGGATGTGGATTACCATTTTATCAGTTTTATATTTACCACGTTTTCCATCCGGTATAATAATACTTTGAATCTTTGGTTTAATTCTTACACATGCAACATAATATACCTCTTCATTTTATTTTATTTTTTATTCTTAAATATAGTAGATCAAGCAGTGCCATAAAAAATTTTGTGACTGCGGCGAATGCATATCATTTTGTACCGATAAAGAAAAAAAATTCTTTGAAGTAGTTTCTATATTTTAGCTTCGATCGTTTCAGTCATCAAAATAAAGTATTTTGTTCAAATATGAAGAATTTTGTGCAAGTATTATCATTTATTTATCTCATGGTGCTCATTTCCACAAACGCAATGCATCAGAATCGGGATGACATAGACTACGACTACAAGGATAAACGAGAAGTATGTCGTGCTGTGAATATAATATTTAAGTGCTCTTGAGAGAAGGGTTCACAAAGGCGAGAGCGAGAAAGAGTTAACTTTTGTTAAGAAAATCATAACATTGTTTCTCTTGCAGTGCCTTGGGAATTGGGCTCGTTGTCAATATTCGCGAGGACCCAGTTGCTGTAACGGTTATTGCCATCAGGAAGTAGACCAGCCATTTGGAAACTGCAGAAGAATGTATTAAACTGGAGAAAGGATGCTTTTTGTCCATTTATTTAACCAGTGTGATAACTAAGTAAACTTGCGATGAGAACATTGGCCAACACTTAATTTGGAAATAAATGGAAACATTTTTGCTACCAAACCATTGAATATACATTTCATAGCCGTTGCTTTTATTAACATTTTGGTGGGACTTTATATTGAATAATATATCACTGATCTGTAATATATGACATTGTCGTATGTCGAAATATTATGACATATTATAAAAATATTATCAATCAAGTTCATAAAGCTTTGTTTACATAGGTATTACGTATGTATGAGATGATTATATTATAATTTATTAAAACTACAAATGGATTCTAGAAAACTACGAATGTACGAATATTAATTAATACATCAAAAGAACACCATGTTGCAATTTTGCAACTATAATAATATAATTTTCCTAACCAAACTATTCACTATCAAACCAGAACTAAAAAACTACACCTTTAATACTTTAATTCCTATATTTAATCCATGACAAGAGATAGCTGGACCTTTATTGAGCAAGCCTGCAATGAGAACCAACTGAGCACCTGTATCTTGAACGAAACGGGTCAAAGAAACAATCTGGTATGCCAAATTCTCTGCGTATTTTACTTTGTACGCATGCGGGGATAACCATTTGTTTTTTCTCCCTTCCAAGCTGGTCAAAAATCCAATGCAAGTACGATGACATGCTCTTAATCATTTTACCGTAACGATTAGATGCATGAAACTTCAGCTTTGCTTCCTCATATTTCTTCATATCTGCTTTTCCACAAGTATAATTTTCAGAAAAATTTCCCCAATAACGAGCCTCGAAACGTCGGGGAAGTTGATGTTTAGAAATGGACCTCGCATAACCTTCATTTTCCAAGACGTCATAATCAAATCTGGGATGTTTTGTCACGCATTTAGAATCATCTAGTTCTTCGTCTATAAAGTCTGCAACAGTCTTAATTTCTCTGCAGCATACAAGGTCATAGTCACCAACGTCAGGGGAGAAAATCTCACATTCGCCACACTTGCACCTGCAAGAAGAGTAAACAATTATTATTTTCACATTTTCGATTGTTCCAAAAATTTTCTGGCAAAACAAATGAAATCATCTTACCAGTTAGCATTTTCCATGTCTTTCCGTCCTTCTATGTTGGCAGCTCCCAAATTTTTACATAAAATGCATCTATCATCGTTTTGACCGTCATCAGGAGGTTCCCCGTCAGAGCTAGATGTACACGATTTTGCATCATTTTGATCATCATCGCTGCTATCAGATATTTTGCCTGTCTTCTTCTTCTCTTTTTCCAATTCCCTTTCTCCATCACTTCCACCTATTTCCAGATCAGGCTCCTCATCCGTTTCTCCAGCACTTGTGACACTACTGCTACTAGGAGTATCACTTGATCCATTAAAATCAGAACCCTCGGGGGTGGCTTCATCGTCATCGACTATTGGGCAAGGTGAATAACCGGAAGTATAAGAGCTGTCATCGCTATCTGCACTCTCCTCCTCTTCTGAACTTTTTGCGTTTTCTTCACGGGTTGGAGTTACCCGTTTCGGTTTGTTTGCCAGCTTTTCTCGCTTTGCACGGAGTAACGCAAAAGCTTCATCTTTTTTCGATGTCACACCATCCTTTGAACCTGGAGTTCTTGTACTTCTTCTTCTAGGTCTCTTGGTGCCCCCTTTCATTCTCTTTCTGGCATCCGAATTTGCCGAGCTTTCTCTTTTGCCTTGGTCCTCGGCGGAAGAGGAATCGGAATCATCAGCAACTTTCCTTTTCTCGGCAATTCGTTGACGCTTGGAGCGTTTCTCATTGGTTTGTACCTTGGAAGTACCTGATGATGGTGTTTCCCCCGAAGACGGCAGCTTTTTTACTTTTTTACGAACAATAATCGCCTCAAACATACTAGAACTGGATTCGCCATCAGAGTCGGAAGATATGATTACTTTACGAGCCTTAGCTTTGCTTTTGAGATTCGATTTTGTACTTTTCTTTTTACGTGGAACACCTGAGACTGATTCATTATCGCTTTCTTCTGAGCTACTTGAAGCTTTTCTACTGCCGACATCGGCGACATCACTGAAACGCACTTTCTTTGACTGAGTGCTTTCTTGACTGGAGTTTACACTGGAACCTTTCCTTTTCCTGTTATTAATAACACAGCTTTTTAACGTGGACGGTTGTGAAGATTTGGAGCGATTGCCATCGGAGTGGGTAGTTTCAGATGGGGTCACAGTCCCATTTCCGTTCTGTTGGTCCTCTCGTGCACTTTCTTGAGATTCAGCATCATCATCATCATCAGTGGGCTCGGGGTCGCCAAGACCAACTTCGTTTAGAATATCATTTAAAGGATCGTAAAACAGAACATATTCTTCAGGAACAGGAGTAGCCCCCGACTTTGTCGTTTTTGATACTTGACTTTCTGTTTCCTTTTCGCCAGAATGTGACCGTGTTTCCCCACTTTTTGACTTTGTATCCTGTTGTGGAGGACGGCTGCGGGTGGATCGGGTGGACACCATTGCGTCAGCGTCAGGTGGGCCTGACAATATGCTACCATCTGCGGCTACAGTTACAATAGATACTACTGATTCGGTGGAAGGCAGTGACTCCGTTTCCTCGTTGTCATTAGTCTTCTTGTCCGCTTGGAAGACTACAGTTATGTCATTGTCAGAAGAAGACAAATGAATCACCTCTTCATCGTCACAGTTAACTATGTCCACGTCTGAATCAGATGATACATGAGATACAGGTGTAACGACGGGCACTGGTTTACTCCGAGACCTTGAGGAACGACGACAGCTGCCCGCACCAATTTTCGTCCATTCCATTAGAAAATTTCACTAAAAATTCCATTAGAAAATTTATAAAATTAGTAGTGCCAGTCAGTCCACCTGTTGCAACAGCTCTTCTCACTAATCACTCCAATATTAAGCCATACCAACTGTGTTTTGTAACTTGCAAGTTTGCTTGCTTGACCTCCCACCTTGATTTTGCCTCAGTCAGTGGTTTTGAGGTTAGAAGGGTCAGCAGTTCATGATGACTTGATTACAGAATGGATAATAGATTGTAGTTTGGACTTGGACCACAAATTATTACGAGAGTTGATGCTGGCTTTTACTGCATTTTTTAATTTTCATTTCAATTAAATTCTGGGTGGCAAATCCCCCACCTCACACAATTTTAACTCCTTCCTTTTGTGAGTTTTGTGCATCAAGTGAAATGGACACAGATGAGGAAGAGCAACAACAAGGATTACCGTCACCGGATTACCTTCATTGTCACTTGCTGCTACTTAGATTGTAAGTAGCTGAGCAAGAGCAAGAGCAAGCTGAGATTTGGTGAGCAAGTATGACTTCCTGTGTGTGGGGATTTTGTATGTGTTATTTGTAAAATGGTATACTACCTGTAATAATATCACCTATACGTTTGTCAGATTCACGTGTATAAGAATGTAATTACCTGTTTTGGCGCTTTGTTTCCTGAACACTTGCTTGGCAGTGGGCAGCGACTTTTTTAGCGGACTCGATCCATCCGATCGGGAAATCGTGATCCGAGCTTATGATTGGTTGGTCTTGGTGGCTTTGATGACTTTAAACTTTTTCCATGAAATGAAGTGTAGTAAGTATTAGCATCTAGAATGAAATGTTCTACTTTCTCCCATCATAAAAATCTTGCTGATGTTTGTTGCTGTTGTAATAAGCCAAGAAATGACAAAATTTTAAAAAATGCATATATAATTATGTTTAACCGTTCGCGTTCTGCTTGACTTGCAACTTGCAAGCAAACTGTCACGCTAAAACATAAATACGTAAAAAGTGCATGAAGAAGACAGTCGAAAACCGAGCAGGAAGCTTTCAAAAAACCTAATCATAATAATTAAGCCCCATGCCAAATCCGAACTGAAACTGTTCCGTTGCATAAATGACAAAAGGTATATGCAGGACCTAAATTAATGTACTGAATTAAAGAGGCGTGGAATCCTTAAACATTTGCCAGTAAAGCTATATTGCCAAGACCAGCATTTGTTATGGGTATTACGTGTAGGTAATATTCGTTATGAAATCGGCACTAACTATGCGTAAATACGTTTATTGATTCATATTTAGACTTTAA
This sequence comes from Sinella curviseta, assembly GCA_004115045.4. Lineage (NCBI taxonomy): Eukaryota > Metazoa > Arthropoda > Collembola > Entomobryomorpha > Entomobryidae > Sinella > Sinella curviseta. The sequence goes on along the minus strand of CM023203.3, from coordinate 33,880,433 downwards.
TTGCTATTCTAACTCAGGTATAAGTTTTCCTGTGTGTATTCTGTGTATGTTGTTGTTGATGCAATTAAAATAATTCATGTAATACTTGTTGAATATTCAATAATTTCACCATTAAAGAATTCTGATAATTCTCTCTACATTTTAATGACTTTAGAAAACGTTTGAGGTTTTGGTATATTTATACATTATGTAATATCTACTTAGTTTAGCTACAATTTTAATGATTCTTTGCGAAAATTAAACATTTTTCGAGTACATTTTCTGTGATATTGCGGAACGTATGGATTCAACTAAATTTCCAGGGACTAGTTGCTTTGTTGCTCCCTTTCCTATGCCGTGGTGGTATCTGCTTAACGGAATTCCTCGGGATTGAACATACCTGAACAAAAAAAATACGCATTGTAAAGTTGTCAGAACATCAAATGTGAACAATTAGCATTCATTATATCGCGGAAATCAATCGACATTTATACCTTTAGCACGTCGCAAGATTGAATCTTTTGACGGATCATATGGATGATCTTTAGACGGGATTTCAAGAACTGCCGGAACTGGTGTGGTGTGCGTGTCTATCACATATCGAATCATTTCAGCTACCTGTAATAAAGTTTAAAAATCAGTGATTAAAAAACATGGTTGGTTCATTCCAAACAAAAAGACATCTCGTAATCACGCGTAAATGTCAAACTAATCGGTTTTTTGCATTAATTATGGTCATACATTTTGATTAATAAGAATGATGTCAATGTCATCTCGACGGATGAATTTCTTGAACATATCCTCTATTTCGCTGATGCTGGTATCTAAAAATGAAAGACAACCATTGATTAAAGCATGTATTTCGCAGACCGTCATAGACATAATGTATAGTAACATAAAAAATATAAAAAACGCCATACTTTTATCGACGACAAAGAAATTTGGCTGTCTATTTTTGTTGATTTCTCCTATCCCACCCAGCAAGAACCCAACACAGGTATCCTGAAAACAATCAACATTTTTCTTTAGCAGCAACCATCAAAATGCATTATCCTTCATTTACAAACTACTTCTTGGTCATACTTTAGGCTATTAAATACATTAACATGCGTTAGTGGTAGCAAAGTGGATTTTGTAGGAAAGATTTTCATTGAGTTTAGGATTTCCTTTGAAATCTGATTGGAATTCACAAAAATATAGTCGTATGAGACTATTGCTTGTTATTTTAATGTCAGGTCGATTTAATGGCTTCATATTTCTAGCCACGCTTATACAATAACTTCCATGAAAAGAATTCTCATTTTTCTCATAATATTATGAATGAATTATGAATGCCGTGGAAAATAAAAGACGATGCAAATGTGTCATTTAATTTTTTAGCACGCTTCAAAAATCTGTTCATGCAGCATACCAACCAACCACTGACCACAGACAAGGCGACAATGAAAAAATAAAATCTCTACAATCTCAACAGCGATAATCGTTATCTTATCCTTATCATTTATGATTTAATTGTTGACAGATCCTTCATTCTTGAATTCTGCACAATCTACTTGTTAAAACATATTTTTATCTCTCGCAGTAATTCAATTTGAAATATTGCTAACTTAGCTTGGAAATTAAAAACTTCCTTCCTAAATGTCTTGTAACCTAATGACCTAATGTGTGCGCATAAGTTTATATTACAATTAGACACAGTAATGTACATGCACATGTAATTAATATTCCTCATAAAATGGTCATATTCCTTGTTTTAAAGTCAAAGCGCAGTCATTCCATGCCATAAAATGTTGTGTATGTAGTAATTTCTTCACTGAATAGCATATATTCATAAAGCATGCAAATTGCACAGCTAAATGAATTTTAAATTATATTTATCCAGTATATATAGTGATTATCATGATTATAATGTCCACTGTTTTATGTTTTTTTATTATTGTAATGTAACTTGCCTCATCCCCAATCACAGCGATGAGCTTTCCCTTAATAGACGAGTGCATAGACATTTCGAAAGCCTTGAGATTTAATTCTTTCTTCTTTCAATGTCAACTTTTTTTTTCATGCGCACACTACTTAATAGCGCTCTTCCTCCACGCAAAAAGCGTCTTTTTTTGGAGACTTCAAAAATCACTACAAAAGAGCAGCAGCAGTGAAGAAGAACACACACTTCAAAAATATGGGTGGTTTCTTAACATTCACAATTCACACAAAAGCAGTAGTCTCTCTGTCCGTCTATCTATCTGCTGCGTGCAAGATACATAAATACACAACTTTGTTGTTATTTAAGATTTTAACAAGATCATATGCACACGAGCATCTGTGTGTATGTCTGCACTTTTTATACCTGTTTGAAGAGCCTCGCCCCTAAAAATTACCAACATCCTTTCATACAAGCAAACATACTAAAAAACCAACCTATTATGCAGCTTAACAATATATAATTTGGGAACCAAAGCTCCCGCATTTCACGTTATTTTTCTCACTTTTGCCATTCCTTATCTATACTCTATGCTTGTTCAACAAAGACCAAAAGATGCAGACGGCTGCTGTTTGGCTGGATTTTTGTGCATGCAATAAGAAAACTGTGATTGTTGAAGAGAGTCGAGTCGAGTGCAAAGCAGGTCTTTAAGTTGCATTGTTAAGATGGTAGAGTAATGTAGAGTGCTAGTGATGATGATGATGGCATGGTTAGAGGGCAACAATGCACACAAAAAAATATTGGATGATTCACCATGCATAACAGTGTTGCATGCAATAATAATATGCAGTGAACTGAAATGTACAAAGCGTGAATATCTCGCTCACTCTTAAAAGAAGTCAGTTTTTTAATAGTAGACGAGAAGGAGAAGAAGTTAGTAGACCCAAGTCCAACGAAAGGGTTCAGCAACGATGATGATGATAATGATGATGATGAGGTGAGCATTACATGAACAATCACCGCATTTTACATCAAGAAGAGCTCATCTCATTGTTGTTATCATTTTATTCCCAGACACGTAGCGTGTAGCTTTGCGCCTTATTACACCCTCCTATATATGTGTGCAGACTGCGCAGACGGACGACGACGGAATCTTATAATTATGTTACCTGCTGCTGCTGGTACCTTATAAAAATATAACATTCACGTATTATATTATTACAATTTTACAACAAACGCTGATTCCTCTGATTCCCTTTTCTCATCTCTCTCACAACACAATGCACAACCATCATCATGATCATCGTCATCATCACAGCATTGCACCGTCGTGCACCAGCATCAGATAGGTTTCTTATGTATGCTGCATAAATTATTTACCTGTTTCATTATTACAACTCTCTGTTGCTTTTGCTGGCTGCTGCTGTATGTGTGCTGTTGCTGTTGTTCCTTTAGCTCTGATATGATATGATGTTATACATTATTGCGATAAATGTGGGATCACCACTGGGATCTTACCTGAGATTCTTTAACAATCCTCACCATCAGCATTATCATATCCACACATCTCCATCCTTCTTCTTCTTGATCGTCAGTCAGTCAGTGCAACAGAGGAATGAGCAACCTGTGTGCTATCTGACTGTGTACTTATTTTGAATTCAAAAAATCACTCACAACATTACTACAACCTACTACCCGTCCGCATTAGTAATAAGAGCATACCCTCTTTTTCTAACATTTTTACAGTTACTTATACCTCTTCTCTAATATCGTCCATCCGACCATCATCATCATCATCATCACCATCCGTAGTAGTACTTGTCGTCGTCACTATCTAATATTGAAGTAGTAAGTAGCATCATACACAAGTATATCATCAAAATCAGTATCTCAGCAGTAGTACATTTTAAATTGCAGACAACCTGTATCTCAGTTCTCGTCTGGTGCTGCTGGTACTAGTAGAAAAAACATTACCTGTTCTCCTCTGTTTAGTTATTGCGATGATGGTAATGGGTTTTTAGCAACTACATTAGCAAATGTTGTACGCAGTATATAATAGCACGTACCACACAGCCACCTGCAAATAAAAATCTACCTGTAGTAGTAATGATGCTGCATTGTAGAGATATTTTACAAAAAAAATTATTATTGTCTCTCTCTCTATTCTCTTCCCTACATACATACATAACATCATATAGCACATTCTGCTACCTTTCACACTTTCACACACTTTACATGATGATGATTGTTATGTAGTGTTGTACAGATAGAGATATGCACTGGCAGTGGCAGCAGCAGCAGCACCAACAAACAGTACTGTACATTTTTCTCTTCATTATAAAAAAAATTAACAATTATTACATATTTCATTGAGAAGACGATGATGATTCCCTTCGCAGTAGTCTAGCAAGAAAGGATACGACATCACATTTTCGCAAGCTACATTTAGAATATTGTTGTTATTATTATTTTTAGAAAGGCATTCGATTCTTCTTCGCGTTCGACCATTCATTATTATCATTCCGTACCAAAAAGTGCACAGTGTGTTCCTTGTGGCTAGTTTCAGTGTAATACTCGTCAGTTTTCTGTTTCAAATACGTCATTAAAATATATTTGAAAAATTTCAGTTTAAAATATTATACTACAAAATTTTTCAAAGAAAATATTATATTTTTTGTGTTCGGTGCTTGAAAAATGTGAGATATGAATTGGCAGGATCCAGTAAGGTGTGTTCTAAAAATATGCAGTGAAGAAGCAGTGGGAACAAAATAAGATTTTTTGCTTGCATATTATTTTTTTACGTTATAATATTTTACTGTATCATCATTCATATCGTATCATATCAGTGAAACAAGCAGTGCAATAATGTTGTGGAGTTTAACATGTTGGATTGTCCTTCTAATCACGTAGTGGTTACTACAATAGTATACGACGACGAGTCGAGTACTACCCAATCAAGGAAAATACAGGCAAGAAAAGACCTCATGACCTCATTCCTTTCTATACATAGTCATCATGATCGTCAACATGGCACTATAGTTGCTGGTTCACTAGTTAATGTGTTGCATTGTTGAAGTAGGTACTCCTTACTATATCACCCCTATCACCGATATGCGATGCGAACTACTAATATTTTATGAATAATAATAATATACGCAAACAAAAAAATAAAAAGGAAAAATAAAAAATTCCTTTCATGAAGACGATTATGTACGATGACGATTGTGGCGTTGTTGTAAGTAGTAAGTATGCTGGTGGTAGTATACAATAATTTTTTTTCTTCTCAAAATGCAACCTGTTTAGTAGGATCCATTCTCTTAATGAAATTTAGAAATTTGGGTAATTTCTACTTGTATGTAGTATCAGTGTATTTTATTTGTTGTAAAATATGCTCAAAAGCGCACCAGAGGACACACATAATCGTTATCATCAAGTAAGCAACACTCTTAACAAAAAAGTTTATCACTTATCAGTTGTAGTATTTACAACAGAAAGGCAGGACATGTTATTATTATTATGATTGCAAGAAGAAGTGGATAAAGGGTTAAATAGTTGTATAGAATAGATTAAAAGAATTTCACAAAAAAAATCACAAATTATTAGGAGGAATTAAATAAAATATGTAAGTAAATAAAAGGCACATCACTTTGAAAATAGTTGTCTATGACTTTTGCTCAAAATACGCAGACATTTGTTCATTTATAGGTTGAATGAAGGGGTTGATTGTTGTGTGTTACTATTGTTGTCTGTTTGGTTATGTAGTTTGCAGTCAACATAGTGAATTGAGGCACAAACTAATTTGCATAAAAATGTACACAAAACCTACTGCGGAAACTAATGAGATGAATAACCTCCTGCCACTGATTACAAGCTTGCCATAAGTAGTTTGTCTGAGAAGTTTTATCATTTCGATTAAATTTTGAAATGATTGTCATTATGATATGATTTTTTGCCTTTTGCTGTGATATGATTTTTTATCGTATTGCAAATCTCTGCGTTTTTTTGAAAGTAAAAATATTGAGTAAATGTTCTCACCAGTTGTGTTTTATTTGTCTTATTATTTATTATAATATAATATTATTGTTTTTATAAGTGAGTGTCATTACTTATTCGTGGTTCCTTATGTGAGATGAAAAAGTATGGTTTTTGTACAATTTTATCTTGACCGAAAAAATTCTCAATATTCAAAATTGTGCGCAAAATGAGATTCAACAATCCTTTGATTGACTTATGCAATTATCGCGGTTTTGATTCTTGGTCAATAAAATAGTTCATTGTGTGGGCTACATATTATTATCTGAGAAAAGGCACCTTTTCATCATATAGTAGCAGTGCAAATCGATAAAAGTGATATCAAGTTATTTTGAACCACGAGTGAAAAGGAGTCTGAATGAATGTGGGCGTTGTAATCTGATCATCAGCACCTCTTGCATAGTATGTAATTTGATTATGCAAGCATGAGTGATTTTGGTGTTTTAAGTGCAAGTCCAGAAATAGGCTTCTGTACCCTCATTGATTATTACATAAACTAATTTTTGCATTGATACATGTTGTATCTAGTGTTTGAGTTATACTATTAGGAATAAAGTGAGAATGTACCTGAAATTAGTAAAGTACATACAGCTACAAGAAAATGATCATATGAAGAGGATTATAGGACGCAATACGAGGAAGTGTTACCCTCTGGTAAATGTTTGTTCTAACGCATGGAAATGATCATACCAAAGTCGCCAAAATGCACAGCAGAAGCCATATTAAGAAATGATGGTTATCGAAACGAAACACAAAATGTCCTGGCATAATCTGGCACAGCTGCACCACTATAAGCGTAACATATCATACTTTGAATTTGACTTGAAATCGAAATCACAGATCAAATCCTTCATTGATTTTAAATTACTAATTTATACCTATTGCTTGAATTCTGAAGCTACAACTAGGTAAAATATATGTATTGGATGTATATATAAAGGTCAAACTTGCAATAATACAATTGTTATCGACGCTCAGTATGATATGACCGATGATGCGGGGTGGTTTAGGTTGCGACTTAACTGACTTGACAATTAAAAGAGCTGACACATAGCAGGACGAGATTAACTTTCAAACATTAATTATAACCCTTTTTATTCCACTTTTTAACAACTTTAACAATTTAATTAATTCAATCCAAAATGCTTTGACAACAATTTGTACTCTTTTCAATATTACTACTCATGCCGTGGGGGCCTTTGCCAACCACGGTCTTACAGAAACCTAACGTAACTTTTCCTAATCGCTTGTCTACGGAACCTCCGACTTGACGAAGAGAACCAAGATGACGACTGGCGCAGCTCCTTATATACCCCGAATTTTCCTCTTTTCCGATGACCTCGGTTGAACCCTTCTCCGACCACGCAGTCGACGTACCGTTGACATAAACAAAATAACAACAACTTTCCTTGACAACTAACATTTACTACGACGCTAACTGACACTACCGTGACTGAACTAAAGGGACTCAACTTTGACCCTGATTTACAACATGTGCGACTGTACCGATTTTTCTAATATTTAGTATATATGTTTAGCTATGCCTTGACTATCTTTTTACCAATTATCAAACATCGATCGCATAAAATACAATAATTACGACTAATTAACTTTACATGGATTTAACACAAAATACATAATCTATGCTACATATTACATTTTATCCTGCCCTATGCTACACAGTTAACACATATCTTCAATACAACGGTTGACAGTTCATACGACGCTCCAACATACCCCTCCTCGTGATTAAACTTGCTTGAATCACTGCTCCGTGGCGTCGTCCTATGCATCCCTAGTTCCACCGTTGTCCATGCGCGCTCATCCTGTGTAGTGCAGGTATCCTCAGTTTTCAGCCAGTCCGAAGTACCTTCATGCTTGCCCCTCCTAGTGACACGAGACGTCTTGATCCTAGGAACGGTCATCGTTTCCAAAGTCCAATTAACTATTTCTTCTGTCTTCCTCGGTGGTCCTGGACACCCGACTTCCAGGCGATCAGCAATCTTGGACCATTGTTCAGCTTCGGCTTCTTTTGCTGGGTCCCAATTTTTTGCGCTTGACATCGAGGGCTGCCCAGTCTTCTCTTTTGTGTTGAGTTTTCTTCTCTTTCTTCTATTATCTGGATCGCTCTTCCACGGCTTCACGATTTGAGTTGCGACATCAGTCTTCACCGGGATATCTTCTTCCTTCGCAGCTTCGTCCATTGTGCCCTCCGGCTCTCTGCCGATGTCGTGCAGGTCTTCCGCTTCTCGTTGTTTCCCATTCGTGGATTCCAGCCTTGCTTCTTCTTCCTGGCTGACATCTTCACTCACAGGTTGCTCGATGTCCACCCAGGTATCTTCATCATTCTTCATTATTGGATCGTCTGCTGACATTCCCACGTGTCCAGTTGGCATCTCGAATTTTGATCCTGGCACTTCTCTGGAATTCTCATCAGCAGGTCCGTTCTTATCAACACTTGTTGTCACGTCCATGATCTGCACTGCGAGTTCTTCACATGTCTGCACAATGTCTTCCGATCTGTCAGCGACTTCTATCTTCTTAGCTTCATCAGTTTTCTTCGGTGAGGGTCCGGTCCGTTCCGGAAGTTCCTCCGTATTCTTCATTTCTTCTGGGCGTCTGAGGCGCGTTGTGTCCGCCAGCAGATTTCCAATTTTTTCTTCTGGGTGTCTGAGGCGCGTTGTGTCCGCCAACAGATTGTCCACCATGTTCATCATTTCTTGAATAGCGTCAGCCTGATCGACTTCTGCTTGCACTTTGGGCAAAGTTATCCCCAATTCTGCACAGTATTCCAAAGATTCTCTCATTTCTGCAATCCTTTCTGCTTCCAACCTGGCCGCGATCTCGTACCGTCTTGCTCTTTCTCGTGGATCTTGTAGTCTTATTCGCTCTTCCTCAACAATCCGTTCCAGTTCTTCTCGAGCTTTTCTGATGTCTTCTTCCACGGATCGACGCGCCATTTCGTAGCAGTACAGTGCAGTATATCCTGACGTTTGGGATGTGGCGTTGTCGTTTGACCGAGGCACTTGGCTTCCTTGGACGTGTTCGGCAGCCTTATTTCCCCCTCCCGTGCAAGCTTCCTGATAAGCTGGCACGAATCTGCTGGGCTGACGATATTCTCTAGACTGCTTTCTTTCTCTGTTTCTCCCAGGAACTGGAGATCTTGACTGGAAACTGGACGGCGGATAACTTCTCGTGTCAACGGTGTGCGCTCTTCCATTCTTGAGATGCTGCACGTATCCAGCTGGTCGCGTTGTGTCCGACATTGACTGGATCCGATGATTGACGATTACTCCATTCCCTCCATGGATCCTCTCCCTTCTTCTTGAACTCCCCGTAGTCACCGACATATCCTGAACACTTGATTGTTTTTGTAGCACTAGACTATTCCGTAGCACTGATTCAGTTGTAGTTCGAAGGACCATGTTATCGACGCTCAGTATGATATGACCGATGATGCGGGGTGGTTTAGGTTGCGACTTAACTGACTTGACAATTAAAAGAGCTGACACATAGCAGGACGAGATTAACTTTCAAACATTAATTATAACCCTTTTTATTCCACTTTTTAACAACTTTAACAATTTAATTAATTCAATCCAAAATGCTTTGACAACAATTTGTACTCTTTTCAATATTACTACTCATGCCGTGGGGGCCTTTGCCAACCACGGTCTTACAGAAACCTAACGTAACTTTTCCTAATCGCTTGTCTACGGAACCTCCGACTTGACGAAGAGAACCAAGATGACGACTGGCGCAGCTCCTTATATACCCCGAATTTTCCTCTTTTCCGATGACCTCGGTTGAACCCTTCTCCGACCACGCAGTCGACGTACCGTTGACATAAACAAAATAACAACAACTTTCCTTGACAACTAACATTTACTACGACGCTAACTGACACTACCGTGACTGAACTAAAGGGACTCAACTTTGACCCTGATTTACAACATGTGCGACTGTACCGATTTTTCTAATATTTAGTATATATGTTTAGCTATGCCTTGACTATCTTTTTACCAATTATCAAACATCGATCGCATAAAATACAATAATTACGACTAATTAACTTTACATGGATTTAACACAAAATACATAATCTATGCTACATATTACATTTTATCCTGCCCTATGCTACACAGTTAACACATATCTTCAATACAACGGTTGACAGTTCATACGACGCTCCAACAACAATAATCCTTTTTAACAACAAATTCAAGATCTAGGTCTATACGGCTAAATAGGTAGATACTGGTCACAATAAATTACACGCACAGTTCGTGTGGGAAAGGTTCGATAAAGTGTATTACGTTGAACGTAGCTTCCCAAATTTAAGTAGATAATCATGGGATTAGCGATATGCATGTAATTCATAATAGTGAGCATATTGTTAAAATCACCAACAAGCACTTTTCATAACATTAAGTGGTAATTGTCATTTACAGGAAATGTTCAGAATTGAAAACGCCTGCTGAGTGATCACGCATTTTCCCCTCACAACTGCATAAAGAATGGGAAACAATAACTCAAGTTATGGAAATGGGCATTCAAATAATAGCAAATCTCGCCATTTGCACCATGACTTACACCGTCGGGGTCATGGAAAATGGGGTGCCTCAAGCAGTGACCTTGGGGAATCATCAGGAGGAAACCGCATGAAAAAGGGTTATTTACCAACCCGTGGTTATCATGGCCATTCGAGACTTCCGTCACCACACAAAGTACTTCCCTCAGTTAATCCTTCCAGTGCTGCCAAATTACTAAAGCCCACATCAAATGGAGCTATTCTCCATCAAGGAGGTACCATTTCCGGGAGAAAGCTCCTCAGTGAGCTGGATCCTCATAGTCCCGAAGCCGAAGATTTGCGCCGGGCTATGAGAAAGCGGAGTACTGCATCATGTCCCGGAAATGGAGATATGATCAATCCCGCATCAGGGAGATCAACTCCTAATCTCTCAGTGATGGATTACAATGTTGGTCTTATGATGGAGAGAAATCACCCAAGACGAGCCTCCTCAAAAGGAGGGAGCAGCAACCGCGACTACGACAGCGAGCCCGATTTGCGGGACATTGATGAAAATCATCACCACAATTATCACAGGGACGATAGCTCACCCCAACGCTCAATTTCCCCAGTTCCTAATAGTTTTACATTAATTCAAGAGAGTCCTGCAAAGAAGCAAATTCGAACAAAAAAGAAAGGGAAAGCACCACCTCCACCAGTGTCGCCTGGTGAGCAGTTGCTGAGGGTGGGTGGAGGTGGTATGGGAGAAATGTCATGTTGCTCTCCACATTCCCCGCAGCTATTGTCACCGTCCGGTGAAAGTAAAAAGGCATCGCGTCTGTTCAAAACCAAAGCAGAGTCAAGACTTGCTGCTGCCGCCAATGGGCCTAGATCCCCAGAGCTGCATGACCTAGAAATGAGTCGTGGAGGTGTGATGCGTGCTAGCATGGATGCAAACAGGTTTTATCGAGGTGACAGGGACAGGAGCTCAGTACACTCTGTGGAAGCCGGTCTTTGCACCCCAAAATCATCAGCACCAGTAGATCACAACAACTTGCACCTGTCAAATAGGAAGTATTCCGAGGGTGTTGGTGCAACAAGAAAAGCATCACTGGGCTTAACAACGGCAGGAGGAGGCATGATGATGATGAGCAGTAAGAGCGGAGCTGCTCCTGTTAATGGTGCAGGTTTGTCAAGCAGAAACAATCCGGAAGTGAAGAGCAGCAACAAGCCTCCACTGGCTCGTGACCACGCTTCCGCTTCTTCCTCTGCTCCTCAAAGTAGCAATAAGAATAGAGCAAGTGGTGCCAGTTTTGGCGTTGCCACGAATGGTAATGGTGGCAATCGACCCTCGACGACTGGTACAAATCATAATGGTAGCAGCAATATCATCAGTTTGATCAATCAGTCAGGAATAGCAACAACGAAAGATGTGCATGAGCATGTGCCAAAATCTCACCGTGTTTCATCCACAAACCTCATACCTCCTATTGCACCATACGGCCAGTCTTTTTCGGGTAGTAACAGTAACAGCAACAACAACAACGGTGGTAATCCTCATCCTGGTAAACCATCCGTGAACCAGAAAGCGAACATTGGTAAAGGCGGTTTCATTTCATCGTCATCCTCACAAACCAAAACGGCAGGTTCACATCATCAGAACAATAATGTTGGTAAACCAGCGCTATCGAATGGGAAAGTTGGTGGGGGCTCTGGTAATAATAGCAATAATGTTCAACACGGTCGGAGAAAAACCACCAACGCTCCAGCTGCGCCAACCGCCAATACCAACAATATTACAAACAACAATAAATCTCCCTTGAATAGTAATTGTGGTGCCACTGCTAACAACAATGGTGAAACCAACAACAAAACCAAATTTTATTTTGGGATGGATGCAGAACCATCGTCAAACAGTAGTAATAAGGCCAACAATAAACATCATCAGATTGCAACAGCAACGGTCCACCAATCAGATTCGGATAATAACAACAATAATGAATGTCGTGTGACCAAGTCGATGATGGCAAATGAAAAAGTGAAGGAGCATAATTTAGCGATGAACGGTAGCAGAAATAATAATAATCATCATAATAACAATAACGCTGCTCAGCATGAGAAAGTAAGTTCAACAAATTCTTCGGAATTGCTTCAAATTAAGCAAGACTCGGGCTCATTTGACACGAGTGAAAGGGCAGCTGGGGATGGTGTACAGCAAAGCAGAGAGTCCTCAAGTGAGCTGAGCAGTTCTGATTTGGACATTCCTCTGAACATTCGTCCAACCTTACCAGCCAAAAAGCTCGGATTGCCCCGTTTCTCTCCCACGGCAGCATGGCGTGCATTGGATTCCCCTTCAAGGGTCTCAGTGTCTGGTCGGAGCTACAGTTCTGAGGAAGGGTACGGTCATGACCGCATTCAGCGTTATATGCGACAAATACCACCTTCCAGAGCAAATAATCACGAGAGATCCGCGGGTGACTCGGGGATTTCTGCCGGAGATGCAGGAAGCCCTGCAAACCCTGAACTTATTGTAGAAGCATCAGCAGCAACTACCCCTTCAAATGGTAATCCACCCCCACCAGTGATGACTAACGGAGTAGGTGGGGGACGACAATACAAGCTTAGAGAACGTACTGCTGCTTCAGGAAAACATCACGGAGGTCAGCGGGACTCTGATGGCAATAAATGTTGGACTCCGGAACAGGATTTAGATGAGAGTAGCAGTTCTGAATTTGAGGATCAGCAAATGAGTCCTCCGCATCAATTAGCCCATCCCCTTCATCATTCCAACTCAAACGTAGCAACAAGAGTGCTCCCAACTGGGCTGGGCACTCCCCCAAAATTGACAACTAGAAACAATTTGTTCGAGAGAGGTCGGAACTCTGCATTGGGCATGGTCAGTGACTCTGATCAGTATCATTTGGATAGGCCTGGCAACTTGTATGTAAGGTCGAGAAAGGGAACGGTGGCGAACGGCAGTGCTGCTGTGGGGCAACAGACACATGAAGAAATAAAAAAGAGTCAAGCAAGTGGTGCCACTAAATACTACCGTAATCTTCGTAGTCAACCGTGGAAGCAAACCAATCATTTGCGCCACGCTAGTGGCAATAATAATAGTAACAATAACAGTAGTAGTAACAATCAGAATGGAGGTAGAGAATTTGTCGGGCTTGATACAAATTGGTTCCTTAGTCGCAGTGAGCCCAACTCATTGAACCTTATCGGTAATGGTGAATATGATAATATAGAACAGCAGGAGTTGCGACTTGTGCTTGCTGAACAGGATGACGATGACGAAGATGTTAATGAAGGAGTTGATGGCGAAGAAGAGTTGCCGTATTTGCCAGGTGAAGATGCTAACAACAAGCAAAGGTCGTTGATGATGAATATGCATGGTGGTGGTGGTGGTGTTGGTGATGTTGTTGTTAACAATGAATATGATGAAGTGGATGGATGTGGTGGAGCACGACTTGAATCAGAAATTGGTTATGGGCCAAGTAGCATGAGTTTCTCGTCTCCACTCCCTTCACCATCTGCAGTCAAAATCAACAGAAACAAGGTAAACAGAAGAAGCAAGGAGCCACATCATCCACAACAAGTTGTTAAAACAACTTTACTAGCTGAGGAATTTGAGAGAGATCAACAAGATATTGAGATGGCCTCACCCAGTGGTGGTGGTTCGAACGTGAGATATGGGGACAGCAGTTGGGAAAGAAGGCCCTTCTCCCATATCATGTACCTCCCCGCGTACGATAGCCGTCGTGCGTCCTCCTCAGCAGGAACACGACGGACCAAGAGTGTGGACAACCTGAATTTCTCAGAGATAACTTTATACCAGCCAAGAAAAACAAGTCAGTACAACAGTCCCATGTCGCCAAATGTTGGTGGTGGTAGGCATAATCAACAGCGTCGCAGTAGGTCACCACCAGACAGTAGCAGTAGAGGTCACAGAATGAGCAACAACAGAGGCGAAGAGCCTGAGGAGCCCTTTGAAAGAAGTCAGAGCGTCCCTCCATTTACGGCGGAGGAGGAAAATGAGCGCCGGAGACTCCAAATGGAACAGCAGAGTGTAAAGTTACAGCAGCAACGTGAGCGGGAGCAAGCTGCAGAACAAAAGAAGAAAAAGTTCAAATTCCAAAGTACTCTTCGTGTTATGGAAAGGAGGAAGATTGAAGAGCAATTGAGTCGAGAGGCGGAGGAAAAGGAGAGGAGAAGGCTACAAGAGCAAGAGCAAATGAGGAAAGTTGAGGAGGAATTTCAGAGAAAGAGGGTGAGAGAAAAGGTTCTGGAAATGGAAGCTGCGGCTCAGAAGGCCAACTTGGGGAAAGCTGGACACAACTTTGATAAAGCTGAAATGAGTAACAACAGGTATGATGTGAATTTTGAGCCAAGGAATAACGGGGTCGGTGGCAATCATAATATTGAACGGAATCAGGCCCAGCATCGAGGTGGGCACAGCGGTAGAAGCAGCAACATAAGCTACAACGCTGCATCCACCTCAAACAATAATCATCACCAGGCAATGTATCAACGGCAGGAACCAGAAGGAGCCCCAGCATCGGCCAATGTTGGACCTGGGGGTGACTTGAGAAAAGAGCTTATCTGTGCTTCACGAAACCGCAACGCTTTCCCTGGCGCAGCAGGTGGTGGTGGAAAGCATTCAGAACTCACACAAGAGCTTTCCGAGTTCTGCACCCCGACTGGCCAACGGCAATATTTTGATTACAGACGAGCTCAAGAGGGAGATGGATTTAATCATAGATCCGGGCCGAACACTAGGTAGCCTATTATTCATGTAAATTTGTAGGAAGGATGAGTTGGAAATAGCTATTCCAATGACGACAATGAATGAAAATGACATCAGTGTACAGATAGAACTCACAGTTTACATACTGACATCCTATCATTACATACTATCAAAAAAGTTAATCGAAATTTACATTTCTTGAGTCCATAAAGTGCAATATTTCATGTTTTTAAAATATAGTTTACATTAAATGATTCTTTACTTGTTGCCAAAATATATATGCTATAGGCTTTATAGAAAATAGGTTACACACATTCAATTACATTTTTAAAGCATTCTTGAGAATTAGAATTTAGCTCTTAGAATTTGAAATGTTTATATTGTTTTGTAAGACATTACATATTACTAAAATATATGAATCGAGATTTATAGCAATTTAGCGTAGTGAAGGAAAGGGTATTATTCATTATGCCTTAGCATTCGGTGTTTCGGTAATAGACTGTAACATTGAAACTTGAGTGCCACAACAATAGAACTCATACTAGTACGAGCTGATCCTTCAAAGTATAGAAATAAACAGTTTAGAGTAGGTACATATCACACACAACGACCAAATGGCACTGTTTGAAAGACAACGTGAACAAACATGACGAGAACATAATAAAACAATGACATTGACATAAAACCTTTCGTTACGCAATCAACTTCTACTACTACTGGTCACTCTTGTATAATCATCGAAAGCCGCAACTGGTAAAGTACAACCGTAAATTGGACATGCATGCAACTGGACCTCTTTCATCTACAAACCGACCATCATTTGATTGAGACTTGCGGTGCTCTTTTTTCCCTTCGGGACTTTATTTTTGGTATGATATAATGAATCAATGTCCTTAGTCCTTTCACAAGGATTATGCTTTTAAAAATTCCAGCACCCGTATCACTACTTTCACTAAAAAGCACAAATCAAAAATGTGTCATGTACAGACTGACAATTCTTTCTAACCACAAAACGACTAATTACCTCTCACGACAATTTTCCCACAACAATAAACTAAAATTTACTTAATTAACGAATCTAACTAGACTAGCAACTTGTATTTAGAGCACGTTTTAGATAACGTTTGTTACTGAAAACTGTTACCGTGTACATACATGTTTATATTTTCTTTTCTTTATACTTATCAACCACACCAAATGAAGTGTGAAGCATTAATTTTCTCATTTCTTTTTTCTACCTCTGTCTACTTAAATGAATGTAATCATTTACTTTATTCAATCCACGAATTTTGCACACTCCAACAGATTCTACAATTCGTCGAGTAGCAGTGATATATTCCCTGTTACGAGTAGACGGGATCGAAAACGTGGTGGTGGGAGCAGCGTTATCAGTAGTTCCAAGTCTAGTGTGGGCTATCTGAGACCGACTGTCCATCCGCAGGTTGTGTGCGATATACCTGTTAAACGGTTACCTTATGTGGTTAACTTTTCAAGTGAGACATTCACTTTCAAGTATATGTATTTTCATTAATATTTATCACGCAAAATTTTTGGCTGTTTAGATTAACATATTATTATCATTATTTTATCAGGACTGAGTAGTTCGAACATGGACCTTGTGTCAGAACAGGATCGACCTCGTTCTGGCCTCGGTGGCAACGCTTCCGTTCTTTCTGATAACTACAGAAAAGATTGGGCGCATCATAATTCAAGGGGGAATCCTGGCCCTGCCCGAGCTTCTAGTGTTATAAGCCTGCATTCAGCCCCACCTTTATCCAATTCGGAGAATTTTCGGCATTCCTCAGTGGATTTAACAATGGTAGGCTCGGTGCTTCACACACCACCTCTGTCCCCTCGCCAGTCCAAGTGAGTATCATGGCCAAGTCCAAAAGATAGTAGATATCTATATAGTTGCAAACAATTGCGTATTCTATAGTACATGTTTGTACATAAATGGTTCAAAAAAGTGGTTATTATGAATCATATTTTATTTATAGATATTCAACTAGTCCGTCCGCCAGTCCAGTATCTCATTCCAGACCTCTCTCGTCACCAGAGGAGAGGTTTCATCACAACTCTAATAATGATGCTTCGTCATCAAAATTACGAGCCACTGGAATGACACAGGTAGGTTGAAATACTGGATTTTGCCAGCGGTCAAATAAAATAGGCAAAAAAATCATAGTTTTTGTAGAAGTTAAATCTTATCTGCAGGGGATCAATCTAAAGCGTTATATGTGAACACGTATGATTTATTTATGATTTAGGAAATGTGGAATGGAGATTGTGTCACTGGCAATAAAACAGTAGTCATGCTCAACTCTCCACCACCTCCAGCGATTAGCAATAGTCCCACACCTCCATATCAACCCGCACCTGCGCCGTACAATCGTCAAAAAAGTTTCCGTCCTGTTGACTTCAATCCAAGTAATAATGGTGGTCTTAGTCCAGCTCACGCATTTCATCACGCCTCCGCAAAATTAACTACACGTACACCAGTTAGCTAATTCTTTCAGAGATGTATAATCGATAATATTACTATCAGGTAACTATAACTTGCTATACGATGAGCTTAAGTGCAATAGAAAAATAGGTATGAACATTCTACAAAACAGACAGACTAGATTAGTACCTAAAGCAAAACGTCTTCCGATTCCGACATCATATATATAACACAGTATTTACAAAAGAGATCAGTAGATAAAGAAGCAGAATATTCAATATTCATCATTATCTAGTTTTGGAAATAGTATATTGTTCACTGACAACAACAGCATTCATCAGAGCAGTGCCGCTTGTGTCCATTCCGTATAAACATGCGTTGGTATTTGTTAACTAAATTTTTTTGGAAATCCTCGTAGTTATAATTTTTAGCATAGGTAAATACTTAATTATTGAAAGTAGGTCGTTGATTGTTTTAAACTTTATGATTCGTCGTTATATGTAGCAAATTATGTGATAAGTCAAAACCAAAATAAAAAGAGAAGAAATAATAAATGGTTATCGAAAAGACATGCTAGTTACAATTTAGTGCCACCTGCCACCAAGTTCTTTACATACAACCTGCCGTTCATTGCAAGTCAAAAATATTTTAGCATTGCTACATTATTATTACGTGTCTGTTAATTAATTTCAGCATTGTCGAAACCAATTTGAAACAAGTTTTAACTTCCAGCCTTTGCCTTCTTAACACAATATGTACATATTATTGTGTTCTTTGTTTGCATCATAGGCAATAGTACTGAGCCACAGAGTTTGAAAAATGTTTGCTTAAAATGTATGTCAAGCATTGAGCCTGAAGGGTTGTGGCTTTGAAATTTATTATCCATTTGCATTTTTAACCATATAGCACACATACCAAAAATGTTTTTCTTACTTCTATTGTTATTATTATTATTGACTCCTTAACTCATATGCAATTTAAATGCTTATTTTTTCACAGCTTGAAACACTCTTCGCGTTAATTTTTTCAAAAGTCCTTCCTTTCGTAAATATTGAACAAACACTTTAATCTCCACGTTTGAGTCACTCGTATCATCATCATAACATCAAAATATTATGTATAGATGTATATATGGTTTGTGGAATGGGGACATTATTATTGTTTTGCAAAGTTTACCTACAACAAAGTTGTGGTTATTTCGCTTTCCTTTCGCTTTGCATTCCATTCATGTTTGAGTAAAAGAGCAATACCGATCCTGAATCTGCTGACGTAGTTAAGTTGTCATATTTTGAATTTCAAACAAATCATAAATACAATGCCTTATAAATATAACTATTATATACGCAACTGCTTAACTGAGATATATCACTTGTTGCCTTCCGGGCAGAAGACATAGCATACATACATATTATTATGTAGTCATGCTCATATAAATGCTGTTTAGTTCAGTGCATAAAGTAACAAACACATCGCTTATGTGAACCTTACCCAGTACGCTCAACGCAGCGCTGACATGTACACTGACAACGTTTCGCATAACGCTGATTGTGAGCATTCTGACTCACGCTTATTATCAACAGCATACAGTTATTAGTCATCAGCAGTTTGTACGTTGTCGACTGACAACACGACTCAAATATAGCCATAGTGCTGTACACTTACATTACCTACACGGTGTTGTTCGCGGTATTATTGCGTACCTAGTTCTAGTAAGAGGTGAGAGTTGACTGATTGAAGAAGTTTTTACGCTTAAACTTAACATTATATCTCTACATCAGTATTGCCGGGTGAAGGAAAGTTTACAAATTTTTAATTTAGTCACGTACGTTTTCTTTCATCCTGCTTAAAACTGAAAACTCTAATTTCCTATTAAATTTACCTGCATACTGCAGTTGCATACTAAATTTAAACTTGTGAAATAAACTAGATACTAATTTCATATCCCCCCTGACCTGTCAGCAACATGCCATGCAGAATTTATTTACGACATGACCAATCCATCTCACAAAGGGAAGAATACGCTTGTGACAAAGTCACAATATTTGCACCCGCTTGGGTAAAGGAAGCTCTACTGATTCTCGGGGAGCGTTTGAAGGGAGTTACATTTGAATTACATGACAGTAAGCCAACCTCAAGGATTGAAGGGCTGTGCAAACCCGTGGAATCTTTTACCATAACGGAAGATTTTAATCAGCAAAGTTTAATAACGTTACAGAAGATTGCACGTAACGAAGCTCAAAATGTGAGTGGAGTCATCAACACAACTTTGTACGAGGATATTAAGGATAAGGGAATATTGTACTCCCTTCGTGATTTGGTTAGACAATGTATCATTGCCGGAGTGGACGATTGCTCCATATGCGGAGGTTATTGTTGCGACCGTGAAGTACAGAAGAAAAAGAGAGTCTACCTTTGCGATTTAGCAGCGTTGCAATTTCAACAACCGTACAATTCCGGAAGACTGATACTCATTCAAGAAGAAGAGCCTTATCATGGCGTTTTGGATGAGTTGATATACGAAAAAGTTGTCGGGGAGAAGAAACGAACATTTCAAGAGGTCACATCTCTTTTGGAGAGTGATGATGGGACTGATACGGAACTCAAAAGGCGGTATTTGTCGCATGACGGATACGGTTTACCTGGAAAGAAGTCATGTTTTATTGACACCAGAGCGTATGCGTCATTCGTTAAGCTAGATGTCATTCTTAGCGGCTTGGCCACATGTAAATTAGTGACCAAACATCATCCGGGTGACAAAATTCACTTTAAGTTCCTCAAGTACGGAACAGGATTTTTCGCATGGAAATTTGCAACACAGTTGGATAGATTGATTTTATCGGCTGTGCTGGATGGGCTCGAAGAATTATTCAAGAAGACTGAAATTTTGAACGTCATCAAGTCCGTTGAACTGCCATTTTATAAATGCGATCCTCACAGTGCCAAACGAATTAAAGACTTCCAATCGAAATTTGGAGTAGAGATTATGTTTGGAAACAATGACGCTCTGAAACACAGTACTGAGAAAGGGGTCTTCATCGCCACTACTAATTGCGGGGATAATCATTCCGTCTGTGGTAAGCAAGCAGAGAATAGAATAAACTTGTGTGCGTCATCATGTTATATATGAGGTTTTAAATGATGTATGCATGTGTAATGGGCGAAATTAAAAATATTTCAGGGAATGAGATGGGCTATTCTAGTGTGGATGCTGCGATTGCTACAAACTTGGAAAGCAAGGGAAACATATTTTGTCCCAATATTAATTCATTAATGTCTGAAGAATACATTGCTATTTAATCAGTAAAATACATTCTACTGCTGAAAAGCTCTCTTGAATTACAAAATATGTATTATTTGTTAATGTATGAATAATTTATATTATTGCTACATGAATAAATAAATGTTATCAGATATATTTTCGAAATGTGTTTTTTAAAAGTGTAATGAAATCATTTTTTCCATGATTCTAACAAATATTTCCATAAGTTAATGCTAAAAGTATGTTTTATATTTCCAAACAGTTAAGCATACAAGCATTAGTCATATGGGTGTATGAAAATTCAATAATATTTTACGACTTTACATACATGGTAATCATTTTTAACATCATGATTGACTCAGGTGTTAATATTAACAGCAATGATTACATGCTTATGCACATCCTTGGTGGACTATATTATGGAGATGGCTGGAAGAAGGAGATTTACTTGTACTATACTGCAAACTTTATGACAATGTGACTCTCTGGTTCCTCGGTATTGCATTGGATGAACGGATATTTTGGAACAAGACGTAGCGGGATACAGATAGGCAACAAGAGAGATGAGCAAATTCTCATGAAAGACCGACTGTTTCTTCTAGCGAGTCTGGTAGTTGTTGATGGCCAGTTTTAAAAAACTATTTAGTATTTTAATGAATTTCCTCACTCTAATTGTTCATGAGCATCGAGTATTTCATGACGTTTGTTTTCAAAAGATGCTCTCCATCTAATGCTGAAAAGTGACTAGTAAAGTTCATTATCAACAAAAGTGTTTATAGAAGAAAGAATAATATCAATTTTTCAACTCATTTCATTTCAACTACTTCACCTTATACGTTTCGTAAACTGTTTCCTCAATAACCAAGAAAAGTAAAGTCAGAATCGAAATTAAGTCAAAATGCCATGCAAAATCTTTCTACGACATGATCAAACCACTCAACAAATGAAATCATGTCAAACCAAAGACGTGCTTGTGTACGCACCATCGTGGGTTCGAGAAGGTCTGGCTACTTTAGGAAAAGATTTGAAGAACATTGAATTTCAAGTTTTTGAAAAACCTTCACTGAAAAGAGGAAGAGATTCCAACACCCCCACACCAACTGAAATACTGGAGTCGTTCAAAATCACGGAGGATTTTAATGACGGAAATCTTGTCATGTTGCAGAAGATTGCGCGCAATGAATCTAGAAATGTAAATGGTGTCATAAATACATCCTACTACTTACCTGAAATAAAAAATAGCAAGTTAATTTACTCCATCAAAGACTTGGCCAGGCAGTGTGTGATAGTTGGTCAAGACGCCACAACGTTCTGCGGTGGATACAAGTCCACGCGTACGGCACAGAAAGGAGAACCAGTTTATATTTGTGATCTCGCCGCTCTCCAGTTCCAAAAGCCATTCAACTCGGGACGACTTGTACTGATCCAGGAAACGGAACCAAATAAAGGACCACTTGATGATTTCATTTTTGAGAAAGTGGTTGGAGAGAAAAAGAAGACTTTCAAGGACGTCGTGTCATCGTCCGATGCATCTGTCAAGAAGCGGTACTTGAAACATGACGGCTATGGAAAACCTGGGAAAGGTTCCTGCTTCCTGGACACAACAGCATACAAAAATTTTGTGGAGCAGGATGTCGTTTTAAGTGGATTGGCATTGGCCGAAGTAGCCTCTTTAAACGGCCATACGCTGAATTTCAAATTCTTGAAGTATGGAACAGGATACTTTGCATGGAAATTTGTGAAGGAGCTTGATTCACTGATTTTGCCAGGCGTTCTTGACGGACTGGAGGCTTTGTTTGCCACCGGCAATGAGGATGTACTTCGAACAATTAAGCACCTGGAATTCCCGTTTTATAGAAGCGATCCGGAGAGCATTAGACGACTTAATGAGCTGAAAAAGCAGTTTAAGGTGGAATTTCGATTCTCCAAAGAGGACGCCCTGAAACAAACCATGAAGGGACGAGGTTTGATCACTGCCGCAACGAATTGTGCAGACAGCAATGTCGCATGTGGTAAGTTTGGAGTTACAGAACATATTAAATGATATATCCTTCATTTTCATAATACAATCAATGTTTGCACTTTGACTCAGCAAAATCTTTAATGTTTTTTTGTTATTTTAGGAAATGCAATGGGATTCAAGTCCGTCGACGGTGCCATCAGTGAAAATTTGAACTCGAAAGGAAACATATTTTGTCCGAACATGAATAAACTAATTGAATACAAGTACATTAACATGTAGAAGGAAATGCTAAAAAATTAACTAACTGGTTTACTTATTTTTATGCGAAAAATCTACATCACTTGTAGTTTGCCAAAATGAAATTGTCCATGAAGAATGGCCATTTTTGTCTCAAATTGTTCTCTCTATTTTGAAAAACCAATTAAATAAACTGTGATCTTTGATTATATAAAATTGTTTTCATTGTATGTAGTCCTAATATTGCATAAAGACAAATGAATTATTTTGAAAATTGTCAATGATTAAGCCTTTAAACTATAACCTGGAGCCTCCAGTAGTCCACATGAATATGTTTTGTATACATGCAATTACATTTAGTTGACTGACAAACCACAATATAAACCGCAGAACGCAGAAAGTGCATATTATACATCGTTTTGGAATCATAACTACAATATAATTATCGAATAAGCATACTATTTGTCATGTTCTGGCTACATACCAAGGATTTTTGAAAGTGGTAAGCCACCATCTCGTTAATATTAACTAATTTTGTTTGTGGTAAATTATATTGACAACAAGCCGTAAGTGCATAGTAGCTTAAGTTGATCATTGATCTCACATTCGTACTTTGCATATTAATGAGGGCAAGAATTTTGTCATAAATGAGAAGAAATTAAAGTCGGTTTCATTACTTGGAAATGGGAAAGTTTGAATACAGGAAACATCTATGAAGAGATATAAAGCGTATAAGCAACTTTTTAAAGAGTTGTCATTTGTATTTTTAAACGGGAGCAACAACAACAATAGTTTTGCTTATAGGTATTCATGTTGTATTACATAAGTTTAAATGGTTTTTGAATTACTTACTAAAGAATGGAGAATACGATGATAAGATTACCCGTGATTTTTTGTCTACTATTGGATTTTCCCAACAATAACATTGATTGTTCTATTTCGTCTGATAAGTCTAAAAAGCAAGTATGCTTTGAGTGTCCTCGACCAGGCAAATTTTTAACTGGTGACATTTTGGAAGATCATGGATCACCCGGTCACGTCATATGTACAATTCTTTGGATTTTTACACTCATCATTGGAATTTTTGGAGCATGCACCAATTTTTTGATCATAACCGTAATGAAGAAACATCACGAACCTCGTGCTTTTGATTTTATGTTGACCGTTCTTGCAACTTTCGACTTGATTAGCAGTATAATGGCTGCTATATCCTCAACGGCTATGGTGGCTTATTACGGTAATTTTATGGTTTTATTTTATTTTTATCATGCAATTAGAGAAACTTTAGTAAAATTATAAATTGTCACAAACATTGCAGAAGGAATAAGTCAAGGCACAGGAACACTCATTCTGTACTATATACCCTTTCTGCTTTGTATATTAGGTATAAAACGGATTGTACTTTTTTAATTAATTGGCTAAAAATTAACTATCAAGTGTTGACCAGTAATATATTTATTTTCTAAAAGGACGCTCCGGATCAGTATACATGACAGTTCTAATAACCATCGAACGCTACCTTGTACTGACTTTTCCAATAAAATCCAGCACGTGGTTTACTTCCATCAAAACTAAGCTAATGACACTGGCCGTCGTCACTGTAGCAGTAATTTTAAATGCTCCTCGTTATACTAGTCTAATCATTGCACAAAATAGCTTGGGTAAAGATGTCCCCAGTCTACGAAACCTGACCTACATAATCAGGGCAACTAGCTTGGAAAAGTTTTGGTATGATACATTGAACTCGGCACATTACGTAATCGATATATGGCTTCCGTTTCCGCTGCTAATCATATTCAACGTTCTCCTCTTTGTTGAAGTAAGTACAAAGTAAGCTCATAATAAGGAATTGTGCAAATCATACAATACATGAAGGAATGTGAATTCCGTGAGTCAATAAAGACGTTAAACGTGAATTTTCATAAACAGATCAGAAAATTTGCCAGCAAACGACGGGAGCTGAACAAGTCGGTTAAACGAGATATAAGAGCTGCCAGAATGTTTATTCCTGTTGTTGTAGTGCTGTTTATTTGCAATCTGGAGCCAATTATGCATTACATTGTGCTCCATTTTACCAAAGTGTACTATCGGGAGCTAGTCCTGGGAATGGCGCTGTCAATTGTTCTAAATGCCGCCGCTAATCTCCCGATTTACTATGCGCGAGGGCCATCATTCCGAGCTGAAATTCGTGCCGCGCTTCAAGGCTGGTGCCCCATGAATCCGTTCCGTGCTAAAAGCAATAATCGAGAAGAGGATGCAACTACGATGCAAATCAGTGAGATTACGAGGAAAAATAATTTTTATGAATACAGTAGTTCGTGAGGAGTTGAGGAGGAGTGATGCTGAAATAATAGGTTAATAATTTTTTGATTAAACTGTTTATATCCAACAATATCATAGGAAAGGCCTTTTATTTAATGAAATGGATTTCAAAGTTGTATATCTGTATGATGGTGTATACATTTTTTGTTCACATTGAAATAATTTCTACTCATAATAACAATATAAGACTTGGACAGTAAACTGTAACTGAGTTCAAATATAAAAAATACAACAAATACACAGTTTTGTAAAATTTTAAAAATTATTTTCACACTCAACAAACTATGTACACAGTAAAATACAACCTATCTTAAAATCTGCGCTTGTAAGTAGTTATAATCGGTGTTCAGAAACAGAATTCGAATCAACGAAACTTTAATACAAATTGTAAGTATTATTATTGTAGTATTTACGTATAAATAACATGGGATGATTGTTTGTCCTTGGAATGTTAATGGGCGTAATAAAACGTGTTAATTCATCTTTATTACTGCGAACCTTTGAGTTACAAGATTTATACGGTATTATGGTTATGGAATAATATCACGCAAAATTGGTATAAAACATACGGAATACACCATTTATCCTAAAAATCACGGATAGTACATCAAAGTTCAAAATCGTATTGTAGATAGTGGTATAAATACAATAAACTTTAAATTAGCACATATAGGGTAGAAATGGAATACTGATTAGTTAATCTTTTTGATATTAAAGTATAATAGGTATGTATCATTACAATGCAATATGTTCATCAAACCACATCAAATTTCAATGTTTTCTTTCAAAGAAAATCATACTATTTATAGCGGTCATTACTTTCCTATGCAAAAGGTACAAACTACATAATATATTGAATACAGTTTTGTCAAGTTACGTCTAATCTTCTAGATCATAGGAAAGTACCCTATCCACCAGAAAGATTGTCTACAGTTAACTGGTCGTAACGTTGTTAGACGCAAACGTGCGTACTGTGCCAATTGGCGATCATGACCCTATCACTGTTGTAGTTTTTTACTAACCTGAAACCTTTTAAATTCTATTGATATATCATTTTATGGATTACACAATATTTATTATGCAATCATATTTATAAATTTTTGTTTGATTGATTGTCGTTAGTGATTGTACGGTGTGGTCTGTGGGTATACGGTATACATACATAGGTATACATGTCATAATAGGCACGGGAGCAAAATACGGATACGTTTCATTGTAAAGATTTTATGAAAATGTGATCAGTGATCTCATGCTATTTTTTGCTAAATTCGAGGATTATATTTTCAAGGTTATCAACTGGACAGAATGACATTTAGCGTTACGTGTCAATTAATTCGAATTGTCGTGAATATGATTTTTGAACCCAATTAATCTCCTAAGGTATTAGTTACGGGGAGTAGCTGGCGCCCAGTTTAAAATCTTTTGTATTCTGGAGTTTGTACGTGCTTTTAGAATATTATTTTCGTATCAAATAAACAATGTAATTATACTTATGTATAGTTCATAAAATGAATATTAGGCCAAACCATACAAACGGAAATAAGACATTATAATAAATTGTGTAAAATAAATTGAATTGTTTTAGCAACTTCATACAGCCAATTGAAAGAGTTATTATGTGGGTTTTCACCACAAGCGAAAGTGTTAATAAAGTATTAATAGGTAAGTGCGTCATCATCGCCAATCTGGAAAGCAAGCTTTGAATCTAACAACGTTAAGGTCAGTGTTCGGAATTAGTGTTCATGTACAGCAATGCAATCAATTAAATTCTCGATCGGATTATTTTGTCAACAACGGTAAATTAGTATAATTACTGTTAATAACTAACAATAAAGTTTTGAAAGATAAAGAGATTAAAGGACAGGAGTTAGCTACGGTTATATTTTTCATACACCAACAGACAACACAAGCGTAACCTCAAAACTTTAATTTTTAGTTTTTTTGTTGATGAAGAAAACGATTTCTTTCTACTTGTTACAATTTTTCACTTACGATTAGAACGATGTATGGTATGTTTATATATCATCTTATTATACATATAGGTAATATATTTAATTTCGTGGTAATTTTCTTTACTAGTAATCCTTTACTGTCGTTGATGGGGATAATGTTTTACAATGAGAATTGACACGAATAGGATAACTGCAAAGATATATCGTAATTATCGATAATGCTAGTCTATACTAAACACCACAACGAAATACTATAATATATGTACTTACATGGTATATATTAATATGGCATTTTCGGCGAATTCACGTTTTATTTGTATGTATTTAACTTATTAATATTATTCTCGCGGCATAGGTGTATATTATTATAACATTAATATAACAACAAATTATATTTTCACAAACTTTGAAAATTCTAATGCATTGAATCAATTGACTTTGGGATATTAAATTATATGGAGATACTAAAGAGAATAGTACTAGAATAGTAAAAGTTCCTAGCGTTAAAAGTACATTTCATATTCTCTTTCCCGACTATTTTTTACTAATTAGATAGTTTCTCAAAACTTAAATGTATCCTATTGTAACTTTTTAATCCCTATTTACCACAGTTCAAAACCTGAAAGTCGATTAATTTCTTTGTAATTTTCCTCATCAAGTTATATGATGGGACACTGGCCTTAACTGTTAAACATCATCGTTCCTGACGACATCTGACCTCGTCAATATTTCACAATACTCTTTATAGCTTATGCTATGCAAAAAGTACTTGACCAAAGCAAACTAGCTATGCTATTTTGTCCTTAAACTCATGAAAACTTGCACTCTCCTATGCATATTGTATAGCTTAAAATTTTCTGGAAAAAGTCGGTCATTTTAGGCACTGGGAAAGATGAAATACGGGCACGGGCGTGTGATAAATTGGGCATGTATCAATCGAGTGGCCTTACACCATAGTTTCATTTAATATTTTAGGTAATTTGGAAGTATCCACTACTTATAAGTATCATTTAAACACAACCACTCTTCCTTCCATAACATACTATACACTATACCAACAACTTCAAAGTATCTAATATTTTATGTCCTTTGCTTGATATCATGCCCATCGAGATTTGCAAGATGCAAACTCTTAGACTTTCAAATACTTTTTGACGTTAGCAACTATCCCTGTCCTTCACTAAACTAGGCTGCTAAATAAACCAGAAATACAAAATTTCAAGTAATGTTATTTCCTTTTTAGGCATAGCTTAGGCTTAAATACCAAATAGTAGACAGTGGTTCTTATTTGTCTACATAATAAATGTTTCAGCTTTATCATTCAGTAAGTAAATGACAACAAATATTGTACTAGACATCGACATATTTAATGCACATTACACATGCTTCGATTGATTGCTTCCCCGTAATATTATAGAAATATTGAATAACGATGTATGAGGATCGACAAATAAGTTAACTAATTAGGTGTCAACGGTTCAATACATTATTATTATATGCTAGGCCAGACGAATTTAAATAAGATTGTACATATCTAAATCAGAAATGCTAAAATTAAGCATTTTAACTGTCAAGTATACCCTAGACATTTGTTAGCCTTAACGAAAGGTTTAATAATGATAGTAGAAATACATTTGGAATGATTTAATATCACTTTAGATAGGCAATCATTAGAATTAAAGTACATGTTAAATAGGTAATAAATTATATTGCCGTCTTTTTCCATTTTTTGTAAGTAGTTACTACACTAACAATTGTACTTACAAACTTAATGCATTTGATAAATGCCAAACGTATGGTACAGAATGAGACAAATCATTAAAACATCATTTCGTGCTAAAGCTGGTAATGTGGTCAGTTTATTTTGGGTAGGTAAACAAAGACTGAGCTGAGCATTTCATAGGGCAGTTAAGTTGTATAAACTTTCGATAGGTTATGGTATTATAGTAATCTAATCACATTAATTCAACGAGACAATAAATGCATTATGTACTTTTTTGTCCTGTTGTAAATACATGCAGAATGAAACGTTTAAACGGATAAGCACAACGAAGGAAAAACTAAATAAACAAATGAACTGGAACTCATTTTGCAAGTGGAACATTCGCACGTACCTATCCTACCTGTCGATAAAAAAATGATGCAAACAGAGATAATGTAATGTGCAGCCAAGGACATAATAAGTCCTTACGCAACATTTTCCATCAATAATTTCAGACATTTGACGCTACGGAATCTTGGCGGAACTTGGATCGATTTCCTGACGGCCTTGACGACGTAGGAGTTCCATCAAGATTGGCTGTATCTGTCGATAAAGTCCGTGAGGGTTTAACGCGATGGGGATGAGGATGTGATGACCCTGCAGTGGTTGGCATTCCGCTTCCGTCGGGTGCTGCGTTAACTGGCGACTGTCCCTCAGCTTGTCCACTATTCATAGAGGCTTGACTACCCCGTCTTGATCTTTGCCCAGCGCTATTTCCCCTCAGTAATGTTTTGGACCCTTTTAGTAAGGACACGTTCATCAACCGAGGGTTCGGGGTGTTGAAAATTGTTCTGTTCTCCCGGAACCTTGCTCTGTTCAAGAAAAGTTAAAGCTCCTTGTTAAAGAAATTTTTGTTCCATACCGACTCGCGTGTCAAAACAACGTTGTTGATCAAGTACTAGTACTGGTAAATATATACAGCTTACTTGGCAAACAGTCTGAGTACGATACAAAGTGTAACGGACATCAGTGCTAGTCCTACAACGACACCAATCATGGTGGGATCCGTTGTTGGAACCTCAACATGGTGAGCACTTGCCACTGAAATAAAAGGTCATCATTGTACAAAAATTTATCAAAGTTTTTACAGGGTTT
The DNA here is from genome assembly GCA_004115045.4 of Sinella curviseta. Classification (NCBI taxonomy): domain Eukaryota; kingdom Metazoa; phylum Arthropoda; class Collembola; order Entomobryomorpha; family Entomobryidae; genus Sinella; species Sinella curviseta. The sequence continues at coordinate 33,850,214 of CM023203.3, read as the reverse complement.
CCCAACTTTCATCATCATTTAAATAGTGGATTTTTATAATCATGGTACATGTGAATAATATGTTCATTATTTTTGCTGTCCATTGACTTGTGCGTAATATTACTAAATTTCAATTACTTATTGGCATATGTACAACAGGTTGCCGACATAGGTGCTCTTACTTACGAACTGCTTAACCATAATATATGTGAATGCATATGAACAAGAATATTTTTCTTTTTATATCTTACGTCCGCATAATTCTCCGTTGTCAACACGTGGCAAGTAGCCAAGTTGGCATTTGCAAATTCCAAGTCTGCAGTCGACATGCTCTCCGAAACACTGTAAGGTGTCGTTGCACTTCCCACGAAGTGGTGTTGTACCTTTAAATACAAAAATGTACATTCAAAGTTAATAATGGAGATTCATTCATAACAACGCGCTCATTGGTTTATAAATCAGAAATCACTGACAAGTTGGCATTGTGAATAAGTCTTGGTATATTTAGTACTGAAACCAGAACCTAGATTGTACGTAGGTATCATATCGTATAAACCGAAGTGTCTGGATGAATGACGGAAAATCATGTCACATTTTGCTAACCATGTTTTTCATAATATGTAGTATAATATATTAATGATTTAAATGGTTACCCATAGCTGCAAGCCAAATGTGATTTAAAATATCGAAATTTTGATCTTAAGCGGTTACCATAGTTATAGATTGTTTTAGCTAGCTCTTTGAATAATAGTTCTTCTAGAACTGATAAAAATCACAGAGGTTACATTCTAGAACAAAGAAACGAACGCCACAATGTGGCTTTCTTTTCTTCGTTGTCATAGCATATCGTCTCTTTGGTAAAAACTGTGTACTTCGAGATTACAAAACCAATTTGAAAACTTGAAATCATAGTTAGAAATTCAAACACAGTTCATATCCAAACGAAAGTTTCTGTCAGAATCGCAATGACTCGCTTGTCTCTGGTCTCAAAAGTAACGAATTTCCACCTGAGAACACGGGAGAGAGACGAGAAAGGAAACTGTCTACATATCTGCGTAAGGTAATTTCTTTTCTCGTTTCTCTGATGTCTCAATATTACAAATGGTAATGACAATGATAAAAAATATTAACTATACTATGTAGATAATCCCATATAACGTACAGCAGTTTTCTTTTTCAATATATCAAATATTTGGCTAGTTCACAGATGTATATAACGGAATTACCAGAGTAAGAGGACGGTTTTACAGTTTAATGGACTCATTATAGTTATAATACAATTTCGTGTTAATAGGCTCGTCCACCAATGTATTTTCTAACTGTGGCATAATAACATGGTTTTAATCTTATACAACAGAAACGTCTCCTTCTTGTTCAACCGCCTTTCCCAAATGTGCGAAAACACAGTTATTTACATACAAACAACTTTACTGACTGCCTTTTATGTTTCTGGCCTAGAAAATGTTCTACAAAACTGAAAAAATGTTGCAAAAACTGCCATGGATACAAAGTACTTAGAATAGGTCAATAATATGAATGAATGATGATCTTGTATATAATTTACTTGTACCCAAGTATGCATGCTTATTGCTAAGCAAAAACGAAGAAAAGGGCACAACAAGTAACAAACATGCTTGTACTCTTAACTTTATTATGTACCGTTATCGCAACTATTAACCGAAATCGTCATAGCCTCTATTGCATATTATATTAAGCTTCTCGTCCAATTATAAGACATGGAGGCATACTAACTTCGTGTTGAAAAGATTGATATGTTGGGTAAAACTGGAAACGACAATATGTTTTGAAAAATCCCCGTGGGAAATCCTTTGTGACTGGCGTTTTGCAATTTTGCTAGTTTATAGTTCCTTCAGCTGCGCAGTAATAGACAAAAGAGTTTAATGCATATCTAGAGCAATTTTCTTCGGTCCCATTCGCATTACAGAGTATCTACTTGTCATGTTAGCAAATGAAAACATTCTCCTCGAAATCATCTCGATAGCACCAAAATGCTATTCAATATCATTCAGCAGAAAATACACGGTATTGATACCATCATTCAGTTGTACCTACGGTGTCGGTTAAAGTTTAAACCTAATAAAGGACCTTCTGATATCCGATTGACGACTTAAACTGTAGTAGGAAACGGGAAATCCGTCCGATTTTGCACATATGCAATGAAAACCGATTATATGTCGTGTTAGAGCATAGATTCTATATATCCATACTATAGAATAACTTGTGAGAAAACCCAATACTTCTTGTCGTTGCATTATTTTACGCTGTTTGGTTTAGAAAATTCAGTGATAGAATATTTTTTTCAGTGAGCTGTTTCGCTGTGCTAATTTCCCAATAAGGTGGCAGTTGTAAAATTTAATATTATAGAAGTGTAATACTTTGGCAGCACAAATAAAATGGTAAGAATGGAATATTGTTTTGCCATTATTTGCTGAACACGGAGAATTTCACTAATACAAGCACAAAAAGTATAAATTGTTGATTTACGACTTTTACCATGATTGCAATAATTTAATAATACGCATTCAGTTGTTCTAAAAATAGGCTGCACATTAACAGCAGACGACCAATCACGCTTCTTCATAATTTAGTAATTTCATTGAAACAATTTCAGAACACGTACATTTACGAAGTAAATAAATGAAAATATTATACAAAACTTATCATCAACAAACCACTCTGCCAGTGTGCCTTCTCAACCAGAACGATACAGTAATGTTTCATTTTTGATGTATGCGGGAAAGAATTAAAATTAATATTTGCACACTTTCACCTACGTAAATAGTTGAGTAAGCCCACTAATGTAGACCAATGTATTCATTTTTACCTCACCACCAACACACCGTGCTGGTATTCAAGGACTGATCCTACCTAAATCGTTTCATGCCATATCATCAAAGCAAAGTTTTCAAAACTCTTTTGTGAATGGGAGCTATCCTAGTACTCCACCTATTCTAGGAAAAAGTTTTCAACAAAAACTTTCACTCTTCTCTCGCTCGCTCAATAAAAGCTTTTTGTCAAATACCAACGAAATGTATGAATTAGAAAACTTATCTTTCATGACACTTTTCCCTTGAGCATTTTCCCAGCATTCCTTTTTGATACCGTATTTTTTATTCATTAACTCAACCTAAACAATCTGTGTCCTTAAATCCTTTGTGCTTTACAATAATGATTGTATTCATGCGACCGTTGTTTGGATGATTATCATTTTGTCAATGTTGATGATGATGGTACTACTGTTGCTAGTTTTACTACATATTTACGTACGCACATGGTATAAAAATTTCACAACAATGTAGCTTGCAGAGCAGCAGAACAAATAGTAGCACTACTGCTTGCAGCATAGCGTCGTGGTTGTTTGGACTTTGTGCTAGTAGAAATATAAGTTGTCATTAAGTTTAAAAAGCAAAGTCATGTCAATAGACAGCAGCGACTGTTATGTGAACAACACACTGCCCGTATATATTAAAACTTGATAGGTATACAGGAACGTGTTTCTGCCATTTCATTGTTGAATTTTAATTAATTCCCTTTCTAAACAAACTTAGTCAAACAAAGTGATATGAAGGCTTTATGAGGGAATTTGGTGTTGGAATGGTAGCACCGGCGACCGGATAGGGGCTATAAAAAGACCCCGCATGCTTCTTTTCGCTCGTTTTCAGTTTTACGAAGTTCTTTAATTACATGTATCAGATTTAGGATTTGCCGGTAGTCATGATATGCATCATACATCTACATTCACCCACATGTGAATATTCTAGTTCAATTTGCCATAATTAAAAATGATTGACGTTTTCAGATATCTTTTTTCGGCATTTTCCATTTTGATTCTGCAACAAATGGGCCAGTTTGTATTTGATAGTTACGAGTTGGTTGATTTCGGCAGTAAAAACTGAATTCAAAAAGTTTTTTTGTGGTGTTCACTAGTCAAAACCACGTATTTTTTTCGACGATTTCTCATGATCCAAAAGAAATGCACTTTGTCAACTGAACCTGTGCAGTGAAAAAAGATATGACTAAGAAAGACAGTACAGATATACACATACATTTTTATTTTGCTTCCTGGAGAAAGCAACAAAGTTGGCTTCACCGCATAAAGAGCATAATATGAATGGGAAATGTAAACCGCAAAAGTTGCCGTTACTCTAAATTTATATATACTTTTAAAAAGCTATCCATGCGATTTACGTTCATATGCTGACATTGGGACAATGCGAATCCATACACAAGGTAACTTTCTCTTTATCCGAAAGAAAAGGCACTCGACTGAAGTGCAATAAAGAGATAAACGTTATTGGTACAGTCGTTCCTTCATTCTCAAGAGCGTTAGTATTTTCCTGTTTATACGGAAAGAGGCACAGGTAAGGATGTTCCAAGGAGGTCCAAACTTAGTAAGGGTCTAGCGTTTTTTTCAATCTCTTATTCTTTTTTGCCTTCCTACAATTTACTTGATCGATGTTAAGCTCTCGCTTTCAGAATGAAAATAAAATGAGATTCTGGGAGAGATTTTATTCCTAACAAACTAGGATACGTGCGCGGAGAGACTTGTAAATCGTGAAGAATGAAAGAACTGGTGAAAGGCTGGAAAGATGATAACAAAACACAAAAGTCTCGTCTTTCATATTTATTGAAGCAAAGCCGCAGAAGGGGCACTACCGATGTACCAAGGGCTCAACCTCCACAACTTCGAGCATTTTTTATGATTTCTTCCACGACAATGATTACAATAGGTTTTTCATTTGCAGTATTGAGTTGTCTATCAAAGGAAAATCTCCTTTTTTAGAAATTAGAATTCCCAATAGTGCGTTTGATTTTACTTGAATAACTGCAGTGTTGTTTCATGTGACAGATGACGGGATGTTATATAAGGATTCTGAGGATTTTTTGTTCGCGACACGACAACTTATTTATAATGTATCTTTGATATGCTATATTTGCTGCAATCTGTAAGTTTGTACAGAGTTTTCTACAAGACTACAAAGATTCATTTAATACTTGGCAAGTGAAAAAATGAAAACAATATATAATGTTATGTATTGGTTCCTGATTTATTTCTAGTGTAGGTATATCATTATTATCAAAATCAGTAAGCAAATAAATATTAGAATCACGTAATCCTATTCTCCCCGGCTGTTTAATCCACATTTACAGATATAAGCAATAAGAACGCCTTTGCATATTGAATCCTGTTTGTTACATGATACGCGGCAGAACCATCAACAATGACCAACGTTATCGCGTTCACGTCCATTTAAGAATTAGGGGGCGTGCATATAGTACCTAACGCTGGTAGGGGGGGAGGGGGGCTCGACGATGACCGTGACATCTAATGTTAAAGGGTACCCCCATTTACATTATATAGGGCGTGACAAGGGGGGGAGGGGGGGTCCGAAAAATCGGTTTTTTAGCGTTACATACTATATGCACGCCCCCTTAGATAAACATCCGCCTTCCCACTCACTCACAGTCAATCCGTTAGCATACATACATTCACTCACATCGACCAATACAACAGATCCTTTTCCCGGCCTCAGGTTTCCATAATTTTCATCTTCAGCAGATTCGAGTTGGAACTACATTTCTTTTGTTTCCCTTCAGTGAATTCTATTTCACCAGTATTTCTATCAACTTTCGTTCGTATTATTTCAACCCTCATGGGCTTTTACCTTTTGCTTGTTATTTACTGGAAATGAAAATGAATGAATGAACACAAGCAGAAGTGTTAGCATATAATCAATACATATTTAAATGAATATATGATACAACTGAGCTGCAGTAAACCGTTTCAAAAACGGAGCTGAAGGCTAGACATGTTTCAGTCCTCATCAGGAATTCTTATTGCCAAAATATCATTATAATGTACACCCACATCATCCGAATGCCGCTCTTATCATCATAAAATATAATACATCATAATGTAAACCTTACATACCTATTTCAAATCATATCCCTCAAGCATGGACTAGGAATTAATGGACTTTAAATATATTAAATCTGAATCCCTGTGATGCTGATTCATGTGCAAATGCATGCTGATGTAAATACGTGGATGACAAAGGATTCTACTTGTACTAATATATCTGCGTCCCAGGTTGAACGATTGCAACTAAGGAAAATTGATCAAGAATCAAGAGCATGTATTTAAAATCATGAAGGTAACAATGTACGAGATCCAAATGCCAAGTATCTAGATTTTGTATAATTTGTATCGGAGAAAACGTGTGGAGTGCCCATTGACAGACAAACATCGTCTATGTTCATCGGTAAACCATTGCCAGCTAATGCAAAAAGCACGTACATTTGCCATAATTATTTTGGTGTTGCAAGGTGTGTTAACAATGTATGTACATATACAGTTGCTATAAGATGTACCTGCCTCGTCGTTTGCTTATTTATGAACATTTATACTTATTTGCTTTCTACATAGACTACAATGCAATCTATTTTGGAAAACATGACGGGGACTGAGGCTGACCTGCACTCGTGAGAATTCACTCTCTGAAAACGGAAGATAGCGTGGAATAATAATAGCAAGTTGGTCATTGTTCAAGTGGGAAAGATATCTGGGTATCGGATGAAAGCTCACACGGTCTTTTGTCTAACATTTTAGTTCTTTCCTCCGTTTTGCTGACTCACAATGATTCACCTCTGCGAACTTGTACTTTGTGTGACAGTCATGAATTGCCAACCTGTCGATCTTTCACCCAAGCTCAGATGGTCCGTTTTCCCAAGATGAATGCGTAGGTGTCGTACAAATGTTTTACGTGCAAAAGGAGCACTCAGCGGTACGTTTCAAAGGCTCACTAAAACAACCTTTCACGCGATATGCACAGGCAATTTTAATATATATTATAGTTAGTTCGGCTTACCAAAGCGTCAGATATTTGTCTAGATTCAGACCAAGCCATGCGAAATACTAAATAATATGCAAGAAAGTATTTCCCACAAATTTGAAAATAATTATCAATTTTGGTTCAATCTCAAAGAACTGAGAATTGGCGAAACCAATTCAAAAAAAAAGTGGACCGTTTCTGACTTTCGCGAAACTTACTATTATGAAACCCACACGAATTTAAAAATGCAAATACTGATGCATTTTTCTTGTAGATTTCCGTAAAGTCTCTTCCATACTCGCGCCTCAAAATTATCATATTATTTGTAACATGACCGTGGCAATAGTAGCATTGTACACCATTTATATTGCACTCCTTTAGGTAGCATTAGCCCAGAACATTACCTAATCATAATCTTATCTTGCTGAATATTTCACTTTTGTGCCATTCCGTTATCCATAATGTGTACTTTGTCATTGGATGTATGTACGAAATGTAAAAGAGAATGTAGCCACTTTTCACTGTCATTGTACGCATTATTCCGAGAGATATTTTCCATTCATAAAGAATAGAAGAAAATGTTAGAAGTCTGTTCGTTTGAAAAATCATACATCACTGTATAATTTATGTGGATTTCTCTAGTATTTTATGATGATGTGCATTACAAATGAAATGGATCACATCGGATTTTCTACAAGTGCATATAATGAACTACGCTTCATTCTTTCAAATATACTTTCAAATCAAGCATTACGCTATCATCGGAACTAGCCTTCACGGATCGAGGAGAAGTTAGCATGTCGCCAGAATTTATTTATCCATGATCTCATGAATAAGTATGTAAAAACGAAAAAAGTTACAAGAAAGGTAGGAAGACGTAGATTCTGTGGGCACAAGTAAAAGTGCCTGCCGTAAAGGAGTCATGAGAAATACTATAGATGACTCGACTCAGCTCAAGTGTTCCATTATGAAAAAGTCTGGCATATATAATAAGTCATGACCTGGATACGAACAAGAATAATAATATGATTCAATTGGCCCTATGAGTAAAGCAATCATGTCGTATCGTCATAAATATTCCATTAGAGCAGTTAAGTCATGGTAGTTGCATTATGTATGTATACCTATATATGACATTGGTTGTGGCAGACCACTGCATTAACCTGCATTACAAACTGGGTAAAAAATTATACAAAATCATACATCAAAGCACTTTGTAAGCCATAAATTATGAATATTTTATTGAGAAGGCAAAGGCCAATCATAGGTTTTTAAATCTGTCAACCCACAAGTGAAGACAAAGGTGACAATCAAGGAATGATTTGCGTAAGAAGTGCAAAACTCAACAAGATTGCGGAAGAAATGATAGTAATGGTTTGCAATATTAACATGGAGCACAAAACGATAACCTTTTTTAGGTGAGGCTTTTAAATATGGGTCACTTCCCCAAACATTAAGTACTACTACATATGGTTGCTTATTTTTCACAACTTTACGCGGAAACGGGGAAATTACACTCTTGTGGTAAACTATTATTACAACAGCAGTCATTTGCCAGTGAACATCACGAAATCCCGTTTACTCCACTTTCATATGTTTTACAGCCATAGGCTTATAAGAAATATTATGCTCACAGAGCAATTCTGTGCCATTCCATATAAGCTTTATTTACACCTGCCAGCCAGGCATCAACAACCACGGATGAAGAAACATGTAATTTCAAACAGTTTTGAGTTGTTTTACGGTATACATTTTTAATCATAACTTGGTTTTTGCCCGTAGTGTTTTTGTTAGTGTGTGCTTTATAACGTGTTAGTTAGCGTCATTGTAAGTCTAACTGCTCAGCATAAAATACAAATTTAAATGTACAAAGTAAAAAGGTAGCACACGGCAGATTGAAAGGGGGAGTAAGGAAAGCGGAAAATAAACTGAGATTCGATGCCACATTCAGCCTAGTGGAAAGAAAGCTTTCACCACTAACAAATTTTCCATGCCACTACCCTTCATTCCTCTTCAAAGTTAACGTTAATCAAACACAACATCAAAAACTGAAGCCAGGCCGCGCAGCAAGCATTTTCAACCGTGCCGAGAGAAAGTGGTGAAAGCTTATAATTTATGTAGTACACACAAAGCATGCTTTCTAGTATACCTTAAGGACTGCCTACGATCAGAACATTTAATTTTTTTTCTTGTGCTTATTTTATCAGACAACCGAACTTTTTCCATCGCACCTTGTTAGTGTATAATCAAAAAAACTGGAAATTCATCAATGACATTAAAGGTAGAAAAGAATGTACTTAAGTACAGAATGCTAAAGCGGCTTAGAAAAGGAATATAAAAAGTGTAAACCGTAAAAACATTCCCTAAAAAAATCAGCAGGTTAATTTTCATGCAAAAATACTTACATTATCACTTTACTGCATTAAATGAATGTACGTAAATGCGGTTAGTAGGATATTAGTCACTAAATATCATGCATCTTACCTGCTGCTACGGTTTGATTATTTACAGTTGATTTCTCTTCATCTGACATTTCGTTAGGTTCAGTTGTGACATCCGATGAAGATATGGATTCAAGATCCTGTGACGATAAAGGAATTATTGTTGTTTCTGCTACAGTCGCTTGTGAAAATGTTGTGAAATCAGGGGAAATCTCACTGTTGATGTTGCTACCCTCATCAACATCACTACTTTGCAAAGGCATTGCTAAATCTTCAATGTTAGTGATAGGAGAGTTATCATCATTATCACCACTGTTTCTGCTGTTGACTACATTACTATTTGTATTAGCATCCATCCTGGTCTCTCTTCTAGGCGTAATTTCTTTCCCATTTCTCCCACCACCTGAGTCTAAGTCGGTGTCAAGGGTCTTTTTTGATATGGGTAAGGATTCAAGCTCATAATGCGAATTCATTAGGTATGCAACCGGATATGGGCCTATGGCAGCGGTCTTTGCTACTTTCTTTCTTCGCACTACTGGGAACGGGAGCGATTGTGAGGATTTGGCTGGTGGCACTACAACAAGTTGGTTTTTGTTACTACTACTTTTTGTAGCTAACTCCGTTGCGGTCTCCTCCAGTTGCTCATAGTCATCCTTAATAACAGCATTAGTGTTACTGCTTGGTTGGGTACTTTGGGATGCAGAAATTCCATTTTCGTCATCATCCTGTTTACCCAAGTAAGCGGGAGTTGTTGAGAAGTATGTAGATGGGGAATAAAGAGAGAGGTTTTTGTTATTGTTCGTAAGGATTATGGGAGAGTCATTGTGGCTAGCATTTCTACTACGGCTGGAATTATTCCTGGTTAGTTTTCTACCCGCATTTCTTGACGAAGTGTTTAGCAGAAGATTTTCCAGGAAAGCTGTGGATGAAGTGTTCGTGGACAACGGGGGAAATGGTGATGTCGATGAGGGTGACGACAACATGGAAATCACACTGGTGAGAACCGGGCTGCTCCCATGTTTCGATGTCGATGTCAAGGAAAGTGGTTCACGAAAATTGAGAAAGCGTTAGCCGGTTTCATTTTTGAACGTAGTAGCATCAGTATTGTTACGAGGTGTAGCGGCTTTAGATACAGACCTACTACAGCTCGCCCCAGGTGGTAACTCCCAAGTTACAGTCAGATATAGAAAGGCAACTAGTGTAAAGCAGTTGAAATGAAGGAAAGCTGAAAAAGGGAATAAGATTCAAATTGAGGTTCATGCATTAAGAGTTATTTAGGGCATGCAAATATTATAGTTAGTCAATTATTATCTGCATTAGTATCAGTAATTAATAATAATAATAGATTAACAGCCATGCAGGTATGAAAAAGCAACAAAATACCACGATGTTGGCTATATACCCGTATAAAAGATGCATGTATGATGTTATATGCTTATAGGTAATTATCCGAAAATCCACTTCAAACAAAAAGCAACGAGCTCACAAGTAATTACATCCCGTGTCATCACAGTTGCAAATTTCCAGGGTAGAATCAAAAAGATTACAACTGTAAAGCTATTAATTAAGTGCATCACCTCCCTAAACTCCAAATCATTTATCATTGGTAAAGTATGGATACGATACGACAGAAATTTCTCGTTATATCCCGTAAATCCAGAATACCTAGTTCTATTTGCATTTAATCATACAATGTTGAATTATCATTACATGACTCAAAACTGAACGACTTGAAATATGACACAAACACATAACATCAATAACATGACACAACATTACGCGGCCATATCACAAACTAATCTGTGTGGATGCCTCAAAAGGAATCTTCAGTTTAATTCCGTAAAAAACGGAAACATTTAGCCACTGTCTGTAATTGCAATTGGTATTGGAGTTTTCATTCATTTCTTCGCATTCGCATCGCATGCTGCGAAGAAATGAAATCAATTGAAAAGGAAATGTTTTAGGTATAGTTTTACTTGTAATTAAACATTTTTATGGCTAAGTAGAATGCACTGGTTACTACATGCTGTGTCATCCATAAAAGTACGATGACCCATTATTGTAATCTAACTCTGTTTATTATTTTGATATGTAATACAGCAATAGAACTCTTAACTAATCGGAAATATCATTTTGAGACATTTTCTATCAACTGCGCTCATTAATATTCATGATACAGCACCGCACACGACGTCTTTTCTTTTGTGGAAGGGCACCACTCGACTCTCGACGTTCGCATTTCTTGCACTACTAGCTCATCGCTTTTCCTTGTTAACTTTCACTGGATGCCATGCCAAGACATTCCACATTATACACACCATCACAATCACCGTCTTGTTGATTGTAGCAGAGCATTATTTCGGTACAGCTATTTCGTATTCTACGGAGGTAATAAAATGGAATACCAAAGTGCTTGTTCAACTTCTTTCAGGAGCCCACTTTTAGTTTCATTTGACTTCTATTCCACTTTTTGGCGTTTTGTCTTTCTAGTTCGGCGTCGGTGAGACTAGAGAAGACGAAATACTGTTCATTTGCCATGCCGCGCTTCTTGGAGAAAAACGGTGCCATACCGTTATTTCTACGTTAATTCATTATGCACACCTATTCCGCAAAAACGAGCGAGAGATTAAAATTACGACTATTTCACCAATTTCACCTTTTGCGTTCAGCTTTTACCATTGGTATTTTACCTGCAAGAATTTGTACTAAATTAAACTTAAGCCGTCTAAAATATAGTAAGGAAGTTGGTTAATATATTCGTGTATCTTGAACTAGATACACATGCCTAGGTACCTTTTTGAAAGGTGAAACGTTCATATATAAATAAATAGTCTATCTATGGAATATAATAGTTGTAACCTCTAAAATTTAAGTGACATAAGTGGATTTCAGTTTAAAATAACCGATTACGGCTACTCTTTGTAATAATAATGGACAATCCACATTTTATATCCTGCCCTAATTCACATAAAGTTCAAGGATAAAGAATCAAAATTATGCTGCAAACCAGAAATGCTGGTAAAAGGGAAAATGAAGAAAGTGAGATAAAAAATTCATTCATTTATTCAAATACTGTGATGATAATGTTTGCAATTAACATGGGTGGGACATTTAAGATGCACCTCGAAACCTACATGTTAAATCAGATACAGACTGTGAATGAATGAAATGAAACATATATTATCACGACACATGTGGAAACGAAACGGTCCAGTAATCGCCTTGAATCGAACAGTTGTTACGGGTATTGAGATTCATGATTACGCACTGGAACTGTGGTCTAATTTTTGCGATTTTTCCCAATTTTGATTGACGAATAAACGGAGACGGGCTAGTTTTGATAGTCTTAAATATGATTTGCATGAAGCCAGTCTTCAAATATTTTTAAGTCAGAAATAAATTTGGATATACATACATATGTATATAGTACTATCCCAACTACAATGATTTATGGGTTGAGCTTATTCTTTCCGAACCTTTGTATGCTTTCATTATGATCAAAGCATCATTCCATTCTGACCGCCTACAAACAACTTCAAACTCAACGAACTATAATTACATAAACCAAAAATAGCTATAATTTATATGTTGGAGAATAAACTGAAAGATATGCATGTTTAGAATAATTACAGTAATGCTGAAAACAATAGGCATGCGTAAATTGATACTGGATGTTTCTAGTTCCTGAAAATTGTAGCTCTATCTTATCTACTGATGTATAATCAATAGTTCTGATAAAAGTATAGTATTTGACTTAGGTAATGCAAGGTAGGTAATGTAGGAATATCGTACCGTAATGCAAATTTTTCAAACTGTAAAACCCCTATTTTTAATGCTATTCATGTACGCTACACAGTAAGACCAACTACCGAAAAATAATCGATAGTCGATAACTTTTATAAAAAATTCCTACTTAGGTTTCCCTTCTAGTCCTCACAACTGCCCTTAAAAATGTGTAGATAACATTATGACCGTTAGCCACAATCTTTCTCGTCTTATAAAATTATGTTTTGTAAATAATATTATGGTTTTAAATGGTACTGTTGTAGTTTATTGATGATGGACAAAGAATCTCATTTCGCCCCCATGTAACTTAAGTCGTTGTTCAAAACTCGAAGATTATTTTTTACTTTAGTTCTTGCTTGAAAAATTAATTAATGAGAACTGGAAACCATTAAGTATAGAAATACACAAAGAATCCATTTATCCGACGACTCGACAGTTTGAAACAAAAAGAAAGGACTATAGTGACGACCCTGTTCAACCAAGAAGATATAATTTTGTTTAAAATGTCTGTTCAACCGATCGAAAAGTATCCGATCAGTATATATCATTGTCATTTACACTCTGCCACGCTTTCAGCCATACCGTTTACATTACATACGTACATATAGTGTGCGGTTGTAAGTTAAACTGGACGATGCAAATAGCAGCTTTCTCTGAACAAAAAGTTTCTCCTCCTAATTATCTACAAATGTAGCCGTACTACACTTTACTACAGCAATATCTAATATATTTTATTTACTCTCTCAGCGCATTTCCAAATGCTCAAGTACAATATATAGAACATAGGCTATTGTATGGAAGGTATCAGACAATGTATGAAATGAAAGAATAGTGTTAGGACTTACCTGCCATTGTTCCTCTTTGTTACAGCAAATTGTTCCGTCTTTCCCTAAAAGCTGTCTCTAAAATAACCGATGTGGTAACAACTTCAGTGGTGGAGTGTTGGCTGCGATGATAGCCACATGAAAACGACGGGAAGCAGTAGAGCGGATTTTCAGTGGTATTCATTCAATGAGAAAAAGGCGACACTGTACGCTGTTTCATAGAATGAAACATAATTGATTCGTTCTAACTGTAACAATAACCATAAGCCGCAGTAGCACAACGGCACAACTCAACTAGCGCATACGACAGTATCAACAGGAGAAACTGGGTTGTGAACAGTAAGAGCTGTTATCTTTGCTCAGTTGATGAAGGGAAAATACTTTCTCTTTTTCTCTCTCTAGATGACAAAAAATTCACTTCTCTTTTCCGTGCCAAACAACAAGTTTCCTTTTTTCACAGCATGTATTTTTCAACATATGTTTTTATTGTAAGTTTTTGGCTATCCTGACCTTTCTGGTAACAAGGAATTAAAATTTTGTTAATAGTAATGGTAAGGCTGACTTCCTTCAATTCGGTGTGCTGTTATATTATATTCATATAATTTGTAATAATTCGCACAGTAGTTTCTCCAATGCAGTAGGTTTGTAAATTATGTTTAATAATAGAACGATCTGTAGTTACATTCATTAGTACTTTCTTAATATCAAACTAACATCCTAAAGCGCATACTGATAATTGTACCCGGAGAATCTCAAAAACCGTGGTATATGTGTATAACTTATTTATGTAGCTTAACATTCCTCCTTAACCTGGACTGTTAGGAACTAACGTTTGCTGTGTCTACACGAGACAATTGCAATACTATGTATTATATCCCCTCATAAAATTTTACGAACTGTGGCACGTTAGAAGCTTAGCTTTTGTTTTACTTTGACTTTGACTTAATAGATTAAATTGTGTCCCTCTGTACTGAACACCTTGCCTTTAATTCACAACGTCAACTTACTCAAGTATCTCTAGAGAAAGAAAGTACAGCATGAGCGGTAATAAGAGTAAGTCAACCTTCCTTCTGTTCCGTACATTCCACCAAGAAACAAAAGTTTTTTTAACCCAATTCCAGTGCTTTAAACACTACAATTCTTGCAAAGTAATAAAACACCTAATGTGTTTGAAAGCAAAAGTGGTATGGGTTCTATATTTACCAGAAGAATTTTTTCCATCGACAATAGAGGGATTTTTCAAAAAAGTTGTTGTGTATACTCAAAATCCAAGGATTAGTCAATGTTCGCTGTTTGGGCATCGGTAATACAAAATTCCAAGCCGACTTTTTATGTACTTTTCACTTTCACTCACACGTCACATTACATCACGCCAATTCTGCTCTGGAGTTCCGGGAAAGGAGGTCGGGCGTGTCATTTTGATATCGTGCATGATGATATAATAGTGAATGTTTTAGTTCACAAGTTGAGGAGAAAATGCTCCGCTGTCTGTCTCTCTCCGCTTTGATCGCTTCGGGCAAATTTTCTGTCAAAGAACAAAATATAAAAGATTTTGAGTGGTCAAACCCATTTTTTTCTTGATGAGCTTATTATATTAGTATTAATATCTCCTTAGATTAAAGAACTAGTACATAGTTGATAATTCTTGGAGTATCTCTTACGATTATTTACCTGCCAACACCCAAAGACCAATGAACTTTTTGATGGTGAATTAAAGGAAAATATTATTTAAAATAATCGCAATTATTCTCAAGTCTGAGACCATAATAATAGTTCATTCTTGTATCACAAAAGCCCTGCATTGTTGTCCCTCCAAAATTACATACATTCAGTGTATGTCTCTTGAACTTTAATTGAAGTCTTTCCCGGTTGGGAGTATATTATGGCTTAGTAGAGGTTTCTGTGAAGTTTTGGAATAAAATTCCCTGTCTTACCCATCACGAATACATTTTGTGCACAGACGATAATGAAAAAGCTCATTTTTCCATTTCAGCTTTAGACGAAAACAAAATTTAGTGAACAATGTTCACTAGTTCTCTTTTTCTGCTTACTCCAAATACTAAATAGCACACTCCAAGTACATATTGAATGGACAGAATGAATGAAAAAATGTTTACTAGGATTTTACTTATTAAGGTACAAAACGTGTTTAGAACACGAGTTTTGTTTCAATTTGGCATTCTTAAAAGAAACATGCGTCAAGCATTCGCACGAGTAAATGTATTGTGCAGTTTGGCTATTGATCAGTTCAATCCAACAATTTATTTACAAATTCCCTGTGCTTCTATTCTTTGCCAAATTTTGTTCTATACGGTTCACTATCAGTAGAATGCCTTTAATAACATTTTGACATGTTTCTATTATACCTATACTTTTCCGTTGAATTCGATAATCAATTTATAATCATCGTTCGATAAAAATCAATAAAAAAGACTTGAAAAGAGTGAACTGGAATTAATGGTTATTTGGTCTCAGCGCTAGTAAACTTTGTTTTGTTTCTATCTCTCGTGAGTTTAGAACTTTAAATTAAGAAACCCAAAGAGCTACGATGTGTTAATGAAAGTATCTCGCCAGGTACATATGTTAGAACTGTTGTAAATGATGAAATGCTGACAAAATGCAGTATATAATGTTATAAAAATGTGAATGCTGCACTACGTAAAGAAATAATCAGATTTTGATTCTGCATACAAGCATAGTACCGATGCCTATTTAATGAGTTTTTTACTTCGCTATACAGATTTAGGCTTTCAGTTCAAAGGGATCCAAAATGCAGCTTTGGTATTTTTACGGATTTCTTTATAGGACGAAAACTATGTGGGTATGCATGTATTAAATTCAGTATTTTAGTTATGTTCTAGTTGTATAATTTCTATGCAAGAATGCACACTATTTTTATTTTATTACAAGTTATTAATATAGTTACATTATATCAAAGGTAAGTAAAAGTTTTAATATCAATCACTACAGGCACATTTACATGAAAATTATATACATTGTGGTAGCACGCAGTGGATTACAGTGAAAAATAGTGTA
The DNA here is from genome assembly GCA_004115045.4 of Sinella curviseta. Lineage (NCBI taxonomy): Eukaryota > Metazoa > Arthropoda > Collembola > Entomobryomorpha > Entomobryidae > Sinella > Sinella curviseta. The sequence continues at coordinate 33,833,294 of CM023203.3, read as the reverse complement.
TTTTTATTTTCAACCTTTTCCCTCCACATTTTACTCCGTGTTTCGTAGTGGTTACAAAAATGCAGGGAAAATGTTATTGAAAGTGACATAAGGAGGAACTAACCTTTGAACTACTGAATAATTGCGAGAGCATAGATAATTAGAGTGTATGTGTGTATGCACACTGCGCAGTGACAGAATTGGACATTCTCTTTTATTCAGCGGTGTATTATGTGCGCTTTATGCAGATTAGATGTTATTACATGACGTGAAGTATGTAATAATAAATGCAACAATGCAATTAGTGCCCAGCAGTCAATAAAACAACTGACGATTTTCGATTTGGTGACAATATTTTCATTGTTGTGAATGAGCTATTTCAATGTTTCTACATATAAAATCCTTGTTTTCAATTGTAAATTACTAGCAATTCCCTTCGAGGCGATAAAAGTTTCAAAGTCTGGCTAATGAGTAATGTTTGAGCGAATAGAAGTTGTTCCATACTATGGATACATAGAACGCAGTACGCATGTATTCGTTATGCACACAGCTTAAAAGCATTTTCCTAGAAAATTTTTCTCATTTCGTTAATGGTTTAACACGGACCACCTTTGTCACACGAGCAAGAGTCTCTGTCCAACAAGTGTTTTATTTCATCATTATTATTCTACACAAAATCCTGTTTAGTCAAGTATTTATTAACAATACAAGGGAAACATCATTACTAATTCATTCAGTAATTATTAATGTCAATAGTCGTCAGTTACGACAAATATAACCTTTTCCATCGATCATACTTGAATATGTATACGATATTCATATTTGCCAATTTGCAGTTGAATTTCAGTATGAAAAATGTAATGTACAGAGAAACTCTTAATCATAATATATATTTAACTATAAAATGAACACCAACCAATGTTATTGTGAAGTTTCTGCTTTTCTGTTATATTTTTGAGTGTGGAAAGGAACACGGAAATGAAAACATATGCGGGAGGCATATGTCGCGTGCATATATCTACCTATTATGTAGTTGTTTATGGATAGAAAGGTCCTTATTTATTTAAATAGCACACGTTGGCACTTTTCTATAAAGCCTAACCTATGGACAATGGGTACTACACTTCAGTGTGTAGATTTATATTATGCAGGTAATAGTATACTACTTTCACCAGTGCTTTCACCACCACTTTTGCTGTGATGATTTACACGACCATACGTTTGAATGAAACGAAGTGTATCCGGAGCCATTTCAATTGTACGTTTGTAGATACAAACATGAATACTTTGTGCTTAAATATTTTTTTAAAATTCCAATTTCTAAGTTCCATGTATTTATCCCGCTATTCATTAGAGCATGGTAAGGACCTTTTGATTAATTTCAACCTAGTAGTCTAGACCCTTTGTGGTTGAAGGGCATTTTTGGGGAAAGCTTACTTTCATGTTACAGCAAGTGGCTCATACGTCTAGTTTGACATCACATTTCGAGTGGATCAATAACTAGCAATCAATTTCTGGTGAGAAGAGAGATGACAAGCATCATTATCAGGATCATTATGATTCATAGATCTATGAATCATAATGATCCTGCATTCCCCTTTGGGAGGTGAGGAAACGATCCTAATCATTATCATTTTGATCATAATTTAGGTTTCTCGTCAACTGCCTACGTATGTAAAATCTACACTTTCTCTTGCAGAACTTTCACTGTCTTTTTTTATCGAGAAGTCAATGAGAGTTCGTTCTTGTTAGTTAATATATCTTGTAGTGGGTATAGGAGGGATACAATTTGAGTGACTTGCAGTTCAGGTTGATTTTCACCAAGTTTAATACACAAAAATTTGTAGTTAGTTGTCACTGTCCTCAGAAAGAATGTAAGCCTGTAAGACGCAATATTTCATTTTCCCACAGTTAATTGTGATGACTTGGCTTTCTTCATCGTAATATGTTTATGTGCTTCGTAACCAGTGATATTATATTTCTTTTAGTTCGGTAAAGGAAATCAGTACTCGCTGCACTTATTGGTATTGGTATATACTTATGTTGTTTCAATCTTCCGCTTGGTGTGGCAGAATTATATTTTGCCTACCTGCGATCTCAACGAGTTTGTATTGATCTTTCCTCAAACCATAAAGGGTCAGAATTACGTGAGGTACCAAAGAAAATCAGTTGATTTAATGACTACAACGACCAGTAGACCATAACTAACAAAACATACTAGATATGTGTCCCAAGAGGCTTTGTTTTTTGTTCATCTGGTGCTTTTGACGGAATGACAGAAACACTTTTGATGGCTGGATTAGGCTTTTATTGGGAACACGATTACAACTCAAATGCTTCGAATTCGCTTTTCAAAGGATTTCTCTCTTATAAATCCGTGGTGGCAAGTAGCAACTCGTCAAGTAATCATGTGATGAAAAAAAAACTTTCGTGATGAGAAACTGTGTATACTGTCCAATATGAATACAAAATACAATGTGAACCTTTTGGACATGTAACTGGCGAAATACCTATTAAGCAGTGTGTTGTACATTTTTTTGTTTTTAGACGATTATTGGTTGTAGTAATAACTTTGTTGTCAAATTCCGTGAAATATGCTTTCCACAAAAACAGAGAAATTAGACCAAGGTAAAACTTGAATGTTTCCAATGTTTCGTTGAAATATGGTGTACATTTGACGAATAGATTTTTCGATTCCTACTTTTTGTCCGATAAAATCGAGTAAAATATACTACAGGAATTGTAAAACTGTTCGGTTCCATTCCAATTTTAAATTATACACATTGTATTTGGATATTGGGTTCGGAAAACCAGTCTGTACTAAAAAGCTTTTAACAAAAAAGGCTTGACAAAGTTTGAGTTTAATAAAGCTGCTCAAAGGGCAAACAAACTAGAAGACAAAAGCAAGGGAAAATTTATGCAACGACTACTGCAACTTGCATTAGAACAAAAAGGGCAGAAGTTGTAGAGAAAAGGTAACATCAAATGCGTACATATATTAAATGCGTTGCTTATAGTTGAGTGTTTTGTGGAGTGCACTAGACATCAACTACTGTACATACATACCTACCTAGCTACTTCAAAATAAGGATGACAGCTTTTGATTTCAATACTTGATCCTGTGCATGACACTGTTTTGAAGCCATTAACCAATATACAAAATTGTTCGTGAAACAAAAGCCAGTATAATGAAAGGAATGGCTTTGAAAGAAGGAACAAATAAAGTACAAATAATCTGAAATATAATTTAATATGCTATATGACCTTATTACTAAAACATTATTATTGCAAGCTTATTCATAACTTTCCTTTATAATCTTTAACTAGCATGGTGTACTTATAGGTAGTTATCAAATTAATTCAGATAGACATTTACTTATCTTTGATATTATTCGCGGGTCCATATGTGAAAACAAATAAAGATAACCTGACGGCAAATATAATTTTCAAGTAAAGATCAAGTCATAAACGTGTATCTTATCTGAATCTTCTTAATTAATAAAGCAAGTGTCCGCGGTAAAACTACTTTCATTAAAACGATACCGATTATTGAGATGGGTCATGGGCATTATTACATGATATGTGTGCATTTTATTGAAACCCAACACAGAAGTGGAGTCGTCGTGGCTGACATATTCACTCTACCTGGTGATAGATACAAATGAAGAAAAAATACGGAATAACTCGCGGAACCGTATGTATATTATAACTATTTATCTAATAGCACGAATGACTTGACTAGAACACTAACAAGTGGATACTTGAAATGAAGTTTCTACCTTCAAATAATCAATACTTTGTTTGTAATATATCATCTAGGAGATTAACTTCAAACCAACTTACGTTTTCAATGCGCTTGGCCGTTTTTCAAATCTCTGATGGCTTCACAATACGATTGCGTTAACGTTTTTGTCTGTATGTTGTCCGGGTTATAAATATTTGCCTGACGACATGTGGCACTGAATATTCTAAAGTTATCCCAATGACACAACACCAATCTCAAAGATTCTATTTATCCACACTAGCAACACAACATGAAATTCAACAGATTTTCAATCGCTCCAAACTCAAATACGGATGTTAATTATAGTGTATACACGTATTCATTGTCAGTTTACTTAAAATTTCTATTATTTCATCGATACATTACAGACAACCGGAGCTAAAACGAATGCAACAAAAGGTCAGATAGGATTATCCCGATCTCTAGAAATGATTTTAGCCGAAAAGGTGTGCAGCATTTTGATGCTGATGGGCCATGACACGTATATTAAACCTGTATTATCAACACAGATTCTACAACGATGATCATAGAGCACCATCACACGTTAACTAAATCTAAATGATCCATACCACCTCCTCGAAAAAGACTGACAAAATCACTTGCTAATTTTTTACTGAACCTGACAATGATCCTGAGTCCTCAGGCCCTCCTTTACACGGTTTAAAAAGAGCTCAGTTAACTTTCAGAGGGATATAATCCACCGCGGAGGACAATAAGGGTGTGTGTTTGTCTATGAATGTGAGTTAGAATCTGACTGACTGAAACGGAAAGGAGCATGGAATGTAAGTAGTTTTGGTAGTAGTCTTCATTGGCTTTGTCTACCGTTTTGCACAACGCACGTTCGCACAGCTCACAGTTATCGTCCCTCGGTCTGTTGCGAGCCAAAAGTGTATTATGGAATACAGTCAACAGTGGATTTCACTTGTGTTGCGCCGAAGGAACGGCAGCGCTCATACTCTTGGAACTTTTTTTTACAGGGAAAGGGAAAACATCAAGAGAATCTAATGTTCTTACCATGAGTGCTGGTTGGCAGATATGGGTATGCTAGTTCTCTACATGCTTGTGTGTCTATCTCTTCCTCACATGCTGTTTGATACCATTACACAAATCGAACTTGCTCCTTGTATGAGTGAAAGCGTTTTTTGGGGGAAAGTAAGGCGAATAAAATAATGCCACTAGTAGAGTCGCTTCCTATATCGCTTTATGTGACTCTGTCAAGAAAAGAGAACTATGCCATCGCAGCGTTGTTGTAGTAAAATGCTAATACGTGAATAGTGATACCAAATATTGTCCTGCCTGCTAGGCTGGATTACACAAGTATGTACACGCGAAAAATGTAGATTTCACAGTCAAGCCTAACTAGAACGAGGGAGTAGTAGAGGTTGGATATCATATAAGCACTGTTGATAGGCGGAAGAAAAGAAAGGAGTCCTTGCAACTTTCTCTATTTTTTTCTTTTTGGCTCCATGTATAAATACTTGTGTGCATACCAGTGGTAGGCAAAGTAAGTGTAAGTATCAAGCTGGGCTAAAACCAGCAGCAGGCCAGTTTAGCTCACTAAAAGCTCACACTCAAATTATATCCACTACACACAAATAAAAGAGTGGAAATACGAGAGAAAAGAATTGAACAAGACAAATAGCATAAAATTTGCCTTGAAAAGGCACTATTGAATTTATGCAAATCTCGAAAAGTCTCTACCCAACCTTGTACTACCTTTAAAAAGGGATTCGAGGTACAACCCATCAGTTTAGCTGTTGCACCATGCCAGGAGAATAATAGTCTCAGAGCGTAGTGATGTACACTAAGTACATTTTTTGCAATTTTTAGATGATATCAGAAATGAACGCATCAGTATAGCACCAGCGTAAAAATTCAGAAACAAAGGAAAGAGAAATTGCAATACAATCAAGCATGATACCAAATTCTATAAGAAACAAAACTTTTTTATAATGGAATGGACTGCTTAGTTTCAGTAGAAAAAAAGTACCAAGTACAAAGGGTGGTGTTGGACGCAAAAGAACTGCTTGTGGAAAGATAAGTGAAATATATGATAGTCGTCCTTTTCGAGAAGAGGCGAATGCATTCATGTGGTAGCAAGCAATGGTCGTTTGGTTAACTTGGTTTTTTCTCAAATAGCGCTAGCACACTTACAACTTATAACCGTGTCTTTATACTTATTTGTGCGAAGCGCGTGTACCCGCTAAAACGAACAAGAAATGCTGGATGTAGACTTATCATACAAATTGTAATAGTGGAAGAAACGTACCTAATCAAACTGTGAACTGGAGTGCACTGGTGGTAGGCAGTAGTGCGATGGGGAAATGGAAATAAAAGCGTCAATGCCTTAAACTCTTCCTTTTTTCTCATTTTTACGCTGGGAATAAGTAGTTGTGACCTAAAGTTCACACACACACATCTCAAGCTATTTTATGCATGTTTTCCTTTTAGAAATTCAAATAGAATCCTGTGCCGTACAATAATATCACTCACTAAAGTGGACTGGAATTGGCGATGCACATATACAACAGAGAACCTGTGTGATAGCATATATCTATTTGTCTTGTCAAGAATAACGCTCGTTAGAAGGAATGTATTATGTATGCCCTCATAACTCCATAGGCACGTTGCATTTTTGCTGCTAAGAAAAATGAAGGCGGCCATTAAGTCCTTTTTCCTTTCCAAATCTAGAGTTACCTTCCATTCCGTTATGCATACATAACTGAGTATATTATGTACTTTGCAAATAATTCATAGAACTATTGAATTAAAAAGCTACCCGTAAACTTGTCTACACTATTTTATGTGTACGAAAGAATGTATCTAACTTATTACATCAGGGCAATGAAGTAAGTGAGTGGTAATGGTGGTCGAGCTCGGTAAATGAAGTGAAAGTTCGTAATGGTGTTTTCCTTCCAAAGTATAGGTAGTCTCTGTTCTGATTATACACATGCGATGATGTACGCTGATGTATACGTATGCCTTTTACGGCTTCTTCTCTTGTTGTTTCGTGTTTTGTTTTATACCTAGGCTCTGTGCAAATTCGACAAAACTGATGATAACGTTTTCATGTGTCCAAACTATATTATGTGAAGAACGACTACTTGTGTATTTGTTAGTTCATCTGTAAAGTAACAGCAACACTGATAGATACTCTATCGAATTCGTATCCTCAAACGAACGCAAGTACCAATGCCTATGTTACATATGATTTCATTTATAAACTTCAACACTTTTGCCATCACTTTTCCTTCCTGTGTTACTTGAGTTTATCTTAGGAAGTAAACATTTTTTGACATTCATTCTATTACTCAAAAGCATCGTTTTTATTTCCGCTGCGTTTGCACCTTATTGTTTTTCCTTTATATCCTAAAGAATGTAATCGCAACGAAACGAGAAATATCGACAGAAATAATCCTGCTGAATTTCTAAGTGGTTTGGTCAAATTTGATGAATGAAACGGTAGTATATGAAGTGTAATGGGGTTTAAGGGTTTATACACGGACATTTAAAGCATTCAATATGCATGATATATGTACACACTATACGGAATATAAACTTCAAGTGCATTTAAGGGGATTCCCGTGTTCATAGGAATTCATCTCTGGGTTCATTGTTCTTCTGAATTCTTGGCTTTATCCTCATTATTACTCTCAGCGACTTGTCGAAGTTTCATTATTTTCTGTCACGGATAAAATTCTGTATAGGCAACTTGAAGATATTTTTACGAACACTCTTTAATAACTATTAGGCGGAGGGACCTTGGATTACAACACGGATTTGGTTTAGGAATTCATCAGAACTACATAGTTATGCATATACATCCATCTATAGATGGTTCTTATTAAAATCCCAGATTACACAGTGCTTTCTTTTATCGTTTTATGAGCACAAATTATACAAACTCGTGTTTGGCTTTGCTTTTTATCACGTGATTCAATTTTTATACTTTGTAGTCGGAAAGATATTATTATACTGGTACTTTAATTTAATCATCATGGCAGGGAAATGATGTACATTCTATTTATAATATCAAATACATATTTTTTAGATTCGATCTTTCTTGTTTAACAAACTTTATTGATATAAATGGAGAGTTGAACAGTTTTAGATGGAATCAATAACAGTTTCGACATATAAATTAAAAGAACCGCAAAGTAGTAAAATAAAGCTTACTTTTCTATTAGGTGATTGTTGTTTCGATTTTTCATTTATTCAACGAGTAGCAAGTATTCTACACGCGCTTCACACATTCCTTGTTTTACATTGGTCATTGTTTGGTTGTTGGTACTGGCTGAAAATTAGAAAACCAAAAAAGGTAGTAGTGTATTTACACTTGGACTACTTTTTCAGTACTTAGATAACCATAAAAATGCTTACGCATTATGTTTTATGTGATGATGGTGATGGTGATGCCAATCACTTTTCCTTCGAATACTCGAGACAATAAAGAGGTTGCCATACTCAAGATAAAAGAGCAGTGATATTAGAGTTTCCCTTCTTTCTCTTTCTATCATTTCATAATGTTGCATCTTCTATCCATGAAGTTCATCAGATAAGTATACAAGAAGTGTGGAGTGTGTGGTTTTCCATGATTTTGTTTTCTTACCTTTGAATCCACCAAGATCATGAATAGGAGAAAACGAATAGAAAAAGGTGAAACCTACAGAACTGGCTAAAGGCAGCTAAGATACAGTGAGCCATGTTGACATACGTAGGGCAGGGCAAATCTTGCTTTTGTTGCTTTTCACTCGGTACGAAATCATCCAAAGCCATGCAAAATCCCCAGTTCAATAGGAGGAGAATAAGAATGGCTCTAATACAGGCAATAAAAATGAAATGGCTTTTGCTGTTACATCGTTCTATAACAAATGCTTGCCTATATATCCTTCCCTTTCTAAAGTAATAAAACCAACCACATGCATCAACTACTTTGAAATCACTATTCAAGTTCAAAATGCAAGTCAAGTTATTCCTATACATAACTTTAACATAAGCTGAACTATATTTGGGTTTTGTCAAGTTTCAGAGCTGCGAGGTAGGTGTATTAGTATTGTAGCTTTCTCCATGTGTAATAATGTACAATAGTTTTGTAGACCTTGGTCAAAAGAAGGCTGACAGATTCATAGAAAACACATTGTTTTTAACTAAAATGAAAGAATGTGCTTCAACGTACAATGTAGTGGTTGTCATTGCATGTTATACAATTTGGCCAACAAAGCTCACAGAGGTAGCATACGCAGCAAATTAAGTCAGTCGTTAATAATTCAGTCAGTAGGGGCACTTGAGACTTATTATCAATTGCCATTTGCATATTTTTGATGGAGTTTATTAATGTCACAATAAACTAAAGCGAGAATATTGATTTTTTGGGACTTTTTGTGTAAAATCTGAACGAACTTAATGTACAAAATGGTATCACATCATATATCAAACGCGTGTTGCAAAAAGTTTATTAACCAACCAAGACGTTAATTTTAATATGGGTGAGTGTTGTATTTGTAAATTAGTAAAACAATCATAATTATTTTACACATAGTTTTCGCATTTACTTCGAAAGCATGTACAGATATTTAAACAAAACAGTAATTCTTTATATGGATGTCACATGAGTAAATTAACTTAAATACATATGTATACAGAAAAATGTACACGAAAGCACATCTAACTCCCCTAGTATGTGGTTAACACACATACAGAAAATATTCTAAATGAAATGTCGACGCGATGCCATTTTCTACAACTTTGCATGTTAACCTCACCCACTAATTTGAGAAAGTAAAGATAGTCCTGGTATAGAAATACATTTTACGTTCGTTCGTATTTAATGACTTGCGATGTAGTATGTAATAAGCATTCAACTTCATAGTATGGACTATATAACACATTCAACAATTTGAATTCTATCCCGCCTGTTTACTTTTGGATTATAGTAGTTACCTAATGCATGTTATTATAACTAGCAATATTTAGAGCCCCGCATCGAATATGAACTCGTTTTGGCGTAAATGACCGAAGCATTTCAACTCGTGATAGGCTAAACACATGATTACACCAGAAACGACGGTTATGATCACACATGTATTTTATCAGCACAACACCTCATGAATGACAAATGTCTCTGGTGGACGGAGTTTAATGATAATGGAATAGATTGGGTCGTTGGTTGCTAATAGCATATTATGTTGGTTGGTTGCTAGATGGGTATAGAAGAGTCAGTTGGTGTGATACTTTTTGTCTACTCCACTGACGGTTTTGACGGCGAGCCTGAGCTCTATTGTCTTTGTATTAGGAAAAGCCTAGAAATATTATTACGTCCGAAAGATAGAGAACGGTCTGATCTGGTGAAATAAAGTCAGCACGTGAGAGCTTATTTTTAGTAATGAAAAGAGAAAACTTACATTACTTCTATGATTACATGGTTTTCTCATATTACAGCCTTTACTTTTGTTCTGCTTCGTTTATTGTAATATTTCCATACAACGTGCTATATGCATAATGCATATTTCACGTATATATATACCTTATTTACAAATACTCTGAGTGTCTAAGGTGTCTTTACTCTTTAGTAGGTACAAATAAAGGCGGTTAACATATAATATTACAGGATGGGACAATGGGGACACAAACCATGAAGTGAGGAACAACCGCAACTGTCAAGGTGGGTCCGCGACCTGGATTGAATATGATTATTTTATTTCCAGAAACCAGGAAATGTACGAACTTTGTAAATCCGTCCGCGCGTCCTCGAGATTGAGATGATGGGATATAGCTTTCCAGGGAGTTCTTCGTATAACCCTGCGATATATTGCTATTATGGATTCTTACATTAGCAGTTCAAGCCAACGGTAAATGTTAACACGTGGTGATTGCTGATCTCCACGATTTAATTCAAATGTGTAGAAGTCATATACTTGATTGATTGATATAAGTGATTGATAGAACCAATATACTTTCTCAAATGTATGCATGCGTATCTTAACTCATTCGCAATCTATGCATTACAATGAAGATCATCAATTTATGTTGGAAAAACTGTTTAAAACTTGGAATGCTCAATAGTAAACGACGAATCACAATCTCAACAATTTTCCGTACTTTCTCTTGATCGTTGCACTCGTACTCAAAATCATCTTTCTCACACTAGCTATATGATGTTGATGTGCACACCGATCTGAAAGTGTGGTGGAGTGTAGAGGCATCTTGAGATACGTTGATCGGTTAGCACTACGCTACGTGCACACAAAAAGAAAAAGCACCTCTTCTTCCGTCATACCTTCGCTCCTGGGATTTACGTGAAAACAAGTTGCATACTTGAAAAGATAAAAAATATGACGAAGCACTAACTTGGGTAAAATATAGGAAAAAAATTCCCCCGAAAATTTTGTTATCGCGGTGATGCAAACACAAACAGTAAATTCACATTGTCAGTCTATAAAATGGCTTATAGTATAAGATGTTTGCAAATTATATGCATTAAAATATATACTCACGTTTCGCAACGTTCAGAATATATCACACGTGTATGTATGCATAAATCATGAATGTTTGCCCTTCACATAGAGATGTACTACATAGGAAACAGTGCAGGAAGCCGAGAAAGAGTAAGAACTCCTGAAACCACATTCCACCACATCTCTGAATACCAACACGCCATTTTTATTTATTTATTTTATTTATTTACTTTCTAAGTATTATTTGTGCTGTTACCTTAAAATTCATGTAATAAGCTGTAGTCACACTAGAAATTGAACTTTGTCGACTTTTTATAATACTGCTAGTAGTTGGCAGAGGAAAATAAAATTATGTTACTGCTACAAAAGGAATACACGGCACTGCATAAAATGACGAGTTTTAAAAGTAACAAACAGAGTCTAAGGTGGACTGATGCAACTATAGTCAAGCTTTTCCACTAGCATAATTTAACAGTATTAGTTTTACCAAGGTCCTACATATTTTACTAAGTACATATTTTAGATCTTGCAGTCATTGTTAAAAGCTTAAATTGTTATTTTGGGAGAACTTAATTGTATATATTTATCACTGAAAATTGTCGATCTAAGCAAAACGATAATTTTAACTACGCTGCAGATTAAACTAAAAGTTGCTGTGTCAGGTTTTACACAAACAAACCAGTTATGGGAGTGTTACTGTTTAAACTGACTGAGCGAATGTACTTATTAGTCGAAAAAATTCATCATGTCACTGGCACAATACAGAGCCCGAGTTATAGATCTTGTGCATATTTCCCTCTAAAATAGTTTATTAACCATTCAATCTGAACATGATGTTGTTTTTCATATTGCAAACATCATGCATGCATTTTCAGTTAAATCAAGAAAAGCCATAAAATTATGATTGTGGTTGGTTGTTTCAAAAGAACAGAAGAGCTGGTAAGAATACCAATAGTTTGATATAATGTGAGAAACTGAAAGTTACTTGTATTAAGCAAAGTTATAATATCACATGATGTACAAGAAAGAAAGGAGGATAAAGAATTTTCTCCTTTAAAGTTTACTACCTTAGGGAACACGAAGATTGGTTACTGGTTTCTCCGGTTCGTTATCCTTATGAAGAAAAGGTAGAGGTAGTGAGAACTGAAAGAATGCGTAGACAGAAATGTCAAGGATCATTAGTACATTAATAGCTCTTGATTTATCATGCCTCTTCGCGCAGCAGAAATCTCTCAGGACAGGAAATAGCGAAGGGTATATACTCACCCACCCAAGATCAAGAAACATAATCAGAAATCGTGTAGGCAGGCTTACCTATGTACGTTCAGAACTTAAATAACATGCGACATTCATAAGTACATTACCAAAGGGAAATGATAGCATATAAGGATCACGAAGCGTAACAACAACCTAAATGCAATGTGCTAGAACAAATTATAGTTTGTTGCTACATCCCTACTCCCAAATCTGATTACTGGAATGCAAATTATGGTCATGCTTTAATTTCGCCAATCTTGCGTTTAATGGATGTAACAATAATGTATAATATCTCTATTCACTGAACATGAGGTAGAGTCTACCTGGTAGACTCAGGGATCATTTTTTAAACTCTCCTGTTTATGTAACACACTCGTATCGTTCCGTTTATTTCGGTCATCATGAGCACAAGTATTTATACCGATAAATTGCAGTTGATAGATTTTGAAAGTCTTTCAGTGATGCCCTCATAATCACAAATTCACAGTCGCATATTGGCAATTTGTACATATAATTATTTAATCGGTTCTAATGTAAGGTTTGTCATATCGTACAGATTGATATATCTACTTGTTACAGGGCATATTCACTCGGCTACTATTGACATGTACAAAGAGAATTCCAATGATTGCGATGGATGATGGATTCATGCACATTACTAAATAAAGCCAACAGTTTGGCTTGAGCGCAATTAGTGAATTTTGCTCTACTTTTTCCTTGTTCCCTGGAGGATTCCACTGGGCTTATATTTGACAGTGAAAATACTAGAAAAACTACAGCTTTTACGAATCGTTAAGGCATTAAAGTTTGAGTGTTTGCAGGAAATTCAGTGGGCCAGCCAATTCTAAAGTAAAGTATTTGAATCTTAATCCTAGTGAAATAATCATAACTGGACATCAATGAAAGTTGTGAACTATTTCCGCTTTATGGTTTTTAATACATATACCTTTATTTAAAAAATATATTATATGCACACATCGTTTAATATTAGGGGAACCACAAACTGAAAATGTATTCGCTATTCTTGTACAGACGAGGTACATGTTATACAAAATGCACATACGTAGTACTTTTTGTTTGAACAATCATCCATCTAGATCTCAAGTTTAGGGTAAGCAAATATATGTATTTTCATCGACATCATCCATCAGGGACTCTTCTTGCCTAAATCTATTTATTCTGTCATTTCCTTATTATTTGCATAGTACTCCAATAAGATCAAATTTGTCTTTGTCACTGATTGTGAATGCGATGCCCCATTATGTTTAAAAGTTACCATATTATGCTTATTGTTCTTGTCTCAAATGTGAGACTTTTTCCAATTATTGATCCAAACCCTTATAAAAATTGGAATAGGATTATAGACACACATACTTAATGCATTATATAACACTACTATAACATTCCAACATTTACAGCAATTTATATTTTACTTATAATATATAGTATATTGACGTCTATGCAAATGTTGCGTCCTCAATATCTATCGGCAAGCTTGCTTGAATTTTCCGATAGCCTCCTTTTCTAGATTTCTTCACAGATGCGACAAAAATAAATCTGATTTCGACGAAGAAGAACTAGGGTGCTAAGGATGGCATGAAACCATGAAGCTGTTGTCAGATTGTGTACACTCGGCTTTGTCAACATCAAAAACGAAAGGACCAACCAACATTGTTGTGTTTGTAGTTTATAGCAAACACACAAAGAAAGTAATATCAAATTCACTAAGAGGGGACTTAAGTGTAGAACGAAATCCAAATATTAGTATAAATTGGTCGTTGTATGTATATATTTCTATCATACAAACCAATATATAGTTTCATTTTCATATGTCTCCACATTGTATCCCTAAACTCATCCAAACAATAAATGTATACATTTTCATAAGAAGAGTTCGTGGTCAATTCCCAGAAGTGACAATTTGAGCAATAACTATAACTGATAATTATAAAGGCTATAATTAATTGGTGTGTCTGTCTTTCATGACATTCTCCTTCGAGTTTGTGTAATTTTGTATTCCTTTCCACCATGAACCCCACGTCGTAATATTATCTTCATAAAATGTGGTAAATCCTTACACATAAGAAGCTTTAATTTACAAAACATCATTCTTGAAACCGTTTAAATGACATCATTTCTCCTATTTACGCATTCATCTTGATGATCATACTACGTTCTGTTTACTACGCTACAAAATTTTGTAGGACAAATTGTGTCTAAACATGTTGAAAAAATAAACGATTCCTCCCATTTAAAGACATATACGCCTAAACCAACCCTGAAATTCACACAAGGGTTCAAAAGAGGTTCATCCAAATACTTTACCGGTTTTGAGTACAAGTTGCAGAATCCGGATGGTTTATTAAATAGAATGATCATGGCAGATTCTGAATGAATTCTATTCAAATGCAAGGCAAATCGGGCGTTTATATGTCATTTTGCTGGAAAGTTATTAAAATGCTAGAATACATATTTGACCTGGGTATTTACCTTCCAAAATGTTTCACTTTCGGATTTTAGAGTATAACAAGTTGTTTTAAAGTATAATATAAAGCATTGGTAGTCAAAAAACGCAAGCAAATATATTGTCTCTTATTATTTAATACACATACTAAAGAGCCATACGTTCTACACGTCCCAAAATAAAGAGCAAGCAAACGGAGTACGAAATATGCGCTTCGAAATAGAACAGTTCACTTAATGCTATCACGAAGAGGATACTGAACTGAACATACCTGATCCCACGTTAATGATTCGGACACTTGTGTTGTATTCCCGTTAACTAACTAATTAAGTAAGCTATTTTACGATTATTCAAGCCACCTGTCTGCATTGTTGCTTAATATAATCTTCTTTAAACATTATACCGCATTAAATGCGTTACATTTTTTTACCGTGCTCCAGCAATTTATTCTTTGTATACATGCATACATGTAAGTGGTTAGGCATATTACGCACCAAGTTTGAGAAGCCAAAAATTATGTAGCAGAAGCGATGCATTCCTCCTCCAACGTGGTGACCTACTAAGAGAAAGCAATATTCTGGATTGACAGACGCCAAGAGAATTCCCAATGACTTGCAAGGGAACACTAGATAATATCATTTATATTCGAATACATTTGTCGTTTGTCGTACATAACGCCAAAGCAAGGCCACGAAATATCAACAGCACTAACCACAGAGCTCTTCGCAAAACTTCAAAAAAGAAAACAAAACTCGCAACGTTGAGCAAAAATGATTTCAGCTAGCAGAGGCGAGGGAAAGCAGATGCTTATAGGGTGGGTGGTGGCAATAAAATTGAGAGATGATGTGAAAAATCCTGCTTAATGTGTGTGTATGATTTTTATTCGAACCGAAAGAATACTTGCTTTTATACGAAGAAGTAGACTTTCACTACTTTACTTGTGCTATACTTTCAATAACTATAAGTGAATATGTATCATACCTGTACCTACTAAAGCTCACTTCCAAAGAGGTCGTGGGATTTATAGAAGCTATGACACACCAATATGTTTTGCCATTGGTATGCATGTACATACCAAGGCACCGTGGAGTGTGGAGGACGAACAACTTGAAAATCTCCTCGTTGAGAATGCCTTACTTAAGGACTTATTTTCAATAGGAAGTTCCTGGAACTCACATGTACGTCTTAGCAGAGAATATAAAACGTATTAATAAACGATAGAAGAATGGCACTAGCGTTCCAAGCAAGGAACCTCATATACTGTCAACGTGAAGATCGCATGTTATTCAGCTACCTGCTCAGAGACCTCAACCTGAAACTTTTTCTTTAACGACCCTTGTGGATGTTAAGGTAGAGGAAGCCGTACTGGTCGCATCTTCCCTTCAACTTCCAGTGGTATACGAAAGTATACGCAATGGTCGAGGAGGTTATTTCAAATTTGCAGTGGTATCCCTTAGAGAAAACAGAGAAGAAAAGAAGGCATTCCTTGTGATTCTCATTTAGCAAGCAAGGGTACTTTAATCGCGCTTAGCCTGGTTGCGAAATTGCGAATGCTTTTTAAATGAGAATTTGTTCGTTACCTGAAATGCTAGGCTTTCCAATAGGTCCTACAAGCTTAATGGACTTCGTTGATATAATGGCAATAGTGTATTTGTAGAGAGAACGATAACGGAGACAATAAGTACTACAAGTTGTAGTCTACAACGTTGAAGCCATAAGGAATCAACTGGACAGAAAAATAATTTCATATGATGGCGGATAAAGGAGCTATAGTATGTAAGTGCCTGCGGTACATTTGTCCCATTCTGATTACTGAGAAATGTATTGTTATGTCATGGACCCACTGACACATATTTTACAATGAAAGGAAATACAGTAGGTTTATCAATTTTGCAAGTTTTTTGTTCGATGACGCGACGCTAACATACAGTTTCAGTGTTTATACATGAGACATGACATGATGCAGGCAAACAACAAGGTAGATTATGTGACAACCAAAAGTTGTGATTTTCTTGATATTATCCGTATAGTAGACGAAGGAAATTGAAAGAAAAAATCGAAGTACGAATTATAGTCATAGGTGCATATAGAAGAAAAATATATTTTGAAAAGTTCATCATATGCATGTAAGTGGATGTTGGGAGTGGTACACAAATGTTTATGCAGCATACCAAAGTCAATGTTTAGGTGCTTCAACGATGACCCAAGTTGTCTCGTCACCAACATGCTATTGGTTGTTTTGTTTTGTATCAGGTTCCACAACAATGCCATGTATTATGTATGTCCTAGAAATTCTGGATGGCTGCTGATCTGTTTCGTGACAAAAGCTGATGGAGTATGAAGGAAAAGAAAATAGACTCAACTGTGTAGATCCGACATTCGATAACTCAACGGAAAAAGAAAAAAAAGCAAGAGCAAAAGAGCAAAAAAATGACGATGAAAAGAAAGTGGATTTTTCTCTTTTCTTGTGAATCATGTATAGCATTCTGTCTTGTGCTGCTCAAATTACTTTACATACCTACCAAAGCATTTCTCATTGCACTGACAGCGTCACTCTTTTTCTCGACTGAAGAGTGTACGGAATGCAATATATACCTACGTCATACGTTAAGATGGGCTCAGATTTTAGTCACTCAGAAACCAAGTGTATTTGTAGTGCTTGTTTCATGAGATCACTAGAAATGTAGGTGAAGAAAACAAAGTCTGTTTGAATTTTGAAACAAGGTTGATGTAGAGGCAATATGTTGTCCCATTTTATTTAATATGTATGTGGAAATCCACTTTGACAAAAATTCATTTACAAATAAATGAGCATACCTAATGAAAAATTCCTTCAGAGATGAATTGTTAAAATGAAATTTAGTCTATGATGTTGTGGAGTCGTGTCACGTTTATATAACAAAATTAGCATAACTTACCATGAAAGTTGGCTCGTCATATTGTTAAGCAATATGTAATGTTGGATAATTCATTGCCTCGAAACTGAAAACAAACATGCCTTGCTGTCTCTTTCTATTTGTCTTTTACTACGTCTGCAAATTACTATCTGTCTGACGTCTTTTTACAAACGCAAATAATTTGGTTGAAGATGTTTCTGCCTGTCATTGAGCTATTCATTGATTATTTGAAGCATCGTCAATCATAAAGTCAAGTACGTGGTTTTTCACAATCCAGATATTTAAAAATGCTTAAATAAGTCTTTATAAAGTCACAACTATAGCATTGCAAAAATAATGAAACGCATACTTTTTATCGTAGATTTTGCTTTTGTAGTTAAAATTTTATTTTTATATCTGCCGATTAATTCACTTGTTTAATTTGGAACTGTGTATCTAGTGAATACACATTCTACTTCCCCTTTCGTTTAAAAAATTGGTAGTATTTTTATCACAACAGTCCAACTGACGGAGGGTGAGCAGTTTCATCGACTTGTGATGTATTGACAACAGGGACAAGGTTCACTGCTGGCGCTTTCTTCTTCTTTGGCATTCTTCCCATAGGACCCGTGTAGTTTCTGAACTTTTCAGTCACCAGAGCTAAGAATGCTGCTATACATTTGGTCGGTGGAAGGCAGGGTCCAATTGAAACAAGCATTCTAAACAATTTTAAATACACCCATTCATACTATCCTAAATAGTATTATGTTAACTCTTGTAATGAAAAGGTAAATTGATTGATATTATAACTTGATGGTAAATTGCATTACAAGGGATTCCTCAAACATGCCATTTCAAAATCCTTCTGTGTGATCTGTCCATCTAAAAAATGTATTGCATACAATTTGTTAGTACTTACCCTCACAATATATTTGCATGTAAATATAGGCAAGTGTAATTTATGTAAACTTTCAACATGAAGAAGCCTTAGTTTATGAGTATATTATTAACCTCGATCGACATCTGAAAGAACATTAAAAATGCGTTGGCTAAGGCTCTCAAAAAATTTGTTTACTAAATCCATTAATCATAAACAGTTTATGATTTATGATGAACTTACCCAAAGTTCTCATTACTGCATGATAGAAAAATAAATAGTCAAAAATGAAACTTTTGTATAGACAATTAATTGCAACACCCACAAAATTTTGATAAATAGTTTTGTGTGAAATATTATAAAGTTACTTGTCTACCTATTTCAACAATATCCCTTTCACATTCATCCAACTCATCCGCTTCAATACCATAACCCGTATAAATGCACCCTTTCAAGCAGTGATGCAACTCTTCTCTGGCCAGTCCACCGTCTCCGTTCAAATCGTATCTAGAACCATTTAATGTATATAAATGTAAATGATGTGAGCAAATTAATAATTAATTAAGTGAAAGGTATAAGTATTGGTGGAAATGATGTGAGACAATGTACACATAATAGCACCACTCAATCAGCTCCTCCGTAGTTCCTCTTAGCATTGTAGAAAGTCCTTTTGTCCATTCGAAATCGTCTACCTGTATTGTTAGAATACAATTCGAATATCAGTGTAAGTGGTTATACGATAGAAAGTACTTGGTGAAGTGAATTGAAGTGTATATCGCTGAATAATGAAATATAATATATCCTGAGCTCACGTGAGCCCATTGATCAATAAATTCAGAATGAACTTACGTAGCCATCATTGTCACGATCAAAAGAATGGTATACCAAATCCAGCATAACATCGTCTGTGATGTCAAAGATTACGTGGAGAATTTCACGCATTCTCATCCGGTCGATTCGACCAATGCTCAGCATTTTTTGATGAATGGCGACAAGTGATCGACACTACCAAAGTACACACATCGCATGCATTTCATCAGGTAATCAATCAGCATAAAATGTGTGTGTTGCATAATATGTCAAAAGAATACATCACTTAACCCCTTTCATGCAATGAGTGTATTGAAGTTTTACCTCTTCTGTGTTGAAATGTGTGACTTTTGATAGTTGCTCCGCCACACTGGTCAGTTTGTGAACTTGAGCAAGTGTTTTAGCCATCGTGTCTAATTAAATAGCAAAAAAGTTGACTGGTTGTGATAAAATGGGGTTAGTTTTTACTTTCACTTGTAAATGTTGAGTGATTGATAGGTCGGATCAAGTGTTTAAACTAATCAGCTACTGTTATGTATTGCCTCGTATTCTGGGCTTTAATATTCTACTTAGATTACTGAATGGGTCAGAAGTCTACATGAATTGGCAGAGTACAAAAGTAAAGTACGGCACAGGACAATAAATAGCAAACTAAACACAGTCGGACAGATCTTAATGATAATTTATTTCCATAACATTGTGATTATTTACCGAGTACTGCGTTTAGGGGCGTCATCTTCTGATGAGTCAAAAATATTTTAGAACAAAACCTAGGAGGGTCAAGGACAAGGGTACTATAAGTCAAAAGTGCAAATTAAATGCTAAAATGAATGCAATCTGACAATACCCCACTTTACTGATCATCACAATAGCATTTCATGCTGCTCTTGTGTATACCTATGTACAGAAATAAGAAAACTGAAAAATATGCATTATACGATTATGCAAAGATGTTCTTAACACTGTTATCCTTTTACTTTCTTTTATGTTGAATGCATAATATTGGTGTGGGATAAACAGTGAATTTGCTGCCAGTCGGGACCATACTCTTCCTTGGGTAGCTAAAAAATGATTGATGATACCGTACGACTCGAAAACGGATATTGCTACCGGTGAATGTATTATTAATGGACTTCCTTTTTCTGCTACAGGGAACACGCAAAAATATCCAATGTTGCTTTCCTATTTTATCATAGCTAATGTTCACTTTCTGTGGAATCTGATTTACACATTGATCATTTGATTGGCCGTCAGTGAAAGCCCCCTCACTCTCCACGTGTATTAGTAGTTTCACTATTAAAGACCGACCATTATCGTGTTTTTAATTCGACATCTTTCAAGGTATGCCTTTAGATATGTGCTCCTGTATTATCCTGAAATTAGTGAGTCGAACAACTTTTGGCTCACACAGGTCATAATCATCTGCTGAATCAGCATTGAAACAACTAGATATGTTAACTGAATGTACTAGTAAATTTGTGGATGTTGTCGTGTTAAATGATGCAAGCGAGCCATGCATAAACTTTGTGACAATTAATGACGAATGAACGTAATTTAGATGTGGTAAAAAGCAAGCATGTATGCAAACAATTCAAAAAAGTAATTTAATTACATTGATGTTTTGGAAAGATGACAAGAAAGAGTCATTAATAATATGCCGCTACCATTGAATGTGAAATGAAATAGGATCTGATTTGTGCATTAAAACAACACTTCAATCTATCAATTATGTTATCACAGTAGAAAACCAAATAATTATATCATAGATGACGTATTTTGTGAATAGAAGGAGAGAACGAAATAAAGATGATTTAAAAATACGACGATTTATCTGACGATAAATTCCATTGCGTTTAATAACAGACGATGTTTTCTGCACCCCAATATCAAAATTATAGGTTACATGGATAGCGGTATTGGATTATATTGATTTCCGTAAACGAGCATTGAAACACCAAAAAGCGTAAAGAGTAGCTCAAGCTTTCTTGTGCTTTAGAGATCCGTGACGAGAAGACGGCGTGTCCAAGTTGGTGAACATTCGAACTAAAAATACAACAACAAAATTGTTAATGTAGAGTTACCTATTTTCACCACTTACTTCCAGTAAATATTGTACTAAGCATAATAAATTAATAAGCATGAAACTAACCTAAGCGTAATCCAACAATGAATCCAAGGAATATCCCAACATGGGCCTTTATTTTATCGCTGGAGGTTCCAAATACTGAAATAATTAAGTGAACGTAAAATCTACTTCTTAAAAAGCCAAACCATTAATGCCATTTGTTATGATCAATATAAAAAGGATCATACAAGAATCAGGCAGAAAGGGGTTCTCGGGCATGCATGGCTTCTTCTTGTCTTCAGAAGGAAGATTATTCTTCGATGCTGGCTTTCCTGCGTCTGTCATTTTGGTCTTAATATGTAATTAAAATGGTCATCGATTATCAAAGCTGTGTATGAATTGTACTGTAATCGTGGGGTTTGCGTAGGCAAGTAGTAGGCAGTATCGTGCCTCTTTTAAAAATTTTGTGCATGAATATTTGGCTACAATTACTACCAGTAGCTGGGTAAAATATTATTTTCCTTGAAAGCTTTCTTGGCCACATATTATTTGAGCATTCAACTAAGTTACAATGACGATTGTGTAGAAATCCACCTGGTAGACGAGGTGGTAAACAAAATGTAGGCAGCCTAAAAGGACAAGCTTTGTGTGTCAAAATGCTGTTTTCGTTAATTGAATTCATAAGAAGAAAAAACACACAGAACTTTAGGAATAAAGACGGTTCAGAAATTCTTTAACATCACGTTTCTTTCCCTTGTGCTTTTTACATTCATCAATTTTAGTGCATAATGAATGAATACATTATACAGTCATCCTGAAGCAAGCAAGCCTACAGCTCAACATCAACTCACATATAATATAATTTAACGACGTTTGTTGGCGTACACTCAGGAGAAAAAAAACTATACAAACGCGGGTTCAACCCATTTATACCCGTTTAATCCTTAGCTGAGGAGTTTTAAGAATAGAATTTTATAACGACGGCATCACAACATATAAGCCCATCTTATTAAACATAATTTCTAGACAAGGTAAAAGTAGAAAGTAGAGTGAGTCTGCGAGTCAGTTCTTAAAAAGTACTATACATAGTATTCAATAAAGTCAAAAGTAGAGATATGGAGATGATGCTGGCAACAGACGTAAATGTGTGGAGAAGGAAATTTGGACGAACCAAAAAGTAACTTTCGCCTTCTGTATTATTTTTTCTCTCAAATCGTCAGTGTGAGATGATTTCTTCATCCAACAGAAACAACCAACAATACACTTTTCTCCGCAGCTGCAAATGTAGGTGTTAAAGGGCCATAGCGCGAGTTACTGTTTTTCTTCCAAATGAGGCGAACATCGTATTATAACTTCTCAACTTCCTCTACGCTGTTTACTTTCTCTAACTTTTCTGCTTTGTGTCTTCTACTTGCGTTATGTTTTAGGCTTCTAACTGCCTACTCCATTCGTTAACCCCATTTGAATATGGAATATGAATGGTCTAGAAAATGAAATAAAAAATAATAATTTCCCAGTTAGATAGATAAAAGTCACTACGAATATTCTGAAATTTGCTGCGAAGTTCAATCTTTAATATCACAATAACTGTTAGAGAATGTTATAACTGTCAATTCTTCGATTCGTCTACTAAAATGTATTTTCAACGTTATTTGCACTTGCGTACAAGTATTTATTAGATTCTCAATTTGTCCCTCTGTTTGTCACAATTACAAATGACTTTATACAATAACTCCCTCCGCATCATACCTTCCTTTTGTATTTGCCCACGGATTTACAATTTTCGTTACAGCACGTTACATCTTTTAAGTGGTTCAGTTAGGTTTATCAACCTAACCTCCTCTAAAATCTCCATACACAGACATTTATTTTATTTTCTATTTATGCGATGACTTAATTTTTCAGATGGAGGGTTTTCTGCTGTACCGTCGTATATAATATAAAAATCTACCTACATATTGAGTGCTTATGTGAAATATGCATCAGAAGTGAGATTGTAATAGTTCTAAAGTGATTAGGTTCATATATACTTTTTGTCTTCAAGCTTAAAGCCTTTTGGACTTGGCAGATATTCATTTCCAATTTGTCTGCATCTCTTTTCAGTTTTCGCTGTTTCGATTGCAGTTTTGGTATTTTAGATAAGTGCGTGGATGTCGTTGAAAAAGGATTCAATTCACATTACAACTAATCATACGTAAATTGAAATATAATATTAATGCAAATACAAACGGTATTACTACCAACTACGGATAAAAGCATGGTATGCAGGGGCAGGGCTTTTGTCAAGATAAAGACGGTCTTCAATCACACAATAATGGAAATCGTATTTAACCGCCACGTACTTCAGGATCAAAGTAATGGAGTACGGTTAAAAAATCTATGTAGCTAGAAAAAAGACAGCAAATAATCCTTTAATTCCGCCTGATGACATGCCCGAATGAACCAGCAAATCTCTAAGAAAAAAGCTTATTGCGATTGCGATTCTCAGAGTTAAAAGTGGAAACAATATACTTATGATATCTCTGATGTCACATCTAATTCGCTCTTTCAAATGTAATTGATCCGACATAGCAGCGGGTATGTTCACATGTACCCACGTAACATTTACAGCATCACAAAAAGCTTTCGCTTCATTCGAAATATCCATTTCAAATCTCAAGAGCGTGCAATACACGAGCATTAAGATATATTTGAGCAAACTTTAATATATCTGCATATCTACAGCTAGGCACAACTCTGGGAGGTGAATTTTTTGTCATATTTTGAGACTTCCAAAATGTATAAATTTAACCTATTTTCTTACGTTATATCAGTTATCCATATCCATCCATTGAATAAATGTAGATCTAGGACGAACAAAGTGTGATTATAATTTCACAATACATCAAACTAATTCTTCTCAGCTCAAATCTATAGCAGCGTGACCAAATCCACTCAAGCATACAAGTATTTACGAAGATGCATGACAGGCAGCAGCAGCAGGAGAGAACAAGCACGCGGATTTACTTCATTCTTCTTTTAGGAGAGGATCTTTATCCCATGAAGTACCTGCCATGAATACCTCACACATTTTGCTATACCTTCATTGCCGTCCTCATCATCATCAACACATCAAAAGCGAAATACATTATGTACGCCGAGTCGAGGAGAGCTTGACAATCTGTCATGGGAAAATTAACAAATAACTGAATACTTCATGGGCTTATGTAATATGCAATAACCTCCTTTGCGTAATCTTATTATTCTGCACAACATACCAAGAACCAACTTACTTGTTAGTTTTTGCCTCCTCCATCATCCATCCTTGCATTAGTGTTTTGTTCGTCTCAGACTTCCGTCTTACCAAACTCAGCAAAAACTTTTTTTTTTTTTGAAACTGCGCATCTTACAACGAGGATCATACCATTAGGGTATGCAATACGTAATTTTTCTTGAACTCTCGCACATTTTGAATTAATATCAATATCAAAAAAGTAGCGTAATGTGTTAAGTTCAGAGAAGCAATGCTGTTGGAATGAAGCATATGTATGTTACACGTCAATAGTAGGAGTGCAAAATGTTGAAGTAAACTCATTTTAGCAGGAGTAGTCTTACAATTCCCCGGAAAGATTTTGTTCCAAGGTTCGTCCCTTTTCTCCCGTCTCAGTATACCTATCTGTATTTTTTTATAAAAAAACATGTGTATTCTCAGGTCTCCAGTCAGTTGAGACTAATCGCAGAAATCTGCGTCCATGACGCAGAATTCGGCGTCATTGAAGACGCAGAAATCGCATGCAAGGACGACGAATTCTGCGTCATGGACGCAGAAATCTGAGTCTTTTCAATGTTTTGCCGCATCACAAAAAAAGGACGCAGAATTCTGCGTCTTTCAGTATCTCAACATCATAAAAACGCAATTACTCATGTTATGCCATGAATGCGTACGTAGACAACCCGATGCACAAAAAGAGTCAGAATTGAGTTGGCCAAGTCGGTAGACGTTCGGGTTCTAATAGGCTTTCAGAATTCCTAAAACAAACTTCCTACCGTACTCGAATCGAATGACTTTGACCATTAGTAGTTATTTACTTCGGTTAGAGTTCGGATGGACTTCCGGCCGCATTCAGTTTCTCTAGCAAACCTACACATTGCAACCTTCATGCTGGCCGACTTCAATCCGACTCCGGGCCGAATTCACATTAACATGAATGCATATCACTGTGCCCATAATGGACTCACTGTAATGCTGAATGACAGGCGGGATGTTTATAGACAAGTTGGATGTTGAGAGAGCTTTTCAGTTGTCCATGATTAAAAGTCGAAATAATTGTTATACAACAGTACGTGACGATCATTCATTGCAAATAAGTGAAGTTGCTCTATTTCTTCACTGTATTAATCAAATACTTTGATATTATACGCACAGCGTAGCTAAATATAATGAGGTAAAGTTACCGGTCGCAATGCAAACTATACGAAGTTAGTACTACTACCTAGCTCGAATCTTTTGATACCAACGGCAGTGAACGTGTAGTGGGAGATGAGTAGAGAGTCTCTACTAGAGACATGTATGCGATGAGTGGTGACTAATTTATTATTAGGTTAGTTAAGTTGACTATTGATATTAGTTCATCAATTGCATACATAGTTGCATTTACAATTACAAGTCAAGCATTGCCCGCCCTACTGTTGAACTTCACTTGTCGTTTTCAATGCGGCTCAAGCTCGGGAAGAATTCCGTTTTTATGCGGGAAATGGAATACAGGAGTTCGGCCCGAGTTCGGATTGCCGAATTCATCCCAACTGTTTTAAGTGCGACAAGCCCATACCATTTCCCGAAACATCTAGCCAACTCCAAACGGAATTAGGCCCAACTTCTTTTTGTGCATCGGGAATGCTATGAGATTTCACTTAAATGCTACATCAGTGATACCCTACAATGCATGCACACACATTTGACAATCAGTCATAAACAATTTCCTATAAAACGTTCCAAGCGGGTTGATTTCCAATAGAGTCATTGCTTTCCGGTCCCTAGTTGAGCTTACGGGTTCACGTCTTGTTCACCAAACTTTAACGCGTTTTTTAAGAAGGTTCCGCACGGTAAAAATAAAAAGCCGCACGGCCAAAAATTTCTAATTTCGACGAAATTGTTATTTCAAAAATAAAAAACTTGTTACTCTCAATAACATTTTGTTACACGACGATTTCAAACATTTCCTGCATAATCATAGGTAATTTGTGTTTTTTGTCTCAGATTTCTGCGTCCATGACGCAGAATTCGTCGTCCTTGCATGCGATTTCTGCGTCTTCAATGACGCCGAATTCTGCGTCATGGACGCAGATTTCTGCGATTAGTCTCAACTGCCAGTGCTCCAGGCAGAGACAAAAGTTAAAAGAGCTTGTGTCAAGGTATAACAAGTACTATATAATATAGGATGCTCAACATTTTATGAAAGGGTAAATTAAAAGCAAAAGTTTGTGCAGAAAAGAAAGGAACTTTTTGTAGTGTGCGTAGGTACATTATTACTGAGAATGAAAGAAGAGAGGGCAAAAAAGAAATAACAACACACGTCTAGTTTCAATGCTGCAGTCAGTAGTCAGTCATTCGGACGACAAGACGACGTAGGTTGATAACGATCATGATGTTTCCTTAAATCTAGGAATACTTTACCAAGTAACAAGTGAAATGATTAAATGCTACTGCAGCTTCTCCTTGTTCGCTCCATGTCCATTACTCATATGGAATGTTCCAGACTGTGTGTTTTGTTTCTAACATGGTCTTTGTATTTATATGTATGGAACAAGCGTGAAGATGCCACTTCGTAACTCCTTTTCTAGATTTAGGCATATGTATTTGGTATAGGACACCATGCTGAGTTGAGATATGACAAGTTCGAATTCACTGTTAAACTTGTAACTGGTCCTATTAATATGGTTTCCTTAAACTATATACAATAGAGAATAAGATTGCTTATTATTAACATCATTTTGGTCGGTATTCGAAGACATAGTTGCAAGTAAAAAAAACTTTTGACAAGTTGGATTCTTTTATATATGACTTGTACATATAATGATACCACTATATTCTGCTACTTTTCTACTATGAGTAATCAAAAAGAGGAGAGTGAAAAAATAATGAGTACTCCACACTTGATTTGTTTGCCATATCATCATTCTTAGTCATCTGACACTCACTTTGTCAGGGCAAATTTCCCTGTTGAGCTCCCTTGTGATTTGTTCGTATAAAATGCTTGTCCTGTGGTCCATGGTCCATGACACAAAGGACGGCTGTTTGTGAAAATAGGTTAAATGCATGTAGAAAATAACTGGATGAACAGAGGGACGCCATGAAGAAGCCTTGTTGAAACTAATTGAAATTGGAACATTTAATTTAATATTGATAAAAGCGCATAGAATGAGTAACTCGTTACACAAAAGTTACAAAGACTTTTGTAATTATGTCATTCTCTATTATTACAACAATAACATCTTACATAATGGTATGAATAATGATATCGTTAACAAGTAAAAATTCTTTAATAATGAACACAGACTCCAGAGAAAAGTTACCGTTTTATATGACATCTACCTATTCATGAAGACAGATTTAGGAATTTACCTCCCACTCATTCAAATGATATTGCTTAAAAAGTACACACACACGGCGTATAATGAACATTGTTCATACACTTTGGCTAAAATAATCAGGGAAAATTAAAAAGATTAATTAAGTGAACAAGACGCAATATCGCGAAATTCGTTTATTTTTTGAAACATGTACCTAAATCAGCTACGCGAATGCCAATAGATTAGTAGTTAGTAAGGAGTAAGGACAACAGATTACCTTTGATAACAAAGGAAATGTAGACCACAAATTGAATACAGAAAACTGTAACTTCGATAGCGTTTAGTCGAGAAAATTAATCCCACACGGGGTCAGCAATAATATAATTTACTATACTGTATCTTGGCGGTCGACAGGTTGAAGGACGTGACCAATATTAGATCACCGTCGCAAATCAATCTGTATTATTTTTCTCTTTCCTTAAATCTTATTTCCTAAATGTGTCAATTCATTCACTTGACTGACGCTTCTCTTGTAAGCGATCCTCACACACATTTCGTTTTGTATCAAAGCAACAAAAAACATGGTACATCAGTTCACATGTCGTGGAAAACCGAAAGTTCTTTTCGCCATTTGGCACACTAAATTTGTCCCTAAAGGCAATTTTGTGATTTGTATAGCAATAGTAATATAATCAACTGAAAAACAATTTTTTGCATACCTATTGTATAATCACAGGTTAATCCTCGTGTTAATATATTGTTTTCATTACTTTACTTTCTTTGAAGATGTTGAATTTGTGATAAAACGATCCCTACTTACAGTTACAATGATTACAGTTAAGAAATTTTTTGAAACAAAATCGCAATAATTGAGAACAGAAATTGTAACAATGAAATCAAATATGACATTGTCATGTAGCCATTGTCTTCCTCATTCCTACCTTGTTGGTATTTTCAATTTTATTATAATGGTATTATTATGACACAGTCTCTATAAGCAAAGTACTAGTACTTTATATTGAACAGATCAATACTGACATCGAAACCAATTGTAAAACATAGTTTTTTTAAAATAAAAAATCACGTTGGTTCATGTTGGAGATGTGTATTCGTCATGCACTAGCACTCTATTCAAGCATGTCTCTTCCCTAATCGCAATCGACATGGGACGCAACAACTTACGCCTTGACTGGGTTACGTAGGTATATGCATGTCGCATATTGTGACAATCAAACGACAATTTGAACCGATTCTGAAGTAGTGTGTCTAATTTGTAAACTATTCCGTGATGAAATGCTGCAAAAGTTGCACATAATCATACTTTCGCTGAATACAATATAAATTGCACTTCAAGTCATTCCACTTGAAGTTTTCATGTACTCCCAGGGTGTTTGCCCGAGCAGGTATAATACGTGTAGTGGTAACAATTTCTTCATTATTCACTATCTTCCATTGTTGCAGCTGTTAGAATATTCAGAAATGACTGATAACGTGCGGAAGAGTGACAAAATAGTATCAACCACGTTCCACTTGTATTAAAATAGAGCAGTTGCTATGAATGAAGTAATCTTCATATTCGCAAGACACTTGAATTGTTGTAGTTGATGTTATGCTCATTTCATTTTCATT
The DNA here is from genome assembly GCA_004115045.4 of Sinella curviseta. Taxonomy (NCBI): domain Eukaryota; kingdom Metazoa; phylum Arthropoda; class Collembola; order Entomobryomorpha; family Entomobryidae; genus Sinella; species Sinella curviseta. Next base: position 33,803,550 of record CM023203.3, on the reverse strand, counting down.
TATGCATACGTAACATTACAGAAAACATTACTCTTGTAAACGATTGCTATTTTATTATTATAAGTGCTCGCAATCCATTTTTACTCTGCATTCTTGTTTGGATCTTCGTAAAGTTGAGATTTGTGAGCATTGGAAATTTTTCGCTATACCTGGTGCAAAATTCCACCTGAAAACATTAATATCTTAAGTGAATCATTAATCATCCACACATTTTACTTACGTGTTTCTAAAACTGAGCACAAAAACATCCTAAATCGGACTTTAATTTTATTCCAGTGACATTTTTCACAAGTGGAATTTGCTTCTGAAGTAGAGTGAATTTACAACGTTTAAAGCAATACACGGACAAAATTTTAGTTACTTTTCAGAATACAGATGGATTACCCTCTTGGTTTTTTTTAAACATTTGTGCATAATTTTTCTATGTTAAATCATTAAAATAATTGCGTTCAACTGGAAAGCTGGAAGTTGATCATTATAAACTGTCAAATTTGAAAGCATCTCTACTTGTTCTTGAAATTGAAAAAGCACGCGAGGTACATATACACAGGTATTGCTTCAATTTATTTTCCTTCTGTGTCGTAATTTCACTCGCGCGATTCCATCATTCCATAAAAGCAGCATTTTTGCCAAAAAAATACAGCATAATGTTTCGAAAATTCTTCACGGAAATTGCGTCTCCTTGTGTGAGCTCCGCTCAAAGCAATCTAATTTCGAGATGGAGCAAAGGAAGTCGTGGAATAATGATCTCATCCTCCCTTGCCTTGATGTTAGCCTTGTCAGTTTTCATCATTATTGGTTCAAAACCAACATCAGCTTTTCCAGACGGTGCTCCAGGTGAGGCGTGCACACGTCATAAGCCCAATCATGGAGGAAGCGCTCAACCGTTATCTGCCATGCCTTTCGTTGTAACCGCCAGCTCATCAACATACAAACCAGGGCAAAGTATTGCAGGTGAGTAGAAAATACCATGTTTCTCTTTTCTTATTCATCTACATTAGTGAGGATTATTTTTTTGGTAATTATTTCTTTCTCCGAAAATAAGTGGTTTGGGTTGAGTGTCTTCCGCCAGCAGAAAGTCAAAATAGTACAAAATTTAAACAAGAATTTTTCACTGTGACTCGTAATAAATTAAATATTAATGGATTCGGGCTCAGGGAAGTAAAATATGCGAACGAACCGTCAAGTTTTATCTCGAATCGTTTCTATCTAAAGAGGATAATTTAAAAGAGAAATAGCACATCTTCTATTGAAATACTGTTTCTGTCCAATTACTAACTACTACTCATACTAACGCTGCTCGACGAACCTTAATATTTGTCAACTTTGTCGCATAGAATTCCGCTCCATTCGGGATTCCCGAATATATATAGCGTAATATACGCTATCGCTATTTATAAATGCACATGTTGTAAGAATTTTTTTAAAAAGTTCTCTCCTGTTAATTTTGGCAGCTTTTAAGTTAAAAGCAGCCAACGTCGGTACATTTTTATTTCATCATGTTAGATATATTTTTAATCAAGAACTTGTTAGTCATGTGTAAAAATATTACCAGCTTTACCGTAATTTTACTGCTGTGAGGACTTGCTTCTTTCTTGATATGTATATTGACTGTCTTTGTGTTCGTTCGCATATAAAATGCCCAAAAATAATTTCTGAGCCAATATATGATTTCCTATTTAGATCATTATTAGTACTCGTCACAAGAGGTAGGATCGAAAAGTCGTAAAACGTGAAGATGTAAGGAAAATGAAAATACCAAAGCCAAAACATGAAAAGAAATTGATGTGCTAGTGAATACCATAGAGCCCTTGGGATGCTTTCACCGACAAGTGATAGGGCTCCAAGATGAATGAAGAAATCCTTTTTTCCATTAAAAACCTTTCGCCGTGTAAACGTAATAGCATATAAAGTTGGCGGAGCAGCGAACAATGAAATTGTAGGGAACACTCACTTCAAGTCAAGACAGTCAAACTCACAAGAGGATAAAAGAATGAAGTTGAAAAAACAAGCACGTACTGAACCCAAATTAATAATGTAACGTATCTGTTAACACAACGAGATTCCAAACCGGAGAGCTCGTGATACCGTAATAATATCTTTTATTGACATTGTTGGATGTATTACATTGTGGCCTGGTTTTTGATGATTGCCTGCCTAATGCCTCACTTCACCATCATCACAACAGTCTACGTTTTCTGAACGCGAACAAAGCCAAAATGGTTGAAGAAATATGGATAATGATGTAAATAGAAACCCTTTCGGTTACATTTTCAAGGAAATACAAAAATAGAGTATATACCGTTTCGTGAAGAAGAAGATGCAGTTACCGCAGTCATTGCAAAATTTGTAAAAGAAGCTAGTTGCATTTTATACGTGCATACAATTGTGGGTTTGCTCAAGCGACAAATTATTTAAAATCTGCTCTATTGTTTTCCAAACAAGGACAAACTCTATTACAGTAATAGATCTGCAATATCATACTTGAATATTTTTCACCATTATCAATAACATAAAAAGTAAAAAAGAGCAACGACATTCTTCCGTTTTTATATTGTACATACTCTAGAAATAAATGAAAGGAAATGAATACTGAAACTACTGTGTATATGATTTACAATCAAAGGATTTTGTTCCTTTGTTGCATCTAGAAAAAGTCGAAATGTAATGAAACGGGGCTTAAACTGAAGAAGAGATAGTTTTTATTGAAATCTAATATATGACGTACACTGATTCTTTTCCGGATGCTTTCACATTTCTTTCGGGAATTCCGACGTTTTCCCTTGAAATAGCTTTTGGGAATAAAATTGGTATATTAAATAAATGAAATCTGGGGACTACATCTTTTATTGTACAACTGAATGTGACTAGCCCTTAGACACACGATGAATTCATTATACGAGAAATGTAAATATATACATACAGCCTTTATGTACTATCCAATAACGCCTGCCACTTGCAACAATTTTGACCTTTTAAACTCGCTATTTCCTATATACACCTAGTACAAAATATCGTATACGATATCACCCCAACTTGACACATGCATCATTTATCTTTGTTTGTTGTTATTGCAGCATAGCATGTGTACCAACACAAACAAAAAATGTACATTCACAGCAGGCACGGCACACATGGTGCAACTTTTTTGTCAATTCAATTGTCCTTCAGTCAATACCCAAAGTGAAACTATAATGGCAAAATAACTGCGTACCAAAAAATACAGATATAAAGCCCATGAAAGCAATCTCCAGAGAGCATCAGTCTAAATTACTGTATATCAGCTTACTTTCTCTTTCAGCACATGATGCTGCCATCTAATTGATCTAACAATGACCTTCCAACAATAGGATATAACCTTGCGAATGGAAGTACGCACTCATTCAGTTAGCCATTATTAAATATGGAACCTTTCTTATAAAGCAGTCAACCCCACATGCACAGTAGAAATAATGATATCAAAATTGCGATAAGATGATTATTTGAAAGTAATGGAAAGTTTTTGCCGATGCTCTAAGTACATTACATTAGGAACGTGTTCCATTTTTTGGAGAGAAAATATGTATCTTTACAAGATAATGTGAAGGTTTGAGTACAGCATAACATATGGAACAAAATTACGTTCCCCGACAGTGCTAAAGTACCTTCTTTAGAGATTCCGAAGGAGAACAATGGAATGGGAATGTTTTTGTTCGTAATAAATGCTAGATGCTCTTAAAAGTGACACAGTGTGCGCCATCAGCGTCACGCTCCAGTGTCGATCTCACACTACCTTTTCCCATAATACCTCTCGTGTTTTACATATCATGTGACTGATTAGCGGTAAGCGTTCTTACAAATTGCATAATTTATAAATAGCTGCAAAACACCTGGAATGTATTATTCAAGGTGGCCCAACTTCAAAACGCGGTATCCATTGTGCTACTTTAATGAACTGGACGAGTAAAAACAAGCTTGGTTTTATGTTGCTCTCTTTGCGGGTTATTTCGTACGTTGCTTGTTTTGGAAAATACTGCTCATTATTTCATTAAATTGTCAAAAGGTTTTTTGAGATTTGCATTCATGCTGCGACTATTCACCTGGCGAGTGTCAAACATGCCCCCGATGTCAAGTCAGTTTCGGTATTTTGCTTGAAAACGAGTTAAAAAGGATTAGGAAAGAAAAGTAAGCCAAATCATTTAGGAGGAACATCATGCATCCATTTGATGAGAGAGAAAACTTGAGTAAATAGATATTTTATTATTAGCTGAAAGTTATTATTGTTACCCATATACATACACGAATAACGATAGGCTTTCACTTTTAGAGTTAAAAATGGAACTTGCATAACTCCTGTAGCATGTTATGCATGTAAGCATGCAAACCTGCAAGGTTTTATTGAGGTAAACGTTTACTGAACGAAGTGCGGGTAGGTATATTCAATATTGACAGATTGAAGTTCTCGATGTAGAAAGTTGTTCTTTTATTCCTGAGGGAATTCTTTGATATTCATTAGTTCATTTATTGTTAACATGAAAAGGTTGGCTTTATACTTATTAATACGTTGCCTGTATATCGTCAGAAACTGCTTATGCCAAATAAGTACCTAGTGAAAAGTTCATACCGTAGGTTGATTCTAGTTTTTCATGCCAAAACGTTGTATTTTGTGTTGAATAAGCTATTCAAAAATTCTATTGGAGTTACAGTAACATCAATAATGCTATCAACTTTGTAGGTATAAATGAACAAATGTATGAGATAAATTTGAGACGTCACCAAGTACGCCGGAACACACGCTATTTCAATTTCTAATTTATATTCGGGATATTTCCAACCTGTAATAAATAAATGGTTTTAAACATTGCATTTTAACTCATCTTGCAGAGTAAGTTAAGTCCTGACTTCTGACGTTATAGCATGTGTATACAGACAGACGAGACAGACAACGAGGAATCAACAAGTACTGAAACTATAATAGCAGTTTAATGAAGTCCTTGACACTAGAATGAATGTATCCAAGAAGTGCAGTGATGGAGGAAAGCTCTGCTAAAGGAAAAGCATCAATAGACAGTTTGTATTTATGTTGACGTGACTAAATATAGAATCATTGTAGATGGGCAAGTGGTAAATTAGAGGTAACCAAATTGATGCAATCTCGGTTTTATATGCACTACAAACATATTGAACAGGGAGTGAAGTTGTGAAGAAACTTTGTGTATTACATGCACAAAGAAAGTTACACGAATCAACGTAATGAGACCGATTTTGTTTCTGGTTTCAGTTTTCCCTACGACGGAGTGTAATAATAGGGGTGTAGCGGAAGTAGAATAAATTTAAAGTAATGCTGTATTATTCCGAAGCGTAAAACATGTATCTATATTCACTAAAACTGGAAAGGAAGAGAGTACCATTAGGGCCGCAGCACAAGGGCACATAACATAAAATCACAAAAGTCTGCAAGCCTCGCATCTTTGTTTTCTTCATTTCAAGCTATGTACATTCATTTACACAACATTGTTTTAAGCTGGATCTGTTCCATTACCACATAAATCTGTCTTGCGAACACATTAGTAAGAGCATCTAATTTTCCAGAGCATGCTGATAAAAATGCCTTGGGCGAACTCTCAAACAAACCAAATACCGGCTACTGTGTGTGTGTAAACTATCTCTGCTTTCTCTACATAATAATTACGGTGCCGCCACATCCTCTTCCTAACTTTCTCTTTCCTTGGAATGAAATACCTACATGGATGAAAATGGAAACAATTCCAGAATAATATAGCACATTAAGAAGGATTCTCAGTTCAGGCATCAGCTGCCACAAGTTACAAGGCTCTTAATGACATGATGATCTATAAGTGACCCGTGAATGTCCTGCTGTAATCCACTTTGTTTGTGTATAAAGGAAAATACTACATAGGTATTTACTTTACCCATGCTATAATTACAAACACGACTGCCGGGAACGTGTTTCCTCATCTCATTCGCAACAGTAAAATTGCTTACTTTTACTGGTCTCGTTTCATTAAGTTTCATATATTACCCGTATAGGAGTATACAAATAATAGAAACTTGTTTTCTAGAGCCGCTTGGATCTTTATCTACTGGTACAAGCGTGTAAAATATTTAAATAAAGATTCCACATTAGCAAGGCATAACTACTTTGACACAGATAATGGAAGGATGTGACGTTAGTGGCATGTTAAAGAGCATTATGCTATCATAATTATAGTGGTCAGGTTAAGAAAAGTGGTAAAAGCTGCCAATTCGTTTGTTGGAAGATTAGGATAGTGGAGGTGGACAACGAGGTTATATCCATTCATGCACTCTTCAATTTAACCAATCAACAGATTCGAGTAAAAGATAGTGAATGATCAGTTGAGAAATGTATCAATGACCATCTACATGTTATGCAGCTAATTATTTAAATCTTTAGTAAAACATTTCATTTTTCCATTTGTCTCAACATACCCCGTACATCAAAATGTACATTTATGATTTGCAATGTATCCGACGCAAAAATTAACAACAGTTTTTTGTTGAGACTCGCTGGAGAGAGACTAACGTTAGACGGTAAGCGACAAATAGAATAACGATTTCACAAATCAATGCTTTGCAGTTCAGACCAGAGAGAAATTGAAATAGTGTAGTTCTCTATTGTTAGAATTTTTGTATGACATGGTTTGGGTAGCATCAGTGTGTGTTATTTTCATTTGCAATATGGCGTGTATTGACTTCTCATAACATTTTGTGAACATCACAAATAAATTAGGTATTATTACATTCAGAAAATAAATCCCTCTGTTTGTTAGAGATTTGAGGAGGATACAGCGACCAAGACGGATAGAATATATTTCAAACTCAATGTATGTAATTTCTTTTGATTTTCGATGTTATAGCGCTTTCGGTATAAAATATATCGTTTATGTTCACATCGTTTTTGAAATATCAAAGAGGTTTCATATACTTTCTTTTGTCTACACGGTATGGATATATTTGCTCATACAAACAATTTTTTTATTTAGTTGTGTGAGCGTCCAAAAATTCCTGTCTTCTCTCACTTTTGATTTTCTTTTCTCCTACAGTTCGAATTGCTGGAAAGCCTGGAACATATTTCAAAGGATTTTTCGTTCAAGCCAGTGATGACAGAGGTCGATGGGTCGGCTCCTTTGAGCCAACCTCATTTTCCGTTTCCCATCCTGAATGTGCAGCAACAACGCATTCGGAAAGTCATGAGAAGGAAGAAATGACCTTAGTGTGGCACGCGCCCAAGGACTCTCACGGCACCGTGCGCTTTTTGTAAGTACTACTTTCTCGGAAGTTTTTCCTCATTCACTCTCAAATTGCTTTTGTATTTTGCACCTTTCCTAGATGTCAGTGAAAGTGTGTTCCAAATGCATGTAGTAACTGCTGTATAGAAAATCAGCGAATAAACGTACTTGAAAAAAACGATGAGGTTTGTTTGTTACGTCCATCTCCGTCCAATGCAATGCGAAAGCATCCTAAAAAAGTGTGAAAGCCAATTCCATTCAATTTGAGCTTATTTTTACAACAGAACAGGAGCAATAGAAAAGAAGGTAGCGGTGAACACGCTCCGAAAAAAACTATTTTTACAACCACTTTCAATTCCCATCAACAATACATATAAAAATTACGAGTGAAAAGTTTTTCTTCATTTTTTTTCTTTTTCTATAATAGTTCCACAGCTTTTTCCTTTTTTCATATACCCATCATAAATTATATCTTGTGTGTTGGTGGTGCTTCACGAGTTTCTAAAATTGAATGTATTTTCTTTGAAGCGCCTCTTTCTTAAAAAATCGATAAAATCATTATCATAAAATCCCTCTTACTCATCCACGACAGTTTCTCATACTCCTTCACTGATATATTTTTGATGTACTATTGCAATATATTTTTCTACTGTTGAGCTATAATTTAAAACAAGGTAAACGGCAGGGCAGAAGTGGCGTTCGTCTGTTTATGTTTTTTGTGCAGAAAGCAACAAAACTGCAAAAAGAAAAAAAACATTTGAGAAGGTAATAATGCATAAAGCATGAAATTCAAGAGACAGTGCGAGTAAAAGGGAAAGAGAGTGTAGAGAGATGTATAGATTGCCATTTTTAAGCAAACGCCAAAGAGTACATATTATTATGACTATTTTAAACAAAAAAAACTTGTGTGAACAGCAGAAAAAGCGTGTTAAAATAAAAAATCGTAAACAAAAAACAGAGGTTTTTTTCTCTCTCTTGCCGTTTTCCTTTCCTTTCCTTGAAAATGCTCCATTCTTTTTTACTCACTGTCACTTTTTTTTGCTGAGCTCCATATTAGTTCCCATTTACTACTCTTCGCTCGATGTGAAAGAGACTGAGTTTTTCTCCGTGCTAAAACATGCCAGGGAAAAAGACAAGCGTATTCATGTTCATATTATTGTGTATTATTATTATTATTGTATTTTTATGAATACCAAAAAAACTGCTTTAAGCCATGAAAAGGAGCTGGCTAAGCTAAAGCCACATCCAGAGAAAAAAAGGGAGACAAGCAACGCCAGCAACACCGAACACATAATAATAATACTACACGAAGAGAACAATAATTTTTTATATATTCCTTTCATGAAAGGAGAAGGAAAATTTGCATTGCAAACTTGAACCCGTTTTCACGTCGTCATCTTTCTATCTCTTTCCCAAAACAAGAAGCGAGAGAAAAGTATAATATATATAAGTTTCGTGTTGTGTTCCTTCATGTCTCTCCGCAGTGCTTCGTGTGTGGATGGGCAACCAAAAGAAGAGGATGAGCATCTTTTTCCCATTCTTCGTCACTCTTCTTCTTCTTCTTCTACTTCTTCTCCATTTTTCTCATATTCAAACGAAATACAACATGACGACGACGACGACGACGACAACGGCCACTAAAAAACTCTAAAGCCCTTTTTTTACTTTTTGCTGTTTGCTCCAAGGCAAAAAATGATAACGTGAGTGAGGGGCTGTTGTCGTGGTCGGCGAGGAAGTGAATAGGTACATATACAGAGTGCTGACGTACTGAAAGCTCCATTTCTTGTTATATTTTACATAAGTAAGTTTTTTTTACTAACGCTTCTTTCCCCACCTACCTATTTTATGTAGGTACGAGAAAATGATGAAAAAATATCTTTTTTTTAAAGCGAGACAAACCAGAACGCGCGTGGCGACCATGTCATATCTTTCTTTTTAACTTATGTGTTTCGTTTGCCTTGTGTGATGTGATATTATGCTTTGTTAGTTTAGCTTACTCAAACGAAAGGTATACCAATCGCGAGGTGTGCGTTATAGAGGCGTTAGCTATATAGGTATATTTTTATATATACCGATTGTATATGTGTATTCACCTTGCTGACAGATGGACGTTGCAGATAAGATATGAGTCAACTCTATATATATATTTTTTGCGACTGCATGAGTATATATGAAAGAATTGGAATATAAACGTCTAAAGAAATCATTGAACATAATACTTAAGACTTTTCGATGAAATCTTGTTCCTATTTCTTCTTTTTTTTGTGCTTTCTCTTCATCCTACTTATTTCTTTCCTTTTTTCGTGCTTTCCTTTTTGGTTTCAAACTGATTCTTCCACTGCTGCTGTATCACTTGGGTGGTGTGAGTGTGTGTGGGAAAGCTGGCAGATTCTTTTAGCAGGATTCCAAGTAAATTATACATACATTCATCCCAAAAAAGATTCAAGTTTATATACTACACAATATACACGAAAATGTACACACAATACATTCTGAGAAAGTGTGTGTAGGTCTTTCACCTTTCATCTTCCCAGTAGTATCTTTCATACATACAATTGGTTTTTTTCTGTAAAAGTGCTCAGAAACACAATACAACTGAGATTGTGTCGAAAGTCTAAAATGATGCACCTGGCTCACAGGTAACAAGAATTGTGAGCTCTCTACTGGCACAATAGGAAAAACGTGCGCCTATTTATTTCGATTGTCATTATGGAATATATACAGCACATATATAGATGGATGTATTCGATATAATAATAATTTACTACGTGTAGAAGTTTCCTATATCTGTTGGGTCCAGCAGCATTCGAATCTGAAAAAAAAATCTACAACAACCAGGTTAATAGTATATTCTTAATGACTTGAGCAAGTATTCAACAGTTAAACGCTCACTGTTTTGCTATAGCCCGTGTGTTTCTTAAAAGAAAATTCACTCTGCATTCACTATCGTTGTTGGAAGCTTTTTTCTTCAAAAGCAGAACGTATTTGAATATAAAATGCGCTGCTGCGAGAGTATTGAGAATGGTATCAGATAAATCTTTCCGATTTTATCTACCTTCACAGTTGTAAAATGTAATGAAATTTATCTTTTATTTTATCTCCTTCAACAGTTAGTTTCATAGATAATGCGCTACATTTCCCAACACCTTCACCTTTCAAGCTTGCGCACGTATGTATATTTATATTACTCTCGGATGTAAATAGTGCACGTTTCGATGCGTGTCAGCACAACTCACAGCGAGTACAATAAATGTAAAGGAACAGGTGTACATACATATATCGTAATAAAAATAATAATAATAATGCTCTGACTTTGACTGAGAGCAAGCATCCGCTTCTACTTTATGTTAAGTCACGTCTTAATCCAAATGCACTTTATCACGAATGCAGTAGTAATACGGATAGCATGCTGCCGTATAGTATTACCATTACCACTACTGGATAAAATATATAGATGTAGACACCTACACACTCCTACAAGAGCACTTTCACTTGACCTGAAAAATATAGAGCATGCCACGACGACGACGATATTTCTGATCATGTGTGCTTTTCCATGAAGCAAAAAAAACGAAGGAGCCACGCTGTCTGTTATGAAAATCTCCAGTGTGGTAGCTACAAATAGGTGACTCTTACAACAACAAAAAACGAACAAGTACACATATAGTAATGGTTGATGGCGAATAGCTGCCCAAACTAAGTAGCATGTGTGTAATGTTATGTGCATAATATATCCTTATTTTTTAAACAAGTGAAATGTACAATATTATATTATTTATATATATTTATATGCATGCCTTCACATTGAAGAAGCTCTGTACATTAATACTTATGGTAAGAATGTATATTACATGTACAAGCCAAGTAAATCCTTTTTATTTTCCTTCCATTTCTCACTCACCAGGATCTCTTGTCACTTTCCTCTCGTTCATCTTCCTTTCCTCGCACTTTCCCTTGGTCTCCGTATCATCTCTCACACTCTCACATTACATGTACATCTTTTGTCCTCTCTCGCTCCCTCGTGCCTCTTCTTCGTCCATAATATTCCATCAGCAACAGCAAAAAACGTCACCAAACGAAAGGACACATATTGTGTAGAATTATGACCGCACATATGCATACATATCATATTATACACGTATATATATGATATACATCCACACAGCTTACCCTGTCATATAGTTTCCTTGTTTGAATTAAACTGACATTGCTGCGATTATGCAATGCATGCATACATATATATAATGTCATGTATAAAAAATCAGCAATGTTGCTGCTCCATCGGACTCTGGCAGTGAGTGGGTCAATAGAGATTTATTTTCGGATGTGAAAAATGTAAAGAGGAAGAATCATCTCCACACTAACTTGTCCAATGTGAGCACATGCCATGTACGCACTGCATATAGTAGTACATGCCTATTTGTCGTCGCACACATACGAAACGACGGAACAACGTGAAATTTGAATGTGTGAAATAATGCAAGCAGACACATTTCACATCTGTACAATTGCTCAAAACATGCATTCCATCTTTTCTTTCTCCCTTTTTTACTCACTACAGAAAACATAAAAATTGTGCGCTTTTTAGTTCGTAAAATATATAATGCTCTGTGAGTTGTAGTAACCTATAAGGGCATAAATATATGTACACTGACTGAGACTGGAAAAAAGCAGCTGGTAGTAGAAAAGGATTATCATCATGCATAAAAGCAGTTGGTGTGCGCTGGTTGAATTGGATATAGAAGAAGCGGAACAAGTAAAAAAAACCTTTAGCCAGACGCATTACGTTTTTACATACTTGTTTTGCATTATTGGTCTTCTGTTATGTTCTATGTAGGGTTTTTTTGCTCTCTTCTACTACCACTTTTTATGTGTTATGCTTATGTTGTATTATTCACATAAAGGGAATGCACACACTCACACACACAGCTTTATTATTCTATTTATATGGGACCAAATAAATATTGTAAGCTTTACTTACTTTTACTTCTTACCAGTTCACTTTTTCTTACCTTTCTCTCTCTCTCCCTCTCTAAACGACAGCCTTTTCTGCAGTAGAGCAAGAAAATAGAAAGCTTTATTTTTACTGGTTTGTTTTTACAGAAATTTTATTTAATGCATATAAAACTTTTGTACGGGTTAGTATAAATGGGAGTACATATATACAATCATAATAATATATACCCGTTTTATCTCAGGTACTGCCTACTGCGATTTTTCATTCCATTCCATTCCAGGTAGTAAAAAGTAAATATAAAAAGCTATCTCTAGACACTACATTACATTACTTAGAAGTTGGCTTTTTTCGGTTTTTTCCCTCTTCTTGTATATAGTGCACATTTTTGTTTCGTTTTTGATTCACGCGTTGCTTAACTTTTTTTTGCTATACGTTTACCTGTGATATAAATATCAAGATGGCTTTCCACCAGGTACGTATATGTCTCTCTCTGGAAGTTTTTGTGTCTCCGCAGCAGAAAGGGTCCCAAATGTTGTTTTGTCAGACATACTTCACTTCATCATCCTTATCGTCAGCAGTGTAGTAAGTTGGAGACGCGGCAACACAGCATATAGTGCGGAGTATACAAATTCCTAATATTATTAAAGAATCTTATTCATAATCATTAATCCGCACAGTATAGCAAAGCGGAGAGGATGATTATTTGAAGGAAGAAGAAATATAACAAACTTTTTTCCCTATTTAAAAAACCTGACTTTAGGTAGATATACGACTTTTCACTTTGGTTGACGACAGAAGTCGAGCAGAAGATACGAGATGTAGTATCTGTGTTTCATGCTGAAAAATTGACTAAAAGGAGGCATAAATATGAGGATACAGTTTATGCTGCTGTATTACACAACTGGATAAATACAAAAGATTTTTTGGTTATAATTTTTTAGATTTTTCCCCTCCACGACCGTAAGGCATGCATACAGAGAGAGACATTCATATTCTTCTTCATCATCCCGGTATGCGTAGTAGTAATACGTACGTAACGTGTCTATCATATCATTCATGTCGAAGGAAGAGGAGAGAAAGAAGCATCTCTCTCTCCTTCCTTTTCTTTCCCTCTGTGTGCTACTGTTAGCTAGTTGTAAATATCTAATGTGCTCGAGTCCCAAAAGTCCCAGCGATTCACTCAAAACAACATGAATATTCTACGAATGATTCTATCCAATTTCCTTTCACCAGAAATCATAATGTTATTTGTTTATATGGCATATAACTATTATATCACCATCATCATCATTCCTCATCCCTGTCGACATCATCCTCATCATCATCTGTTACAGCAGAAGCACCATCGCTCATTTCATCCTTATGCATTAAATAACGATACCGTTATTTTGTCTGGCTGCTGGCTGCCTATAGCGGTTTTGAGGCTGCTATGTATATTAAAATCCAGTGCTGATTTGCTAGGGGCAAAAAGTTATAACATTATTACTGATACTTTACTCTACATGCCTTTGTGCGCTTCTGCTGGATTCTGAAGTGGCTGCTGATGATGATGATGTGATGCCATTGCCGTTTTCCCTACCTCATTATTAATGCCGTTGTATTCGACGTTGTAGTGTGGAACGTGCGTGTAAAGACAACTTGTCTCTGCAAGGAATATGTATTCGACTCGGCTGAAAACTGAATTGTGAATGGTGTGCTGCCATTTTGACTTATCTGTTTAATAACTACATGATGGCATACACATCTTTCCGATATATAGCTTTATGGCATGATGGATACCGTTTATATTATAGTGTGATGAGAAAATTATATGTTATATTTTGTAAAGATATGGATTCCTCCTATTATTGGAATTAAAACACACTTAGTAATCTCCGTTTTCCATCACTCAATTATTCCCTTTGACTATTAACAACGGCGAGTCCAATCAGAGCCGTGTCAGGACACTAGTAATCCACAATTTTCATTTCAATTTAGAGTTTATAATGTAAATGCAATTACCGAAGATTGATTGTGGCAGAATGTGATGATGAGTTCGGTAAAATTTGGATTTTGTTTAGTGTGTTCTCTTTGGACCGTTTCTAAAGCTGGTACACCGAATAGTCTTGACTTCCTTAACTAAATAGTCCAATAACTATATGGTCTATGAATAGGTGAACTAACGTAGGTATACGAACATGAAAAACCACACATTACATACATTATTCCCCGACGTAAAAACAGTTGTCAGCAAATGAGTTAGCGTAACGAGTGTATACGACATAGAACGGTCTTATAATTTATACAAGTTCTTCAAGTTTTTCATAATTTTCACATAAAAAAATCTTTTAAAATATCATAATAATGAAATATTAATGTAAGAAAAACTCCTAGCCATTCATTCATTGAATTAGCATTCAGTTTGTAGGTTCTGTAGTTACCTATCAGTAACTCTGTACAAAGAGTAGTAGAATACTGTCCATGTGTTTAATTTTAAAAATGCATAAATATGCAATGCTCTATATATCTATGATAAACATTAATACGCAAGAACAACTCATTTCAGTTGGAGCAATTATGACTTGAATTACAGAGCCAAGTACGTATTTGTTCCTTTGTAAAATAGTTCTCGTTAGTCTTTGTGGAAATAATGAATGCGTGCACATAAAAATACACATAAAGCAGGTATGCTTCTATATATACCATGTACTACTTATTATTATTATAGAGTATTCATCAGAGTGTGGGATAGTAGAATGTAAAAATGACATTTTCTTTAGAAAGTGGTTGACTTACTTTACTTGTGTCTTCCGTTAAATAAAAAGCAAGGAGAGAAAAGACAGAGAGAATGTAGAAAAAGGCGGAGTAGGTGGGCTTGAGAAGGTAAAATGAGAATAGAATCGATTCTAATGGGATGGATGTGATGCAAAAAATAACCTTTTGTGGAATTCCTAAAAAGTACTAAGGCATCCTTATATTATGCACACACATATAAAGCCATATATATTATTATCATATAAACGTTCATATGAGGAAAGCTAAGACCCTAGCTTAAAAAAGTCATTTCCCCACACCGCGACTGCTACACTGCACTGCTTGCCGTTCGTAAAACCACTCTCTCTCGCTGTCTTCCAATTTTTCCATTGTCTCTTTTTCCTCCTTTCTCCTTGTCTCTCTCCTCTTACTGGTTGCATGGATAATATTCTTTTTATTATGCTCATCGTTGCACACAGCTCGCCAGCCTAAAAACTTTACGTTTTTCTCTCTCTCTTGATATTTCTATTTTCTACCGGGGCTTACTGTCTCCTCTCTCCCCTCTCGTTGTTAGTTAAGAACATGCACTGTGTATACATATATGTATATATGTACATACCTTCTTGAATTATTTTCCACTGTTGTTATTCTGCTGGGTTGTTAGTTACCTCCGCGCCAGCACAAATATGACACATGGATCCATAATCGGCTGCTCTAATACTAATATAGGTATATGCAATAGAAAAGTGCTTAATGCGTGCAACTACCTATACTACGTCAGTAAAATGGGATATTGGTATAGAATAAATGCATATGTACTTGTGTGCTTTTACGTTTGAATTGAAATCACTACTCTCTTCCACCGATTTCACATGCACACTCAAGTACACACGTGGTTTTCTCTTCAACAGTCACACTCTGGTGCGATGTCTTAGTATACTGCCAAGTGGTTTAAAAAACAAGACAAATAATATGAAAGTTTGAACTGAGGGAAAAGCCAAGCCGAGCATACACTCACCAGACACACAGACAATGAAGATGAAAAAAAATAATGTGTGTGTCATGTGAATCCCTGTATGTATGTGTGTGAATGGTGGCGGTGTAGGTATTTCCTTGTCGTACATTCCAGTTTACTTAGTTTCCACTTTCCTATTTTTCATCTGTTCGTCTGTTCCCACACACGCTTTCACATTCCATATTCATTTCGCCTCTTTTCCAGCCTTTATTATTTTCATGCAGTGTGTAATGATCACAGTGATGATCATGATGATGATAAGGTTTAGACAAAATTGTACTTTTTAGAACCTACCTTTCCTTGCCATTCAATCGAAAAGAGTGGTAGTAGTATGTAAATATTATGTTACATTTAATGTGCCACATGGAGAGGCGTATATATATAGCACCTCACTGCAAGATAATTAATAAGCAGCAACATAGGCGTACAGGTAGATAATATGTAGGAACAAAGAACTTTTATTCAGCCGTACAAAACGCGTACTGCCCTCTTTCCCATTTTAGCGCTATAATTTTCGATTTCAGAGTAGATCAGGAGGCATAAGGTTGATGAACGGAGCATATACTTTTGCCTTTATTTCTTCTAGCAGCAAAAGAATAATTATATTTTAATCCTGATAGTGTTGTTAGCGGAGAGAATGACGACGGTGACATGGAGGAAATTTTTGCTACAAGAACAAAACTATTTGTTGCAGTGAAGCACTTATCTCTAACTGAATAAGAATTCTCTATCTAAACATATCTCTTTTGGAGCATCTTAAAACAGGACTTTTAAGTCTTGAATAGTAGTACAAGAAATGGTATCTGATATTTTTTGTGCCATCAGCAACACCATGAAACTATCTGTATGCACAAGCACTATTCCATTACCAATGCCACCATATCGTCATCATTATACCATGTTGGAACCAGTTCTATTTTTAAAGCTTTACTTGATAAAAAAACTCTCCGGAATAAACTTCATCGTCATCTTCTGCTTGCCAGGTTATGTATGCGTATGTGTGCTAGCTATCTTCAGATTGTACACGCCTCTGTCTATCTAGTACCTTCCACATTCCATGTTCTCTTCCTGTGTGCCTGTATTTTTATCTCAATGAGTCAACGAGTACTCCTGTTTCTGTTGTGCCTCTCTCTCTGCTACATATACATGTTCTCTCCTCTCTAGGTTGGTTGGAATCCTTGTCATGAGAATCATTCCCGACCTAATGGGAGATGTAAACCTTGCCAAGTGTATTGTGCTTTGGAATCAAATGACCCATTCATGTTATTAGAGATCGTGGAAAGTGTTCTCTACATTTTCTTTTATATACAGCACAGCGTATATAACCAGCAGCGAAACTTGCAGATTGAAGCTGCGAGAATTGAATAAAAAAATAGAAAAAAGATTTTGCTTTTATTATGATACTGTAAGTTTCCTTGTAGTAGTGGATACATTCCGCCGTACAGACATAATGTAAAATAGCATATAAATGTATTCGTTTATCATCATATCGTCATCATCATCATGATAGGTTCAACAGAAATTGTAACATTATAAGAGAGTATTATAATAGCAGTGTGGTAAATGGTAGAAAGAAAAATGCTAAAGTGGTATAGAAGGTGGAATAAAAGTAACGCATACGTATAGAGTCGTACCATATACAACACAATATACAACATATCTCTACAATTTTGCGAGTGAACCTGCTGCTGCCATCTCATGCTATTTGTATTCGCAGAAGAATCACTGTTGCTTTATTTCATCAACTTGCAATTTAATGTAGGAAACCTTTTTTTTATTCCAAGGGCTTCTATATCGTCGTGTAGTACCTGAAATAAAGAAAGGACCTGTATTTTTTTGTATAAAAAAAGTTGAAGACAAAAAAGAGGGCTTCATCTACGGCAGTAATAATAATAGAATCAGAAGAGAAAAGGAAATGAATACAAGGAAAAAAGAAATACTACTTAGCGACGCGAAAAAAAAGAAAGCAGCTGGAGAAGAAAAAAAATCTGAGAATGAACGCATATAAAGGAAAGTATTATGGGAATAACTAATGGGACAAGAAAAGATACACAGCCGGATGATGAAGGTATAAAGAAACTAGGTTTTTTAGAAAATAGTAATTCATGTGGGTTTCTTGGAGAGTAGTCCGCTCTAGACACACAACGTTTCCATTAGACATGAGAGTACAAAAAACGTACCTACATGATGAACTCTGATTCCTACATCCCTTCACAATTTCGCTTTTAATATTATTTCCATCCACCACACAAGTTTTTGTTGGTTATTTTGCATATTATTATTACGCGCTGCTAATGTGGGTTGTGTGTGTGGCGACTATCTTTTTTGAAAAGTAATATTTCTGCCTTTCTCTCCTTTTAACAATGGGGACTAGACAGGAACATTTTGTAGGTTTTTCTTTGCCTTTCTTTATATTGCATTTTGTTTATTATTAGGAGAGGGGGATCATGAATATTAGAAGGTGGTTATTTAACCCATGTCATTGTATTAAACGTGTACAAGAAAATTCCGGGAGAGAGAGAACTAGTAAAATTCAAATAAAGTTGGAAAATAACAATAATAGTACAAAGAGAAGCGGATATACATAGAAGCATGAAAATTTCGAGTGGTGAATCACTTTTAATCATGGTACTATTTTACATTTGCCCTATAACGCTTTACATTTTAGTGGAACGGGGAGAGCGAATAACGTTGAGATCAGCATTTGCTTTGTTCTTGAAACTTTTATATTTTTATTTTGGGAAAAAGTTTTTTTTTGTTTGATTTGCTGCTTTGGGAATTGATAGAGCAAGAAGGAACGTTGCTTTTTATATGCAGTTGTGTAGTAAGTGGAGGAAAAGGTATAATATCATGTGTATTTAATGGCGCATGGTTGGAATAAAACTGGGATTCGATTTTGTGTTCCTGTATGTATTTTTTTGTTATATGGTATTTTGATTACTGTATAGATAGGTAAATACGTGTATTATGTGGAATATGATTTTTGCTTAATGTCTCTAATAGACTGTGTAGTACACACATAATTTATATAGTGAATCCATAAAATTCGCTAAATGGCTTTATAAAAACTACGCTTCATCAATATTATATCCTTTTGATTATTCCGGAAATGATATATACTTTTCATAGAAAGGGAGGAAGAGAGAGGGAGAGAGACACACACACTCCAATAAACCATAGCATGCTGTTTTACTAGTCTAGTAAAATGGATTGCATTTCAAAGCATCATTATTGGGATTAAGGTATTATATTATACACTGCTATAGAACTGGTGCTGCTGCTGCTCCTCTTAAGATTACTTCCACTTCCATTCCTCCTATTATTTTCCCAAATGCTTCTTTCTTTTCAGTGTTGCAGTGCTTCAAAATCCTTTTCTTTCTTTGTCTTTTTCTTTTCCTGGCTCTCCACTCCTATCCTTCCTCCTTCTCAAATTTATTAGTTCATACTTGACCTAAACTATCAATCTACGACTGGCGGAGGAGCAGACTAGTCAACATGCTACTTTTCTCAAACTGACTTTTTACAAAGCAAAGCTCCTCAATTTTTTTTGTATTTATTCCTTCTCCAAGTAAGATGATTTTTCACGTGCCGTGTGTAGGTATTATGTACACTGTATATATATCCACGTGGATGCTTTTTCTCAATAAACTCAATAAAACTCCAGTTTCATTGCATTTAAAAAAGATCGCATTATACTTGTGGAGACTTGATAATGGTACAAATGTGATTCTTTATTCATGGTAAATGGTGGAGCACTTTGAGTAAATCATAATACCTACATTTACATTTTATGCTAATCCAAATTTATATATACGTCGTGCATGACTGAAATATCTCCAACAATATATTACGTAATTGCTGTCAATGATAATTGCGACAAAGACAATGATGAATCAGAATAATATATTATTCTGCTACTGGTTTTGGTGTGCTCCTATATTTTGATACAATGCCGTTCCTCATCATTTTCATCTTTTGCACCATGAGTTCAGTAAAATAATATGGACAAATCATGCATTCCTTTTTATGCACTTAAAGTGAATACCTATTTGTACACAGTTGCTCTTAATACTTAAATACTATATTATTGAGAGATCCCTCAACTTCGAACAACAACCACTCTCTCATTTTGCCAGGCGGCATTATTACTCCCTCTTTTGCTATATAATATACTATTCATTCATTCGTTCCTTCCACCACACTCTTTGAAATGTTTTTTTGTACTAAAATTTATTTATCCTGAAGAAAAGCTAAATGCGAGAGTAGAAAAGAAGGCGAAAAGTTTAACAAGTGAAATGAAGAATTCTTCCCTTTTCCTTCCTGTTACCCCCTACCACACACGACATACATGTATTCATTCGCACACACACACGATGACGATTATAATAAGCCTTTGAGCCAACTGGTGATTTCTTCTCATTTGAAGAAGTGTGTGTGTGTGTGCTCACTCACTCTTAAAGTCAGAGCAAGACAGACCACTACTGTTTTAAGCAATGTCTAATGACGATGTTTCCTTATCCAACAGAGAATGGTTTTTAGGAAATGCGCATACCTACGCTCGCTAACATTATTAAGTGGCGGAGCCACTTTATAAGATCGAGATGTCCGTCCGTCCGTCCGTCCGTCCGTCTGTCCGTCTGTCTGTGCGCGCTCTAACTCAAAAACGGTTTGACTTTTTTGAAATCTGTTTTCGGCAATCGATAGGTGGTCACCTCAGAAGGGTCCAGCGTGATTTTGAAATACGTAGGTCAACTGTAACCGTTAGAAACCGTTACGAGGTCAATTTTTTAAAGGCTAACATATGGCAAGTAGCATATCATTCGACTCGTCTATGACCATAACACATAGATATGAGGTCATTTCGGGGTTGACGGTTACTGCTTAACGGTTACAGCGATTTCAAATAATTTTACATTTTATGCTCTCCTGCTTAAGTGGTTTGGAATTTTGGACTTCTGTTTACGGCAAACCACTTGTCATCACATGGGCTTTGCCTGACATGCTTATCAGCTCCAAAGGTCAACGGCAACGGTTAGAAACCGTTACGAGGTCAACTTGTTTAAATGACAACATATGGCAAGTGACATATCATTCGACTCGTCTAACAATATAATACACAGATCTACGGTCATTTTGAAGGTGACGGTTACGGTTTAACGGTTACGACGATTTCAAATGGCCCTGTTTAAATGGTCTTGAATTTTGGACTTCAGTTTTCGATAAACGGCTTGTCACCACAAGCGTTTTATGTGAGAAGCTTGGCAGCCATAACGGCCAACGGTAACCGTTAGAAACCGTTACGATTTCGAAATTTTTAAAAGTCACTTAGGGCAAGTGGCATATCATTCGACTCCCTTGAGTGTTCGTTATGCAAATCCGAAAACATTTTAATCGTAACGGTTACCGTTTAACGGCAATACCTGATTATTGGTTTTTATGTTCTAACTTGATAATGGAATGAAGTATATGCATTCTGTTTTTAACAAACGGTGGTCTATTTTGAAAGATGCATGTTAAGGGTGTCCCTGCTCCGCCACTTTGCTACATGTTAGCTTGCTGAGTTTATTATTATATTCATAGCAGCGTACACATCCTCTCCTTATTTTCTCCTCTATTCTTGTACTCGACTCACAAGCGTATACATTTATAATGAGGAGTGTTATTCCTTCCAGAAACCGCAGGTTCCCTCCCTTCTTCTTCACTTAATCTTGCATCTTCCATATATTCGACCACTACTTTGTACACACACAATAAGCGTTTTGCTACTTCATCTTTCTTGGTGAAAACCACCGTTTTTCGTCTCTCTCCCTCTCTCTCCATCATAATAATCTTGTTCAACATCAACATTATCTTTTCCCTAAATCCTTTCTCTTTTATTCTTTTTCAAAGTTCGCAAAAGATATTAAGAGCGTATGTGCTCGTCGCTCTCTGTATGTGTACCTACTCACTTATTCATGCATTTTACTTTTCACTCCCAAAAGAAATGACACGGAGAATATCATGATCATCATCGCTTTGTCGTCCCACCGGACTCTGGCAACTGGATTAATTCATTCCTTTCCTCCAGAATCCAGTGTGTAGTTTAGTTCAGTCAGTCAGTGTTTCAACTTTTTAGTCCATCCTCCAACTCCAACCTGCCACATTTATTACAACATACAGACGTCGAACAGGAAGTACATATGTTGCTCTACAATTTCATATACGAAATCATCTCTTCCTCCATCGTTGCAATCAACCCGAGCAAAATATTATATTGTAAAGACAAATGGTATCAGTACATGCAATGATGAAGATTATGAAAATTTCATCCTTGAGGTAATATATGTGTTCATTTTTGGTAATAACAAAACGGTTGTCGAGTTTTTCGACCAGAAGAACCAGAATAGTGAGAGAAAGTTTAGAGGAAACCCCTTCTTATTCTTTTCTCCCACCACCGCCGCCAACGTCCAACTTGAATAATATGTGTTTTGTTATGCTCCACATATACATATATATTCCGACATTTTCTCTGCTTCTGGCAATGGCTGGAGAGCATATTTATTATTATATAGTTGGAAGCACCCCATGCAAAAATATATATGTTTTATACAAAACCCATTCTTACACAAATACATCCTATACAAGCCAGCCATCATCATCATCATACGAGAAAAACCTCAATGCAATCGTCATGGTCTTGGTTGGTGGTTGTTTCACTTCTCTTCTTCTTCACCATCGCCATCATCATCATCATCGTCCCCATGATCATGATTCTGTTTGCTGGCTGATATTGAGAAAACTACTAAAACTACACAGAGCGTTACATTACTGCTGCTAGATTTTCATTCATTTCGCATTCATGCATGCCACACACAAAGTAACAGTGTAATGCTGCTGTATGTGTTCCTATCGCTCTCCTGCCTCTGCTTGCTCAAAATCAGCAAGTGGAACAAGGAGCAACATTGCCCAGGAAGAAGTAAAGCCACCGGTCTATTTCCGACTTTCTCCTCCAGCGGCAACGGCAACTATATCCACAATCGTCATCATCATCATCATTTAGACTGTTATTACGACTGCAGTGTGTGCTTCTTTCATCTTCTTACTTTTCTTGTTGTTGTGGGAAGAGTGTGTACTGGAAAGTAAGCAAGCTGCCACTACTATATACGTTTTCATGGCCTGTCTTCTTTCTTTCTGTGTGCTTACTATCATCACCACCACCACCGCCACCAATAATACAAAGTGGAAATCAACGCAGTATAGGAGAAAAAAGAAAAGGAGGAAAATCTTCACGAGAAAAGCTTCTTCTTCTTCTTCTCTTGCTGCTGCTGCTAGTTTTGTCGAAACCAACAGCGAACCGAGGAACAGATCTTGTTAGTCGAGCACAATGTATTTTTCCACGTTTATTTCTTTTATTCTTTGGGACGATTCACCTATGTAGCGTACATGTACTACGTACGTACATTTGTCTGTGAGATGACGATCATGATCATCTTCCTACATTTTTTTCGAAAAGATTCGCTTAGTATTCCAACGTTCACTAGAAAATGAAATTGGTGCAATAAGCTCTTGTTTTTCCTGCTACTCATGTGTTTGCTTTCCCTCGTTTTCCTTAATCTATTTTCATTGGTACACACGACGTATAAAGTGTAAACTCTGTTCCAATAGAGAGGGATACGTTTTCATTTACTCCGTGACTTTTCTTGTAACTTACAAAAAAGTGTACAAAAAGAAGGACACGTAAGGAAACAAATTGGAAATGAGATTATGTTGTTTTAAAGTATATAATATATTGGATGGCTATAGAATTGTTAATGTTTTCCGACACGAGCATATTTAAATTAAAATGAGCATACAATTCATATTTCTTTATGAGTGAACGTGAAGTTATAAAAAACTATGATCCATTCTTAAACTGATCAAATACACAGGCGTGATACTCGTCAAATCAACTGCCAAAAGTTCTACGCTTACGTATAACTTTTGTAAACATGGCTGACTCTTCTTACTGAGACAGACTTTACATTGCAGCCGAAGAGAATACTGCGACTATACCAATTGCAAGTATTTTTAGAACAAGAAAATGAAACGACTAGTACGAAAAATGTACACTAAATGAGATAAAGCAAGTTTACGCCAAGATACGTTTACATATTATCTTGTCTTCATTCTCTCCTTTTATTTCCTTTATTTTTTTCAATTTTCATTTTAGTCTGGGGAAAGTAAAACAACAATTTTTAGAGAAAAGTCCGTATTTTTCATTTCCATCCTCATCATCATCATCACATGGCCATAGAGAAAGCAAAACCTTCTACCTATAACAGCAAGAGAACATTATCAGACCTCTCTACAATTTATTTATTTATTATTATTTTTCGTTTCATTTCACTTGGACTTGTATAAACAACACAATATCTTGCGTGCATACCTTGGGAAATTATCTGGATAGTAGCATCCACGGCGCATATAGATGTTGTTCTTAGTGAAAATAATATTTTGCGTTATATCTAAAGTTATGATGCTTGAATGAATCTCTTCTTCTATTATTTTTATATTTTTGTGTGCAGTGCCCGGGAAAATGAACGAAATGAAGATTGCGCTGATGATCACGATATAGTCTCCTTTTCTCTCCTAGTCCCACTATTCTTTTACGTGCATTCCTACCACCTTCTTCTTCGTGCATCAACCCTCTAAATAATTCCGGCTTTTATGTACGTAATATCTTTCATTCTCCTAAATCCTTTCCCATTCCACTTAAATCATCAGAAAATTTGAAGTCTTAAAAAGGCAGTCTGAAAGTGTCTATCTATGAAGTGAATGTAGTCGTTTCATATAATAGTCATATATATACATTGTTGGCGCAGTTAAACTCGTAATATGTCTCAGGTATAGCTTTTCTTTTCAACTACCAATCCTAAAAGAATTCATGGTAAGATGGCAGTTGTAACTTGTCGGCTTCCTGAGTCGCACTATTTTATACTTTCTCTTCTTTTTTTAGACAAAACAGTTCTTTCACTTTGCTTCCTTTTTTTCTGCACGTAGTACACAAAAAAGATAGGACACGATGAGCGGCACCAACAAGCAGATATGATGACGAGGAGGATGGTCGGTGATGATGCAGCTTTGATACTTCTTCACTTTCTCCCAAACTACTACCTTATAAACATGCGTTTTCTCCTGTCTGTAGTATTACAAGTTATAAGTCTTATCACAAGTAACCATAATAATCGTCATCATCATCCTCTTCGGAAAAAGCTCTATCCAACCAATAGAGAGAAAAAGGTGGTTAGCTGTAACTGTAAGCATCTTCCTCCTTCTTAAGCGGAGAAAACTTCGCTCATTCACCAGTACCACTTTCTTGCATTTCCTCATGCTTTTATCGTTGCTTACTTGAGCACACTGAACAAGGTAAAAAATCGTGGAAGCGGGAAGAGTAATATACCTTGTCTGTGAGTAAGCAACGGGGAAAGCGTAAAGTAATGTTATGGTGGTGGCATAATACTTTGTCACTATCTTACTTGAGTAATGATTCCATGTGATTTCCCCTTTTCCTTTGTTCTAGTTCTATATGTATTGAGGCTCGAAAATGCTCTATACTTTCGTTTGTATAACCAGCAGAGAAAGTATTTTTTTCAAGTATAGTTAAAATAACTTGATATATTCCATTTACATGTGTGTGTGTGTCTATGAGTTAAGCCCGTGATCTAACTAAAACAAGAAAAAACACTACTTGACATACGCTTCTAAGGAGAAAACCACTCAGTCTATGCATTATCGATATTTTTCTCAAAATGGACTTCTTGCCTCACTGCCTACATGTATCTCTCTATCCACACTTTAGTTCCATCTTGTTGGGTGTTAGGTTTGAGTGACTTTACCATTATCCATTAAAACGGCTGTTGTGGGCGTAGGCTCGTTGCATCGGCCCTTTTCTTTCTCATTTACAACTTTCACGTACGTATAAGTTCAGCCGATGTTTTCAAAATGAAAATTTCATTTTTTTAAAACGTTCATTCCGAGTGTATTCATGTTCCTTCCATCATCTCATATATGGAATTTCCATCAGCACACACGGCATGTGGGATTATTACAGGCAAGAATTACAATTGCGATCAGCATACTTTTTAGTGCCAATCTCCATAAGAAAATGACCTTGCCAGATGCTGTTTGAGGTGTACCGAGTAATGAATGTGTGAATGAAATAGACTGATGATAATAGCGGTTGTTTGTGGAGGCGAGAATAATAAACAAATACACATGCGAAGACGAAACACACAAGGATCAATATACATCTTATGCCGCTGAAAACAATACAGGAAGCGGAATCATCTATATATAATATGTATACTTATGTATATTTTATTGTATACACATTTTGTTGCTGAATATATTTAACTTTCATTTTGTTTTTGAGAATTTCTCTGCCGCGCTCTGCCACTACCACCATTTCCTTCGTTCTCATTCTTGTTCGGAAAAAGAGAAATCGCACCAAAGGTTTTTCATTATAATTCCGCCATACCACTTGCCACTCACTTGACTTGGAAATTCATTTCCCATAGAGTCAGAAGAAAAAGGAAAGAAGCTAAAAGGAAAAGGGAAAAACAGCAGAGCTAGAGAAAAGACAAAGTCAGTAAAATGGTTGCATTTCACAGACAGGATAAAACAAAAAAAAGTGAAGGAGTAAGAAGAAAAGAGAAAAGAAATGCCAACAAAGGCAAAAATAGAGTGAGGAATAAGTAAGAATATACATACAAATAGCTGTGTCGTACTGGTTTATACATTTTTGGAATAGAAGAAGAGAGCGAAGAAGAAAAAAAAACACTTCCAAGCATTGGGCTTAAGAACAAATGTAGTGCATTTTTGCGTGGGCTTTTGTCTTTCCCCTTCTTTTTTTCTCACATTCCCACGGTCGTTCCTCGCATCTTGGTTTGGTCGTATCGTATGATGATGATGTCGACATTAGAATATCAATGAATCCAACGGAGTTGTGATTAAGTCAACGCAACCGTGTGTGGAATCCTGTTAATATGCTTTTGACTTTCTCCTGATGTTTTGTTGACATTCCAACTCGAAGAGTGGTGCGGATCATGGAGAGAAAGGAAGCGGGTGAAAACTGCATTTAGATGGCATTATTAAGCCACAAAACGGTATGGTACAGATGCTGTGCTTTTCCTTTCAACGACACAGAGTTAAAAAGATGCCAGCGACGAGAAAAAAGCGGAAAAAGACCCCATACCTTTCCAAAAACTCTGCGATTTAATTGTAATGGCAAAAAGAGCAGTATAATTTAACAGTAGAAAAACATTTCATTGTCAATTTTCATCTTTTCAGCTTTGGATATATTGCTGGAGAGAGAGGAATCAGTTACAAATGACTTGAGAAAGTGGCATTTCTAAAGAATGAAAAGTGTAATTTTCAAGTTGAATTTACACATACACATTAGAAACAATAAGTGGAAGGATAATAATAATGAGCCGTGAGTGTGGCAATGTAGCAATAAGTGAGTGTTGTGGCGTCAGTCTCTCCTCCAAGCTACTACAACAGCAGATTCCTGACAAATTGGAGTTCATTAATTTCTCATGAATATGCATTTAAAAGGAAATATCTGAGCATACGCTAATACGTGTTAGTCGCTCGCATATAAATTCGTAAAAACTCATTCCACACAAGTGTCTTTATGTAACCCTGCTACTCTATATCCGTATATCGTCGACTATATAAAACTTTGCATTTTGCACACTTTTTAAAAATAGATGAATATAAACGATGCGATGTATATTGAATATGAGCATACGTTTAGGACGTATTCCCACCGGATATAATATATAACGTAATTTATCCCTCCTATAGTTGTGTAGGTGTATATTATGTATATAATGTACATACATTCATTCTTGTCATCCAGTTGTACTTCTTAAGCATGAGCCGTAAATCTTAAGCGTGTATATGCATATATAGATGATATACATGTAAACGGTACACATTGCTAACTCTGAAAAAGGCAGAGAGAATAAAAGGACGATGTGGACAGGCATGGCGAAGAGTAATATGGGCAAGACAGAAGCAGCAGCAATTAATTACGTGATACTAAAGGACGAACTGGCATTACATTTGCCATCATAGCATGCACACGAGAGGCAAGGGAGAGAAAAGTGAAGAAGAATAAAATCTTGTTGCTGTCTATTTTCTTCTAATACACACTTTCACCATTGCCAACCAACCCACCACCATCCTTTTTGTCAGTCAGTTCAGCTAAGTATTATTAAGAAGAGAGAGAGAGAGAAGAGACTTTAAAAAGGCTCGTCCTCGTCTTCCTTCATACTATTCTTGGGATGAATGAGGAGATGAGGAGGTCTGAAATATACTATAAAATGCTAAATGTTCGTCGTGTGCTTCTTCTACACAAGTACTTTATACATACCTATAATGCGATGTACAACAGTCCAAACCGCCATGGAAAGTATTTATGGGCATGTCAAGCATCCTAACTAGTATTCTTTCTTAAGAAAATTGAAAGTGAATTGTGCACTCTCAGCACTAACTCATTTTCCCTTTTCTTCCGTGGTGGAGATGGTATGGTGGTGGTAGTGGTGGTGGCGAGAAAGTATTAGTATAGTAATATATACCCGGTATAGGTACGCATGATGAGCGGGAAAGGAAAATCAGATTTTTATAACTTTTTACGGTATAGTGGTAGTTTATATATTATACTTCCATACACACCGCACACACACAATTTTCCTGGGATGTAGGTATGTATTCATCAAGCCAACTTGTTTCTTTCTTCATTTAGATTGAATTTTCCACATCCCATTCTGTCTCCCTTTATGCATCCATAGTACTAGATGACGAAGAAGAAAAGGCATACGGTTCACATCATAATAATCAGCGTGCTCATCACCATCATCATTTCATTGAAATCAGTTACAGTTTTGACGGGAACATCTGCCTATATGAATATTATAAAAAAGTGTAACTGTAACACAAAGTCTTTTACTACTAGCAATGCACAATTAAGGGATCATAGGCAATATAAACCTTGGTTTGTTTCCAGCATAATAAAAACTCTCAACTATCTGTTTGTACATTTTGTACTACGCGTGGAG
Organism: Sinella curviseta; assembly: GCA_004115045.4. Classification (NCBI taxonomy): domain Eukaryota; kingdom Metazoa; phylum Arthropoda; class Collembola; order Entomobryomorpha; family Entomobryidae; genus Sinella; species Sinella curviseta. Next base: position 33,774,513 of record CM023203.3, on the reverse strand, counting down.
TCAATGTTATGATCCGACACTGATGGTAACAAAATATTATCATTGTAATATGGTAATAATATGTTAGATATGTTAGCCTACACACTCATCTGATATGTATTATTAACTGGCATAATTATGTGTATATACTTGAGTCAAATGGGACAAAAAAAGTTTTTATTAGCGAGGCAATAAAATAATTATCTCCGATGAGAATCATTATTAGCTTCTGTCCTCTTACTTTTCTCTCTAGTTCGTTTTTGCTGCGTATGTGCGCGTGTTGCTTGTTCTATCCTCTCTCGTGTACACGCGCCTATATGCTACACAAGCAGTGTAATTCTCTCTTTCTCTGGTAAGCCGAAATATAAGGTCCCAGGATGCCAAAACAGTTGTAATGAAAGCACTTTCGGTGAAAAAGGAATCGTGTCCATTTCTACACTTTTACAAGTGGTGGTAGTAGCCTGCTTCCTCTTTAAATGCTAATGAGCGAGAAGTACAATTTTTGAGTACTTTTCACTAGCAACATACCTGGCCTCATGTGTATAACCTATTAACACTTTCATTCGTGAGCATTTTGTATTTCAATTAACAGTAGTTGTTGCCCTTGTTGTTTTTTAATGAGGATGTTCATTTTTTGTGCAATTTCATGGCTGAATGAACGAAAGGAGCAGTAGAAAAGTAAGGAAATTGGAGTAGTGGAGGAGCGTGCCCACATTTATTTTCAGTTCTATTTTCTCGTTCTAGTGCATTGTAAATTCAGCAAATGATGATGTTGTGCTGCACGAGTATTTCAATTTTATTGAACGAATTTTAAAGAACCCCATAAACTGCACTACATCGTACTACATTTTAAAAATTGTTTGTACGTAAAAAAACAAATAAGATGCTGTAGAAAACGATTTAAAAAATTGGATCTTGTAAAAAAAGGATGGCCGAATTGGCCGGATTCAAGAAAGCAAATTAATACGTACATATCCCGTCACGTCGTAAGCAGCAGATAATAATGGTTAGACTGTAACAAGCTCCGATTAGAGAAGTGTGACGTGTGTGCATTTTTATATTTGACTCGCTCCATCTCATTTTATTCCCTTTAATCCAGTTTGTTGTCTTCTCCCCCGTGTGTGTGTGTGCACATATTCATTCATCGACATAAGTGTTATGACGAACATATAATACAATATAAAACCTGTACACTCGTATCATTAAATTCACTTCCATCAACAAAAAAAGTAGAACATAAGGGTACACTGTACACACATGTGCGATACAATAGGTATTCTTACGTATTCGAGCTCTATTTTTCTCATATGCTGGCAGTTCGTCGTTTACAAGGGCTCGTCGTTTTTTCTGCATCTTCAGATGTACACGGCTCAGAGTTGCTTTGCTTATTTTCAGCTTAAGCAGAAAGAAGAAGATGAACAAAACGCAACGAAGCAGTCGTTGATGAGTACGGACGAGACGATTACTTTTCTTCTTTCCCTCTCGTAAAAAAAAGAAAGAAAACGAAAGGGGAAAATCTTCTTCTTTCATTCCCTTTGCTTTCTCCTTGATCTCCCTCAAATTGCACACGGCCTTCCAGTTGAGTTAGCTTCAATGTACAAAATCCCAAAACACATGTAACTACATGCATGTCTTCTACCTCCATGAATAGATATAGAAGCGTCAGCAACAGCAGCAACTTTTTCCCCCTTATATACCAAATATAATTGCAACTTTCTCCCATCGTCAGTAGTGCACTGCTGCTGCCTGCTTATTTTCCTCTCTTATTTTATTCTCAACGAAAATACGTTGCTAACTGGCTGAAAGATAGGTAGTAGTAGGTAGACAATTTCATGTACCTATGCCTCTATACATAGCTAGATTCTTGATGGTATTAGGCAATGTGTTGTGTGTGTGCATGTGCATACGAAGAGAAGAAACAACTTTCAGTACTTAAATCACAGAAAACTGGCCCATTACCCAATTGCTAAGGAAAGAATAGACAGAGAATGAGCATAACGTTTATAGAATCAAACGAGGTTCAACAGATCTACACCATCTTCTTCTCCGGAGCACTTGAGTGCACTACGTTGGTCTGAAAGCATGAAATAGCTTGATTACTCTATAGCCTCATGTGCTTGTGTGTGAACGCTTTGTCTTCCATCCACCAGAAACATTTTCTGCCATTAGCTTCTTCTTTGCTGCTTTTCTTGGTAGCAGGCAATTGTCGGTGGTGGAGTAAACTGGGAAATTATGTGTACAGGGAATTCAATGTGGACGTTCATCTGCACACAGTTATTTCGTATGTCTGTGTCTTTTTGCCACTGCTGCTCCTCGTTCTCTGGATGTGTCTCCTTGTAACAAAACCGTTCGTTAAACATCCTCTTCTATTATCTTCCGCGGAGAAAATGAAGGGAGAGAATTTCGCCTTGCATTTCACAGTTTTGTCGTCATATACTTTCTTGTGTACAAACACGTACATATATATGCCTACCTTACTAATCTATATATCATCTTATATGCATCTCGTTGCGAGCATGGCGGTGGGGCGAAAAAGTCAGTTTTATGCTAGATGCTACTTTTTGGTATTATTTCCTCATGTACTTTCAAAACTGTGTTCCTCTGCTGCTTCTTCTCTCTATATTATTGTTATTTTCTGGGTTTAAAGTTTATTTGCAGTAATTTGTGAATTAGTTGGATTGTCTGTTTACTGTTGTTCTCTGTCCTTTTTCCCCTTGCGCTTCACTTCACGTAAAATTTCACTGACTGAGTGACGCATTGTTAGCTCTTGTCTTTTTTAGATAAAAAAACACAGAGACACACCAAGAGCTTAGCTTGGCACTTTCTATACTATTAGGAGACAACCAACATACGTACTCTCACTGAGCTTCATTAATGTCGCGAAATCCGTGCCTTCTTGTCAAAAACCAAATGAACCAACGGAAGTTGGATGGGGGAAGCGAATAATAATATTATTATGGAAACATCGCCACCTCTTTTCTCTTTCACTCATTTAGTTCATTCCCATTCTCTCTTGTTCCTTTCCATCCTCTGCTCTCGTAGGCTTTTCTGCTACTGGATCTCCTCGTACTTTCCTGTCCCATCGCCAATGTCATCGAAAGAATTCCATAAAGTCAACCATTTTAAATTCATTTTGATCAAAAACCATGCAAGAATAACGCAAATGGTTATAATGAAAACCGTGTGTTATTTCAGAAAATTTGTGTTCTGACAGCTGAAAGAAGAGCAGAGAGAGAACAAAGTTTACTGTAACGTTCCCGCCACCCATGCTTTTCACTGCTTAAAAAAGCGAGAAAGCAAAACAAAGGAATGGCGCACGACGGCGGCCGTCTGAAAATATAATTAATCAAATTAGTGTGAAAATTAATTTTCCTGTAATTTCTTTATTTTTCACTATACAGGGCAAGCATCCTGAAAAACTACAAGGTTTACTGGGTCGACGCACCAGCAGCAACACCTGAATCAAAACCAACAAAAGCACCTTTGTTGAATTCCCGCCGTCGCCGATACATTAATTAAATGCTATAATGTTAAAAAAAGGACAAGGTTGCTGTGAAAAGGTGTCAGAAAATGAACTCAAGCAACGTCCAACAGTAATTCATGGTAATCCCATTCCAGAAGGTGTCAAGTGGCAAAATTATCCTGACCAATAATAACAGCAACAATACGATACACGGTGACACAAGTAGATAGTACAAACAAATCATTCGCACAATATGACGTATGTAATAAATTCCAAGTAATTAAGTGTATTTTTCAGTACCACTGTCTTTTTATTTCATTTTTTGACATTACAATAATAATAGGTATCTTATGTAAGTATAAGAATTATACGTAATGTACAAGATTAATATACACGATTACCACATTATCAGAGTGTAATTATTAATAATATATATGCAATTATTAATGAGATTATAGCTTATAGATATTATTTACAAGTATACATATTATACTAGTACAATATTGATGATGATTAATGATTGTATAATGTATAGATATAATAATAATATATCATATATAATTATATCAATAGAGAGTAATTTAATCGAAATATCGAATCTGAATCAGTGTAATTGGATTTTATTTTTTTGTTTCATTCAATTTAAATTCATATGCTTACCATATGTTCACAGATTAAGTTATATATCAGTGTATAGAGATTAATTAATAATAATAAGCACACGTATATCTTCAACACAATAAATTCTCATGATTGACCAAAAAATCATAATTCTATCACTTAAGAATCTTTACACCTGTAACACCATCTACTTATACATTCCGTGTAGAGCCCCTATCAGTTGTATGAATAATCATAGAAAGATACCTACGATAAAACATTTTTTTATAACAATTCAGTTTTTTAGAGAAGATAACACTATAGACAATATTATATTAATGTCCATCGTAGAATAGTATATTAGATACCTAACTACAAATCTACATCCCTACACCCTACAACTGTGTGATTAGTGGCATGATCTATTTTGTAAATTTTTATTCGAAAAAATTAGTTTAATGAAATAGTTACTGATTATTTCTATCTACTATAGTGTAGCAATATATGTAACTAAAAATATTTACCGACCATAATATTTCTAAGAATAATACATTATGAATCTATTCGCATATACCAATACCTATGACAGTAATAATCATATTATAATTGCAGTGTATACATTATTAACCTGTTGGCTATATATCCTTCTGAAACCTAAACGTCTAAAATAATTTACGCTGTTAGTTTTAAAGTAACCATTTTGTTCAAAAGTCTCCAACAAGTAAGTATAATAAGTCTAGTGAATAATCTATCCGCGAAGATTAGTCTAATTAGTACATTATGTAATATGATTAGCCAACATTGTCCTCTAATCTATTTTTTTATAACAATAAATACTTAAACTGTAAATCTTTTTAACGAAGGAATATTGGATTTTGATCAATATTGTATATTCTTATTGACATTTTATGCAAAATAAACAAAATTGTTCTTACATACCGACTACAGTAATTTACACCACAACCAAAAATAATATCATGACATATTCGTTTAAGCATCCATACACACCATTACTATATGCATACCTCATTATTAGTAACATGTTAAGATGACCAAAAGATTAACTTGTGAAAGCAAGCTGCATAACTCTCTTTTCCCTTCTAAAATGTTTTTCATCCTTGTAAAAGACGGGATGAATAACATTTTGTCAACTAAATAATCACAATCAAAGAGCATTTGCTCATTAAAATCATTGCTCAACAAGTTCATTCTTTTTGTCAAAGTCTGTTTTAGTCATATGACATTTCTTCTTCCTTTTAATAAAGTACCTACAAATACATTTTTTTCCATTTTACCCAAAAGTTTAGACTTTTCAATGAAATCCAATGAGAATGTTTCGTATGGACATTTGAATTGTGGCTGGTTTTTGTTTCAGTTTGGATTATACGTACTTAAAACTAGGCGTCGACTATTCACGCACTGTCACCAGGTGAGAAGCCCACCAAGTGCCACTTCCAACACTCTTCTTCCTCTTTACACACTTTCCCTGCATACCTTATACATATAACTAGTTGTAGTGAAACTAAAACTTAAGCAGAGCAAAACTCATGAGAAAGTCGATACTGTGAGAAATATTACCAAAACGCATTCATTCTGTAACATTTTGTTCAAATAATATATTATACACACACTCACATTCACCACATACCTAGTTATAACATTATGAGAGCATTTTCAAACGACGCTACCGAAAAGACGAAAAGATTGCACCCTGCTTTTTTTCTGCTGTTTTGTATGAAAAACATACTACTATATAATTTAATAACATGAATCATTTTTTTCCACCCATCAAATATATTACTTATGAATGAATCGCCATCCCCATATATTATCCTCACCTCATTGTGAAACATCATCATTAGCCATACACTCACTAAAAAACGTGCACACACGAGATGAAGAATAACAAGAATTCAAATCATTTCCTCTACGTACACGACAACAGCATGCATAATATCTTATAAGGCAAGTATCCGATATGTGTCATATCCACGATTAAACAAATCGCGTACCCCAACATATGAACCATTTATTCTTTATTTATGTTTTTTCCGTCGTAGTATACTATTAATATGTATATTTATTATTATGTTCACGTGACTTTACCAAATTATTATCATGATCATACGTATGGCGTAGTATTTTTTTATTTGTATTTTATCACGTTTGCCAACAAACTCAAAATCAAACCAAGCGAAAAACTATAGATGCTTTTGTATCCGCAATATAAATGTCAATATGCAACGGTCTAAATATACCAAGAACTACATACACTATGTCTAGCTCATCATCAAAATCTAATCTTTGGATTAAAATAACGAAATTTGACACAGCTAAATTTACGTGTGCATACGACACAAAGCAAGGACGAGTGAAAATGTAGAGGTCTTGTATATATTTTTGCGGATAGCGCAAATAAGAAGGGATATAGTAGTAGAAGACCAAATAAATTTCCATTATAGCATATTAGCGAGCACGAGCACACATAAAACCCTTTTCCGTTTATATGTTCTTACCTACCCTTTTTAATGCAGAGATTGTATGCATCCAGTCACTTCATTCAACAAACCAATCCGCTTTCATTTTCACTTTCAATGTATGCCTGACTGAATGAGTGGTGAGAGGTATACATGTATATTTATATACAGTTAAAGATGTCTGTCTATCCTAACCTGCAGATTTTACAGCGCGGCTACCTTTCACAAACGTAAATACTAAACATGTATGTATACACATTCATAAACTTATACTTTGGATATATATACCTTCCCTAAACAAATATTATATCCTTTATACATCAAGGTTACTTTGGCTAATCTGGAAAAGCTTTAAAAGAGTGATGCGAGCGGATGTCAAGTAGCAAATTAGAATGCCAGGATGATCAAAAGCTGGGGGAAAGATGATTATGTGGCTTTTATGCCCGTTAAAAGAAGACATTATTTAGCTTTTAGCAAGTTTAGAAATAATCAAACAGAAAAACAGGGCTGTGTGGCTGTGAGTACAAATGTATATATACACGTTGGAGTGTGTCTGTCTGTGGCTATAGATAAAAATAGGAAAGGTGTATACTTTCAAAGGAAAAAAAAGAAACATAAATTTTTACATGCTGGTACCACGTACGTCACGTTACCGTGAAAAACATTGACCTGCACAAAAGTTACAGCAAAAGCATATTAGTATGTTATATTACTGTACTCATTATTATATTTTCACTGATTATAATATATTCCTGTTGTAAATAAAAAATATTGAAGCAAATATATAATTTATGCCAAACCTAAAGAAATGTACATAAAAAGTAATAACGATTTATTTTCACACTGTCTTTCATGAACTTGCCTGCTCTGATAATGAATAGAATCATATAATAAGTAATGTAATATGTGTGTACACAGTTCTATAATAATATGCTGTCTTTTATGTGCTACTTAAAACTATATAGACAAGAGAGATAATGATAGAAAACAATGGCATGTTAGCGATAATACCGAGACATAAGACAGTGATTGAACTCACCAGCAGCAACGATTTTATGAACAACGGACTAAAAAAATTCCGATCCAGCACGAACTCTACACGCATTGCATAAAAACCACGGCTTAGTGTTGCTTACCGTATCTATGCTTTTTGCTACTTTCACCAGATACTTCAACAAATTATTGTGTCTAATTGGCTCACTCATCCATTCACATGCAATACAAGTAAAAAAATCTCAACATTTAATATATGTACATACATTTACCCTACCTTATTTTTAGTGCATAACCTTGCCTTTATGTATGTGTATTAGCCTATTAGTATACTAAATATGATAACGGTATGATATTTCCCAATCCCACTGGTTATTACTGTTATTATTACCCATATATTATTATGTGTATACAAATATTTATTTACATACAATACAAGCTATCTCACTAAAGTATCCCTATTATTTATTTATTTATTATTTGGAGACGATTGTCACAGCTCACATATAACTATAATATGTGAAATCCATCAGTATCCTGAACTTGATCCCCCATTATATGACCGAGAAGACTATTGCACAAGCCATATAAACCTTCTTCGACTTAATCAATCCGTTTTCAAAAAGGATCGATGGCATAATAAGTTATACAGCAAAATCTTGTAGGTTTACCTTCCATTTCCTTTCTTCAGCTTGTTTTCCTTTTATTTGTCGAAGGTTAAGATATCCTTTCATATGAACGTTTCTTACCCTATATTGCTTCACTTTATACATTCCTATACACTGACTGAGACCTGCACACAGATTATGTATAAAAGGTAGCCGTAAATTACTTACTTAAGTACTTAGCCAGTGTCTATTGAAAAAAATGATGCAGTGATGCACTTTTTCCCATGTGAATCTGCTTTTATATGTACTTATATCACAGATCAGTGCATTCAATATTCCTCTTAGAAAAATTTCCCATGTAAATGTATACCTATACCTATTCATTTTCACTTTTATAGAAAATCCACCTGAAAAAGTGTGTGCATTGCATAGGTAATTGGCTTGGCTTACCAAGTAATCTTACCAAAAGTATCATTATGAAAAGAGCAATCCCGCAAAAGTAATTTTAACTGAAGAATATGTAATTTTTTATGTTCGTGCAATTTTGGTTTTTTGAATGGATGCTTGGTTTAGGCTTCGTCGAAGTTAATTACTCCTTTCACTTTAAGAACATAACAATTAAAATGAATACAAATGTCAATGGTTCAATGTTCAATCGATTTAATGAACAATTTAAAATTTGATATTTTGGCACGTTTAGAAACTCACAAGAAGAAAAAATTGACAGTTGGTTGAGGTAACTGTAATTTGTATTGTTTTCATTTTAGTTTATTCAGTTTTTAGTACGCGACGAGTCGTTTTTGGTAATTTAACTTTTCACGCTGAAAGATAACAGTTTTTTGTTAATACTGATTTGTGTAAAGGAATCAATGGAACTTTTGACTGTGTCCAAAGAATTTTATTGAGCCTTCCAACCAACAACCTAATTATTTAAAATTATCAACAACAAAAAACGCAAGAATTTTGACACTTTTCTTTCTGATAAAGAATCTCTTCTCTTACTTCTTGTGTTTAAATACTGATTCGTGTAACCGTGAACTTTATTGCACCACGACTGATTGCATTGCAAATTGAAATTTTCATATGCCTAATACCACCTTATTACAATGACGCGAGAAACAAAATTTGAGAAAGTGTACATTTTTTTTATCTCCCACCTTTCGATCTTGACTCCTTTCTTCCGTCAAATTCAAGCCCCTTTCCGCATACATTTTTGTTTTCAACACAGTTCAAGGAAGAGTTACGACTGGACTGAAATTTGACGAACGAATGCCCCACCACCAAATACCTGCTACCAACCATATAACTAGACAGATAAAATTCTAATTATACCTAATTACCCCCATTAATCAGTTTTACTGACTTAAAAGATCCTAATTAATTGTAAACTTGGGAAGACATGCTCTTAACTTAGCAGATCTGATATTTCATATTAATAATAGCATATTAAAAGTAATGAATGAATGTCTGCCTGTCCTGCTTTCACGTTTGCCCGTAGTAGTAAATTGTGGTGCAGCAAAAACTATTTGTTGACTGCTGACTATAAATTTTTCAGCTCTTTGCATTCTCAGACAGAGAGATATTCCCCAACTAAAAATTTCCCTAAAGTCATAATGTTACGCAGGACTTTTCTTGTTCTCAGCCTTCCATTCCTATTAGCATACTCACACACAGACAAAACAAAACTCACGCAAAAGCAATCCAATCTTCCAGACAGATGATTCGATATTATCAGCCAAAAACGCAAGGATCATTATGTTACACTCAATATATATCCATAATGTGTGTTTCTACTTGTATATATGTATTTTCTCTTCTTTCTCTTGCTAGTCCTCCGATGTACACGATTACGGGCATGGGACTGCCAACAAGAATCGTTTGCCCCATATATAAACTTGCCATACAATGCTCGAATTTTCTGTTATTATGAAATTGCATATATAATACACACACATGATGATGACGATGAGGATGATACTAGACATCTTGAAAATAATAGCCCTTTCTCTCCTTTTAAACTGTGAAAACCTAAAACCAGATCCATACCCTGGCTCTAGAATTCTCCCTGGTATAACGTAATAATATTAAACATCCTTTTCCAATTGTAATAGCTATCGTATTCAAATAAAATACGAGTTTGTTATGCAAACATGGATTATTTGCAGGTTTTTAGTGGAGTCCACAGCTAGGCATATAGATTCATTCGTGGTAACCAACCTGAAAACCAAACCGCACTGTAGATTACTCTCATCTTCTCTTGTTCTCTTTTGCTGACTATGCCATATATATTATATGCGTATACCGCAAAACATTATACCAACTATATGGATGTGTGTGTGTGCATGCAGCAGGCTTGTGCCTTTTCTTCGTCAGCAAACTGACTTGAGAGAAAGAAGAGGGAAGAGAAATAGGGTATCGTATTAAGTCTTACATGATCATCACACAATACTGCTTGGCATGCGGAGAGATGTACCGTTCTTTTACCATCATTTGTTGTTGCTATTGCACTCATGCTCCATGATCATGCACTGTGCTTATACTCTTAACTAGAACTTCATTTTGGAAAAGAGAGAGAGAAAGAAAAAAACCAGCTTGTTTCCTGTTGTGCATCTTGTTGAAGACTCAACTCCCTATCGGCATTATCGCATCCCTACTACTAATGGACATGTAAGGTATACATTGCTTTGTTGTATGTATGATTATTACCTTTCTTCTTTTTTTGGCGCTAGATTTTGCTCTAGGTATTCATCCATGCTTGCCTTAACTATATAATAATAATAATTATATTATATCCTCCATCTCTGTAATCTGAAATCTTTTTTAAGGTCTATTTAGTATATAGAAAACGTACGTCTGTGTGTCCATTTGATTCCTTGCATTATTATGCACACTTTGTACTTTCTCTCAATATTGTGTTAACCAAAAAGGAAACCTTTTGTACCTTTTCTCTTCCCAGAGTGAGTGCGATTTTACTACATTGAGGCATGCCGTGCCACGCTCTGTACGCGTACATGTAACATCATCATAATAAACACAATGCACATCCTTATTTTCCCAGATCATGTAACAAAAACCCACTACACTGGCACACGCTGCATGATTCACCCTGCAGAGCTGTTCCAGCCCACACACACTAATAACTTGTATATTTTGCATGTTCGTACGTACTCAGGTATACATATGTACATAAGGAATATATATTTGCGTCCTACCACAGAGCCAGTGTTCTCACATTTACTCCGTCACATCTTCTGCTCCCTTGTTTAAAACCATATTATATGCATACCTATTTTCAAATGTACATATGTGTACCTTGCTAACAATAATATTGAAGCTATTCTGGGGATTTCGTATCTTTTCTTTCTCATTCCATCCATCCCTTTTGCTTTGTCGGTTATAATGGCGTGTGCAAAGGAACTGCGAGGAAGTGAAGAATATAATATAGTGATTTTGCTTTGGCTTCGCAAGAATTCGCCATGTTAAGCGATGATTGTAAGCTGCCTTGCCTTCCGCGTGTGCGTGTGTGCGAGAGTCTGTGAAGACGATCTCTCTGTTTACCAAAGAGCAAATACTCTCTGTCTGTTGTTGTTATTTTTTTTTATTTCTACTTTTATTATTTTTATACGAGTGCATATGGACTCACATATGGAGACACACAATATTATGCAGCAGTGTGTAACAACATATGAACCTGAAATGCAATGTCAAATAATGCGCTCCCATTACAACTACTTACATATACTACCAAGTCACCACACACAATGCTGCTCCGCTATAAAAACTTTCCCTTTTCTCAGAGTGCTGGTATGTGCTTCCGTCTCTGTCGTCGTCGTCGTGAATCCCGATAAATCACAATTGACATATTTATCGTTTTATACACTAATATATTTAAAGCTAAAAAAACTACACATTACCACCAACACCATCATCATGATGATAGCTGAAGTAGGAGTAGTAGTAGTAGTTGGTAGTAGTGTCCATATAACAATAACACTTGACTAAAGTGGAGCATTAGTATTATTACTAACAATAAACTCAACCCTATTAATGCTATTGTAAAACTTACACGTATTCTAGTCTTTGCTTTTTCCACTGCCACGAGAGAGAGACGAGAGAGAAGATTGCGATTGCACTGCCTGTTTTTTGGAACATGAGAGGAAAGTGAAAAGGTACACAGAATAATATGGAGGTATCTACAAAATACAGAGAGAGAACAACGTTCTTTCTAGTCACATCGTACACATGTACGTCACAGTTGTCGATTCCTTTCCCTTTCACATCTTCATTGAACTTTTGTTATTTGTCCTACTTTATCGAACCAAGTTTTGCTTGGCCAGATAGAGAACAGGAAGAAGCCGTAACAAAAGTGTCTGATATTGCAAAATGTACATGCTATTATTGTACTGTATCGCCTTTCTAGTTTGTTTGTACATCACCGTCAAACAAAAAATAACTGCTGAAATTGCTAATATTTTATGATTTTATCTATTGATGAGAAGAAACTTTGCTACCCTGATTTTTTATTTTCTTTCTCCAAAATCAGGCATCGCTAAACGGAAGTGACAAAAACGGGTAGTTTTTTTTTTAAAAACTCAGATGCATTCATAATGTGATATTTAATTTTACGTATACGTTCATGTTTTTAGGGAAATTGAGTTTATGATAATGTATACCTAAGTAGTTATGTTGCTGATATTGATGAATTGCACGAGGGAGTTTACAAACTCGCATTTGATTTGTATTTGTGTACGATAGACTGAGCACTGAGCACCATGTTCACAGTTCATTAAGTTTGACACCTTGCAACTCGTAATGCTTTGTTGTGTTTAAAATTTACATGCAATAGTTTCTACAAGTTCCATGCAAGTCAAAGAGCAGTCCAAGTCCCAAATATCTATCTAAATATCAGTAAAATATTATACTAGTTTGTACAATAAATGTATATACGGAATGTATAGTTTTTTTGGTAAATAAGTGATTGACAAATTGTTAATTGTTTTGTCTCGTAAAACAAAAGGGGTTAAAATTTCACGGTGCCTTTAATAACCCATGTACAACTCCATATGTCACGAGCATACTTTCTCTGATGACATGCTTTTTAAAATGTTTTGTATGAAATAGTTTTCAAGGGTTTTTTGTTAATTCTGATATTTACGATCATTGAGCCATTTCAGTAATTTCATCAGTTTATCATCCATCCAGTGAAAGAATCCTGCTGTTGTCCCCAAAAATATATATAAATAAACGCTTTGAAAGAAAATGAAATAATAAATAGCAACAAAAAAAGAAAGAATTAAGATTTCAACAGTTTTTCTTTTACTTATTTACTTCCTGTAAATCAACAATTATATAACAGAATAGCCAAATCAACATTGTAATTTAGTATAGAATATCGTATTTATAATAACATAATATATTATTACGTTTCATCATATCATTGCACCACAATTTCTTGTATTATAATATAATTTTGACGGAACAATTAAATAATATGTTTTTCACGCCCCATATAATATGTCGTATAAGTGATAGTACAACAATAAAATCTAAACTCAATAATAATAATAATATGTCTTTTGATAATACTTAAAGATAAAATGTTACAATAATTATAACAACAAATAATATTAATGACAAGACAAAAGTTGTGTAACTAATAATGATAACAATAATAATAATAAATATTAAGCTCCTATCAAGTACACCACCAAATGTCAACGTGCAAATGAAGAAATATGACTGACTTCTTCCGTAAACTTCAACCTCAAAAAATAGACAAAAGCAAACATAATTTTTTTATACTGTTTCATTTTTTATATCTCCTGAATTACCTTTTCTGTTTCCTGAGGTTGTGCTCCAGAAGAATCATAATATATAAATAAACAATGAATAATAAGTAGTAGAGAACGAACAAAAAAAACGAACAAACTTTGACTGTTTTTACTGTAAATATGTGTATAATATATAAAATAACTAGTTAAATTTCTTCTTACACATTTTTTTAGCATACTATATAATAATAATAATGAGTTAAACAAAACTATTTCTTCTACTTTGAGAACATTAAACAAATAAATATTGACTATATATTTTTTAGATCATTAAAGCTCCAACATGAATCAAATCAATCAATAAATATATATATACTCTATATATGGTTATTAAATAAATTTTGTAAGCAACTATATAATATTCATAACATAAAACTAGAAATAATGTCTTTAACGATTGTCTTTTTTAAAACACAACTGAAATCATTTTTAACAATTATTCACATTTTTAATAAATATAATTGCGTATTGTTATGGCGTATGACACGACTCATGCTGACTGATGAAAAAACAAAGCAGCCACAATAAAAATTCACGGGACTTGATCGACTAGTATGTTCTTCCTTTGTTGAATTGAATGCTAAATGAATTGCATTACGAACATTATTTTTTTACATTATATTTTTTAACGATTACGACTTAATATGTTGACGTGTTATTTCAAAACATTATAAGATGCAAACTTGACTGATGAAGTCAATTAAGATGTTGTATATAAATAATACGTTATGTTATATACCATCGCGCGTGATTATAGCCTAACCGTAAAACGTGAATATTTTCATTAAATATTTATTTACTTCCAATTCATGTAGTTTTATATGGATCATCACACCAAAAACCTCACTTACCTCACACCTATCAAATTAGATTATGAAATACGTATAACAAATTATAGTGTGTAATCTATAGCACACGCGTTCATCGAGAGTGACTTGCATAGAACCATGATAAAAAACTGCCTTCTCCTTTTTATTTCCTCCCCTCCTTTCTGACTATATATTATGATGCGAATTACCCGCGTAGTACACACGGTGATAGTATTATTAGATGTAATTATTAAATTTTTGATAACTATTCTGTATGTACACCTAATTTCGGATCTCTAGCATTAGACAATTTTTATACATAGAATAGTCAAAAAATACTATGTTAGATACGTATCCATTATAATGCTTACGATTTTTTTTGAATATTTCCAACCGTACAGAATAAAGATCTTTTTGTAGTTATAAGTATCAAGATTGATTTTTTTTTGACTTTCATATAAAAAACAATAATTAAAAGTTTTGGCAACTGATACATGAACATTTTTGATGATGATCATGATGTAAAATTAGAAAAAGAAAAGCATTTTTTTTGTAACGATAATTCGGCAATACCACAATTTTCCCTTCTTACTAATGGTCTCCTAGAAAGTATAAAGGTTTTTTGTTTTCTCTGCATCGCGGACCAAATTTAGTTTTATGTTTTATGCAAGAATACCGGATTTTGTTTAGTTTCACAATGATTTGCACCCGATTTCAATGCAGAAATGCATTTCCCTTATTTGTATATTAAATATTAGCACAACCGGGATTTATATATGTAACTGGAAAGATCTTTCATTCTGAAATGTATAGTTTGCAATGGGTGATGTATGTAGCAAACCACAAGCTTGTTTTGCAGAATAGTTTATAAAGTAGCATAAAGGAGATGCGTTTTTATGCAAGATCCTATATGAAAATCAAAAGGCTTTCCTCTTTCATACCTGCTCTAGTTATGTATGTTACTAATCCAATTGACCTTATCCTACATTCAAGACTTAATTTCCTCCACGATATAATAAAATGACAAAATGAAATACCTTAAGTTACATATAATATAGACCGGCTTTGAATTTCGCTTTCGTTTTAATAACAACTGCTTTTTTAGTACTTTTTTGTCCAACCGTTTCAAATATCGATATTTTTTTCCCGTTTCAATGGAATAATGCGCATATGAAGATTCAATCGATATATTCGTTGAAAATCTATTTCGCTACAAAGTGCCTAATGTTATTTGTGAGACCTGCTATTACTTTTTTTTACCTCCTATACTCATCTACACACGCCTAATAAGTGATTCATTACTCTTCTAATCATAAAAGTGTTGTACCATATTATATTACCTATAGAATACATTATCATTTTAGATGTATACCCAGATCTAAACAATCAGTAGTTCAACTAAAACATAATCAAAGATTCATAATAGACGATGTAACCGTAAATAAGATCATTTTTTATAGTAATTTTCAAATACGACTATAGCTGCATATTCGAAATTAACGAGTTGTCTAAAAATGACTTAGGACACTGACTGAGACATGATATAATATTGAGATACCTAGATAGATATACCTATACAGAGATAACGTGTGTGTATTATTGACTATATAAATATTAGTCCTAAAATAATTCATCTTCCTGGACCACTTGCTCCTTATGACTTATATAATTCCAGTAGAAACGAATTAAATATAGACACCACCGCACCGACATTCTCACCGTATATAATCCTTGTCGCCATTTTTTAAAAACTTATTACTTGGTTTCAGATCTTTTTTCTTTTAAAAAGTCGTATATTATTACAACTTAACGTAAAACTGTATATAATAATGAAATCTGCGCCTTCTTGAAACAAAAACGTATTAAAGATGCGTATCTTCTCATACTTAAAGATAATATATTAGTTATCAGATCTACAAATGATTCGAGTCGTTTTTACGATAATTATATAAGTAATAATTAGTATAATATCATCATCGTCATTCTCATAATTTGCCTAAAATCGTAGAATAAAACGGTTACATATATATTATTATGTAGAATATATTCATGTTCAGAGATATATCTAAATAAATAATCATACATTTTATACTTTTCATTTCGTGGAGATTTTTTTAGAGATGGTTTTTTGAAGATTATATAATATGTATATATAAACGGATGACCATTTTTTTCCATTCCCTTTTCTTTTGTCGGTAAATAAATTGTAGTAGTTGTAGTAGTAAAATGTATTTTTACGTAGTGAATGCATAATATATAATATATATGCTATATTATATGTATGTATATCATGTAGTATAATAGAAGTTAATATCACTTAACTAGTGAATTGGAGCTCGGAGAATGGGACTCGGTGTTGTGATGTAAAATCCAGGGCTTGGACCAGTCACAGGTGCTGCAGCTGGGAACACCAATCCACCTCCAGCCAGCGTTGCTGTCTCCATTGCTAACCTGTAGCAGCCACAAAGAAAGTAATAAAAAAGAAAAAAAAAGAAGGAAATTATGTACCATTTTCAACCGCACCACCACCCACAAAAAAAATTATATCTACCTACATGATGCGAACACATACATGTTTATTATGCATTTTATAGCCAAAAAGAACCAGACGAGATGTGTAGTGGAGAAGAAAAAGAAAGTAAAAGATGATATATATTAGTTCTCGTGTGGTTTTTCGTTCATCATAATATGCGCCTTCTCTCGTTTTTGCTTTGTTTGCTTCTCTTCTCTACTATATGCCTCTCTGAGTCTGCACAAGAAACCACAGCTTCTTCTAATTTTACACGAACATCTCACCCTTTTCCTTTAATTTCTTTCCCAGTAATTATTTCACCTCTCCGCATTTATGGCATCAGTGTACCTGCGCATGAAATGAACACGCAGCATCACCAAAAAGATGAGTGTACCAAGTAAATATTTTGTGTGCGATTCTCTTCTAAAAAAATCTTGTCGCGTATTCCGCTTTACTTTACTAACACCACCATTGTCATATAATAATTATAAATTATACCCGAAATCTTTTAATTTCCTTCCAATCTAGGTACCGTTTCAAAAAGTTATTTTGGAAATTAGAAAATGTGAACCTGTCTGCTTCGTTCAACCTCTTCGCTCATGCTCCATTTTCCGCTTTACTTGATAAACTTTAATTTGCAACAGTACCGGCAGCTATGTTCCTTCGTTCGTAAATGAAAACATCATCTTGGAAATTTCTTATACACACATGTATGTACAGGGCATGTCCATGTGTCACCATTCTTATAGCTTCAATATCTTCTGAAGGTAAGGTATTCACGAATGTACATACTGCTTGGTGGATGGATAGTAGAGGTGCTAGGGTAAAGTGTACACGTGAAAGAGTATACAGAGGGGAAACCGCATTTAAACTGAAATTTTCAGCCCTCTGCCACTTTATTCTTTGGGGCTTTTTGGTTTCAAGGTATCTTGGACTTTTTCCACTAATTAATCCCTTCATCGTTCTGAATTAATTCTACTTTTCCTCTGGTGCGGTGTGTGCCGCGCCATGCGCAAAATCTTTTCCGGAGCAAAAACATGCTCCACTTGAGACTTGAGTGAACCTCCTATTCAACTCCTTCCACAATCTAATAAAAATACAAACGCACTCATTTCCTACTGCAATATCAGTTGCTCGTCTTCAAAATATGTCTTTCGTTTTTCTCAAGTCCATCGTCCTCCTCCTAGTACCATATAGTATGTTATACCACATGCAGGAAACCCACCATTTTAATTACCACAAAATTAAACTTCTCATTCCCAAACACCCACCTATATACATGCATATATGTGCATCGGTATACATTCATTTTCCAGACCATATATCTATATGCATCAGGACATACTAAATGTACCAATCTACATGTTTTCTATGAAATTCTTGATATTTCTTGAGATAGAGAGCAGAGTACGAACATGTACAATCTTTTCGGTTTAAGTCATCTTGTTCAGATGTTTCTTTTCTTTTCACTTACTTTCCTCTCAGCAGACATTCATATACATGCAATAGTCGCCATGAGTGTGTCAAGCGTGTGTGTGTCATTCCCTTTACTTTTACATTACCACTTCTTACTCTTGAGCACATTTGCTTTCAGCTCTCACTTGTTTCATTTATATGAACTCATGTGCACACACTCGTTGCTTATATTCGTATTTATGCACACATACCACCGCCTATCTGGTCAAAGTTTCACTTCCTCCCTCGAGAAAGTCTTATTACTTACTGGTTACTTAGTACTAACCGAAACCTCTTTCTCTCCTAACTTATCATACACACTGCTACACAAACAATAAACTCATGGACAGCAAGTGGGATAGAAAGCCGCCGACACGGGAAAAGGGAAAGGAGACAACTTTCTCCTTTAAAGCAACTTTTCTCACGTTTCCTGTCCCCACTTGAAAAGTACATCTTTATATATCCTATATGTAGTAGTAGTACTCATCGCCGTTCCACAATGAATGTATAAAGAAGAGAAGGAAGAACACGATGACGGCTTACTTTGAACAAGAGGAAAGAATACCACTGGACTAGTGGTGGCAACAGCAAAAGTATGTGACCTTATGAAAACTAAAATATGAAGTGGATTCGTTCCAAAATAACGTAATAAATATAAAAATAAAAACGACATACATGATTGGAAAGGGGATGATGAAGACTTACAACTTAAACTAGCCAATCATACCAAATATGTTCTGTTGGGTATATACCTGTGTGGACGTAAACTTTCACAAGACAACTTATACCCATATGATATATATCATATATAGTCATTACTATTACTGTTATTGAATCATACTGAGGGAAAGAAGTAGGGTCTCCAAAAAGACTGAATGACAATATTGCAAAAAGAATTACGGGCGCTTTGCTTCTCTTAACAAGATCAAAATCGAAATATTTTCTGAAAGCACTCTAGAGAAGAGACCACAGCGCGTTGACATATAGCTATCACCAAGTTAGACAAATATATAAACTGTCGTAAATGTATACGTTCACTTGAACATATTATGTGGTTGTGAAAAGTTGATACATTATTTGTCTGCAAGCATTATTTCTTTCGGTGAAAGTACAACGTAAAAGGTAGAATAGTAATGATAGTGCTTCCATTTCTTGTTCAGTTTTTAAAAAAATATTCAGCTCTAGGTATCTGATTTTTCAATGTAAGCTTCTGAGCTTTTTCTAATATTCTCATCAAAAATTGCTCCGACAAGACGTACTCTAACTTATTGTGTATTTCGTAATCATTAAAAAGCATGAAGGAAGTATGGTATGTAGCTACATAATATAATGGTCATGGCTCTCATGATCACAAACCAATGGCCATTGCGTTTCCTACACGGAATCTCGCCACTTGTATTAGATCTTCCTTCTCATCTCTCACACAAGAGGTAATGCTGTTGCCAACATCATTATTTCGATAAGAAGTGTCCATAAAAGATCAACAGTGTCTTTGTACTTATTTGACATGGCTATCAGCGGAAAAAGTATTATAACATATTTATTACTTAAATTACTTCCTCTTTCATCTTTCAAAAATGGAACACCAAGTTAATATGATTCTAATACTTCTACTATCACATCTTTTCATCTTTTTTCTGTCTGATAGCCGGGTTTATTGCCTTTTCATCATTATTAATATCGCCAGTGTAGAGGACCGCATCGAGATCATTACAAGAAGTAAAAAAATGGTGAAAAAACTGCACCCCATAGTGCCAATAATATTCCTATTATTTCCTCTCTCTCTCTTTCTCTCTCCCTTTTTTATCAAACCGGAGAGTAAAAGTGCTAAAATAACGTGCAACGGACACACTTTTCCTTTCACACGGTAAAGGAACTACGGACAAGTGCAGCACTTCATTTCCTCCATACAAACTGGACGATCATCACCAGGAAAAAGGAATAGAGAGAGAAACAACGTGAATTTGGCAAAAAACCATATTTATTGAAGAAGGAGTCGAAAAAAAAAGTTCCACCCGGCAAGGTTTCACATTACTACTATCAAGTAATAGCCTTTATATATCGGTACATGCATAGTTACATCAGATATAAAGAGAACACCAGACAAAGACTTTTTTCAGTCAATTTTCAATGTTTTCATATAAAAACTTTTTTCCCTTCTCGTTGTCCCCTATTCGTTTTTGTCCTTGCCTCCATTTTACTTTACTTTCCTTAACTAATGTATACACAGCGGTGGGTATGTAAAAGGAGTAGGAGAAAGTGCTGTTATTACAATGATATACACACTAGTGGCAAGCTCATTCCTACAGGTATATAAAACACGACCGATATACATTACCTACGCCTACAACAATTCACTAACTTGCTCACGATAAGTTATATAGTTACATTTATTATAATAATAGTGGTTCTTTGGATGCTGGTGTAGTAGCATTATGAGATCATGTATGAAATAATGGTTAGGAAAGTAGAAGACTAAGTACTTTCTCCTTCTTCTTCTTCTTCTCCTCGTCGAGAATGTATGTGCTCCTCTCTTTTCCCTTTTTTCTCTCCTCTTTTCATCATGCCATACAAAGGGTATATACTATATATGTAGCTGTGGAGCAGAGGAACAGCAATTGTGTGAACGAATAAAAAATGACGAGAGAGTAAAAAGAGAAAAGAAGAGGGAGTAAGTGTATAATAGTACAAGAACCGTGTAAACGGTAGTGTTTTCCTGCCAACTTAACTTTGGATAAAAAGAGGAGCTGCTAGGAAGAAAAAAAAACGAAGAAAAAAGTTTTTTTAAGAGACCACCCATTTCCTCGATTTTCATTCTTTACTCCTTTCTCTATAATACAAAAAAACACTAATACTATACATGCACAACAAAAAAAGGTCTACTACACATATAATATGCTCTTATAGGAATATGAAGTTTTATATGTAAAGTTAATACAGTGCATAATATTAACATCTACCATGATCACTACTACAACGAGTTGTGCTGCTGCTGCTAGAGTGCTATGCTGGTTGCGTTGATGACGATGGTGATGAGGAGGAGGAAGATGACGACGAGAGGGATGATACTTCAAAATGTATTCTTTTCAACTAAACTCGTTCACCCAGCTATAGCGAGCAAGCAAGGAAATATTCATACAACGCGTAATATTCCTAGTATATGGTCGTGTAAAATATCGTCTATTCGTTGAGAGTTGAGACAGAGAGTGAGGAAAGGAGTGAAAGAATGGCGTTTGTAGTTTTACAAAAGTTAATGATATGCATACATAATCACATAAAAAGAATCTAGAACCTACTAAGCCACTTTTTTTTCTGCAAAGAGCACACACACACAGTCGTGTATATATTTTTATGCAACCACTTCTAGTACCACTACTACCAACACTACTGCGGAAAGACTGACACTCTCCTTCTCCTCTACTTACTTAGTTAAAACATGGAGAATGACTTAGTCCAGTCCGTTGAAAGTGAACTGACTACTACTGACTGCTGTGCTGTGTCTAGTAAGTAATATAATTCAGTATCAAATATGCATAATGTGTGCGTTACTTCTTCGTCTTCACTCTCTCTTCTTGTCTTGTGTAAGTAGAGGAGAAGAGGAGAGAGATGGAGAAGAAGAAAAAAAAAGCTTTACTTGAACTCAACTTCTTTTATTCTTGAGGCATTCTTTGAAAAATGTCTTGCTTCCTTAAAGACGCCAAGCGGTATATTCTCCAACCTCATCATCATCACTCACTTCCTTTTTTCCCTATTTTATTACTCTGATCGACCCAAAAGGCCCAGCCCATCCGGCTACCGTATAAAGTACGTCTCACTGTGAAAAGACAGAGACTTTTCATATCCCATATATATACTCGCACACAGACTACATAATATTACAGACTGGAAAACGAGAAAAAAAAACTTTCTAGATGAACTTTTTCTTCCCATTCAATTCTTAAATGTACTTTTTAATATGAGCTTTCTCCACCTCTACACCTTTCGCGCCTTCTTTCTCGACTTCATTTTCTTAATTGCACAACTCTTTCCCTTCAAAACATTTCCTTTAAAAAGTGTTTAAAAACACAACCGTTAACTTTGCCAACGTAGAAACTTTAACAAAACATTGTGCTTTATTGAACCTTCCGGGAAGCGCTTTCTTATAAACACCCGGACTTTGTACCAGATCAGTGGGAAGCTGTGTGGAGGGTACATTATTATTAGCCATACAATTTTCTATAAGATGAAACTACCTTTCTCAAGACAAAGTACACCTTCGAACTGTGCTCGTCGTCGTTGTACATGCTTGCACACCTTCTGAATTACTAATGCAGATCACAAGCATTATTATCATCGTCATTGCGAGCAAACTCATCCTACCGCAGTGCTAACTCGACTTTAGCTAAAGCCACCCGACTGAAAAACATTTTCTTACACAAAAATGATGGATCATATATTTTCTGGAAAATTAGTAAAACCACAATCAACAATTGCATCAATAATGATCCATGTTTTTTGAATGGGGGATAAGAATCCTGCGAAAATCCAAACATGTTGCGATTGTGTTCTGTGTGTGTGTTTAGCCAACTTATTTACTCTAATTTTTCATAGAAAATCCTTACAAGCCTTGTTCAGGCTTTTACATACTTATCCTCTCGCCGAAAACATAAATAAATCAATCTATATTATTTACTCAAACTACTAAATTAATCACCCTCCCGTGGGCTTCCTTTTCTCTACCTTTCCTTCCCTGCCTTGCCTGCTCCAGCTACGGCACGATTTTACTTCCAAAATCCAAAATTATATGCCTATCACAGCACTCTACTAAAAAGTCTCAACTTTCTTCCTATTTTAACAAAACAAAATTACATATACCCAAAAAGTTTCCCACTACGAGGAGCGAGCGAGAATCTGAAAAACTTTAACCATTACTTCAATATATTATAATACACACACACACACGCCGGCACACACTACACATTATCGGCGCTTAGAGCTTCTGACAACATACACTAATACACTACACGCTTCGTCTTCCTTGGCTCTGTTGGCGTTGTTGTGTGACCCAAATAAATCAATGCATGTGCGAAGTAACAGCAGTAACAAGATAGGTATATTTCTTCCTGATCGAAAAATTGAAGGCAAGCTAGTTAGAAGAAGAAGGTCTCCTTGATCGTCAATATATGAACTTCAACAATTGGTATAGTGTGCATGTGTACATACATGATAATGTAAAAGGGGGAAAAAGAAAGAAAGGTGGTATAGTGAACACAGAAGTCTTAGAGATTGATGGGAAATGCACGTAAGATATAATACCTTGTATCAAACATTGGTAATATAAATGTAATGTAACACACGTTTCGCATCCTACCCACTTTCCTTTTCCATGAATGCACGCTTTTTTTTACACGGTGAGCAGTAATCTAGCTTTTGTAATGGTCCCATGTTCAGCTAAAAACTTTCTTTTTACAAGTCCATCATCTTGACGAACAAGACTTGATCATGAATGTTGTTAGCCTACCACTTGTCTTCCTCTTTTACCTCACGCTCTTCATACTGGCATAAGTAACGTATTTCCTTTTCTTACTGTTATTACAAGTACACACTGTGCATGCATGTGTGTGTTTGCAACGTACACAAGCACATACACCACCACACACGCTAGAAATCCTTCGAAATCAAATTCAATCATTTGCCTGGGTGGCTGGCTTGATTTGGGCTTGGGCTCTAGAGCATCACAACAGTACGTGTAGAAGGAGCATGGTTACCACAAAAAGTAAGGAGTCGTTGGCGTTGGTAGTAGATGGAATGAAGAAGGGAAAGGAATGAAAGTCGCGGATGAACAAGGTTGTTTGTATGACGGTTGAGTGTGAACCTTTTGAATCGTTTGGAAACGGTAATATTTATCTTTACGGTGAGGAAGGTATAATAAAATACATATGTAGTAGTATGTGTACAGAGAGAAACAATGTTAGTCAGGTTTTCGAAAAGGCTTTTAAATATCAAGGCATCGTTAGTGACGTCCATCACGTCGGTCGCTAGCTTCTTGGTAAAGTGATGTTTGGCAAAAGTTACGGAAAGGGAGAAAAAGGGCAAGTGCATGATGGCATTTTTCTGGAACCATCATTTATTTAAGCGTTCATCTCTCTCTCTCAGGGAACAACCAAGTACAGAGTCTATAATATGTACTGCTGCGGTATATGTATTTGCTTTTGAGTCTATTTTCAGTGATTGTTAAGTTAACTAGTTTTTAGTTTACAAAGTGTAGAGACATGGGAGGATGTATGGAACAGGATGACGACCAAGTGATGCAGTTAGCGTTACGCATTGTTATTACGAACCGTATCAAAAAAGGAAGTTAACCAGTAAAGGAGCTTGGTGAAAAAAAGAGAGAGAAAATGTTGATTAAGGATAAATACTCTTCTCGTTATCCGGGTGAATCACTATATAAGAGTGTAGGAACAAGGACCGTGCTTATATGCTAGACAGGTAGTTACTTACGTTAATCCATTTTGGTCCCTGTTTCTTTTAAGGCCTTTAAAAAGCGGGAAGGAGAGAGTTACATGTATGAAGTAGTAGTATCGGTATAGTAGGTAAAAATGGATAATGGTTTTTGCTAGTAGCTGCTTCTTCTCTTCTTCGTGGATGAATTGAAGAAAAGTTGCGTCATGGAGGATGAGGAAGATGTTATACACAGTTCATTATTATCCTCGCTCCTGTCACGTTATCCCGTTAGTATTTCTCGTACATGTACAAGTATACCTACATAATACATCTACTAACTGAATATTGGGAGAAGGATATAGACACGAAAAAAAACGAATGGAAAATAGTTTACTTGTTAAGAATTTGAACAGTGATAAAAAAATCCGGTTTGCAGAGGAAAGAGAAAAAACGTTGACTGGTTACATAGAAAGGGCTTTGTTGTTGTTGTTGCTGTAACGGAGAGGAGTGATGATAATGGTGCAGGTAGAGAGGAAAGTAGTATGGAATTGTACTTGTAGTAGTGAATGTAATACACTAAATAATGGGTTATGGCGGTAGCGGAACGGAAACATGCCTAGGTGCGACAGTGACAGGCTTATTGCACAACTAACAGGTGGGACTTACTTGCAAACAACTTTTTTCGTCGTCGCCGTGTGATCGATGAGGATGGTAGTGCTAGATTCAGTTTTTTTTGTTTCCTTTTGTTAAACTTACTTTGCTGCACGCATATACACAGATCCCGGAGAGAATGATTGGAATGGAATGCCATGTATATAGAAATACTTGCATTGTGAGTAATTTTCTACGTAGTTTTTAGCAAAAGAATGTAGGTAGTCAGGTATAGTTTTTTGGCCATATATATCGCGGGATACAACACAACAGCGTAAACAATTTTGGAAAGAGGGGGACCAGACAATGAGAGAAAAAGAAAGGGGGAAAGAAAAGACGATGAATTGCTTGACTGGTTGGTATACCACAATTCTATTATTGATTAGATACAGACAATCAACAATTGTAGTAGTTTACATGATAAACATGAATCAATATTTCGGTGGTGGTTGTGGGACAAATAATTTTGTAAAACATTTCTACACGGAACACAACTCGAGACAGCAGAAAAACATTTATCTGTTCTTTCGGAATTACTTGGAACATTGGTATATAAAAATATATAAAAACTCACTATCCTCATTCCTACATTTCCCATTGTTCGATTTAACTCCCGTTTTATGCCCTATAAAACTTTGAACAGTTTACTCCGCGGGTGGGTTTCAACTTGTAAATGCATAATGGGTAACTATGTCTAAAAGAGGAAAAGGAGTATGCACGTGTTATGACGGATGTCGTATGGTAATTGTACACAGCTGCATGTAAGTCTCGTAATCAATTTCTATATGGATTAGCTTGTCTGACAAAAAAAATTGCATTAAATATACTCTTTTGAAAGCTATCTCCCACTTTATGCTTCGCTTGCGCTCTGTATCCTCTCATATCCACTGCATACAAATTCCGAATACTAGTCTAGCATATTTTCAACCTAATTTTCCACACAAAAAAAAACTTTTTAAATGCAATCCCAATCCCACTTTCCAAATAGTAGATTTACTCTGGCATTAGTAGACGAGCAACGAACAGGATCGATTTAACAGTCAAGCATAATGATAACACTGAGTAGGTATCAGTATCAGTCTTTTCGGAGAAAGTACAAAAGAAAGTTTGTCTGTGTTGTTCCCGCGACCTTCAGCACACTCGATACATTTACACAAGGAAAAAAGGAAAAGTGACGTAGTAGAGTTAGTATATACGTTGTAGATAGGGGATTGATGGAATGGGATGCTAAATAATGTAGGAATGCACGTCGTCGTCGTCGTGTAGATTGTGTAGTCGATAAGAAATGGCACATTTATGGATACATATAAGGAAGTCTCAATAGGTTGTTCCGTTAGGTAGGAAGTGAAAGAGAAATGAGCATCAGGTTCCCATTAGGCGCATGCAAACACATTTCGCTCTGTGCGTTCCTACGACTATTAACGTTTCTGGTCTGATTAAGGAAACAACAGAATGGTTATGGTTCATTAATGAGACATGCAACAAATCAACGGATTTTTTTAAAAAGATAAACCTCAATGGAATAATATCTTGTGGTATAGTGGGTGGGTGGCCGTAAGGAAAAAACGATATTTTTTGCGATGTGACGGAGGTGATGACGATGATGGTAAAATAGGTAGTAGTTAGTAAACGAAAATGGATGAATGGGGATATAATTTAGGTAGTGCTTATTACATATACGTAGTCCGTGGGGTCCAACGGAACTTGTAAGAGTATCAGCTAGAGAGAATATAATGGTAATGGTGGTTGGATCGATGGATTGGGCGAAAATGTGTGAGAAAGAGAGAGGCTTGTGTGCATTTCATTATTCTTTGAAACACCGGAACTTGGTTGGAAACAAGGTTTTCATAGTTGATGAAGGATGAAATAAGAGTACGTGAGTGTGTGTGTGATGACAGCTATAAGAGAATTGGGCGAGTTGCTGAAAGTGGATGGTTGGTTGGAAAGCGTTTTTTTTTGGAGTTATTGCCGTAAGCTGGCTGGTTGGTTGGTTGGATGATGGAAGTGTGACTGAATCATGGGACAAGGCTGGAAAAGAAAAGAACACTTACTTCATGATGGATGGATGAATGGTTTTGGTTCGGTCAGGTGAGAGCGGATGGTATTTTTTGGTGGTAAAAAAAGTGACAGTGAATTCAACAAAATAATATGTACACATACATGACACACATTATATGCCAAAGGCGCATTGTATGCATTGTAATATGTACGTATACATTAAAGATCAGGATTAGTCAATGGTTGTGTCCCTTCAATTCTTTGGCAGTGAAAGTACAAAATTGAGAGGAACAAGGCAAATGTATATAGGATAAAAGTAAATAATAAAAAGAGAGGTGACGGTTTTTTTTGGCAGTTTCAGTACTATACGTAGCAGTTTACATTATAATATTAGAACGGATGATTTTATTATTACTACAATATTATTATTAGATCCACTTGAATATTAGAGAGAATAATAGTATGAACTATATATTAGGGAAAAAAGTGCACCTTAAACACTATATAATAGTAACAACAATAAATATGGTGGATTTTTTTAAACCCCTCCCTTCACGCTATAATCAAACACTTTTTTTTCTTGAATCATTTGAAAATGCATCATTTTTTCTTTCTTTCTTCTTTGACACTAGAATATACTTTCTAAGAAAAAATATGTGTTGTTTAAGAGTGTAACTACCCCACTACGTTTTCTGGTAAATTGTACTACTACATCAAAACTACTAAACACATATTATTATTATCTACTATCAAAAAAAATTACTAAAAATACTATATATAGAATAGTGTGATCTTTTTGTGTATACTACTATATATAGCACGCACCTGTTGTGGTGCGACACGGTGGTAAAAATTGGTTGCACACTGGTGGCAGGAGGAAAGAGGAGGAGGAACAACAACATAAGCTTTTTTTATATGCCGCACACTCCAACTCTACTTCCACTACTCTTTCTTCTTCTTCGATAAAGTAAAATCCACGAGAGAAAAAAAACCGACTCTCTCTGCCACTTGTGCTATACTGTGAGATGGGTTACAGAGTTCACGCTCGCACATGTTAACTTGGCACAAGATGCCTGTCTGCATATGATATTATTATTATTGCAAGTAAAACGATACATTATAATCTTTGTGCCTTTAGTGCACTATTACTCTCACAACGAAAACAGAGAGGGGCGAAATATGTATTTATATACCTATGTAAAAAAAAGTGCTTGCTTTTATCTTAAGGAAAATATGGATGTTGTGTGGCGTGACGTACTGAAATAATAACGCACGCTCTTTCTTATCGTTTCACTATAAAACTGCACACTACACGACTACTGTGATAAAAGGAAAAGATAAAGCTGTTCGGCGAGCGTTCCCCTCTGATATTCCCATCTTAGACCATATAATAGTCACACATTATATACCAATTTCATAGATCAATTAATAATAGTATGCGCGGTGCAAGGTCTCCGAAAAACCCATATCGTTAATTACAAAAAAATGCACACATAAATCTGATTTAAAAAAAACTATTAAAACATGATATTATTTGGTAAAAGGAAAAATATATATAGAATAAAAATGTCAAACGTTCAATGTTAAAACTTATATAGTGATCGTTTCAATATATTAAATTGAACGAAACGCATTGGATTCTGTAGAGTTGGCAAATAAAACTTATACAACTTCGGTTGGTGCTTGACTAGGAACGGTGAGGTTAATTAATCAACAACATATTTTTTACCATCATTCATTACACGTAGAGTAGGTGGTTAGAGATATGATGTATAATAATACCTATAAATCTACACAGAATGTCTATGAGAAGGTAGTATAGCGGTACATTAAGAAATACACAGCATCACTAATAATTCTTCAAAAATGTACTAACAATATTCAATATTAGGAACAAAAAAGGAACGCTTTCCCAATGGACTACTGTAGTACTTTTTTTCTTCCTTTTGTGTTTGTTGTACTGAATTTTATCATACATTGCGCGAGTGAATTCAACATTCTACGAATTATGTACTACTGCTTTTTTACGCTTTTACTGACTATATATTGACTGATGATAAAATTATGGGTGTGTGTAGTTAGGTTAGGTATATATTTATTTACTTTTTATCGTGAAGGTATGTATAATATAGGAATAAAATGAAAATAATGTAAAAGGAACAAGGAGTTTCAAGGATAAACATGATTTTTTGGTTTTTATGAAGTGGTTTCTATATTTCCATTCTTATAATAATAATAATCATAATCATAAGTAATAAAGTTCACACTAATATAATATAGGTATTACTAATGTAATTTCTAATTCGAAGTTAACCCAATATCTACCTAATTAGAGTGCAGGCATCTAGCTAATTGTAAGTGTGCCACCTCTTTACAACTCTGAGGCAGCGTGCTTCTACTTTTCTCTATAAAAAACGGAGAGACACTTTTCCTAGTTAAAACAGCTTAAAGGAACATTGTAATTTTTTATCTATTTAACTGAACCATGTTAAAAATATTTGCATACTTCATCAGTTTAACACTATGCACATCAAACATGAACAACGTATGATAAATATTTATATAGACAGAGCTAACTAAGAAACAGCATAATAATATTATGCTTTAGATAACTAGTAAAACATGTACATAATGTACAGTTTATGTACAGTAGTATATAATAATATAATCTATCGTACTAATTCCATCATAATCATCCTATATACATTAAAAATTTCCTTTGTTGATTGCACACATCTCGAGAGAAATTCTCAATAATACCCCTGCACATTCATAAAAGCTATACTTCCCTTTGGCTTTATCCTAGTAATCTGTACCGATTCGGTCATTAAAACAAAACGAAAATGCAGACGAAACAAAAAACGAGTTAAGAGAAAAATGGCTTTCTACGTAGCCCTATTTTTTTTGTCAAGCTGCACTATTTTTTAAGCATTTATAAAGAACTTACATTTTATATATTCCTTATGTCAGTAAGTAACCTGATTTTTTTATATGATTACATTCATGAAACTAACAAGTAAAGTAATCTATAAATTGTAACTAGTTTCTAACAATTTCTACTGTAGCACTAGATCTTTTTACCACTGTCGTCTATTTAGCATCCTACTCCCCTTTCGTCTTTCTACAGAGTTGTACTTTGCCCGATGATTAAAAGGATCAAAATAGTTATAATAGTTGTTATTATCCTGCCTGGATCTCACTATTACCTTTCCAAAATTACTAAAAACGCTAAAGGAATGATATTCATTTTAAATCGGTAATAATAATAATAATTAAAATGCTTGCTATATGAGAAAGTAGAGAACCTGAGGTTATAGTAATGTATGCGTAACAATTTAAATCGTAAAACTTTTGATTCCTGCCATAATTTTTTTTAAAGGAGACAATTAGGATAAATTAAGGGAGTAGTACACAGAAAATAATATCATACGAACATATTATTTTGCTTTTTGGTAAACAAGAAAGGATTACTTTTAGAGAGTGATGGTGTCAAAAAATGTTTTGGTTTTTGGTTGGTTGGTTGGTCAAGCTAGATGAATAACATCCAGAGCTTGTTTGGAGACAATTTTTTTGGTTTTAATAAGGAGCGAATTTGTTGCGGTCATTTTTGGATTTAGGTGGAGGGGATCCAGAGGCTTTGATTTTTGGCGTGAAGGAGTTGTGAGGACGTCGATGGACACCAGTGGTTTGAACAGGTTGATTGGATCCGTGAGGAAGTGATGCTACATTCAGGAGCTCATTCAGGCCACCCAGGTTCCCCAGGGCACTGAGCGAAGCTAGGAGCGGGTTCGAAAGGAGCTTGGCGAGAGGAGGTATGGCTGCTGCCAAGGATGTGGACCCGCTTTGGGAAATGGGACCACCACCACTTGATGCCCCTGCACCAGAGCCTGATCCTCCATTTTGAGAACCACCTTCACCCTTGCTTTGTGCTTCCAGATTCGCCTTTTGTAACTCCACACTGACATAATATTTTAGATTATAGTCATAATAGTTCATAAAACAATTACATTTCCTCTTCGCACTGCAAGCCAAAAAACTTTAGCATTGCATTGCCCTCCAACAGTTACCTCGTGTAGCGGTCACTACATACTTTGTGCATATACTGACTCATTATTAAGCAGAGAGACTGACAAATGCGAGCCCTATGCGATATTTTCATCAGTAAATTTATCATTTACTTTCCCTAAAAACTCTCTAACATGGTACTTTTAGCAATTCTAGATTATAATAAAAATGAGTGATTTCAGTGGAATTCATTGACAAATAATGCTTTTAAAATCATACCTCATATTGATTAGGTACTGAGCCAAAGCGACAGAGTCAGGCGTCCCCGTAATGGTGATGATACGGTCAGTACAACCTTCCCTTAACTCTTCCGAGTTACTTATCCGGATCATTGCCCCGCTTATTTGTCTGGAACAAAGATTTCAATTTAAAGATTAGGAAAAAACGTGACAAAAAGTTTAATCTCATCATCCCAATGATTCCACTTTATCAAGTACCAAAACAATGATCATGTTGCTGAAAAATTCATTAACTTTATATAGGGGTAATATGTAACACATGTTATTTCATCCGTCGATATATGGATAAGATTGCATTAAATTAATGTAGCCTTCCTTTCGTATGTAAATGGGTACATGTACACGTATCTTAAAGATGATCTGAGCATCTGATGCAACATAACCACACAAACATGATCGTTTTATTACCTACCTTATTTCCGCAATTTTAGTGCCTCCCTTGCCAATCACACATCCAATCAGTTCATTCGGAACCGTCATCTCTTGCTGCAGATGGTTACTTTGCTGACTTTGCTGCTGTCTGTTACTTCCTGTGCGTAACTGACTTCCAGCAAGCGCAGCCAAAGCAGCCAATGGAGCTATTCCAAAAGAAAATAGGAAAAATTTAATAAACCACGACAAACAGAAAGTTACAATTAACTTATCCCATCGACCTTCTTCTCCAAGAGCATGCTCATGATACAAAGTAATAACAACGATGAAAGGAGAGAGTGTGAGAGGAAAGATTGAATATTATGTAATAGCATAGGTACATAAAATAGGTAAGCATATACTTTGTAAGAGAAATGCTACAAGTATCTATATTTTCAATTGTTTTAAGATCTTATTCGCTCCTCTCCCACTCTCTTTTTATTCCACACATCTCGCTATATAAACACTAAAGAGCGAGTCCCCTCACTCTCTCGTCTCGTCATTCCGACAAAGCAAAAATAAGATTCCATGACAGAAAAGAGACGATAAAGCATGCCAAAAATGAATTTAACATCTCCACAATGAGATCACAGTGATTCAGCATTCCTTTCACACATGATAATACAAAAGAAAGAAATAGAATGAGGATCTGATGCCAACCTGCGGGATTCACAGGTCCAGCATTTGGACCGCCGCCAAGTCCACCACCAAGTCCCAGTGCAGCCAGTCCGGCTAACGGATTTGCCATCTTTCCCATCTGCTACAAGAGTTTCAAAAGAGAAATAAAATAAAAACCAAAGTTCTTCAACTAATAACAGGCGATGCTATTATATGGGAAGACAACGACACGACGAGTTTGTTACCAACTCCCTTATCTAATACAGTTATCTTGATCATCATCACCAGCCTTGTAGTAACTACCAATTCAGTGAATTTTCACTCTGCATCAACAGTGAATTACATGTTTTAATCACGAATAAGTCTTCATACAACATACATACATGAGTTGCTATCTTTGGATTTTACCAAAAAATACTTTCAGTTTAGTACCAAAAACAAAAAAAAATCTTGACAACATCTCCGATCCGTGAATAAACTTTGTATTATCTGATCACTAATTTCTATTTCCTCGAAAGTTCATAAACCCATTGATCTGCCTACATAGTACATCATTGAAGGGAATTGTGCTTCACAAACACCTATCATATATAAATACATATCTGTGTGTGCTGCGTTGTGAGTTTGTGATGCGAGTCTCTTGACACAGTCGGTCGGCTCAACAACAGCTTGACTCACGTATGAGAATGCATACTAACTACTGATAAATAGAATTTCTCAACAAAATCCTACGACATATTTTACAACAAAATTCACATTTCCTTCGCGTTTGTCGTCTTTTATTTTCTTCTTGACTCTCGTTCGGTTTTTAGACAGTACGCGTCTCTCCTTCACAATAGAATTTCGTTGCGCCATTAACAACAAACGCTTTATTTGCTTCAGCAGACAAACAAAAACAGTCATGCATGGGAAATTTTTCGTCGTTGCGCACCTAAGATTTTATTTTTTGACAATTTATCCATCGTGAAATTTCTGAAATGTGTAGTCCCCAAAACGAAAGCGTAACAAATACAGAGACACGGAAGGAAATAGTGTATGAATATTATGTAACCGCTGAAAACCCTTCCGATTTACACATCTTTGTCTCTTCCTTCCTAGTATGCTTGCCTGTTAATAGGACTCAATGTAATATAGAGCTTGGAAATAAGCCGTGCATGACAATTGGAAAGACCGGTGCTGTATTCCATTACTGCAATGC
This sequence comes from Sinella curviseta, assembly GCA_004115045.4. NCBI lineage: Eukaryota > Metazoa > Arthropoda > Collembola > Entomobryomorpha > Entomobryidae > Sinella > Sinella curviseta. Next base: position 33,740,183 of record CM023203.3, on the reverse strand, counting down.
AGTCACGTACGAAAATCCACCTGATCCTTTCAACAGCTGAGAAAGAAAAATTCACTGCCGATTCTGTATACAGTACACACACATATACTGCTTACTACTAGTAATAGTAGTCTACTATACTGTAAAACATTATTTCAGATACTTCTAAAGTGTCTTCGGACTTTAGTAGCTGGAAGAGGACACTGCTCTCTCCGTCTAAAGTTCCCTTTTGCGTGCTATAGTCGCGATATGACAAAACTAAGTTTCTCCTTTCAATATTAGGCACATTTTTACTTGCCTGTGCCTACAAAGAAAATACTAACAATATAATATTTTGTGTGTGCATAATGCTACTCCCTTATAGGTACATTATCAACAGCTACACATACATGCCTATATGAAATTCTCATGAAAATCGAAACAAGTCTAAAAAGGACAGAGGATGAGATTACTGTTCTTACCTCTGCAGGGTTGATTCCGTAATTTCCCTGGATTCCGTACCCACCACCTCCGCCACCCTGTCCTATCATCATCGCTGGTCCAGCAGGTCCGGGTCTTATAATTGAAAGAGAGCATGACATGAGATTATAATTCATTTCTGCGCTTTCACAATTTGACATGAGTAAGATGAATTTTATATGCACAAGATTTGTCGACTGTAGAGAGCAGCAAAAGTCAACTCAAAGCATAGAATAAAGATGCCAGTGTATTTTTTAGAATTCTAGCATTCAATGTATATGCTTACCTCGGGCGGTAGGGAATGGTACCTCCTTTAGGTGGACTCTGTATAGAAAAAAATACATACTCAGTCAGAACATTGTATAAAAAACATGGAACATCTCCCATAAGCCGGCTACAAAAGAAATTGTCCTTGTAACCATCATTATCGGCACGATCATCATCACAGGAGTGCAAATAATATATGTAACAATGTTTTTCTTCTTGTTGACGCTGTGCAGCACACCAGCAATAAAAAATATTATACGCCATGCTCCCTCACGCTTCTTCACAATAAAAAGACAAATCTAGTGAGAGACACAATCACAATGCAATTTTTTACTTAGATGTGTGAGCTTAAGTGAGATTGAGATCACGACCCCTATAAGCATTTCGTATTTACTCCTACGACATATTGTCGCTCATGATTTGTCAGCTTCTTCAAAAAAATACTTCTACTTCCAGCGGCACACACTTAAGCACCAGTTGTTGAGATGTAGCAGAGGTCTTGGACATGTTCCAATACCTACTGTTCCTCCCTTCCCTTCTCTTCCTCTCCTGGAAATCATTACATTTGTAGCAATACAGAGATTGTCTCTCTGTGTAGAAAATGCAGTTCACTTGCATCGCATCGCACACATACACATAAGCGACCAGTCAATTTGGCCTCACTTTCTTAGAGTCATCGGTGAGCGAGCAACATTTTACGACCAACAACCAACAACGGCGCGCACCGTTCTATTCCATTGCTACTATTTGCAAAGCAATTGTAGTGCGTGTGTGTGTGGTGGTGGCGTACTATACTACTGTATACAGACGAGCTAAAAATGTATTTTTAAAACAAAGGCAATAACAATAAAAATGTCAAATCCAACAAGCCATGAAATTTCCCCGTTTATCCATATCTGATTTTTTCGACTTCCTCTTCTGCTCCACCACCATCATGACTCTCGTGGGGCGACAAATAACAAAGAATTGCTGCTACAAAATTATGTTATGATAAATCTTGAAATCTACAATAATAAAAATAAAATGAATCCTATATATAAAATATTATGGATATTCTAAAAAGCGACTTCGTTTTTCAATGATATTCCAAAAATATATTTTGCCTCCTTTAAAACCGTCAGCGGAACTAACCATGGATAACGTTATATGTATAACGATGACATGGGCTGTATAATGTGCTCTCCTAATGCAGTCTGCTTTAAATTACATTAAATTACCCGTCTGTGTATTGGCAGTGCTATTTATTCAGCAGAATCAAAGAAATGCTGTTTTCCGTGTTACCACTAACGACATATTCTCTCAGATAGAAAACAAAATCTTTTGTGAAGAATATGCACATAAAATATATACGTATCTGTTTATTTTACCCTGTAACTTGATCCGTATACATACATAAACCCAACTCTGACATGTTATTTTACAAACTGGTTCAACACAACAAACTACATGCATAATATCCTACATGACGTGTCTAAATGATAACATGTACTTTCTTGCCTCAATTTTTGAAGAAGATTAATGATGCAAAATTATGACACGACGGCATTAAAGGAGAATTGTGCAGATAAAAATGGTATAAAAGGGGAAATCGATGCCACAAATTACTTGACGAGAACTACATACAAATGGATGACTATGGATAAACCTAGTATAAGATAAAAATGCATAAATAGTTTGTAGTGTAGTAGCGAGTAGAAAATATTTAGATGAAAAATTACAGTTTGACTATTACGAATGCTAGTGAGTAGTTTGTAGTTTTTTTACCCTTCATCTCAATTGCATTTTATTGGCATCCTCTCTACTAAACTGAACAACTGTTGGCCAATCAATCGCAAAACGCGAGAGGGAGGGAGAGCAGAAATATTATTCATTGTGTGTGTGTGTGTTGTGTGCGCCAACTTAATCTGTAGTTTATAGTAGAAAAGGGATCTCTGGGAGTTTTTGAGTCACTTACCTCCAACATTATCATACAGATATGGTAAATGCATTTGGTGATAGCATCACTCATGCCACTGATTGTGACAGCCCTCTCAGTCGAATTAGGGAGCATTTCTGAAGCGACCTAGAAGGAGTAGTAATGAAGATTATAGTGATTAAATGCGTCAATGTTATAAAACTGTTAGGAGAAATTACTGTACTTTCTTGAATTTTTTCAAAACAAAACAATGCATTATATTGTAAACAGAAACTTATTCTTTACCTGGATTGAGGCACCCGTTACCTCTCGGATCTCACGGATTTTGGACCCACCTAAAAAAATGTTGAGGAAAAAAATGTTAAATCTACTCCTAAAAAATATCACTAAAAATTGAATTTTTAAATCATGAAGGATTTATACCCACCTTTGCCGATCAACGAGCCGCACTGCGAAGCTGGAACGATGAGACGGAGAGTAATTGGTGGTTTTGGTACATTATCCGCTTTTGGCATATTCTGTGTACACAGGATAATAAGAAAAAAAAGTTCGAGTAGTGAGCGGTGACTGGGCAAAGCCAAGGCATCATCATCTTCTTCGTAAGAGCAACCAACAACATCATGTCACGCATTTTATTCATTCAGTCATCTCATCTCTCTGCTGAAACTCACGCAGTCACAGAGAGAGAGAGAGCCGACTGTTTGGAACTTGTATGTTTTTTATGTGAATGTGTTTGTTGAACAAGAGTACCGAAATATTATTATGGAGTAATATACAACACACTCAGCTCTTCTTCCTACAACCACTAGAATCAACGAATCATCTCGCATGAAATGTCATGAAAAATTGCCTGAAACTAACCGCCTATCTCTTTTTCGCCTCTCACTTATATAAAAACTTTCCTACTACTTCTATTACCGCAACACCAAGCATGCCCAACAGTCTTGGGATATACCCAAAAGAAGTACCAAGAAGAAAGTCCATCCACAATGGGAGTAGTCGTTGTAGTAGTGAGTGGCCCCTCCTGACATACAGAGTCTAAGTAAGATTTATGATGTACATCTATACTTGACTCTTGTTACGTTGTACTTACTAAAAGAGATTTCCCCTGTGAAAAAACCCTTGTATCGTATTTATATTTTCTCTATGAATAACAGATTCCTCGACATAACTCTAAAAAGCAGTTTTTAGTCTAAATTTTTTCTTCTTTCTTTAAAAAAAACTACGTGATGGACTTTTCATGAGTTATATATCATAATAATAATTCCATCCCTGACTCAAGTGCTACTACGACAGTCATATCAAGAAATAATTACATTAAAGCAATGCATAAATAAATAATGCGCATGTCTTAACTTTTATTCTCTTGGATAATCTCATCTTTTCGGTACAAATCATGATTAAAAGAATTAAAATTACATGTATACCTATACGGAAGTACCTGTGTGCATACGCTAGGCTAACGGTACATCTGCGCGCTAACACTTTTTTACGCTTCTCTCATTTCAAGTGGGAAAATAGAGGATATTCAGAATCATTAGTGCAAAAGGTAAACAAAAAGTTCTTACATAAACTTCCTCCAGTTTCCTACAGATGAGATCAAAAGCTTTGATGATCCCAGTCGTGTTTCCAGTAATGGTGACAATTCTCTCCGGGGACGAACCATCACTGATATTAATTCTCGCTCCAGACTATTAAAAATCAGTAATCATTCAGTACAAGTTCTTCCAGTTCATTTCATACTTTAACTTGACAGTCATTGCTATACTTAACATTAAACAGTATAAGCAAAAGCATCGTAAAAATTGTGTATGTACAAACAATTTTTATTGCATCCCAAGTGTATTGTACATGTTTGCTTTACCCAAAGTTAAGGGCTGTTAAAAGCAGAAATTTCCTCTAAAAATTATTGCTAATTAACACATTTGACTTTAATATACGTTTTTTACTCCACTCATTCTCCTTTTTTTCGGTTGAGTGGTCGTACAAAAGTGGCATCTACTTACGATTTCCCACTATATACTAATTCAAAATTATAGTGGTGATGCGTATAATAAACAGGAAAAAACTGAAGCTTACCTCTTCCCGAAACTTTTTCACAATTTCTCCCTTTTTCCCGATGATACTTCCAACTTCCTATATTCGCAAAGAAAAAAATAATAAAAGAGCCGTATTACCATAAATTCATCTCATTTAACACACTAAAAAGTAACTCCATCAAAATGATCATGTGTTGTAGTAAAATGTACTTTCCTATCGTGCTAGACCGTGCTAGACACATTGCACGGTGTGGAGTGGAGGAAGGAAAGGAGTTTTTTTTGCAAGCGTAAGCAAGCAGAGAGCAAAGTATATAAAAGAAAAAGGGTTTTCTGCAAAGGAAGAAGCCATACATACAAACACTCATCGTAGTAATCATCATGGCACACGTTACCATCTTCTGCGAAGCGTTACTACTTACTTCGCCATTTTTTCTAATGCAGATTCTCTCTGTATCATTGGCCAGTATCTTACTCTCTCTCTCTCCCCGTCCTTAATAGATAGAGAATTACAGAAACAAACTTATGGAAATATACATGCATACAGCTTTATACATATAGCAAATAGTAATATGAATTTAGCGAGCATACACACACATATCTAACAGCATCTTCGTATTACATATTAGCGTACTTCATATAATGTTCATATAAAATGATTATGTGGATGGCGCCATCAGCTCTTGCTCGCATTTTTCATATCATTCCCTTTCGACACTGAAGACGCTTCTTCTCTTTTCCTTTTTTTCATTCTTTGCTTTCCCAACATTCATCCCATCAACCAGCAGCACTACAACAGAGACGCATCAACACAAAGAATGCATCTATTCATTTCACTTATATGAGCGTATTCTATTATTATATTATGTAGTTCATGGTGGAAGTAGTTATACAAGCTACTACTACTACACGCCAAGCCACTCATACAAACTACTCGCAACAACTCTTGATCCAGCCGTACCAGTGCCAGAAATGTAGGTACACACACGACGTATAAAAAGATAGCTTATGTGTACGATCTCTTGTGCAACCTTAACTGTTGCGGAAACCCTTAATATAATGACCGTAACATTATGCCGGTATATAGTCATCTTATAGGTATATGGCCCATTTCTCACACACACGCTCTCACAATGTTCACTCACTTTTTTATGCTTGTGCTCTCGTACAGCCTAGCCAAGCAGTCGACACGGAGAAGAGAAGTGTTCTGCACGGACCACGAGAGAAGGCAATGAAAAAACGAAGGATGCGAGCAAGAATGAGAGAAAAAAATCATCTATGCCAACATAACATCAGGTCAGAGTACATTTGTCTCGTGCTACGAACATTTTTTCTCTTGACATCATCTCTCCCATCTCATGATAATGTGATTCAATATCAATATCACTTTACTTTAGCCACCACCAGAAGCAGCGGTAGACACACAAACGATCTTCTTTTTTCTTGTGTGAGCTTTTTGCTATTTGACGTTCCTCGTGAAAGTACATACGAGAGTGGTAAGAAGGAGTAGTAAATGTAATGTACTATGTGAAAAGCATGAACACTGAAGAGAAAAAAGAGACATACGAACACACACACAACATTTCTACTGCATACTTTACAACCTCATATATTTCTATTCGATGGAGGGATAGCCTCTTGAATTCCAGTCAAGTTTATCTATCCATAGACATTATACAGCCAACAAAAAAGCTGATAGCAGTATGTCAGCATATGACCTTTTTCCCATAAGTTTTGGTTTCTATCAAAAGATCAGATATCAAATGAATTCCGCCGAGTTTGATGGGATATATTTCGTTTCTATTTCTCTCTCTCTCTCCTCTCCCCCAATTCACCAACTATTTCTGTCACCAGCACCTCTTTCCCTACACAAAAGGATTCCTCTACTTTTTTTTAATTCACACCACACCAAACACAAGTTTCCCTATCCTAGACTCTCCACCAAAAAATATAGTCTATCTGCTCTCAACCACTTTGCTCCAATGACATTTAAACTATTTGTCCAGCATTCCATATTATGTATGGCCTTATATAATCCCTAATAAAACACAGTTTTTGAATGCTTAAATATGTTATATTATATCCAGCTCATTTTCAAGAGAAATCTATATGCTCACTATTAGATTACTTAAATTTCCTCCCTTCTGATATTCTAGATATACATAATCCCCAAGTGTACAAAAGTAAATTTATTTCCCAACATGGTATGAAATTGCACTTGTCCTGAACCCTTGTATCCCGTGCTTGTCACTTATACATTTTTTCGGTTTTACTCAACTACGAGTGGTGAAGTGCTCATGTCAAGCACATGGTCATTTTCATTGACTTTCACTCAATATTTTGGCAAACAACATGTTATGGCAGGGTATGTCATTATCTTCACCACCACCAACTAAATATACCATGTGCTAGGATGACAAATTGCTACATACATTCACTTTTTTTCAACGTTCATATGTACGTCAACAGCTTCTAGTATTGCTTCTGCACTTGTCTCTCTGGTGCTTTCTTTACATCGTGTAGTCTCTCTAGCCCAAACATGTACCCACAACAAGCATGCTTCTCGCAATAATATATCATATAACACTAATGGTGAATGGGTGTAGCAGGAATTTACTATGAGCCCACTTGTAACGCGAAGACAAGCTGCATATGATGTCATGGTGGTCCAACACTTCCGTGGTTGCTTCTTTACCACCTCCTCTTCCCAACAAAATGTTTCACTTTACTGGTTTATTTCTCCGCTAGCGGGAAATGTCAAGAGGAAGACGAACAGTCTCTTTTACACTGTAAAATGCATGGCTTCTGCTTCTTGCACGAGTAAGTAGATATACAGAGCATCAACAACAGCAGCAGCACAAACTGCAGTCAAACGCATGTATACATCGCCCCATACCAGTATTATTTTTGTGTCGGCCCATTAACATCAACATTTCATTTTATCGCCCGTAATCGTGTGATATCTCTCCAGAAGCAGCCTTCATTCCTTTTAAGCCTTGCCCGCCCGCAAAAATAGTTTTGCTGAGCTAGAGGTAGCTACATAGGTAGCTCATTCTAAAACATTTTGCTGACTTCCGTCCTCCTTAAAGAATAGTGCATATAGTATAAAATAGCGCGTATTTATTTGGATCACAAGTAACGCGATGGCACATGAAGGAGAGCTTCTCTCTCCTGCTTTCTCTCCTATTTCCTTTCAAAATATTGTTATGAAAGCAGTAAGCAGTTACTATACTACCAAGACCACCACTGCATCAAGCAAAGCAAGCCAATTCTGATAGTAACGTTTTAGAGTAAAGTAACCTTTTCCAAAGAGCGTTTTACCATCATCATTTCATCACCGCTATCACCACCGTCATATCATGATGCCACCGTACCATCATATTATCACCGTGTTTGTTATGTGTGGGCAGCATCATCATATACATAAAGGGCTGACAATGAGGAGCATCCTGGTCTCCCAAGTCGCAATATCACTTTTAAAATAAGAAAATATCTCTTCCCTTTTCTATCATTCAACAAAAAGCTTTAAGCAAACTTTCACCTCCTTCTCACAGTATGCAGCCTTCCTTCCTCTTTCCACACACACACACACACAATCCAGGAACTGCTTTCTCCTTTCTTCTTAACATCCCATCATCATGATCATGAATATAGCCACTACCCTACTATTATAGCACTACTGCTTAAAAGTTGAATGAGCGTGGAAGGAAAAACGTATATGATGAGAGGAGGCAGTGTGGTGGTGAGCTTTAGAAGAGAGACAGGGCAAGGGACAATTGCTCATACAAACCCTGTCAGCCTTCTATTCTCCAGCTTGAATAATGCTACATCTTGCATAAAGGTGATTCCGCTGTGCACAGCCACTTTGCCATGTACCTTTTGTCGTCACACAACCGACTACATGGTCTACTGAATTGTAATTTAAGCCGTTTCAACGGCATTCCATAAAAAGTCCCTTGGGTAGTAGTAGCGGTGTGCTGGCTGGAAGTCTGTGAGTTTGTGTCTATGTGCATAATACACACAAACACAAGCAGAATTATTTCGTGGTGAATCGCCCAATGTGATAAAAGAGGAACAGAAATAGACAAAAAGCTGCTGGTATAAGGATCAAAAATCGATCTTTCCACTCTTTCTTCCACTTCAAGCACTCGTCCTACAACAACTACTCTCTGTGTTGTTATTACGAAAGTCACAATAAGCCAACAGCCAACATGGTTCTTGGTTTGGTAATAGTAATGTGGCTACGCAGGGTTTGACTACTTAATAACAGCATATATATCGACTATCGACAGGAATATGGTCATAAGCCTATATAGATACATGAACGGTGAAAGAAAATATTCTCCCACTACCGCACCGCATATACCACAACGACTTCAAAGTCAGTTTACATTTCACAAAATTCCTTTCCATTATGATTACTACTTTACTTTTAGTTTATACTGACAAATTCTTATACATATGAAAAACAGCTATTTTTGCTATACAGAACCTTACATGCATGTGTGCTATGCCAATAATATGCTAGATCACAACTTCTATAGACTAATACATGATGAACAGAGAACATGGATGATGATGATAAGAGTTATCATCCATATCAAACAGCAAAACCAACATGGGCACAAACTGTATATATTTGATTAGAACATATCCAATCCAATGACATGACATCAGTCAAACAGTGAGGACTATAAGGACGTAAATAAACATGAACCGAAGTGGAGCGTAAGTTTCATTAAAACTAACACCAGTAAATGTAAGTTAGCAGCATGGCAATGATTGTGGATGCTCATGACATGACGACGGGTACTGACAAAAGATGATATGACATGATTTTCCTTCAGCTTCATAGCTTCATCTATGGTTGAGCCGTATATGCATTGCATGGAAAATAAATTGCACTCCCACCATCACTCTTACATTTTCCGACCGAATAAGAGTCTAGTAAAAATTAATTCATTGAATAGCAGAGAATCGTGATCACTTTTGAAACTGTTCAACACGTTATGCCATATAACCGTGCCCTTTCGGCTTCCAACGCTTTTTAATGGGTCACGTTTATATATTTCACCAACAAACAAGTACATACCTTTTTGGCTCGTCAGATCAATGAATCCCTAATGATATTTTTTTAAAGAGAGACACCGGTCGGAAAACTCTGTAGAAACAGCATTAAAAGCACGGAGCTACTAAATCTTTACAAGCTTATACACTAATACCCATTTTCTCGCGAAAAAGTTCCACTATTCTGTCGCACCTTCTTATAAATGCCAAGAAAGAAGTAACTTTTTTTTTCTTCAAAAGTTCATCCCCGTGTCTTTTTTTCTCCATCCAAACCATCATCATATAGTCATATCATACATGGATTACTCACTGCATTATTAAGATAACGACAGCAAGGATC